>JARHVA010001310.1:0-682500 GCA_037957365.1 Torreya grandis
TCCTCATACTTTGCCAAGTGTTCTTCCTCCTTTAACCAGAAATGTCTATGAAAATTAGAATTTAGTTAAGCACCATGACACATGATCTCATTAAACTATTCAACCATAGTTTTTACATCTCTCAAATTAGCACCCTCTTCAAATTTCAACTCCTCCCTTGCACTAACTCTTTTTTACACATGCTACAACACCGTCATGCTTACCTTTTCCATGTTTAGCCTCGGTGAAACTCTAAATATGGTCTACACCATTGGTAATATGCATCTTTCTCAACTAATAAAACATTCATGTATTTTTTAATTATGATGTGTAATTGTCTGACCAAATGTAATAATGATTAAAAGTAATGTTATTCTGACTCAACTATTCATAAAACTTTTAAAAACAACCTTGCACATACTTTTAACAATGTGATCAGTCATCATTGATATATAAATGGTACTCCTTTAATATTTTTTTTGATGCTATGTACTATCAGGTGCATGTATGAATTCTATAGGCATGAATATGACAACTTGTGATGATTTGTAATACTATGATTGAACTTCCATTTGGGGTTTAAATGTGTAATTTTTAGCAAAGTCAACTACTAAAATTAGTGAACCGAGTGAGAATTTATCCTTGATTATCTTGAAATGTTCATCCTACCAATTATCCCTATTTGTGTGCCTTACATACTCATAAACAATTTTCTCCCTAAATTTGACCAAAATTTTGGAAATAGATATCTTTTTTGTAACAAGTTCACACCTTTTAGATTCTTTGCCATCTTTTACTTGATAAGTCACTAATTTATATTTTCTGAAACCAAAAAATTCCTGTCCAATTGCACTTGTACTCTCCTCATGGATATAATTTTTTAATTTTGGTAATCCACCACAAATGTTATAATTTCTATCTAAACATGATTTGTTATAAAATAATTGTCCATCCAATATTTTTCAAAACATATTTGGAATAAATTCTCTAATTGATTTTGTTGTAAATTCAATGCCACACTCATTAAAAAAAAATAGTATGCAAAGTATAATAAATATGGCAAAAAACATCATAGTGCATTGAAAATTCAACATGTTGCCTACAACAAGAAGTGGTGCGTATGTGATTTATTTTTACAAAAAAAAATTGGCCATCTAAAAATATCTTTGAAAAATAAAAATTTGTGGATGTTTTAAAAAAAAATAGATTACAATTGTGTTTGAGTCATATCCAATAAATGTTTCAGATATGGTTCAAAGTTACCAGAACTAACTCTTCTTTTCACTAGATCTCTTACATTAGGTGAAACTCTTGTATTATCTTTCCAAAATTGAGTAACTCTTTGAGAGCATTGACTATAGCCTTGTCCTTTTGTGGAAGTATACTGGAGAATGCATAGAGATCAGTGGTATTATTTTCATTAAGTCTTTCACATCTTTCAATTGCCTTCATTAATATTTTTCTATTTTATTAAGTGTTCAACTTATTTTTGAAAGCATTTATTTTTTACTTGTTTGGCCACTTACTACACAAGTTGTAAGTATACACCAGGAAGCATTACAATCTTGGGTGCATGATTTTGGGCCTATAATATGATGTGTATCATGTCGATTTTTAATTATTTCATTGTTTTTATCATCCATATTAGATGTTCTTAGTCCTAATGTGTACATTATGTCTCATTTTAATTAATTTTATCAACAAAATAAATAATTGACATCTTTAACTATCATAATCCAAATTATGAAAGAAACTATCCCAAATTTGTTGAGCCAATATTATTGAATGACATTCAAATGTTTTGTTATGCATTGGTTTTAAAATCTTTTCATTGAATTCAATTAATTACTTGTCTTTTCTATGCACAATTCTTAGAGGTGTTGTTAATGATGAAATTTGTTGAGAGGGTGTTTCAAAATCATTATTACTTTCTTTGTTTAGAGGTGGGATGAATTTTTATTCATTGTTTATTACTTAATTAATGTTTCCATGAAATGTTATTGATTGTTAATTTCACCATTATTTTTGTCCATCAAATTTCCTTCATTCATGGGGGGTGAAACATCATACATAGACTTATCATCAACAAAATAAAAAACTTAAAGCTTTGAATGTAAACTTACAACATTATCTAATTCATTATTGTCAATTTCATTATTATTCATTTCATTATGTCCAATTTCATCATTATTAAATTCATTATGGTTAATTTCATCATTGTTTAATTAATTACTATCAATTGGCTCATTATCTATGGAATTTAGTTCATCAAGATTAGGGTTTGTAACTTGTGTACCATGATTTTTTTGCATTCATATCTTGGTTTTTACCTCAACTCTTCTAATTCCTCTGGTGTTTTGTTCTTCAATGTATTTCTCTTCTTCAAACATGATTCATCACCCATCAAGGATAGTTTACAACTTTTCAAAGTTGGGGTCAAAATTGCATAGGTCTCGTAGGTCCTATAAAAGTATGTAGAGAATGTTTGTGGAGACAAAATTATCAATTTGGGTTAAAAATAGACATTTAAAATTGAGTTTTGTCTATATTAATAATAACACGATCCCTTTATGTAATAATGTGATTGTGTTATGCAATAAAGTGATCACATTATTCTTAATACTCAATTCGAATTAAATATAGACTTTGAAAAGTGAGTTTGTCTATATGAAGAATAATGTGATCGCATTATTTTATAATGTGATCACATTATTTAATAATGTGATTACATTATAATTAATATAGATTAGGGATTAGGGCATTAGTGCATAGGGTTTAGGGATTAGGGATTAGGGCATTAGGGCATAGGGCTTACAATTTATGTTTTAGGGTTTAGGTATTAGGGATTAGGGTACAGGGTTTATGTTTAAGGGTGTATATAACGTATACTATCTCTATGTCGTGTGAAACTAATTATTACTATAATGGAGATTAATTAGGGCTAAATCAACTGGTAAATAAGGAAATTTTATGGTTTTTTATGTAGGGTATAGTGTTTAGGGTTTATGGTTTAGAGCTTAGGGTTTAATACATATATGGTTTAGGTTGTACATAGGGTCCACTATGTTTTTAGGACCAATTAGCCCCAATATCATCGTATATTGAACCAATTAGTCAATTCGGATAATAATTAAGGTGATTCAGGCCAAATTAAGTAATGCATATACCTAGTTATTACTCTAAATGATGTTAATTAGTTTTAAACTAATTATTTTAGGGTTTAAAATATAAGGTGCATAAGGTTTATGGTTTAGGTCTTGGGGTTTAAGACCTATAAGGTTTAGGGTTTAGAGTATAGAGGGTTAATCACAAAGATAATTGAGGATAATTTGAATCACTTGGACCTATTTGTGACTATAGAAGTGTTTATAGGTTGTCATTATACCCCGTGTCATTACGCAGATTGAGTGAATTAGTCAAATGGGGTAATCAATCATGTGATTTAGACCAAAATAAGCCTTGTGAACTTAATTCTTAGTCTAAATGATGTTAATTTGGGCTAAATGATTGGTTTAGGGTTTAAAGAGTTTATATTTGTGGTTTAGAATTTATGGATTAAGAATTTATGGATTAGGGCTTAGGGTATAGGTTTTAAGGTATATAAGGTAAAATCATGAAGGTAATTGGGGAAAATTTAAGCTCTTTTAACCTAAATTTGTGAGTAAATAATGTGATTTTGGGCTCAATTAGCCCCTATATCATCATAGATTGAGCCAATTAAGTTAATTTAGTAATGAGTGATGCAATTTTGACCAATTTAATCTTTGTGAACCTAATTATTACTATAAAAGATGTTAATTGGTGTTAAATTGATTGGTTTAGGGTTTAGGGTCTACTTTTTAAAGGGTTTGAGGTTTAGGGCTTATGGTTTAGGGTTTAATGTAAATGATACAAGGTTTAGGGTTTAAGGTATAGGATATAGGGTCAAATTGTTAAGGTAATTAAATAAAATTTAAGTTGTTTGTTCATCTATTTATGGTAATTACCTTCATGTTTGCATTTTTGATAAAAGTAAGGTCAGTTAAGCCATACATGTTGGATACATTATATAATTGATTAAGCCATAAATTTGGTTTAGGGGCTCAATTTTTCCTAAATTACACCCCTAATTGCATAAATTGACTAATTAGATAAATTCATGACAAAATCAAACTTAATTTTTCCCCAAATCGTATCTTTATCTTGAAGGGGTTTAAATTGGACTCAAATGCCTCCTCGATTAAATCAATCAACTCTTCAAACAAGTAATTGCATATAACATGACATTAGGGTTAATTTCACTCCAAATCACATCATATATGATTTAAAATAGGTTCATGTGACTCATTTTGACCCTAATTAGGGATTAGAGCATTAGTGCATAAGGTTTAGGGATTAGGGATTAGGGAATTAGGGCATAGGGTTTATAATTTATGGTTTAGGGTTTATGGATTAGGGATTAGGGCATAAGATTTAGGTTTAAGGGTGTATATAAGTTTTAATCACTCTATGCCATGTGAACCTATTTCTTACTATAAAAGATGTTAATTGGGGATAAATCGATTGGTAAATAGGGAAACTTTATGTTTTATAATTTAGGGTATAGTGTTTAGGGTTTAAGGTTTATGGCTTAAAGTTTAATGTATATATGGTTTATGGTGTACATAGAGTACACTATGTTTTTATGCTCAATTAACCCCCACATTTTCATAAATTGAGCTAATTAGTCAATTAGGACAATGAGTAATGTGATTTGGGCCAAATTAAGTAATGTATATACCTAATTATTACTCTAAATGATTTTAATTATTGTTAAACTGATTATTTTAGGGTTTAAAATATAGGGTATAGGGTTTATTATTTAGGGATTAGGGTTTAAGACCTATAAGGTTTAGGGTACATAGGGTTCAATCACAAAGATAATTGAGGATAATTTAAATTACTTAGACCTATTTGTGACTATAGAATGTATTTTGGGGTTGTCATTATACCCCATGTCATCATGCAGATTGAGTAAATTATTCAAATGGGGTAATCAATCATTTGTTTTAGACCAAATTGATCCCTATGAACTTAATTCCTAATCTAAATGATGTTAATTTAGACTAAAATGATTGGTTTAGGGGTTAAAGAGTTTATATTTATGGTTTAGAGTTTACAGATTAGTAAATTTAGGGATAAGGGCTTAGTGTATTGGTTTTAGGGTATATAAGTTACAATCATGAAGTCAATTGGCGTAAATTTGAGCTCTTTGAACCTAAATCTATGAGTTAAAAATGTGATTTTGGTCTCAATTAGTCCCACATCATCACAATTTGAAGCAATTAAGTCAATTACGGCAATGAGTGATACAATTTTAACCAAGTTGATCCCTGTGAACCTAATTACACTGATAGGTGTTCCTATAATGGCATCTACAGGGGGAGGCTAGGATCTGCAATGACATGAGAATGTTAGCATTTAATTATTTAAAAGTCGACAACATAAAATAGAAAATAAAAAAAATTAATTATTTCAAAGCCCACATGATTAAATAAAATAATAAAACAACTGACATAACATAATGGTTTAAAAACTAAAAAATATATAAATATAAACAAATTCAATTAAAAAAACAAATAAAAATGTAAAGTAGAGCGACAGAAATAAAAATTAAAGAAGAGTAAAAAAATATGGTAAATTAAACTATCATTCCATTTTGCACAGATAAAATACATACTTTTAAAAAAAATAATTAAATTACTACATCATATATATATTATCACATTATATTTATTAATAATCATAACAATAAATTGTTAAAAAAACTTATCATAAAAAAATATTATAACATAGATAATCATAATTTATTTATGAGTAATATATAAATTTTATTACATTATATTTATAAATAATTAGATAATCATAACTAATTTATAGGTAATATATAGATTTTACCACATCATATTTATAAATAATCATATCATAATAATGAATGTAAAATTAATCTGTCATAAAAAATATCATCACATGATAATAAATAAATAAATAAATAATATATAGATAATCATATCTAATTTATACATAATATATAGAATTTTACCACATCATATTTATAAATAATTATAACAATAAAATTGTAAAAATAACTAATTTATGAGTAATTAACAATGAATTTTTAAAAATAAATTATCATAAAAAATATCATTACATGATAATAAATAATTACACTGATAGGTGTTCCTACAATGGCATCTAGGGAGGTTGGGAGCTGTAATGATGTGAGAATGTTAGCAGTTAATTATTTAAAAGTCGACAACATAAAATAACTATATTGTGCAGATAAAATACATACTTTTTAAATAAATAACTATGTTACCACAACATATATATTATCACATCATATTTATAAATAATCATAACAATAAAATTTTAAAAATAAATTATCATAAAAAATATCATCACATGATAATAAATACTATATAGATAATCATAACTAATTTATACATAATATATAAATTTTACAATATCATATTTATAAATAATTATAACAATAAAATTTTAAAAATAACTAATTTATGAGTAATTAACAATGAAATTTTAAAAATAAATTATCATAAAAATATCATTACATGATAATAAATAAATAATATATAGATAATCATAACTAATTTATATGTAATATATAGATTTTATCACATCATATTTATAAATAATCATAACAATAAAATCATAAAAATAAATTATCATACAAAATATTACCACATCATAGTAAATAATTATAAAAATAAAATTGTATAAATAATATACAAATAATCCTAACTAATTTACAATTGCTATATAGATTTTAAAATATTTTATTAATATTACTTATATATCATATATCACATATCATATATGTATATTTATATTTTATTAATATTGTATTTCTTGATAATAAAATTACATTAAATATTTAAATTAAGTATTTTTTATGAATAATAAATATTTACCTTTATTTTATGTGGTGACAAGTGTTGCTAGAATACATATCTTAATAAATCTATGTAAAATATAATGAAATATATCATTCTAGAGGTACTTTGCATACATTTTGACTTGCCTCAAGAATGATATATATCAATGTATTTATACATAGATTTATTAAGATATATATGTTAGTTATTACTATATAAAGTAAGTTAATTGGGGATAAATTGATTGGCTTAGGGTTTAAGTCTACAATTTAAAGGGTTTAGGGTTTATGGCTTAGGGTTTAAGGTAAATGGTACATGGTTTAGGGTAAATGGTACAATGTTTAGGATTTAAAATATTGGATATAGGGTCTAATCACTAAGGTAATTGAAGAAAATTTGAGCTACTTGTTCACCTATTTGCGATATTTGTCTTTATGATTACATTTTTGATAAAATAGGGTCAGTTAAGTCATACATGTTTCATACATTATACAATTGATTGAGCCATTAATTTGGTTTAGGGGCTCAATTTTGCCCAAATTACATCCCTAATTACAGAAATTGACTAATTGGACCAATTCATGACATAATCAAACTTAATTTTTCTCCAAATCATATCTTCATCTTAAAGGGGTTCAAATTAGCCTCAAATGTCTCCTCGATTAAATCAAGCAATTCTTCAAATGGTTAATTATATATGACATGACATTAGGGTTAATTTCACTCTAAATCACATTATATACGATTTAAAATAGGTCCATGTAGCTCATTTTTACCTTAATTAGGGATTAGAGCATTAGTGCATAGGGCTTAGGGATTAGGAATTAGGAATTAGGGCATTAGGGCATAGGGTTTATAATTTATGTTTTAGGGTTTATGGGTTAGGGATTATGGAATAGGGTTTATAATTTATGTTTTAGGGTTTATGGATTAGGACTTAGGTTTAAGGGTGTATATAAGTTCTAATCACTCTATGCCATGTGAACCTAATTCTTACTACAAATGATGCTAATTGGGGCTAAACCGATTGGTAAATAGGAAAAATTTATGGTTTATAATTTAGGGTATAATGTTTAAGGTTTAATGTATATATGGTTTGTGGAGCACATAGGGTCCACTATGTTTTTATTCTCAATTAGCCCCCACATTATCACATATTGAGCCAATTAATCAATCGAGACAATGAGTAATGTGCTCCAGGCCAAATTAAGTAATGTATATACCTATTTATTACTCTAAATGATTTTAATTAGTGTTAAATTGATTGGTTTAGGGTTTAAAATATAGGGTATATGGTTTATTATTTAGGGATTAAGGTTTAAGACCTATAAGGTTTAGGGTTTAGGGTACACAGGGTCCAATCGCAAAGATAATTGAGGATAATTTGAATCACTTGGACCTATTTGTGACTATAGAGTGTATTTTTAGGTTGTCATTATACCCCATGTCATCATGCAGATTGAGTGAATAAGTCAAATGGGGTAATCAATCATTTGACTCAAACCAAATTGATCTCTATGAACTTAATTCTTAGTCTAAATGATGTTAATTTGAGCTAAAATGATTGGTTTAGGGGTTAAAGAGTCTATATTTATGGTTTAGAGTTTAGGGATTAGTAAATTTAGGGATAAAGGCTTAAAGTATAGGTTTTAGGGTATATAAGGTACAATCATGAAGGCAATTGGAGTAAATTTGAGCTTCTTGAACCTAGATCTATGAGTAAAGAATGTGATTTTGGTCTCAATTAGCCCCATATCATCACAATTTGAGCCAATTAAGTCAATTACAGTAATGAGTGATGTAATTTTGACCAAGTTGATCCCTGTGAACCTAATTACATAGATAGGTGTTCCTGTAATGGCATGAGAATGTTAACATTTAATTATTTAAAAGCTCACAACATAAAATAAAAAATTAAACAATTTAATTATTTCAAGGCCCATATGATTAAACAAAATAATAAAACAACTGAATAACATAATCATTTAAAAACTAAAAAACATATAAACATAAACAAATTCAAATAAAAAAACAAACAAAAATGTAAAGTAGAGCGAAGGAAATAAAAATTAAAGAAGAGAAAAAAATATGGTAAATTAAACTATCATTCCATATTGCGTAGATAAAATACATACTTTTTAAATAAATAATTTTATCACCACATCATATTTATTAATAATCATAACAATAAATTGTAAAAAAACTTATCAAAAAAATATTATAACACAAATAATCATAACTAATTTATACATAATATATAAATTTTACCACATCATATTTATAAATAATTATAACAATGAAATTGTAAAAATAATTAATTTATGAGTAATTAACAATGAAAATTTAAAAATAAATTATCATAAATATTATCATTACATGATAATAAATAAATAAATAATTACACTGATAGGTGTTCCTACAATGGCATTTGGGGGACGCTGGGAGTTGTAATGACCTGAGAATGTTAGCATTTAATTATCTAAAAGTTGACAACATTTAAATAAAATAATATAAAAATTGACATAACATAATGGTTTAAAAAAATAAAAAACAAACAAAAATGTAAAGTGACATAAATAAAATTAAAGAAGAGTAAAAAATATGGTAAATTAAACTATGATTCCATATTACGCAGATAAAATACATACTTTTTAAATAAATAATTATATTACCATAACATATATATTATCACACCATATTTAATACATCATATTTATAAATAATCATAACAATAAAATTTTAAAAATAAATTATCATAAAAAATATCATCATATGATAATAATCATATATGTATATTTATATTTTATTAATACCATACTTTTGATAATAAAATTACATTAAATATTTAAAAAACAATTATGAACAATAAATATTTACCTTTATTTTACGTGGTGACAAGTGCTGTTAGCATCCATATCTTAATAAATCTATGTAAAATATACTGATATATATCATTCTAGAGGTACTTAGCATATATTTTGACTTGTCTCAAGAATGATATAAATCAGTGTATTTTTACAGATTTATTAAGATATATATGCTAGTTATCACTATATAAAGGAAGTTAATTGGGGATAAATTGATTGGCTTAGGGTTTAGGATCTATAATTTAAAGCGTTTAAGGTTTATGGCTTAGGGTTTAAGGTAAATGGTATAGGGTTCAGGGTAAATGGTATAGGGTTCATGGTTTAAAATATTGGATATAGTGTTGGGTCATTTAATGATCCAAAGTTAGTTTATTTTATATTGTTAGATTAATATTTAGTTAAGATAATTAGTATTTAATTTACTATTATGATTTGTTTTAAATTAATTATTGGTAACCACTCGTAAAAATCCTATAAAACTTTTCACGTACTTTATAAATAACGATTTGAAATAATACAATTAAATATTTTGTGTCAAATATTTACTTTACAATGTAATATGTCTATTATTTCTTTCTGTTCCTGGAGCCATCAATGGTATCATAGCATGGTTGTTCACGAAAAATGAAGATTGATGAAATTTGAAGCCTTGGTTGGAAATCTGTATACACAATTTGTACATTCACTGCGTTGGAGATTAGAGGTTGTTGAACTCTGTCATAAACTTACCAGTGATTCAAGAAAAAATGTAGCCCATTCAATAAATTTTTGAAGATGATGGCTAAGTAATTATTCATGTTCATCTTACACTCTTTTTTTGTGTGTTTGTGAGGCTTGCATTACAAGAGTCTGAATCAATTCTATTATATTTGAATGAGTGAGATATACCTTTTTTTTTTTCTAGTTGAAGAGGAAACCTATACAATGCAATATAGCAATATAGAGAAAAGAAATTGTTGTAATTTTTTTGGGTACCTATGCACAAAAAAATCCATAGAGAGCGAAGGTTGATAATTGTTCCGTGTAAATTCCATTGTCACCTAAGTGTCCAACGTTCCAAACACATCTTGCAATCTGTTGCCTATTGTGTCGTATCCTTGCACATCAAAGAATTTACTAGAATGCACAACTAAACTTGAATTATGTTTGTTATTTCATTTTATCCATGTTTCTTGAAGATTGCATTTAATCTTGCATTACAGACCTGGTATGTGGTAGACTGATATGGTTGGGAGTAGAAGTAAAGTATAATTTCATATAGTAGCATGATTTGATTCTTGTCTTCATTAAATTTGAAAGAAACAAAAATTGTCAAGATTTACATCAATGTGATTTGGGTGAGGAGATAGCAAATCAGATATACTAGAACAAAAGGCATGGTGCTGTATGGTTTGATGGACATAATCACAAAACCCAAAATCGAGCAAAGAAAAGACTATTTTCTATATTTTCAAAGCAACTAATTTCCAAAACCTAAACATTGTGAGCCCCATCAAAGAAGGAAAGCAAAGGAAGGCAAAGTTAAAATTGTAAATCAATTCATATTTATGTTTTTTGAAGTAAAGTGGTATTATAGTAAGTTTATAAATTAGGTTATATTTCCCTTTCCTATGTTGAAGTGGTCCCAAAAGAAAGGAACAAGGAAAAAAGATACTTTATATTTCTCCTATGTAAGTGAAAAAGAGAGAGTGAATTAATTTACATGTAAAAATATTTTTGATTCACTATCACATAAGGGAGGTCAAGGGTTCAACCCTCAAAAGTGATAAAAATCCTTTTTTTTAAAGAAGTCATTTGAATTAATTGTGAAAACTAAGAAAATTTTCACCTATCATGACAAATTTTACCATATCTTGAATGCACAGTTATATTATTTTATTAAAGTTACTTTTTTTGAAACTAGACTTGGATAGATTTTCTGAATTAGCATTGAGGGGTGGTCTACCTAGCCTGACAGAGGAGAAAAATTTTAAACTATCATATCTTCTACATACGGTGGCCAAATTCTTCATATGACCACTCATTTTTCATGGAAATGTATTTTTAAGAGCATTAGTGTAAGAATTTTTTGATTCTGACATGCGTAAATATGTTTTTTCCACATATTTTAAATAAATTATGTATTATAATGAAATCAGGTGCATTTTCAATGGAATCCAACACCCCAAGTTTTTCTCAAACAGTAAAAATGTGTTGTATACATCAAACAAAGGTTTTAATGATGTGTCCCATTGCTTGTGTTGTCAGTGATGATGGTATTACATTTCAATGTTTACATTTCCCTAAGGATATAACAAGATAAAACAAAGCAAACTAAAGGTTGGAGGATATTTTCCCTTCTCTACTTCACTATTCACTTGGAGTATGGGTTCACTACTGGGATAGTAATTTTTGGCTTGTGTACTTTGCTTTCATAGATGTAGTGATGATATGATCTTTGATGTGGAGTATTTCAATGGTTTTTACTTAGTTTATTTATTGCATAGCTTCTCACCTCTCTCTTGATAGGAGAATAAAATATTGCATATTAGTTTTTTGATCAGTCATCGATGATGTGCAGTATGGGTCAACATTGTGTTGCTAGAAATGTTAGTCTTGATTAAAGGCCTATGGGAGATGTTAGCGATTGTTGGGCATCAATTTGAGATGTGCCATACATAATACAAAGGGCAGTCACTTGTTAGATGGATTATGTGTGAGGATCAATATAGTTGGACAGTGTGTGATCATGTTCTACTGCAGTATGGGGATGATCAGGGTGTGGATTAGTCTAGGATGCATAGTGTACTAGCTGCAATTGTGGTATAGTCTACTTGGATGGCTCACAGTTCTTTGCTCTAGTCTTTCTATACCCTTTTGGATCAAGGGGGAGCTTGTTGGGTCATTTAATGATCCAAAGTTAGTTTATTTTATATTTTTAGATTAATATTTTTCAAAAAAAAAGGGGGGTAAAAACTTTATTAAACTTAAAACATCAGATTACAAAAGCATCTAAATAGCCCAAAAGACAAGCAAACCAAAAACAACAACCTCAAACCTCAACTCCACCAATATCTCTAGCAAGAATGGGTTCCAGTTCCTGATGTAAATCACCAGGCAACTGCTCCCATTCATCTGTCTTACAGCCTTCTCCCTCTTCTGATGCCCATTTCGCCAAACAATCAGCTGCCCTATTCCACTCCTGTGGAATGTGGGCATAGGATACTGACTCCATGCAATAACTCAGCTATAAAATCTGTTGCACTATCATGGTCAACTGCCAGCTCACATCAAAAATTTTCCTTTCTAGGATCAAGTTAATCAGGACCTGAGAATCAGCTTCATAGATCACCCTCCTCCAACCCAAAGCATAAGCTCTTCTCAAAGCATATAGGATAGCCAAACCTTCCATCTTATTAACCATCTAAACTCCCTGATATGCTGAGAAAATAAAAACCATAGATCCTAAAAAATCCCTAGCAATCCCACCAATCCCAGCCACCCCTGGGTTGCCCCTGGACGACCCATCTGTATTAATTTTCAAAAGCCCAGTAGGTGGAGGCATCCACTTCCCCAACCGTTGAATTTTTTGCTGCCCCTGTGTACCACATATGACACAAGCCAAGATCAGAGATAACTCTCTTATGCCAAATCATTCTAGCACCTCAGCGTCCCCTTTCTTCAATGGCAACATAACCTCGCTCTTCGCTTCAATAGATTCCTAGATCATTCGCTTAATTATGCTCCAGACCCAATGAGTCACCAATTTTTCCTCCTTAAAAATCCTTTAGTTTCTTTCTAGCCAAACTTGCCAGAGCAGGAAAATAGGGCCAGCTTACCACACATCCTACAAGAAGGAAGTCAAAGAAGGGGGACGACCCACTCTAAACCAAAAATCTGCCAAAGAGACAGTGTGGATGCACTGGCATCACCACGCGTCCCACCAGAAGTGCCACAATTAAAGAGTGAAGGGACAACGAAAGAAAATGTGAGAGGAGTCTTCCTCCTTTCTATTACAGAGCACACACCTCAAAGGACTAGCAAATCTTTGCTTCTGAGTATTGTCCCATGTCAAACATCTATTCCACACTAAAGTCCATGTAAAATAGTTACACTTTGGCCACGAGAAACCATTCCAAACTTTCTTCCACCACTGAACTTCCCCTCTATCCTCATACTGCTAGGAAATCAACTCCTGATAGCCATAGAACACCGTATACTTCCCCTTGGGGTTCAGGGACCAGGCTAGGACATTACTATCCATAAGTGTGTTGCAACTACGTCAGGATAGAATATTTTGCAGGTTTGTGCACTCTGCCTCCAAACCAAGAATCAACCACTCTTCTGGGGACTTCCATCTAGAAACTGCCACCTACCCCTAAAAGGAAAGGGATTTAAAGTCGCACATCCTTTTCCAGCTAGCTTCACAAAACTTCTAGGCCAGAGTACTCAGCTAAGGATATTGGCAAATTATAGGAGGGAAATCGTCCCATGAGTCATGCCAAAATTGGACCTCCACCCCACTCTTGCATATCTAGAAAAGACCCCTCTTAATTAGCGTGGCTCCTTTCTTGAGAGTCACCCAAATCACTGAGCCTTTACTAACTAAATCATACCATGGAATATCCCTCTGGGGAATCCTAAAAAAATACTTATGGGACAACACTCTAGCCCACAATCGATCTTGCTCCACGCACCAATGCCAGTATAGTTTGGTAGCCAAAGCAGTACCAAATAACACAGACTGCCATAATCCCAATCCACCAAACCTCTTTGGGCTGCAAACCATCTCCCACTTAATTAGGCTCCACTCAGTCGAAGATAAATTCCTAGCCCATAAAAATTGCCTTGTTAAGGAATCCAAGTCCTTAACAAAGCTCATCGGTGCCACCTGGATCATACACCTGTAGATAGGAAGAGCTTGCACCACTGATTAAATCAGTTGAACCCGACCTACAAAGGATAACCAATGGTGGGTCCAATGATTCACCTTGTCCCAAAATTTGTCTAGGATTGGCCGCCATGACTCCTTAGCCAGCCAACCAGTAGAGATAGGAATCTTGAGATAAAGCAGTGGGAGACTCCCAATTTGGAACCTGAGGATAAGAGCCACTCTTTACTGTATGGCTAAAGGAGTGTTAAAGAAAAAAATAGATGATTTGCCCTCATTAATTACCTATTCAGAGGCTGCAAGGTAAAAATATAGGCTCTTGCGTATGTTAGATGCCTCCCTAATAGTAGCCCTACCCATCAAAGCCACATCGTCCTCAAACTGGAGATGGGATTGTACAGGGATTTCCCCTCCCCACTGCCAACCCTGAATAACACCATCACCCACATTTCTTTTGATCAAATGATCCAAGCCTTCCACCAACAAAAGAAACAAGTAAGGAGAAAGAGGGTCACCTTGCCTCAATCCACGAGAAGCCCTAAAGAGATTAGAGTGCTCACCATTAATCAGAATTGAAAAGGAGGTCGAGTTCACACAACTCAAAACCCAATGAATCCAATTCTCTACAAAACCAAAGGCACCCAAAACCTTTTCGAGGAAGGACCACCAAACTCTATCATAGGCCTTTGACATATCCAACATGATAAGCATCACCTTCTCATTAGACTGGGTCATGGAATGTATAGTCTCAGTAGCCATCACCACTCCATCCAAAATCTATCGGCCCTCCACAAAGCCACCTTGCTCTTCTGAGATAAGCACAGGCAGCCACTTTTTTAACCTCTCAGTGATCAGCTTAAAAATAATTTTATAAGTGACATTGTAGAGAGAAATGGGCCTAAAAAGACTTAGCCTATCAGCCCCTGCACCCTTAGGTTTGAGAGCCAGGAAGGTGGAGTTCAAAGCCCAAAGCATTTACTTATTCCTCTGGGATTATTGAACAATAGCCAGGAGGTCAAATTTAATAATTTCCCAAAATTCTTGGAAGAACTCAATCGGGAAGCCATTTTGACCAGGCACCTTTCCTTTATACATCATAAAGACTATCCTCCTTAACTCCTCCAAGGATATATCCCTCATCAAATGCTCATTCATATCCCTGGTCACCAAAGAGAGAATACAAGATAGAATCTGGACCTCTTCAACTGAGTCCCCCTGCGCTTCCTCCTTCAATAACGAAGCAAAATACTGCACTACCTCATTAATGATACCCTGCATAAAAGAAATAGTCCCCCCACTGTCCAACACCAAAGAATTAATCCCCATGCCATGTTGTCTAGCCCGAACTGAATTGAAGAAGAAGGCTATGTTCTTATCCCCTTATCTAAGCCATTTGATCTAGGCCTTTTGTTTCCAAAAGATTTCCTCCCTTAGTTCCCATTCTTCCAAAGCTTTTAAGGCCCTGGCTTCCTCCCTCAGCAAAACCTCAGTCATTCCCTCATCTTGAATGGTTCTGGTAATGACATTCAGCTCCATCTGTGCCTCATTTTTCTTTTGGAAAATGTTCCCAAAACTTTATCGGTTCCATTTTTTGAACTAGTACTTGACGAATTGGAGAAGCTTAACAAAAGTATACATTGTTGTTCTTACAGCAGGCCTGCCCCTCCTCCACCAATCTGCCACTCATCCAAATAGTCTGGGTCCTGGACCACATAAGTTGAAACTTGAAAGGTGCCTTCAGAGGTTCATGGGTAGAATAAATGACCAATTTTATTAACCAATGGTCCGAGCCTCTCCAATCAAGAATCTCAAGGCAGGAAGACCACGAACCCCCCACCCAATAACAGGAGGTCATGAATCTATCTATACGCTCCGCAGTGCACCTGTCCCCCACTCTTCGATTGTTCTAGGTAAAGCATCCATTAACCGGCTTGATATCCACTAAATTGAGTGCCTCAATATTATCCTAGAGTAGGAGGGAAGAAGGTTCCAGTCGTGTATTACCTCCTCTCTTCTCTATTAAATCAAGAATAGCATTAAAGTCTCCCACCACAATCCAAGGCAAATAGGGAAATAATTGATGAAGAAAGTGGATGTTTTTCCAAAAAAGAAGTTTACCTTCAAAATCTATAGGAGCATAAACATTGGAAAAAAGGACTGATTCACTTGACTCAATACATGAAGCCACCATAGATAAAGAGGATTTAAAGGAAATCTAGGACACAGGTTGGATCTTGCGTGGATTCCAGAAATAAGCCATGCCCCACAAAGATCCATGAGTTCTAATGCACTGCCATGAACCATACCTCCATAACTTAGGTGAAATATTCCTCATATCATCCACAAAAACTTTCATTTCTTGAAGAAAGAGAATATCAGGTACTTGACATCTAACTAATTCCCTAACAGCCTTTTGTCTGGGACCGCTATTCAGTCCCCTTACATTCCATGAGATAATGATCATTTCGAAGGAGTTAAAAAGTGCGAGTCTAAGGTCTTAACCACACCAGACTCCACTAAGGTCTCCCCAATCATCTTGATTCTGTCTGTGTCCTTGCACCCCACTTTAGCACTTTTTTCTGATGTCCCATTCTTTCCCTCCCTCTGGAAAATACCCAAGTGAGGAGAAGATTTTCCTTTCTTATCTACTTCTATCCCCATAACCCTTGCCAAAGGGTACAGGTCCTCTCCATTTTGTTCCAGGTCCCTATCTGTTGCCTCCCCCCAGTTCCTCTGTTTGCCCCTCAACAGCCATGGGTAAGGTCGACTCTTCTTGAAGAACCATCGAAAGATTGGTTGAATTAATCTCTGGTATTGAACCTCCCATGAACTGATCCACACTCATTAATCCCAAATTTACTTCTTACAGGCCCAATTTGTCCAAGATTTCAAACCTATTGAAAGAGTCATCATCCTGCCTCTCCATAAGGGTCCTCTTCTGACCCCTGTTACAGCTTCGAGCTTTCACCTGTACAAAACCTTTAGCATCCTTGCTCTCCCCAACCCCTAATTTCTTCCCTTTCTCGACGCTGAGAATGCTTCTAGGTGGCGGTTGGGGATGTTGCTCCATTGGCTTAGCCTTCAGACATCTGCACACTAGGTGTCCATACTCATGGCAAAGGCAACACCTGAAGGGAAGGGTCTCATAGTCCAATTGTTGCACCCAGGAGTATGAACCCGCACTCATTTCTAGCGAATTAGGCAATGGTTTTCTCAAATCAATTGCCACACAAATTTGGGCAAAAGTCATGACTTTCTTACCTAAAGTTTGAGTTGAAGACTCTACCAGCTTTCCAAGCGTTAAAGCTAACATTAGGAGAACGTCCTCATGACAACATTCAATAGGAAGTCTGGGGAGCCTAACCCATACCAGAACCTGAGTTGGTAATTCCTCAGAAGGATTAAACCTATCATGCCAAGGTTTAACAAAATTTTTGACCTGATTGTAAAAGTATGACCCTCCCTCAAAAACTTTATTGCGGTCAGCCAGGCATACAAACATGACCATGAAGTAGTTATTTGCCAATAACGTGACCTCCATTTCTCCCTCTGGCTCCCACACTCACCTGGCCCAACCCTCTAGAAACTGAAGGGAAACTTTTAGACCCAAAAACTTGCAATACAAAGAATGCTTGGAACAATATTCTACATCCTCTGAAATCATATCGAAAGGAATTACTAGTTTAGGTCATTCCTTGCATTTCTCCAGGCAACCATTAATTTTCATAATCTTGGATCCCTCGAGCAAGCTCCATTCCATTGCTCCTAGATTCTGGGAAGAAAACTCCTGACCTACTATTTTACCTTGCTGCTCCTGCCTGTTCATGCCCATAGTTGCACTAAAACTTTTGCCAAGCACAGTTTTTAAAGGCTCCTGTTGAGCCATGATCACACCCTCCTTGGTCTGTGTGTGACCCTGTGACACCTCTGCCTGATGCCTCAGCCCTTTGCCACTCCCTTGCTCCCCCAAACTACACCTGCACACACCAACCCACTGCTTTGAACAGGCTAGGGCACGGCTGCCCTAGCTCGGCCGTGGCCTGCACACGTTGCAGCCTGTCATTCTCCCAGTCTCTTTTTTTTTAGATTAATATTTAGTTACTATAGTTAGTATTTAATTTATTATTATGCTTTATTTTAAATAAATTATTGGTTCATAAAAATTTTGGTTTTAACCCATAACCACCCGTGAAAAGCCTATAAATTTTTTCACGTGCTTTGTAAATAACAATTCAAAAAAGTATAATTAAATATTTTGTGTCAAAATATTTACTTTATATCATAATTTCTCTATTATTTCCTCCCATTCTTGGAGCCATTGTATAGGGTCTAATCACTAACCTATTTGCGATAATTATCTTCATGTTTACATTTTTGATAAAATAGGGTTAGTTAAGCCATACATGTTGCATACATTATACAATTGATTGAACCATTAATTTGGTTTAGGGGCTCAAATTTGCCCAAATTACACCCCTCATTGCACAAATTGACTAATTGGATCAATTCATGATAGATACAAACTTAATTTTGCCCCAAATCATATCTTCATCTTGAAGGGATTCAAAGTGGCCTCCAATGCCTCAATTAAATCAATCAAATCTTCAAATGGTTAATTATATATGACATGATATTAGGATTAATTTCACTCCAAATCACATCATATATAATTTAAATTAGGTTCATGTGGCTCATTTTGACCTTAATTACCTCCACAATTGAACTAATGGACATTTGTATTCATTACCTAATGACTTCAAGTTTATTGAACTCAAAACCACATTCTATACATGTGAAACTTACATATAAATAAATAAGGTTTCAATCAAGCTAATTAAAATGGATTCGATCGACCCCCAAAGGTTACATTTTATAGTCATGTAATTAGGTTTAAGGGGCTCAAAATATCCCTAATTTACTTTAGATGCACAGCTAGGTTGGTACTCCAAAGGCTAAGTTTTGGCCATAGGTTTTAAAAATGCATTTTATGACATCTCATGATAAAATTAGTTATATTGTAGAATGTATAAGGAGTTACACCTTAAAACCAAGTAATTATAAGTAGTCAAGTCAACATATTAAAATACCCATACAATTTTTGAAGTATAAATTGATACCACAACACCTTAATTCACTATCCAAGGTTAGAGACCTTTCTCATATCACATGAAATAACACCACTATTAGGAAGCTCAATAACATATAAGAACATATATAAAATTTGAGTTCAAGAGCAAACTTGCATTTTTGGGTGTTATGAAGATATAACATGATCACATTATTAATGTGATTGCTTTATTAATTAATGTTATCATGTTATTAATTTGGTTTATAACATGATTTTGTTATTAATGGGATCATTCTATTTGAATTTGAATTTAAAAACTAAGCCTTTTGGCTCAAGAATGGCTTGAATTCCTGAGCCAAAGGCTTGGACCTGTCAATCTATAGCTGAGTTCGAGAGTATTGATAAAAAATAACAAAATTGAATTTTGATCACCAAATACACTATAAATTTGAATGGTAAAATTCAAAAAATTAATATCATCATGACGATCACACTCTCCTCTTTCTAAAAATATATTTTTTATACTAATTTAAGGTTTCAAACTATGTTGATTTCTAACTATACCTTTTTTAGACCACTACATACCGCAAACATGCATGCCTATACATGTTCATGTAATTTGTTTTTCATTGATCTAAGTGAAAAACAAGTTATATGGTCACAAACTAGGACTAATTATACACATATTCAAATAAACTATTTTTCATTTTTTCTGAGGTTGTTAGGCATACTGTACGGGTGGCTATCTATTTTTTTATCAATTTTCAAGATCTATTTACTTGAAGAATTCATAAAAAAGTATTCATTGAAGAAATATATAAAAATATAGGTCACAAACTAGAATATCTTATATAAATTTTCATCAAAGGGTTTCAAATAATATTAAACTTTGTTTAAAAAATGGTGCATCGTACAATTGTCTATCTACTATGTTTTCTTAGAAAATAGGAGTTCCTCTTTAAATTTTAGATGTTTGACCTAGTTATAGTTAACTATTTAAAAAAAAAATAATAATGTTCTAAAAACTAGACTCGAAATTCTACATTTCATGTTTTTACACCATCTTCAAATATAGAATGTAGATATCTCAAATTATCTACAAACATCCAGATTTTTGAAATTTTAAGAAAATCATATCCATAGATAGACCTCTTTTTGTCCCCTAAATTTGTGCACTTACCCATAAATTTTATTATAGTCACATAATTAAGGCAAAGGTATTAAAGGATACAACTCCCTTATTGGAAGCAAATGAATCATATTACATCTAAACGGTTTCATCAAGATTTTATGTGGGTGCTCATTAAGTTTGAGTGAATATATATATATATATATATATATATATATATATATATATATATATATATATATATATATATAGAGAGAGAGAGAGAGAGAGAGAGAGAGAGAGAGAGAGTCTTGACATCGATATTTTTACAAAACCTTTAAAGTTTACCAAATATTTTTTAAGATTTACTTAGTAAGATCGATATTTTTTTCATTATTTATATATTATGTGTGTGATTATGAATAAAATTATGTTAACATTTTTGAATCAACATTTCAGATCATTGTCTATGATCCATCATCAAGATGAGAATAAAATGAATGTGGAATGTAACTTAGATGTCTATTTAAAAATTTATCATATTAAAATTAAAATTTTAATAAATTTTTTGACAAATTATGTATTCTAATTTTTGATAGTCGTACTTAATCTAAAAGAATCTAAAAAATAAATATAAAAAATGAAAATGAAAATTAGTTAAAAACAAAAGGAAACAAATCAATTTAATTATCTATTCTTTTTATATATCTGGTTAGAAATTAATTAATTAATCTTATCATTATAAACCTTCTAAATAATATTGCACAAAATAATATATTACCATAAAATTATTGGACCTCAACGATATATTTAACTATATAAAAAATAATATAACCCTAGTTAAAATAGATTAATATTAATCTAATTACTTAAGTAATAAATTATTTTATAATTATTAAAATAATATTATTATTATTAATAATTAATTTTAAACATTAATGAATGTAACAATATTAATTACCAAATTTTTGAGTGCCTTATTAAAATTTTAAAAAAATGGAAAAAAGGAAATAATTAATGAATGGAAGGAAACAACTCAGTAATTAACATAATAAATTGTTATGAATATTAAATTTATTAATTTAATTTTAATTATTTAATAGTCATAATAAAAATAATTATATATACTCAAAAAAATTGGAAATCATCACTATAACAATCTATATATATATATAAATATTACCTAATTGATTAAAAATTAATGTATGTTATTTATTTATTTTTTAAAAATATCAAAACTATTCAAAAATTATTATAATAAAATTTTTAGGTACTATAAATATGTTTGAAACCACACAAGCAAATACCTCCATAAGATTCAAATGTAACTAAAAACCCTTTAATTATAATTATTATTTCCTAATTTATTTATTTATCTATTATATTTTAAATTAATCTCTATTAACTATTTATTTTAAAAAAATTGTTGGTCTAGAGAATAATAAACAAGTCAATCTATTAATTTAAAATTAATAATTATATACTATTTGATCACTTAAATGATTGTTTTATGTAAAATGGACAAGAAAATAGAAATGTCAAAAAATAAAGTCAATTTTATAAAATTTTGATTATCAAAATAGATGACATCGATGACCAAAAAACCATAGAAGCCATGAAAATCTGTCTCAAAATCTAAAGGCAAAAGAGAAGGAAAAAAATAAACCAAGGGAATAAAAGGTAGAAGCACAAAATTCACCACCTAAAAATATGAAAAATCACACACACAAATAGGAGGGATGACTGAAAAAATGAGAGATGAATAAATTAATTGATGTTATTTTTGGGTGAATAAACTAGGTTTCCATGAATGGTTTTAACCAAGGCACACATCTATGTTCATGTTTACAAATATCTAAAGCTTCACTTAAATGTTGTTTACATTAATTATCTTTTACCATTAGGATTTTAGCATTCTCAATGCAAAAATGGTGCTTGATTATAACCAAATACTATATTAATACATATTTAATCACTTTTGCATTCTTAATGTCAACATGTTCTTTAATCCTAGTGCTTATGGAATGCTCCATCTTACCAATCTAAGACATTCCACAAAGATAGTCAATCTTGTAGACCCCATTTCTAATAGTAGGTTTTAAGTAGTCCTTAAAAGACAACCAATATATTAAGTTTCTTATGAGGTAAGAATGTAGAATGGATATTCTTACATCTTTATTTTTTTTGCAATATTGATGGAAATACCTTCAATGTAAGGAATGAAATCTAAAAAAATTGTCATCTCTAATGCGAGATTTGACTTATGCATTCCTTGTTGCTTTGAACACCCTATTAATATGTTTACTTTTGTAACCATTCTTTTTGAAAACCTCAATTAAATGATTAATATACTCTTCTAAATGCTCTTCATCATTAATTCCAAAAGCTCTCGTGGTTAGAGTTTTCAATACCTCATATTTTTTTAAAGGGTGATGATGTGAATTGGTAATAGATAGAGACCTATGTGTGTGGATTTTCTAAAGACATGATGAGAGAAAGATCCACCATATTTCTTTGTAAGGATAACACTCATGAAGGAAAGTTTTTTTCTTTCTCTAGCTCTTTCATGATCTTGATGTTAATCATAACATTTGTTAATGTGTTTATTTAATTATTCTAATTTATCCAAACCATGTGGCTAATTAACATGCTGGTCATCTATGTGCCTATTTGACCACTTTAGTTTTAAAAGTAAATAATTGAGGGATGACTCTTCAAAAACTCCATAAATAAATTTAGAGCCACTGTAGAGGATGGTGACCCCATCACGACCCCTTCCATTTGTTCATAAACAATCCTTCTAAATATGAAAAAGGTGGAACTTAAATAGAACTCCACTAAAGACATTGTCTCCTAATAAGTATATATACATATCATTTTAAGATCCTCCTCAATCATAAATTTAGTGAAAAGAGACATTATATCAAAGCTTGCTAAAATCTCCTTATTTTTTATATGGTGAGATAAGTCTTCAAAAACTTCATGAATAGATTTAGAGCCACTGTAAAGGATGGTGACCCCATCATGACCCCTTCCATTTTTTCATAAAACAATCCCTCTAAATGTGAAAAAGGTAGAACTTAAATAAAATTCCATTGAAGATATGGTCTCGTAATAAATATGTATAATATCACTTTGAGATCCTCTTCAATCAAAAATTGAGTGAAAAGAGGCATTATATCAAAGCTAATTAAAATCTCCTCATCAATAACCATCTTTTCCTTAGTAAAATAAAAAATATATCAATAATATATGATGAAAGATGAGGTTCTACCTATCTACGGTTTGTGTTTTCTATCCAAGAAAGAGGTTAAGGGATAGGTGGGAGAATAAGTGGTATCCATAATATGTCATAATGGGTTCCTTACATTGTGAAAATTAGGGGAGCCATATATTTGAGAGGTAATTTCATTTTAGGCAAGAGACATTTCTTTAATTTTTCATCCATGGAAGATTGATTTCTAACTTTTTAAATATTTCTAACAATCTTGGAAGCTAGGTTGAATGATAACCTTATATAAATTTATAGTTTTAAATATGATTGAGCTTATTAAAGTTAGAATATGACTTGTTCATCACTAAAATTGTGTTACTTTTATTTGATTTAGATTAATAATGTTATCAGTAAAGTTTAGTTTTTTAAATACATATCACTCAGGTTTCAAACTATTATATTTTAGGGATTTAGTTTTCCTTAACATAATGACACAATCCTATCTTAGCGCAATATGTAACCTTTTAAGTGCACTTTCAATCTCAACCAAAAAATATACTCTCTAAATATAAGAGATTAATAATATTATCATTGAAATTTAGTTTTTTAAATGCATTTCACTCAGATTTCAAAATATTATATTTTAGGGATTTAGTTTTCCTTAACATAATGACACAATCTTATCTCAACGCAATATGTAACCTTTTAAGTGCACTTTCAATATCAACCAAAAAATATACTCTCTAAATATAAAGGCCACAACAAAGTCTAAGCCCTTTTTTAAAAATGTTGAATAAGGAGAGGTCAATAAAAATTAAAACAACTTAACCATCAATTTTATCTCCCAATTGTTTATAACTCTCTATAGAAAATTTGCCTCTACCAAGCCAAACACATGGTGACCTCAAGATTTATATAAATATCTTACATTGTGGTGAAGGAAAGGGAGGACCAACATCATTGAATAGTTACCCCTAAGATATTGGTACCACCATTGTAGGAAACTACTAACCCACCCTTAGGAGTAGATTCATCCAACAAAGTACCACTACATCCCACTAAGGGGTTTATTTATGATTATTTTATACACCATTCATGGAAACCTATAGTTTATTTATCCAAAAAAATTCACTTGATAAATTATTCCTCTCATTTATTTTGCACTTATTTATTTTGTTCCCCTTGTTATTATTTTCCTTATGTTTGGCCTTTAGGTTTTTAGAACGTTTCCATGGTTTCTTGTGCGTTAATGTCATCTATTTTGATAAGCATAAATTAATAAAATTAGCTCTCTTTCCTAACATTTCCAAATCCTTGGTTATTTTATAGAAAATAAACATTCAAAGTTGTCAATTATTATATAAGTATTAATATTAACTTAATAGATTTATTAGCTTATTATTTTATAAACCAACAATTTTTAAAAAATAAATATTTAATAAAGATTAATTTTAAAATATAATAAATAAATAAATTGGGTAATGATAATTATAATTAAAATATTTTGAGTTAATCTAAATTTTATAAATGTATTTGCCTATATAATTTTAAATAGATTAGTAGTAGTTAAAATTTTATTATAATAATTATTAAATAATTATCATCATATTTTTAGCTAAATACACAAACAAATAAATACAAATTAATTTTTAATTAATTAGATAATATTTTTATATGTATATTGTTATAGCAATGATTTCTAACAAATTTTTTTATATATAATTTTTTTTATTATAATTATAACGTTATAAAAATAAAATTAATTTAAGATATTTGATTTTCATAACAAAATATTATGTTAGTTAATAATTTGGTTCCTTTTCTTCATTAAATGATTTCATTATTTTATTTTTTGTTTGTTTTTTTTATTTTAGTAGCACACTCAAAATTTGGTAATTAACAATAATACACTCATTAATGTTTTAAAATAATTATTAGTAGTTATGAAAAAAATTGATAGATAATTGAGAGTGTAGGGTCCTTCACCCTTTTGTTAAAGTATTTTTTCAAAAATAGTTACAGAGTGATAGATTACCACTATATGGTAGTCACTAAGGGCCAATAGTCAACCAAAAAAGTTATATACAAAAAGAGAACTAATCCCAAAACATGTAATATTGAGAGTAATATTGTAGGGGAACACTTGGGGTCTATGTTATAGCAATGATTTCTAACAATTTTTTTTTATATATAATTTTTTTATTATAACTATCACGTTATAAAAATAAAATTAATTTAAGATATTTGATTTTCATAAAAAAATATTATGTTAGTTAATAATTTGGTTCCTTTTCTTCATTAAATGATTTTCTTATTTTATTTTTTGTTTGTTTTTTTATTTTAGTAGCACACTCAAAATTTGGTAATTAACAATAATACACTCATTAATGTTTTAAAATAATTATTAGTAGTTATGAAAAAATTTGATAGATAATCGAGAGTTGTAGGGTCCTTCACCCTTTTTGTTAAAGTATTTTTATAAAAATAGTTACAGAGTGATAGATTACCACTATATGGTAATCACTAAGGGCCAATAGTCAACCAAAAAGGTTATATACAAAAAGAGAACTAATCCCAAAACATGTAATATTGTGAGTAATATTGTAGGGGAACACTTGGGGTCTATGTCATACAAAGAGCTATATTTTTAAGCTTTCTTGCATGACTATCACACTGTTGATCTTTAGTAGATCTAGGAAGGATTATTCTAGTTTTATTTTGTATTTATTGCATTAAGTTGGGTTGGCACTCTATCCTTTGAGAAATTTCGTGAATCTTTTATTAAATGATTGTTGCCACCATTTATGCATCTTTGGATTCAGGGAAAGCTGGTGGGATTCTAAGTATCAATGACACTAAAACAAGCACATAATTTTATATTGAAGGTATATCACAAGATATTAGTTCTAACCTAGACACTCTTTTCCATGATTTTGTGCTTTATTTACCAAAGTTTGATAAATCTTGTAACTATTTTTAAAACTAAACTTTGGTTGCTTACTTTGTGGTTAGATCCCGACCCCCCCCCCCCCCCCCCCCCCCCCCCACTCTCCCGCCCCCCCAAGATCCTATTAAAATAATGCATCCACAACCATTGGCAAGGCCATGGTGTGAAATTGGAAGTAATCCAAAACATTAATACCATTGTCAACGATGGCCTCTAAATTATCCCCAACACATTAGTTGATTTTTCTCATTGGAATTGTGACTTCCATGTCTCTCAACAAGCCAAACTTAAGATCCCAATCTAAATATAATTCTATGTGTTTCCTCTCCACTTGTGGGACTTCGTCGAACAACTCATTAAACAGTTAATTTATGTGTCAATTCTCAAATCATGATTCAATAATATCTATTAATTTCTCCACTCCTCTTGTCCATAGAAAAAAGGTGGGCCTAAGTCCAAACCCCAAAATGGGAATTTTGACAATTGAACCACAATCATTAGTAATAAAATAATCCAACCCATCATAAAATCAAACCACAAGCTATTGTGTACCAACCCATAAGTGGTCCTAGCTCTTCATATGCTATTAGAAAAAACAATTCTCCTACACCAATTAAGGCATCCCATCAAGTGGTGGATAATTTTATTCCTTCATTACTTTTTGATATTTTGACTTCATCCTCACAACCCCCTTATGGGGTGACAACTTTAGACTCCGAGACCAATTTCATTACTCTCAACCATAAAATTGTTCTATGATGCTCCCATAGTCCCTCACCTTCCATGAATGATGAGTATGCTTCATAAAAAAGGTTTCATTTCCAAATAGGTGAGTTGATGGTGAACAATCTTAACTTTAATTAGTTTACATCTCTTGAAGACCTTACAAAGGGAAATGACATGAATCTCAATGTTTCCCAATGCTAGTATACTCATGGAATGTTCAAGGTATTATTGATCTTACATATAAGTATATGGTTAGAAATAGCTGTCAATACTTTTCTTGCATGAAAATTCTTTGCATAGAACAAGTCAAAATTTCTAACTTCCTTATTTAGTCTAATACTCACACTATTTATCTTGGTACATCGTGTTAGGCCACTTGTCATGAACTTAGCCATGGAATTGTCATCACTCTTTTGGCAACTGAACTTTCTCAAAAAAAAATTCTTAGGGTTATGACCCCACTCATCAGGTCATCTGGACCCTTTTTTATTTTGATAATCACATTATTGAACTTTTCAACATGTATGCATCTAATGATGTTGTGGAGAAAACCTTGATATGGAGATGGATAGTAGATTCTCTACATAATGCCCACTAGATCATATGTGGAGTTTTCAACATGGTTGAATCCCTTAAAGACAAATAGGGAAATATACCCATGTGTTGGTGTGTTGTGGAGTGGAAGGCATGGTTCTACATTCATAATAAACTTGGGTTGTTTGATCCTAATCATCACCAAAGGAGGGGTTCATATTCTCCTTAGTTTACTTGGTCTAAATTTTTAAAGGTAAAAGATAGAGTGCTTAAGCATCTTGATCATGTTTTGTTGGTAAAACAAGACCTTTTTTTCTTTACAGAAGTGCATGATCAATTGGTTTCTATGCTCCATGATATTTTGGTTTTATATCACCACCCTATTTTCTTCTATATTGAATGGACTACTACTCAAGTCAGACCCTCTGAAACATAATTCTATCTCAACACAACTCATCTTAAATATGAAATAACTATTTGGAATATCATTCTAATTTGGAATTAAATTCCTAGAGCCACTGGGGGTATTGGTTAGAATTAATGGTGGCTTGATGTTATTTCTCAAACCACCACTTTCCTTCAAATATATGGAAAATAAGCTACTATCTTTTGACAATGCCTTCATCATGTCAAAAACTATGACTTCCTTAGGGTTTCATAGGATCTTGAGGCCTCACCTTGTAATACTCGTCTTCAAAATCAAGTGGCCCTTTAGATACATAAAATCCAAACTAAAGAGCAATACAATGCTAGAGGATCATAAATTTAAGATCATATCCATTGACTGAAAGCTAGAGACAAAGTAACCAAAGAGTTTTTCTCTCCTTTGTTTAAGACAAACTATTGATAGAATCAAATCCATTAAATAGCTTTGGCTAGATTTACCAAATTACCTAATTTTTTAAGATCAACTCATCATTCCTAAATGAGAAGTTGATATCTCTCAATGCCTTGGTTTTTTCCTTTATATGCTCTCTAAAACATAGAGGGTTGTTTTTTATAGACTTCTCAGCTTGAATGATCTTATGGAACATGTTATGTAAATGGCCACTAACAAAGCCCTAGGTGGAGATGGTTTTCCCTTTGAGTTATATCAAACCCAATGAGATAATGTGGGACCTAATATTCATAAAGTTTATTATGAAGTTTAACCAATTATTTGGTCCCTCTCATCAATCAAGGAAATATCAAGTTTATTATTAAGCCTGGCGATCCTAAATTAAGTACCAATTAGAGGACTATCACCCTTCTTAATGTTTATAAAATAATTACTAAATCTCTAGCCCTTAGAATTAAGCATCTTTTTTCTTTTAATTATTTGGAGTGAGAAAACATGTCTTATTAAACATAGATACATTATAGACAATGCCATTATTATTTGGGAAGATATGGAATGGGCTAGGGTTTCCAGTCAGAAGGCCTTATTTGTCAAGATTGATTTTGAGAAAGCTTATGATCGCATAGATTAGCCTTTCATTATGACAATGCGTCGGGCACTTATTTTTGGCCCCATGTTTGTGTAGGTTTTAAACATGATTTTTTAATATGTTAATGCTTGCATTGTTATCAATGTGTCCAATCTCATCATTTTAAGCTTCATAGATATATTAGATAGGGTATTCCTTTTGCTCCTTCTCTTTATGTTTTCATTTCTAAGGGATTTAGTTATCTTTTGAATAATTATGGTTATAAGGTTTTGGTAAAGGGTATTTCTCTCCCTAATTCAAATCATCAATTGATTAATAGGCACTTCATAGATGACTCCTTTCTTTTCCTCTGGGAGGAAGAGGATTCTATTAAAAATGTTATGGAATGTCATATTTTGTCTTGCTTTTAGGTATTCCATACAATGGAAGAAAATTAAGTGCTATTGCTAAAGTCTTTATCCCAAACCTCCCTGGATAGAGGGATTTTAATGGCAGTGGATTATCCTTTGAGTTTAATTCAAATTCTTAGGCATTCCCTTTGATTTTAGAGCCACACCCTCTAGTTGTTGGTCTTATGTGGTTCAAAGGGTTGAGAGAAAAATACCTTTTAGATCACCAAACCCTTTTCATTCATAAGAAAATTTTAGATATGCTCTAAGGTGATAGTTTATACTCATGTCTAATACTCCTCCTGTTGGTCCCCTTCTAATGCTACTTATGCTAAATTAGAAAAACTTTTACAAGATTTCCTATGGGCCAATTCTTAAGGTCATAAAGGATTCTATAGATTTTTCTTAGAATATTTGTTGTCACCCTAAATAGGCAAGAGGAATTGCACTCATTGACATTAAACTCAAAGTTCTTACTTTCAGTGTCAAATGGATTATCAAAGGTTTGAAAGGTGATGAAGTATGGAATTTTGTTTGAGACATTACATTTATCAAGGTTATCTCTTGGTAGAAAGACATGACAAGGTATTTCTCTACAAATACTTCTCATTATGCATGTTTAAATTAATATTGGAAGTAATTTTATTATGCACAACATTTATAAGGCTTGGTAACAACTTAAACCCCACCTCATTTAGGTGGGGGAGGTCTTTCAAAATGGTCTTTCTCTAAATTCTCACTCCCCATGGTAGTCCCAAATGCTCAACTTTCCTAATTTTTCCTTTTCCATGGTCCCTTGGATTAAGAGTTGACATTATTTAAAAAGGGTATTAAAACCATTTGGGATTTATTCTACAAGGGAAACTATGACTAGTTCCCTTGGAATCTTGTATGGGATAAGATTAACCTTAACAATGAAGATGCAAAATCCATTTTTGAGATACAAAGTCCTATACATAAGGATTACTTAAACAACATTAGTGTTACCTCCCTTACACCTTGGTGGAATGACTGACATTGGCCTACAATTACACCCTTTTTTCATTACTCTCCTAGACTGATGTATAATATGTTGGCTCCTCAACACATTGACACTAAAAATCTCAATCATCATTAGAATCTTAGATCCCTTCATGATGTCTAGTCTAGAATATTTTATACCATTTTGGTTTCACTCATCAAGCCTAAAAACCCCATTTCCTTTATTGTATTCACTACCAAGGTTTGTCTATCAATGATTGTCTCAAACACATGGGGGTTTCAAATCCCATCTTCCCTACTTGTCACCAACTAGAAACCCTTAAACATCTTTTATAGTTTTTATCTCATACTTAGTCTTCTTGGAGATGAGTTAAAACCCTCTTTGATCCCTTTAGAACAAAATTCTTCACTTGGAAAATAGATCTTTTGGGATACTTTATCTTACTTCTTGCAAGATACAATAGATTTTAGCTGATTTTTTGTGTTGACATTCTTTTTCAAATTTAGAAAACTATAAATCTTGATTATTTTAATCATGAATAAATGAAAAGGATATTTTATATAACTAAAAAAGTTGTAATGATTTCTAATGTTACCCTATAGATCCAGGTCTAAATAGATAAATTTTGTTTGAAGCTTCATCATCTCTAGGTCCTCTTGGATCAATGGGGGATTGTTCCTTGTGTTGTCATCTATGGGACTCTACATCCTCCACACCACTTCTCTCCCTCTCATGGACATGGACATGTATTTAAAAATTAATGGTATTGAATCTAAAGGATCCCATCTCATTTTTATTTTCAGTCATTGCCACACTAAGATGGGTTTGACATGTCTAATAGAGTTGGTGGTGGAGGGGCCATTAAGCCTCTCTCCACAAGATAATTTTTAAAGTTTGGCTTTAGCAAATTCACCCTATAGGTAGGAAGAATTTGAGAATAAAGAGTGTAATTATGGTTTGGATCCCTTACCTATTGGTAAAGATCCCCTTGATCAGTGGGGCTAGGAGGAAACTTGCAAGATCTTCCACATCTTCCTCCTCTATTAGTTGTCCTGTTCATTATTATTTCTTATACGTGTCCTTGTTGTTTTCACTTTTATTATCCTTTTTTTATTAATGTTCACTTGAGTTAGTATAACTTATGGTTCAAGTGGTCGTGGGTTTGTCCCTTTTATTTGTATTTTTATCTTCCTGAGGATTGTTTAGCTCGGTGTGACTTGGCCTTTGGGGTGTGACTATATTTTTTTATATTAATATAAGTGATTTTTTCAATTAAAAAACATCAACCATAAATACTAATCTAAGATCAAATGAAACATAACTAAAAATAAGAAAAAAGGCATATCTAAAATGAAACATGAGACCAAAACATTTTAGTTATATTTGCATCCAAGTCAGTTACCATTTCAATATACATAGCCATAGTTTTATCTAAGTCATAGTCATGTTTACACTAGAATTAATTATAATAAAAAATTAAATCTAGTTTGAAATATAAACTATTGAAATATGATCTAAGAAGTTGAATAAGATATAATATAGTAAATACAAAATCTACATACATTGTAAATTACTAAAAAATAACAACTAGGGTTAGGATTAGAGAATTGTCCTTATAAAAAGATTTTAAAAAATTATGTTAAATTTCTATAATCTTTAATGGCTTATAAACAACCTAAAAACAAAAATACATCAAAAACAAGGACCCATTGTATACTGGGACAAGGCTATAGAAGTTAGACTAGGTCTCAGTGTGTTATTGTCGAATACTATGGGTTTGTCCAAATAAACTACACATTAGATCTAAAAATCTGGGATTGTTCACCCCTATCTGTAGGTGAATTTGTTTTTTCCAAAGCTTGATTTGATGCATAGAATATATGTAAAGCTAATGCCCTAGGACTAAAAAAGCACACAAAAGAGATAAAAGGGGAAAGGGAAAAAAAGGGATGTGGGAGTGACCTAGCTATCTTTAAAAAATCCCTTATTAACTAAGTTCTACCTACATAACTCTAAGGGCTTAGGGAAATGCAATTTTCCTTATAGGGAAGATCAAGTAAATTTATCTAGCAATATTTGATTAGAATGCTTGAAAGATGATGACCTTAAATTGAAATAAAATAATGTTAAACTTGTACAAGGACTATGCTATTACATCAAATTTATAGTAGCAGTCTTAACTTAGAATATATATGCTTTTGAAATCATAGATTAGATGCTTTATCAATGAGTTATAGGTATGTTCAAGTGTGAGCCTTGATGTGATTTTATAGCTGAGATTTATAATGTTTTTATAACTTAACTATTTTTTTGTGATGAAGAGTTGTTATTAAGCATGTCATTTTAAAAAGATAACCATTAAAGCACTATGGAAAAGTTTTCACTAAAGGACAAGGACACAATCCACCTTTATCTAGAAGTGCACTCTTTTCCAAAAAGGACAGAGGCTTATGAAACCAAAGTGATAGTGAAGTTACCATATTAAAGAAGCATAGAGAAAATAAAATTATAATATTTTTATCATATGTGTTTAGTAAATAACATATTCATTATAATGCATGTAAAGCATGAGTGAAAAAGAGACATACGTTTTCATTATAGCTTAACCATGGATAAATAGGTTTTGAATAAATAAAACTTGTAAGAGTGTTCGTATAAAATAATGAGATGCCCCCAACTAAGCAAGGTTTTTGGGTAGAAGGCTAGCCCAACATCGAAAACATGAAAAAGTATGTCGTAAGCTTGAAAGATGACAAATACTTGAGTATATTCTCTACCCTCTTAGGAAAAATTGTAGAATAAGTGCATGTGACTGTGTTGTAGTTTAAATAGGAGATGTAAAATGACATGGATAGGACCATAGTAGAGGGAAAGTCTGTAGTGTATTATTATTTGATTGGTGTGGCTCTATCCTAATTGATTGTATGTAAGATTTTTTTATTGGGATAACTTCTTCAGTGAATGAATAATTTTAGTTAATAGAAATGTGTCCTATTGCAAACTCATATTTCATGTGAGAAACATAATTTATTTGAATTATGTTGTGTATTGAACATAAATATAGATGATATATGTAAATATGTAATTCAACAACATGACAGTATGTCTGCATGTCTTGATTTTGATTTTGTTTAAAGCATCAGAGCAAAAATGATAGATAAAATGTTTATAGATGTGTAAAAATGATCAAATAAGTTGCCATGAAAGATTTTCATTGAAAACTTAGTAAGATAATTATTTTGGATTGTTTAAATTGGGTTGAAACAAACAAGGGAGCAAGTGCCCAAAATTAAAATAGCACCAAGGGTTAGAATAAAATGGATTAAGGGTAGAATAATAAGTAAAAAAAGTAAGGAGAAAATAAGCTATTTATTTTAGATACTAAAATATATATTTTACATGATAAAATAGTCTTTCACAATTTAAAAATACCACCAAAGGCTCTACCCTTCAATTCTTGACTTTCCCACTATCAAAAGGCTTGTAGTATTCATATCAATATTTATAAATGTTATCGTATGGTATGAACCTAATATTTTAATTACCCAAATCACCTACAGCCCATAATATGCTTAAAACCTAAAATATATCCTTCACTTTTAGTTATAGAGTTTCAACATTTATCTATTCTTTAGGACACTACTATTCAGACCTAGACATTAGTGTAGCTGCTAGTGTTCTAGATCCAATTCTAGTTTTTGTACCCTACAAAGGATAATTTTAAAAAAAAAATTGATATGTATGGATGGAATATTTTTCTTAGTTAAACCTTTGTGAGATAATTTTTAAAATTTATGGTATAAGTACAAAGCAAAGCCTACTCATTATTAATCTATAAATTATCAAGTAAGAACCTATTCAAGCTCACTCAATCATTTACACAACTAAGTTTTACTTCCCTATTCTACCCTATTTTTAAATCACACATAGGAGAAATATTGTTACATGTGGCATGCCCTTATTGGAGGACCAAAGTTTTTGATCAAAAATCTAACATCTAATTTCTAACAAGGACATCCAATGAAATCATCTATTTTATAGATAAGGCAGTGAACAAGAGAATATAGACAATTAGATTTAGAGGATGTTGGTATAATTTATAAAAAGGGAATCTAATGAAATAATCTTTAAATCATGAATCCAAACACATTAAACATCTTCATGGAGCTTCTTCCACATTCAAAAACATAAGTTACCCATTCATGATTGTAAACTTGAGAAACAAGCATAATTGGGAAATCTCCTTCAAGGACATTAAGAGAGGAAGTGATGGATGATGAGAAAACCATGGAGAGGGAATATTACAACCTTAAAACACTCCATAAAAATAACATAGATCCATAGATTCTTGAAAATAAGAAATAGATACAAACCCATACCCATTTTGAATGCAAATTCATAAAAAGTTGTATGAGGTGTAAGTGATTGTTCATGAAGGAGGAGACACCAATATGAGAGTTATTATTATGGATGTGAAGTAAACTCAAATTAATATCCACCTGTATAAGCATTTTTCTTGACTCCACTTGTATAACCCATAACAAGTGCTTGAATTTGCTCCATTTTAGATTGCCAAGGAAAAATGAAGGAAAATAAGTTGTAGATGTAATTTTTAATGAAATATATACAAAAAAACATGTAAATGGCCTATGGGTATTTGAAGAGTCACACCACCCATGTTTTTAGCTGCAAGTGAACTCAAGGATTCCATACAAGTGCCTAAAGGGGCCTATTTTAAAAAAGGAAAAACTACCATTTATTGTATATAAATAAATTTTAACTACCACCTGACTAATTATGACATTATTTGACCTTTTCCACATTGACATCCACCTTAGTTACAAATATTTTAACTTGAAATATCTTATAAGTCATTTAATTGAGCCATAAATTGGCCAAATGACCCTTTTTGCACATGAGACCTAACAAATGGCCAATTTATGACTTGAAGACACATTGAAACCTATCAAAGACCATTTTAGGACATTTTAAAAATAAATTTAACCTTTTAATAAGTTTTACCATGGTTGACCAATGTTGACTTTGGTTGACTAGGCCAGTACAAGGGAGTGATCTTCAACAAAGACTAGGGGAAGGATAAGTGAGAGATATAGGATAATAGGAGATCCCATAAGACATATGAAACCTTATTCAAAAGTTTAAAATAGTAGGGGTTGAACCAAATTTTACTTGGGGTCAAATTTTCTCAACATTCTTGGTGATTCCTAGGGGTGGCATGCTAGCTATGCCTAAGACCAGTTGCCTAGTCCTTCCATTGGGCATGGAGTCACACATATGGGAACTCAAATTGAATTGAAAAAACCTTTAACACAAGGAAAAAAAGATGGTTGAACCACACACATAAAATCAAAAACACACACCAAACAAAGGGAAAGAAACACACTTGTGCTATGAAGCTCTTAGGAAACACAAGACAAACTAAAACAAACACACTCTGATATGTACAAACTAAGTAGAAGAAACTGATCCTCCTAGATCAAAAGGAAAGTTTTTCATACCATCTTATTGAAGTGAACTAGAATAATATGCAAGCTATCACTTAAGACTTGTTCTTATTTGTCTAAGGCCTTGTTCATCTCCCATGGTGCTTGCATTGGTTTCACCTAGTTCTACAGTTAAGAACATGTGTTCAATGGAGACATACTCCTTTTTATTAGTTTTAATGGAAACCATATCCCTTAGTTTAAGTGATCTTTCATTTATTTTGGACTCATTTTGATCTTTACATTCAACCTCAACTTCAAATTCAAGTGATTTTCCGTCATCAAGATGATACCCACCTTGGAAAGTAAGGTCTCCATCAAACTTTGGTGGTTGAGTGCATGGGAGAGGTTCCTCAAAACTTACTGCCTCTCTTGGTATCTTGTATTCTTCATCTATATTATGTATTTTAATTTCTCAAGGTGAACCATACTTACCTTTCTCTTCTTATTGAGGTGCTTCATGAATCTCAATAGGTTTAGTTGAAATATCTTCTTCAAAACTTTTTTCAATCTCTTCATGAAGTGAAGATGCATCATTCAAGCTCAAGAAATTTTTTTCAAGATCATCCCAAAATGCCAACTCTTCATGATCAATAGAAAGGACTTGAATTTCATCAACTTTCTTAAAAATTTCTTGTGGAACATCATGTTGGCTAATGGGTGCCTCTTATTCATCTTGTGTTTCAATTTGATCATGATTATCTTTCGTGAAGCATTGCAATTCATCAATCCACTCAAGTGTTTTGTCAAGATTTTTCACATTCTGACTTTGATGAGTGTGACTCGTAGGGGGTGTCACACTAGGATTCACACTTTGTGGCCTTAGAGAGGCATTACTTAGAGTCACATGTGCTTCCATAACATCTCCTAAATCTCTCTTTTTGGCTCTTGTGTTGGCTACAACTAATGTAATTTGGTTTAACATATAGTTATCTTCCTTTTGAAAGTTCATAAGACCTATACTTTGGCTACAACCCTTTCCATGAGTATCTATTTGCATGAGATTTTCTTCTTCTAATGTTAGGAACAGAGTAGCTCCTTTTTGTGCCACTAAGGTTTGACAACCTCCTCCACCATCATACATAAAATAACCTTGAGATTGTCCCCAGTGATCCAAATTTTCCTCTCCTTGAACTAGGTTAACATGGACTGGGACAATAACCCTTGTGGATGGAGTGGAATTAGGATTATAGGCATTGCATTGCCTATTGAAACCTTGTTAACATTGGTAATTGTATTGGGGTGGAGGTATATAAATTTGTGAAGGATAGTGTTGGGCATTGGATAGAGTGCTTGCATTCAATTCAACTTGTTTTAGTTGGTCTTGTAATGACTGAATCATTGCATCTTTGTCTATAGCATTATCCTCCTTCTTGGGAAAGGTTCTAGATTGGCATTGGAATTGGGAACTTGAGCTACACTTAGAGTTTCAATTGGACTATGAGACAAAAAAGGCATAGAAAATCTTGGGGGGATATTCCTATCTTGTATCAAACTATTCTTAGATTCAATAGCTATCTCATATGCATCAAGTAGAGTAAATCCTCCCATTGAATGCAACATTACTACCACATCAGTGCCAATGGCCTTGAGATAGGTAGGGAATACAAATCTTGGAAGAGGCCTCATGATAGGTGGAAATCTATACCATGTCCTTTGAAATATTTCATTGAAATCTCTCATAGATTATTAGGACCTCTCCTTATCACATTCAGCTAATGGATTAGTGAAATGTGATCACTCTTATTCTCAAATCTATTCACCAACAACTCTCCAAAGCCATCATAATTATTAATGCAAGCACCTTCCAATGTCCTATACCAATCAAGTGTTTTACCCTTTAGAGACATGGAAAGTAGTCTAATAGCTATGTTAACTTGAGTGATATTATGGAAGTTGAAAAAATTTGAAATGTCCCTAATGTGCTTAGATGGGGTAATAGGGCCCTCTCCATTGAAGATAGGGAGACTTTTGGTAGAATTAGGAGGAATAAGATCATATACATGAAGATTAATTAGAATTTGATTGTTGAAGGTTGGGAAAGGATGTAGCCTAGCCATCTCTTCTTATTCCTCTTGGTCTCTTATCTCCTCAGCTTCTTCATCTTCTTCCTCAAAACCTTCTTGTTTAGGATCTTGTTCCTCAAGAGGAGCTTCAGATAGAGGGATTTGATTGAATGCTCTACTAGAAGATGATCTAGTGAAGACCATGAAGTATAATGTGATGTAATTGATCTAATACCAAAAATTATTACATTTTGGAGTCACTAAATGCTAGATTAGAAACACTTCTGCAACCTTGGGCTTGTCAAGACCAGTATTCACCTTGACATGGAAATAATTAGGACCAGCTGTCCTACTAGGTGTGCCAGAACTATTAGCATCAAATTGTGAACCCTAGGACACTCCATTCAGATCCTAAAATTTTATGCAACATTGACTCATCTCTCAAATTATGGGGAACTTGTAAGAGAGATGAATCTCTAGGATTGAAAGGGATAGCTCCCTAGATTCTTCTTTAAGGTACCTATCACCTCATCTAATGTTTGTTCATGGAAAAGTGTTAGAAGTTTTGCATGAAATGGAAACTATAATAAAAATGTGATACATAATGAATATATCCACAAGATTATCATACCAATATAATAAGAAGTAAGACTTACAAAACCAACTTCTACCTCTTAGGGGCACTCTAACACTAACATCTCAAACATGAAGGTGGAATGCATGAAAAAATACTCAAGGTGAGTAAAAAAAAGGTCAATTTTTAGATACTAAGTCTAATTTTACACTTAAAAATATAATCATACACTTAATCAACACTTCATGTGACCCGTTAGAATGAAACACCTTGCATTAGACATGGAAGGATTGAGAGGAAGCAAGGATTGATGTCAATCACTTGAATTTTCACTATACATATCTTCACAAACTTAGGAAAAATAGTTTTAAGATCAAAACCAGAATAAATATATTATATCAAAGGATAATTACAATATATAACCAGTATGGCTTCACCATACTAGGTGTGGTCTCCCCTTTAATAGCCAAAATGGGTTACATTTATAGAACTTGGAAGAAGAGAGAGAAAAGAAAAGTTGAAGAGGCACAAGGACAAGTGTCCAAAGGTGAAAATAAATTAAAATTCATGGAAATGAGGTATAAAAGGAGTCATGAAACTCATTTACATATCATTCCTTCCCAAATTAACCTCTTATCCAAATGTGGTGTAGCAAATTTTCTCAATCATTATCTCTTGTGAAACTGTCTTCGTCATGGGCTTTTCTTGAGCAATCTAAAGTATTCTATGGATAAGTGTCTTATTTGTGATAATGAGAGTGATTTAAGAATATTTATCCATATATATTTATATTTTTATTAATCATAGATATTCTCTTACACAAGTCCAATCATCACTTACAACTATGATCACTCTCCAACAGGCTTGTCTTGACACTTGGCACTAGAATCTTTAAATTATTCCTAACTGATCCATACCATAGGTATTATGACACATGGTATGACACTTCATACACTTGGAACCATCAATAATACCTTAAATTTCCTTCAAACTTCATTTTCATGCTCTTCACTATGTCACTTGAGATGTCACTTTAGACTGGCTGAAGTGAGAAACCTAGTAGGGAAACTTGTGATTATTTATAAGCTCTAAAAATGGCATAGGGAGTTGTTTCAAGTCCCAAGATACCATTCCATGTTTTTTTCATCCTTTTATAATCTTAAATACCTACAAAACATAAGAAAATGTCAAAGAAATTTACTTCTTACTCTATTTTTATGGATTCTATACAATATGATTCCATGGATTTTATCCTCATGAAGTTGGAAACAAATTATATTCATCACTCATGGTTAAATTCATCCATTTGGATGTAATTTTAGGCTAATTTCCTCCATTAGGTCATAAAATATGGTTTGTAAGGGTTTTGAAGTAATTAGCCCTCTTAGCCTTTGTTCATAAAGGCTAAATGTTATAAATATTTCTAAATGCCACTTATGGCTCCTCAGGGACCATCTATATCTTACCCAAATGCATCAAGGTTTTATGCATAAGCTCATGAAATTTTTGATCTTTTCAACTTGACCATTTGAGTCCTTATGAATTCTGTGATGGTTTGGGAGTTTTTAAGCCAAGAATTGTTTTTATGATGATTCTTTTATCTACTAAAGGTTCAAAAACTTGTATATTCATCCCAAAAACATGTTCCCATAATTTTAATAAATCCTCAAGAGATAAATATGAAACTTGAACCCTATTTGTCATTAGGCTTAAACCTTGCCAATATGTTTGCCTACCACTTGAGACTCTACCTAAACTTTGCTTCTAGGCCGAAGGATTCCCCTCACATATGACTATAACCCTTGTTGTGTAGGGTACCCTATCTTATATAAAACCTTATACAAAAGTTTTTTAGGTCTTTTAAAGTGTCCTAAAGCTTATCCAAACTTCATTTGGTCTTTTTTTTCCTTTTGGTCATCAATTTCACCACTTTTCCTTCAAATTGTCTCCTCATGCATAGAAAAACTGCCCCTAATTAGAGATAAAATAGAGAGGTTTTGTATTGTTATATTTTTTAAATTAAATATTTTATAATATTATTTAACCCCCATAGTTAATATATACCGAATTTTATCTTCTAACTCCTCCATTTGACCCTCCAACTCTTGACATTTTCTAGGTAGACTTTATGAATAAGGCATATTGAGAGGGTAGGCAAGGTATAGACTTTGTTTAGATGTTTTATGGATTTCCTTGAGATTTATTGTGACATGTAAGTATAATTTATGCCTACCATAACCTATTAAAACCATTTTATATTCTATTTACCCCTCAAACACCTTCCATGCCTTTTGGAAACCTAGACTAGGCCTTTGACTGCCTATAAGGGGAATCACTATTTAGGCCTACCTGTAGGCTATTTGAGTTTGGTTTTAGGATTTAAGAAAATAATTTACACCTTATATAATTTTAAAAATATCATATAGGTTTTCATTCATCATTTTTACAAATATAAGCTCAATCTTTTGCATTAATCTATCTCTCATTCTCAAGACTAGGCCACCTGCTCATGTAGACTGAGACACTCTTAGGACCCTACCTGTAGGTCTAGGTCTAAGATTTGGTTGATGTTTGTAGACCTTATTTACATGTTTATTAATTCATAATACTATCCTCATGCCTTTAATTTACCTATAAACCCTCAATCCATATCAATTCATACTTAGATCCTCAACTAGGACACCTCTGCCCTGACTATAAAAATCATGTTTTGCCCTTGTAGGTGTGTCTTTAGAAAGAGTTAGGATTCATAGATGATGTATTTAGGTTTTTCATGAGTTACTTGAGGTCAATTCTCATTTATTTCACCTATATCCACTTTGAAAGCTCCAAATGAGTTTTAAACTTCAAACTTTTTCCTCACTACCAATATACCCTTCATGACCATGTTTCATATGTTCTAGGGTTGCCTGTAGGTGCACTTGAGCTCTATTAGGTCATGTAGTTGACAAAAAACAACTTCAATTTAGTCATAGTATAATACAATTACCCATTTTCACTTTAACCTTTAATTTGATTACTATATGACCAATTGAGGTAGAAACTTACTAAAGCTTGTTATAGATGACCCTTCCCAGGCGTGTGCATGGATAAGGGTCGCTTAGGAGCTCTCAAAATATAAAATTATACCTTTTCTCTATCATCTTGGCCTATTAAAGTATTTTGGATCATTTGGGATGGTTCAAACTTTATGTCATGATCTAAAATTGTCCAAATGGAGTGTAAAATCAATTTTCCATCAATACCTTGTAGACTTCACTACCCTTTTTTAGTGGTTTTTGACCATTTTCAAGGTGTTCAAATTTTAAATTTCACTAATCTCCTTAACCCCATCCTTGGCATAGTTATTTTCCTATATAGGAACTATCAATTTGTCCAAATTGAATACTTAGATCACCTTTCAAGTGCATTTAGTGAGGTCCTAAAAAACCTCCAAGGCCTCTATTTGCAACTTTCAGGGACTGTGAGCCCAATATGGTCTAATCATCCTTTGAAGCAAAAAATTTAACTTTCATAGCATTCTAACCTTCATAACATGAACACTATGATCTTTTAGGTATGTTATAGCCTCAAACTAAACTCTATCATATGTTCCACGTTTTGCACCTCCGTCTAACCACTTGAAGCTCCTGTGTAAGGTGACTGTAAGTGCATTTTCTAGACAAGGTAGTGAACAAAAGAATATAGAAAATTATCTTTAGAGGATGTTGGTATAATTTATAATAAGGGCATTTAATTAAATCATCTTGTAAACATGAATCCAAACACATTAAACATCTTCATGGAGTTCCTTCCATGTTCAAAAACACAGGTTACCCATTCATGACTGCAAACTTGAGAAACAAGCATAATTGAGAAATATTTTTTAAGGTAATTAAAAGAGGAAGTGTTGGATGATGAGAAATACATGGATAGGGCCTATTACAACCTTAAAACACTCCATAAAAATCACATAGCTCCATAGATTCCTAAAAATAAGAAACATATACAAACCCATACCCCTCTTAAATGTAAATTCATAAAAAATTATTTGAGGTGTAAGTGATTGTTCATGAAGGAGGAGCCACCAATATAAAATTTATTTTTATGGATGTGAAGTTTACTCAGAGTATTATCCACCTGTAGAAGCATTCTTTTTTACTCCACTTGTACGACCCATAACAAGTGCTTGAATTTGCTCTATTTTAGTTTGCCAAGTAAAATAAGTTGAAGATGGAATTTTTAATGTAATATATACAAAAAAAAACATGGAAATTTCCTATGGGGAAGTGAAGAGTCACACCACCCATGCCTTTAGCTACAAGTGAACTCAAGGAGTCTGTACAAGTGCCCAAAGAGGCTTATTTTAAAACAAAAAAATGCCATTTCCTACATGTAACTGACTTTTAACTACTACATGACTGATCCTAACATGATTTTACCTTATCCACATTGATATCCACCTTAGTGACAAATATTTTAACTTGAAAGTCCTTAGAAGTCATTTAATTGAGCCATAAATTGGCCAAATGACCCTTTTTGCATATGAGACATAGCAAGTGGCCAACTTATGACTTGAAGACACCTTGAAAATTATCAAAGACAATTTTAGGACATTTTCCAAATAAATTGAGCCTTTCACTAATTTTGACCATGGTTGATTAATGTTGACTTTAGTTGACTAAGCCAGTACAAGGGAAGTGGTCTTCAACAAGGACTAAGGGAAGGATAAGTGAGACATATAGGACAATAAGAGACCCCATAGGACATATTAAACCTTATTAAAAAGTTAAAAATAGTATGGGTTGAACCAAATTTGACTTGGGGTCAAATTTGGTCAACAGTAACATCTTTGGATACTAAAGCTTAATTTTGAGTGTCATTTGGATTGGAAGGCTGACAACCTGGATCTTGCATTAAGTTATTTTGGGGAACAATATATTTTGAACTAGAAGTTACATTAGAATCAAGGGCTATATATGGATTAGTTTGGGTTGTGGCTCCTTGATTTTGATAAGGTTGCATATTATCCTTAAAACCTTGATAAGGGGGTCTTTAGTTATTGAAGGACTGATAAGTATTCAAGTTTTGTTGCTGATAAAGTATACCTTGGTATTGTTATCTCTTGAGTTAAACAATCTCATTTCCAAAAGTTTGTAATATAATTTTTGGATCACCAATCTAACTAGATTGATTAGGAAGGGTTACAATTTGGACTTTTGGAGATGGAATAAGAGATATAGATGGAATCTAGGAAACTTGAGGAGGAATGATAGGTTACAATTTTAGGAATATGGTATTAGAGGCCTTGGAGAAAGTTTACCAGCCTACATTAAGCTATTTTCTACTATTATAACAATTTCATAGGCATTGGGTAAGGTATTACCACCCAATGAACTGTATCATGACACTTATATCAAAATTAAGGGCCTTAAGACAGTATAAAAATGTATACTCTGGAGATGGTATAACCAATGTAGGGATCATAATCCATGTCTTTTGGAATCTAAGGTTAAAATTAGACATGAATTCATAGGGGTACCTTTGTATGGTAGTCAGTTATTCAACCAAAGATAGATGATTAGACTTGTCTTCAAATTGCTTAACTAAGGCTGCACCTAAATCATCCCAAGTAGCAATGGAGGTCAAAGTGAGGTTCTTATACCATTGAAATTCTTTTCCCTTGAAGGAGGCATCAAGCAATCTGATAGCCACATTATCTTGAGTAACATTATGAACAGAACATAGATTGGTAACATCTTGGATATGCTCAATAGCAGTAGTTTTATCCCATTCTCTAGAGAAGAAAGGGATAATTTTTAGGGTAGACACAAGGATGTCATAATATTGGGATAGATTCAAGGGACTATCCCTATTGAATGGAATAAACACTTGATTATTGATAATCATTTGGGAAAAAGGGATTTGGCTTATGGGGACAATAGATCTAAAATAATAGAATGGCTAGAGGATGAATGTTGCTTTAGAAGAAAAGGTCTCATACTATTGAATCTTGATATTTTATAAGAATTAGATGGAAATTCAATATGTTCAAAATAAGTACCTTTACTTAATGATCTTGTTGTAACCTTTGGCATGAAAGCATTGTCTAGAAGATGCTATAAATTTTGTAACTTGAAGGATATTCAACTTTTGATGATGATAGATATTTATTTCTATTACAATTTCTTCTTATAAATCTTTAAACTCAATTATAGTAAAGAGACTTGGTCCCACTGGGTGTACCAAAACTTTTGGTGTTCTAGATTTGCACCCTAGCTGAGTAAAGGGATTATTCAGATCTTGCTACTCAAATATAATCCAGCATGGGACTAATCCTAGGCTACGGGTATCCTAATAATGTATCATACCTATAGAGCAGGTTGGATTCCTTTTAGATCTATCACCTATACTAAACCTAAACTAGCACTTGCTTGGAAAAGGGAAAGATATTTTGATAATAACTTATAAAGCATGTAAAAGAGGTGATGCACCAATGATTTGATCACTCAAACTCACACAATACACACTATGAGACAATTTCAAGACCAAAAAATATCAATTTCACATAAATATTTTAGAATAAGGCATTAATCAGTTATCAAATTAGTAAGAGAGGGAAAATATCTACTTTCAAGATAGATAATAAACTATAAATTGTACTTATAATGACATATAAGAACTAATAAGCACTTTTTGAAGGTGAGAAAAACATAGACATAAGCAATGAGCATACATTCACTTAACCACATTACATGAATTCATGGAACACACTGCAATCCAACTTAGAAAAGGATGGAATTTAGTCTTTATTACATCAAAAGGTGACAGTGAAAATTTTGACAAAGTTTAGTCATAACAAAATGAGGGATAGAGGGATTCATTTCAAGGCTTAGAAGCCTATATTTATAGAAAAGAGAAAGAGAAGGAGAGAGCTATACATTGAAAGAGGCCCAACCACTTTTTATGGATTAGCATTATCAAGGATGTTGACTCATGATCTTATCAAGAAAGAAGGTCCTCATAAAATAATTAAATGCTCCATGATCTTTATCCAACTAGCTCATCTTCTTGGGACTCTACCCATCTTCTTCTTGATCTTCTTACAAAGATTAAATATTCATATCTTGAAACTAATAGAACCATGCTTGGTCTAACTTAGGCAGCTATAAATATCTATTTATCTAGGAAATGATCATGTTGAAGGATAAGAATCTTCCTCATTAATTACATATTTGCCCCAAAGAAATATTCTAGCTCAAGTTTCATTAAAGATAAAAAAATAAATCATATTTATTGGTTTTACCATAGCTATTATATCAAGGAAATGAAATTTTCTAGGTGTCTAATATTATTTTGACAATCAATCATAGAATTTGATTTGTACCAGGTCTAAAATACCTTTTTTTCATATATAAATTCCTAATAGTACCCCTCAATCTCTACAATATCTACCCTGGTTTGATTATGGTCCATGTTTGAGCTTGGTCACTTTATATCCCCTTTACTTGGGTTGGAAAATGGCTCATCGACCTCCATCAAAATCTTCCTAGGCTTGTTTTTATTTGTTTGGCCATTAAAAGACTGACTTGAATCATTGACATATTGTCCCATCTCATGTTTTGGGATCCTACTTATCTAGATGAATGCCAATTATCTATATTTTATCAATTGAAAGCACTTGTGCCACTTTTCAAGTACATATTTGATCCTTAGATTCATTAAATTTTTTGACCTTATGCTCATCATTGATCTTAGATGCATGATTAAATGTGTACCATTGATCTACCTGAGCCCATTAACCTTTCAATCACCACTCACCATTGGATCTTTTATACTATCAAATGCAGATCATTGATATAAATGTTTGAAATATAATAGCTACTTCATGATTATTCACTTTGACATATGTGTGCATGTATTTGACATCTACATGAATGTATTTGATGTTTACATGACCATCACTAGGACATTTAAAATTCAATGAATATATTTTGTGCTTAAAACTTGAAACTAGTGCAAATGTCTCACTAGCTTCTTGACTTAGTGCATGTCGTTAGATCTTTGCTCAGATTGAATGCAAACTATTGATTTTGGACCCATTTTAATATAAATGGCTATTTTTTTGTGGCTTAAACTTTGACTTATGTGTGAATGTATTTGATGTTTGTATGACCATCACTACATATTCTAAAACCAATGATCATTTTTTGTTCTTGAATTTGACACTTGTGCATTTATCATCTCTCTTCTGGATCACAAATTCCCCTGGACTATTTCCTTTGGACCTTTTGATGGAAATTTATTGTGGAATTTATGTCTTGAACATTTCTTTGAAGTAATTATTTATGACTCTTCTACATTAGATAAAATGTTCAAGGAAAATATCGTGAGACAATTGCCTAAAATAACTAAGTCTACCTTATCCTTTCCTTGGATAATTTTTTATGGACAAAATTCTGATAGAATTCATGCCTTTGGTAAAATTGTCCCAGATACTTTGTTGTGAGAGTGGCCCTTCATAATTTTGTTATTGGGCCATCTTCCCAAAAAAAGACCCTTTGATAAAATTGTTTGGGACACTTTGCGAGAGAATGATCTTTCAAGATTTTTGTTTCAGATAAAATGTCTGAAATAACTCTACACTTAGCCCAAAATAAAAAGGTCAGAAATAGTTTAACTTAGAAAAGGGAAAGCTTGAAATACATTAACCAAGAGAAATGTTAGCACTTTAGCCAAAGTAATTCCAAAGTAAAGACTTGGCATAAAAAAGGTTTAATACTTAGCTTTTCCAAGGTATGTATATTCTTATGGACTCATGCTTGAAATGTTGCTTGATCCTTGAAATCCTGAATGAACCATGAAAACATGAAGCTTGTGCAGACTTGTGCCATGACCTTGAACTGCTTGGTTTCATCATGAAAATTCCTTGGACTCTTCAGTTGTAACTATATACATGTCCCTTGAAGATCAATTAGATCAAGCTTTAAGCTTGCTTAAATTGTTTCAAAATATTTGAAAAAAATCTATATGATCTCCACTTTGGATCACTTTTCAATCAGTATCTTGCTCCTTCCATTATACTCTTCAACTAGGCATATTTATAGTATGTAGAATAAATTTGGTCAACATATTTGGTGACTTGGTTGGGAAGCACGCCTACTATGCTTGATAACCTAGACCATCTCTGAATATTGGATAATTTACATGATACATGGACCATTTACATTGACTGCAAGATAGCCTTTTGACTTACAAAATAAAGAATTCCAATAACAAGGAAAGAAACAAAAAGAAAGGGAAACTAACCTAATAAATTAGAGGCAAATAATCTATCAAACAACTATGAAATAGATCAATTATTTAGGACAAAATAAAATAAACTAATGTGTTATAAAAACACTTAGAGAAAAATCCAAAACAACTAACTATGTATAAGGAACTTAGCTTCCTTAATAACAATGCTTAAGATGTATCCCATTGACTGGGATAGGAAACTCTTCACCTTTCATCCTTGTAAGTTAGAAAACATTATGGAATTTACAACTGGAGATTGTATATGGACCACTCCAAAGAGAATCAAATTTTGTGTGTTTTCCTAGCTTAGATCTATCCTTATCCCACTTGAGGACTAAATATCCTTGTTAGAAAGATCTTGAAGAAACTCCTTTGTCAAAATATCTATTTACCATTATTTGATGGACCTCCATGGCCAACATGGACTGATACCTTATCTCTTATAGCTCTATAAGCTCAACATATCTTATTTTCATTGGCTCATTCTCCAAAATCTCAAGTTGATGCATTAATTCCAAAGCAGGGAATTCAAGAGAAATAGGCATTCTTGCTTCCTTATCATATACTAGCTATTATGGAAAATTAGAAATTGACCTCTTATAAGTGATCTTTTCAACCCACAAAGATAAATTCAATTTGAGATGCCATGATCTCTCATTGTCTTCAATAGTCCTCTTGATGATCTTCAACAAATTCTTGTTAGTGGATTCATCAAGGCCATTTGCTTATGGATAATAGTTTGATGAGGTACTGAGGAAAACACTATGTTGAACTGCCCACTAGTTGATCTTAGACCCTACAAAAGCCATAGCATTATCATAAATTATGGTTGAAGGAACCCAAAATCGAGTAAGCAAACCCTCATAGAAGTCCAAAACATTGGCTTCTTTTAATGTTACTACCTTTGTCCATCTTGTAAAATTAATTTATGGTAGTTAGGATCCACTTGTGTCCTAAGCTTGAAGGGGGATTAATAAGACCAATAAATTCTAATCCCCCATAGACAAAGGGTTGATTTACTTAAATTAGCTAGAGAGGTAAGGCTGTAAGCTTCACATTTTCAACAAACATGGCACACTCTGCATTTTTTGATCCATGCATGACAATCACCAAATAAACTTGGCCAATAATACCCACCTCTCATGATTTTTTGGGTTGTGATACTTAATAATGTCTTCCACCATGTCTATTATGGAATTTCTCAAGTAATATATGGGTTTGATTTGGTTATATGCATCTTAGTAGTATGTCATTGATATCCTTTTTGAACAATACATTATTAATAAGAAGAAAATGAATTGAATGCAATCTAAAATATCGCCTCTTTGAAGGGGTCAGATGAGAAGGATAAATCTTATAGATACCTTACCATATCTTGGAACCAGCTAGAATTTGAGATCTAATTAGTTGCATCTTCTTCATCATTTGACACCATAACCATCCCATTAGTCTCCTGTAAGTCTTGGGCTAAATGTTCAAAAAGTCCTTTACCTCTAACTAGTTTTGTGACCTTGGTCTCAATATCATATTCCATGACCTTGGTTATCTAATTAGCTCTCTTGTCATGTATATCCTTGTTTAAGAGGAAGTCTTTGACACTTAGATTTGAAATCATTAAATCTATCTTATTATTGGACATCAAGTACCAAAACTTTTTAAGAGACCTAATGATTTGAAGTACATACTTCTCAACAAAAGAATACCTTGTTTCATATTCTTCTAAGACTTGACTGAAGATGGCTATTAGCTGCACTAAAGTATCTTTATTTTACTGCATGAGAATACTTAAAATTGTGTCAATGTTAGCATAGTTGTATAAGAATAAATCCTTTGTAAATTTAGGGTTTCAGGAGCATAGGAGCACTGGCTATAGCTTTCTTTATTTCTTTAGAACTTATTACTCCTTTGGCCAATTGAAACTCTAGCCCTTATTTAGCATGGCTATGAGTGGCCTAGCTAAAGTAGCAAAATTCAAAATGTATCTCATTATAAATTTGATCTTTCCTAAAAATCATTGTAAGGCTTTCTTGTGCTTATGCAATGAAAGTGCAAGAATTAATTATATCCTATCAGGATCTATGATTGTACCATATTGAAATGACATGTCTAAGAAGCCTACCTTCATGAATAGGTAAAACACACTTTTTTGGATTCAAAGACACTCCAAATTCCCTGCACCTTTCAAACACTTGTTTGAGATGAATCATATGTTCATCTGTACTGTTAGAGAATACTATTATGTCATCCAAATAAATAAGAATAAATTTGTTGAGGAGACCTTGAAATGCCATGTCCATGGCTTTCTAAAAAGTGGCTCCAACATTGGATAAACTAAAAGGCATATTTTTGTATGTAAATCTCCCCCACTTTATGGTGAAGACTATTTTGAACTGGTCTTCTTTGACCAAAATCTGGTTATATCCACTATAGCCATCTAATAAAGAGAACCTTTTTGTACTTGCATCTAGCTGTAAAATCTATTTCATTTATGGCAATGGGTAGTGGTTTTTAAGAGAGGCATTTTTCAAGTCACAGAAGTCAACACATAGCCTTATTTCATCATTATTTTTTCTTATTAGAACAAGGTTTGCCACCCAAGTTGAGTACTTAATTGGAAATATTATAGTTGACTTGATGAACTTGTGTAGTTCAACTCTCATCAAAGGTTTAAGCTTTGGGTTAATTAGCCTTTATCTCTATTTGACTGGCCTAGTCTCATCCTCTAACTTAATGGTATGTTGATCTAGACTTGGATCAAATCCTTTAATGTTATTGTACTGCAATGTAAAGACATTTAAAAAACTTGAACATAACTTAATAAAAGTTTCTTTCTCTGAGGATGTGCACACTTTGCCTAGTTTTGAACTCTTGCCAATGGAAATCTCCACATTTGTATAGTTTTATTCCTTGGTTAACAAACAAAACTTTTGTTTTTTCAATTCATCATCTTTATTTAATATGTTTTCAAGGGTGACCAACCTTTTAGTCAATCTGTTTGTCTTCAATTGCATAATCCGTTCATCATACTGTTGCAAATGTTTGTCTTAGTTCCTTGAGGAGAATTCAACTTCTTCTTGTAATTATCTGACTATCATCTTCAAATAATTTCCAATTATCATGGTTGTGTAGGATAGAAGGTCTCACAGCTACATTGATGTGTGATTGAACTTTTTCATTTTTTATGTCATTTAGGTAACTGAATTGTGACCCAATAACAACCAGTCTGTCTGCATGCTTGTTCTTATTTATTGATATGGCTTGAATATTGAAATATTTAAAGTGTTAAAATGCATACCATACTCTATGCTTATAGGACCTAAGTAGTGGGTTCTTAAATATAATAATCCCCCTTACTTGGTGAACTACCAGTTCACTATCTCCAAACACTTGTAAAGAATTGACCTTCATCTTTCTTGCCCATTGTAAACCATGTACTAGTGCTTCATATTCAATAAAATTATTGGAAAAACTAAACTAAAATTTGAGAGAATATAAATACCATTGATTTTCCAAATAAATTAACATCATTCTAGCTCTAGTGCTATGTTTGTTCTTGGATCCATCAAAATATAGTTGCCACATTCCATCACTAGGCTGATCATCTTTCATTAATGTTGGAATTGGTGCATCATTTTCATGAAAACAATAGACATCAAATACTTATTTAGTTAACTTTTAGGGATCATTTCCATGCAAATCAGAGGCCCATTCATCAAAGAAAAGATCTGGGAATCCATCTAGAGGTGATTCAGTTTCAACCTCATTATTTTCTAATACCTTATATGAGATAACACAATTAGTGTTCACCATAGTTGGTATATATGGATCAAAATGAAATATTGTAATAGGTTCAAAATGTATTGTCACCTTAGTACCATACCTAGTTCTGAACATTAAATAGGTCCAATTAGTTGACAGATATACTCCAATATTTGAATTAAAGTCTCTTGATAGACACATAGCAAAATAGGGAGGCAAATCCACTACAATTACATCTTACTAGATAATAACATTGGGGCAAGAATGTAATATTAGTTTTATATATTTGATTATGCCTACTATCTTTTTTGGTGATCCATATAATCTTAATACTCCTTGGGTATTTGGCTCATAGACAAGACTAAGCTTGTTTGTAATTTATTTGGGCATGACAATACTACTAGCTCCACTATCTATGATACAATTATGGACTAAGCAGTTGCCTACTATAAAAAAAAGGTAAAAGGGAGGGGTTTTGTTTGATTTTATATTTTTTGGTCTATTTCTATCATGTTATGTACCTGTTGATCAGGTTGCTTGATTTTCTATTCTAAATTGGCCAAGACAACTCCTTGTTTTTCAACTAGTTTTTTATATACCTTAAGATCTGAAAGTTCTTGAATAAGCATGTCCTTTTGCCTTGGAATGGAAAGGGAATCCCATGTCCTTTTTCCTTGGAATGGAATTGGAATCCCACATGCTAATACTAACATTTGATTTTTTCATTTATTCTATTATGCTAAAATATGCTCCACTAACCTTTGGTTGTAACTTTTTAGCCATTGGTTGTTCTCTAGTTAAAGGCATTTGAGGATTCTTCATTGTCTCTATATTCTAAATATTTTATACTATAGGAATAAAAACTTGATCCTTGACACTCTTGGACACAAAATTAGGAACACTAGAATTATTGATCACATCTTGAACTTCTTCAACTGCTCTTCTTTTAGCTCTAGTCAGAGCTACCAATTGACCATTTGTGTTGCTAGTTTCACCAACTTGGTTGAATGCAATGTGACCATCTAATTTCCAATTAAAATTGATGTCATTATGATATCCTAGAATTTGTTGAGCTTCACCTTAGAATTCTATATTCATGTCTTGATATTGTCCACCTTGAAGAGAGAACTCTTCCTGTGCCATTTATGGCATAGTAACATCTTGTGATACCAAAGCTTGATTTTGAGTGTCATTTGGATTGCAAGGCTGCCAACCTAGATATTGCAATGAGTTATTTTTGGGAAAAATATAATTTGATCTAGAAGGTACATTGGGATCAAGGGCCATATATGGCTTAGTTTGGGTTAAGGATCTTTGATTTTGATAAGGTCGCCTATTTTCCTTGAAACCTTGATACGAGGATCTTTGGTTATTGAAGGATTGATAAGTATTCTAGTTTTGCTACTAATAAGGTCTACCTTGGTACTATTATCTCTTGAGTTGAACAATCTCATTTCCAAAATCTTATAACATGTTTTTTAGATCACCAATCTCACTATCTTGATTAGGAAGGATTACACCTTGGACTTTTAGAGATGGAATAGGAGCTATAGATGGAATTTGGGAAACTTTAGGAGGAGGGACATGTTGCAGTTCTAGGAATATGGGAATTAAAGGCCTTGGAGTAAGTTTACCAGCCTGTATTAAGATATTTTCTACCCTTATAACAATATCAAAGGCATTTGGCAAGGTATTACCACCCATGAACTGTATCATGACACTTATATCAAAATTAAGGGCCTTAAGATAGTACAAAAATGCATACTCTGGAGATGGTCTAACCAATGTAGGGATACTAGTCCATGTTTCAAGAATTTGAGGTTAAAATCAAACATGAATTCATGGGGATACCTTTGTAAGGTAGTCAGTTGTTCAACCAAAGATAGATGATCAAACTTGTCTTCAAATTGCCTAACTAGGGTTTCACCTAAATCATCCCAAGTAGAAATGAAGGTCAAAGGAAGGTTCTTATACCATTTTAATGATTTTCCCTTGAACGAGATAACAAGTAATCTGATAGCCACATTGTCTTGAGTAATATTATGAATAGAACATGGATTGGCAACATCTTGCATATGCTCAATAGCAATAGTTTTATCCCATTATCTAGAGAAAAAAGGGATAATTTTTAGGGTAGACATAGGAATTTCATCATATTAGGCTTAATTTAGGGGGATATCCCTATTGAATGGAACAAACACTTAATTCTTGATAACCATTTAGGAAAAAGGGATTTGGCTTATGGGGTCAATAGATTGGAATAAAATAATAGAATGACCAGAGGATGAATGCTGCTTTGGAGGATAAGGTCTTATACTATTGAATTTTGATCTTTTATAAAAGTAGATGGTGATTTAATATCCTCAAAAGAAGTACCTTTACTTGATGATCTTGTTGTAACCTTTGGCATGAAAGCACTATTTAGAAGATGTTATGAATTCTACAAATTAAAGGATCTTCAAATTTTGATGATGGTAGATCTCTCCTGCTACTAAAATTTCTTATTCTCAATATTCAAACTTAAATTATACCAAAGAAACTTGGTCCCACTAGGCATGCCAAAATTATTGGTGTTCTAGATTTACACCCTAACTAAGGGGATTGTTCAGATCTTCCTACTCAAATTTAGTCCAACATGGGACTAATCTTAGGCTATGGGTATCCTAATAATAGATCAAACCTTTAGAGAAGGCTGAATTCTTTTTGGATCTATCACCTATACTACTAAACCTAAACTAGCACTTGCTTGGAAAAGGGAAAGAGATCTTGACAATAACTTATAAATCATGTAAAAAAGGTGATGCACCAATTATTTGATCACTTAAACTCACACAATACACACTATGAGACACTTTTAAGACCAAATAATATAAATCTCACATAAATATTTCAAAATAAGTCATTGATCAGTTATCAAATTAGCAAGAGAGGTCAAATATCCACTTTCAAGCTAGACAATGAACTATAAATTGCACTTATAATGACCTATAAGAACTAATAATCACTTCTTAAAGGTCATAAAAACTTATACATAATAAAAAAACATACATTCACTTAACCACAGTATATTAATTCATGGAACACACTTCAATCTAGCTTAGAAAAGGATGGAATTCAGTTTTTATTGCATTAAAAGGTGTCATAGTAAATTTTTTGGCATAGTCTGGTCATACCAAAAAGAGGGATAGAGGGATCCATTTCAAGGCTTAGAAGCTTGCATTTATATAAAAGAGAATGAGAAGGAGAGAGCTATACATTGAAAGAGGCCCAACCATTTTTGATGGATTAGCATTCTCGAAGATGCTGACTCATGATCTTATCAAGAAAGAAGGTCCTCATAAAAGAATTAAATGTCCCATTATGTTTATCCAACCAGCTCATCTTCTTGGGACTCTACCCATCTTCTTCTTGATATTATTATGAATATAAAATCTTCAAATCTTGGAACTGACAGAGCCATGCTTGGTCTGACTCGGGTGGTTATAAATATCTATTTATTTAGGAAATGATCATGCTAAAGGACAAGAAGCTTCGTCATTAATTACATATCTACCCTAAATAAATATCTGAGCACAAGTTTCATTATAGATAAAAATCCAATAATATTTATTGGTTTTCATGTAGTTATTATGTCGAGGAAATGAAATTTACTAGGTATCTAATTTTATTTTGACACTCAATCATTGACTTTAATCTTTACTAGGTCTAAAAGCCTTTTCTGAATCCATGGAGTCCTAATGGCACCCTTTTATCTCTAGAATATTTACCTTGGTTGATCTTAGTCTATGTTCAAGCTTGGTTACTTTATATCCCCTTTGCTCAGGTTAGAAACTAGATCATCGGCATCTATCAAAAGCTTCCTAGGCTTACTTTTGTTTGATTGGCTATCGAAAGACTAACTTGAATCATTTACATATTGACCCATCTCACTCTATTAGATCCTACTTATCAAGATGAATGTTGAGTTTTGATATTTTGTCAATTGAATGCACTTGTGCCACTTATTATGTATGTATTTTCTCCTCGAATTCATTGAATTTTTTGACCTTACACTCACTGTTGATTTTGGATGCATGATTGAATGCATACTATTGATCTTCCTGGGCCCATTAACCTATCAATCACCTCTCACCATTGGATCTTCTATACTATCGAATATAGATCCTTGATCTAAATGTTTTAAATATAATGTCTACTTTAAGAGTCTTCACTTTGACATTCATATGCCTATACTTGACATCTACACAAATGTATTTGACATCCATATAACCATCAGTAGGACATTTGAAATTTAATGGCTATCTTATATTCTTAAAACTTGACACTTTTGTGAATGTCTCACTAACTTCTTGACTTAGTGTATTTCATTAAATTTTTGCTCATATTGAATGTAGACCATTGATCTTGGACCCATTTGAATATAAATGACTATTTGTTGCAGCTTCAACTTTTATTTATCCATGAAGGTATTTGACATCTACATGACCATCACTGCATATTTTAAAACCAATGGTCATTTTTTGTGCTTGAATTTGACACTTGCACATCTATTATCTTTCCATTGGATCACATATTCCCCAGGCTATTTCCTTTAGACATTTTACTAGATATTTATTGTAGATTTTATGCCTTGACCATTTTATTTGAAGGAATTATTTGTGGCTCTTTTGCATTAGACAAAATGTTCAATGAAATTATCATGGGATATTTCATTGAAAGAACTAAGTCTACCTTATCTTTTCCTTGGACAATTTCTTGTAGACAAAATGTCTGATAGAATTCATGCCTTCAAGAAAATTGTCCTAGATACTTTGTTGTAAGAGTGACCCTTCAAAACTTCGTCATTGGACCATCTTCCTAAAAAAAGACCCTTCGATAAAATTATTTGGGACACTTTGTGAGAGAATGATCCTTCGATATTTTTGTTTCAGATAAAATGTCTGAAATAATTCCCAAAACTTTGCCTAAAATAAAAAGGTCAGAAAAAATTAAACTTAGCAAAAGGAAAGCTTGAAATAAATTACTCGAGAGAAAAGTTAGCATTTTAGCCAAAATAAAAGCCTAAAGTAATTTCCAATTAAATACTTGGCCCAAAAAAGGTTTTTTACTTAGATTTTCCAAGTACCATATATTATCTTGGACTTATGCTTGAAATGTTGCTTGATCCTTGAAAACTTAAATGAACCATGAAAACTTGAAGCTTGTGCAGACTTGTTTCATGACCTTGAACTTCTTGGACTCTTCAGCTATAACTATAGACATGTCCCTTGAAGATCAATTAGATCACACTTTAATATTTATTAAAGTGTTTCAAAATATTTACAAAAAGCTATATGATCTCCACTTTGGATCACTCTTCAGTCAAGATCCTAGGCATATTTTTAGTATGTAGACCAAATTTGGTCAACAGTTACATGTGCATTATCATTATGAAATCCATTTGAATTTGAAGTATATAAACTTTATTTTGAACATCCTCAATAGTGGTCATCATGTACATTATATATTCTATAGGGATAGAGGTGTTTGTCATAGGTGTTATCATTGGTTGCAACCCATCACCATTTTTGAATCTAGGCATATGAGTATCATCATCCTTATATATAACAAGTGCAATTTCATGATCATTAAATTTAGGACATGTTAGTAATGGTATGGTATATTTGAACTTTGGTACGCTAGTATATCATTTGAATAACTTGTACCATTTTAATTTAGTAAGGGTATAACAATTTTAGATTTGGAAAAGTTTGGTAAGAACACCTTTTTGATAAAACAATTGTTTTAAATGAAGGTAAGAAATAACCATCACCCCTGAATAGAGGGATTTTATTTGGTAATGTAGGAATTTTGGGGATTTTAATCAATTTACTTGAAGACATGTCCCCATTTTGATTATTTTGTAAATCTACTATAATCTCTTTATGTAATTGTCAGAGTGTGTGACAATAAAATTAATGACCCTCTTGGCCATATGTACCCACTTTTTTGGTAAAATGTACATGTTTGTTTGACTGGAATGGTTAGTAACTCAAGGATATGTTTGAAAACCCTAACCTTTGCCTATTTTTATTGCTTTGTTTAAGAGATATAGGGTGGGTTATACCTTACTCATGTTTACCCAATCCTTGGCCTTCGTATTCATACTTTTATAAGTATTGAATGCCAAAGTCATATAATGGTGGTGTAGAAAGTATGGATAAAGAATTTTTATCTTCCCTAAGATGGCTCAACTCATATATTCAAGTGGTGGGATCATGGACCTGATTAGAGGGATAATAGCTACCACCATTCATGACTTTTATATTACATGCTTTAACACTTGGAAGAATGCAAGAGTAGTCAATTTTAATTCATTTCTTGAGGGTCAATTGGATAGTTTGATAATCATAGTCATCAAATCAATCAATAACATCCATGATAAAAGATATGAAGTAAATAAATATTGGGACAAAGTAGGTAATAAGCATCCTATAGGGTATGCTTACGCAAAATGGTGTTTAAAGATTGGGTTCACCAAATGTTTTGGTCTAAGGTGATCTTATCATTAACCCTATATTTTGAATTAAAGGGGTATATAGAAATGAAATGGCACAATGCTGATAATTAGATCTATAGCAGGTTAATTAGATGCTAAACTTAGATATAAGCATACAATGAATTTATTATGCTAAGAAGTCTAAATATGGAAAGTATAACTATGCTAGATATACAAATGACAAAGAAGTGATGTAATTAGCTTGTTCTAATGCTAATGTAGTTATAAATCTAGAATATGCATAAATTAGGCTAGATAGAGATTCTAGAATAGTTATCAGATTCTAGATTTGATGCTTTTGGAGATCTAGATAGTAACATTAGCCTGGAATATTTGCATTGACACTACTTTATGGATTTGATGCATGTGTCCTATATGGAACACCTACTAAAATAGGATGAAACCACTTAGATGATTTTGGTTTTTGCTTTGCCTTCACTCTGGTGTATTTAGATCTGAGTTATGGACTATAGATCCTTGTGAAATGGCAAAACCCTAGTTCTCCATCTTCATAATGACCTTTGGGGAAAATGGTTTAGTGGATATATGGTGTTAAGTTAAACCCATTATTAGAGGGTGTTGTCTACATAGTCAATAATTCAAAAGAGGGCCTCAGACTCATGTAGTTCTCCCCTATATGTTGTCTTATGTGTGAATCATGAAATATGTGTAAAGCAAGTACAACAATGACCTAACTTGTAACTTGGTAAATAAAGATTTTGGGCTACTCCTTTAGTATTTCATACCTATAGATGTGTTGTACCTATGATTGGTATGTAAATAGGGAAGATTTATTTGATTAAGTGCTTAATAGAGTGCTTTTGATAAGTTGCCTTGTTCTCTTTGGTCTTTTACTAAGATAGGAATGAATGATGGTTGATCTTGTATTTATATCAATTCCTTTGGAATAATAACTCACATTAAAACACTTAGGTCAACTATTAGGATATATTTCATTTACAAATTGGATGACTTTAGGGCACTAGACACTTATGTCAAGATAAGAGAGTAGTTTTGACACTATTGTCTATCCCAGACCTTAGTGTCTAGGGAGTAGATAATTAGGTATAGGTTTAAAACTTGTAGAGATGAAAGATAAGTATATTTTAATCATTATGGGAAAGATAGAAGACCTGAATCATCAACATAAGACTAGTCAGACTAAGATATATAGGCCAAAGGGCACAAATATAGAGCAGATGTGAGACTTGTGGAAGCAAGAAAGGTAAATAATTGAGAGGAACAACCAAGGTCTAATTTTTCCAAGTGTATAAGATTGAGGTGATATATAATCATAAAATATCATCTACACCATGAATAAAAATATTTCAAAAGAGGAGGATCCCAATTCAAACTAAGCTTTTCACGTAATCAATCTTAACGTCTTACAACAAAGGGGCAAGAGAATAAGAGGTGGTCTATTGTTTCATAATCTTCTAAGCACATGCAACACCTCAAGGGGATAGGGACTCCATTTTACATAACCTATCATGGGTTAGGACCCTATTTTTGATATCCAACTTGGTGAAGAGCCCAAATTTTGAGCCCAAATTTGTTCCAATAGAGCTCTTTGGACCAACAAAAATATGGATCCATGATCTATACCTTTTATAACCAAGAGTGACTGAATAATTTCATGATTAGGACACATCCACTAAATTTTGTTTTCTCTTTCATTGATGAAAACCTTTATACTCTCAAAGATGTCATATAGTAGTCATGTTTGGTGAGGAGGATTGGGGGTGTCTTATAGACTTTTCCATTTCCATATTGTTAAACCATGAATTATAACCTGAGCCATGTAATCTCTCACTTTTGAACCCCATACAATGGAAATAATGGCTCTAGCATCTATCAATTCTAGAAATTACCATATAGGTTTTTTCTCATTTCGAGAATTATCCTAGAATCCTTCCAAACACCCATTATTGATTTCCCATGATAGATGTTCTATTATGATAACCCTATTCTTCATGATAAAATTCTAAACATACGATACCCTTATGGGGTTCATTGTAGTGAAAAAATTTCTTGGCTCCTCGGAGCCTAAATACTTAGGTTGAAGGAGACTTCTCCAAAAAGCCCATTATTTGGAGTAAACCCCAAGGGCTAGGTTTTTTAGCTCCAAGTTTCTAACACTAGTGCCTCCTTTAGCATTGGGAAGGCAGACATTATCCCACTTAAACATGATTTTTTTAAAATTTTATTCACAACCTTTCCATGAGAAGTCTTTCATGATGTGATTTAGAGCTCTTAGAACCTTTGTTGGTGGCCTCAAGAATAACATCATGTAAACTAAAAGTGCACTAAATGTTGGTTTTATAAGTGTGACTCATCCAACCAATGTCAATCACTTTCCTTTCCATGTAGAGAGCTTTACTTGAAAAGAATGGATCATCTTATCCAAAAGCAAGGACTTACCCACTCTTGCAAATAGTGGAACTACAAGATATTTTCTTAGAAGCTTGCCTATGTTAAAATCCAAAATGTATGATATTCTGATCTAGGATTGGATATAAGTGTTAACAAAAAATATTTATAACTTTGCTTCATTTATTTCTTGGATCGAGTCTTTAGTGTACACTTCAACAAGATATTATTGAATTTGATTGCTTCTCTTTAAGAAGCCACACCAAAAAGGAAGGTTTTATTAGCAAATTATTGATGGGTAATATTGTTGATACCTTTTGTTTGGTTGATTTTTTTAATGGTGCCTTTGTTATTATACCTTCAGATAACTCTCCCTAGCGCTTCAACCATCATGATGAAGAGAAAATGGGATAGAGGATCCCCCTACCACAATTGTCTAGAAGCTTCGAAGAACCCTACCGAAGAGCCATTACTAAAGATAAATAACCTTAGACTATAAATGCCATTGAACACCCAATCTCACAAATCCTTCCCAAAACTATATTTCTCTAGAAATTTCATTAGGAATTTCCAATTGAATTTATCATAAAATTTACTAATATCCAACTTGATTAACATCCTTTTCTGATTATTTTGACAAAGATAGTGAATAATTTCATGAGATAATTAGCATGTCTTATAAATTATGTTTCAAAGTGAAATCGACCTGAAATCCACAAAGGTAGATTGCTAGTTGCCTTTTGATATTAAGGAAATCAAAGTAAAGTTCAAATTAATAGTAATTCTTTTTTTCCTTCATAATTCATTAACCAGGTTTACGACTTCATCACCTACTAAGTGCCAAAGGATTGAAATAAATTTGCTAGAAAACCATCCAGTCCTAGAGCTTTGTTTTTGTCCATGGAGAAAATTAAAAATTTGATCTCTTTGTGAGAGAAAGGCACCATCATGTCTTTGTTATGCTACTAGTTGAGAAACTTCAAAATGCAATCTAGGCAAGAGGATTGAACATCCAAATTATCATCATCCTACTTAAATATAATAGCTTAAAAAAAACCCACTCTTTCTATCTTGATTTCTATGTTTGTTTCAAAAAAATTACAAACCCTAGCTTTGATGGATGAAATGCAATTAAGACTTCTCCTTGCTCTAGTAGAATTGTTTTTTTGGGTGTTTTTATCCCCTCCTTTAACCATCTCTCCCTATATTTTTTCCTCTAAAATATTTCCTTTCTAATATGCCATTCTTATAACTCGACCATCATTGTTTTTTCATTTATATAAAAATTTACATCCATTCTTCCTAACATGACCACTTGATTTAACCTAGTGATTTATACCTCCACTCTTGAAGATTCATGTAAAATAATTTTGAAGTGATCTTTGTTCCATTTTCTAATACAAGATTTGATATAGTTTAGCTTTCTAAACATTACACACATCTTTATCCCAATAAATTTTGGAGCATGAATCAACCAATCTTTCATATATTCTAATAGAGTAGTCTCTAATCCACAACCTTGAACGTGAAGGAACATTTTTTAGGTGGTTCATCCATAAATACCATCCATTCCACACGGGCATGGTTCAAAAAAGAGATTGGAAGGATCTCACATTTCAAGATCCAATCATTGTTTAGCCAAAGAGAAGATCTTATGTACCTATCTAGGTGCTCAATTATGCTATTGAAACCCATTCTTGAAAAGATCATTCTTTGAGACCACGCTTAAAATATTAATGGAAAAGAAAACTCTAAAAGTAAATTTGAGATTGCGAGGGATAGAGGATTCCACCTCTCTTATCAATATTGAACATAAATATACTGAAATCTCCTCTGAGAAATATTTTTGCCCTAGTAAATAAAGATAAGTAAAGGGATATTCATTCCTAGCGTTATCTTTTAAAGACTAATTTGAGACCTTACACATCAAAAAGATAAAATTAAATTGATAAAAAACAATCCCAGTATATGATACCTTACAAAGTTGTTAACTCAAACCTTTATTGCAAGGTTCAATCAAAATAGAAGATGGTGACCAGTTGAAAGCCAATCCTTCTCAGGTACCATTCGTAGCTATGAAATATCCCTTCTATAAATTCCAATCTCTACTCATTAAGACATTTGCATTAACATTCTAATTTGTTTTATGAATTAAAAAAATGATATTAATGATAAAGGTTGACACTTGACTATGCATCTCTTGTTAGGGGCGTTGAGGCCCACAACATTGCAAGATATGATCTTCATGAAGAGGGAAAGAGGGATTTCCCCCTCCATCCCCATCTAACCCCAACTTTTTAAAACCAAAGAAATCATTGATCGTGTTTTTTTACCACTCAAACCCTGTACCCCTGCCTTCTCTATCTTAGATTTGTGGCTTTGTTTCCTTTTTTTCCACAATTTGATTTAGAGATGAAACAATCATTTTATGATATTTTGAGAATATATTAACTATATCTCATCCTCAAAATCCCTAATTTCATACTCCGCTTCATCATCTTTAATTTCTATGTAATCTTCCTTTACAAGCCTCGAGGAAAAGCCATTTCTATTTGTGGGGGTGAAGTGTTCCTCTTGAATGGTGTTATGCATAATTTCAATAACCTTATTTGTCTCCTTTTAAATAGTTTCATATTCTCTGAGCATGGTGTTGTTTGGCTTTCGGGAGTCTCCTTGATTCAATCCATTTTTCACTGCTAGAGTCTCATTAAAATCCAAGCCTTGAATGTTATGAAAAATTTCCACTACTTGTTAGCCACTATTTTTCCAACCGATTTTATCCCAAAAAAATCCTTTGGTGGTGGACCTTTTTTATCCCTCTAAATCACTTGGGTTTTCCTATTATATTTTTCTATTGATAATAGAGGGTAGTATTTCATCACATTTCCAATACCTTCATCCAAGTCCAACAACACACGAAGTCTGGCATAAGAGTCAAGTGTTCCATCTTTTCTTGTTGGGTCAATTTGAATGAATTTACCCTATCCTTTCCAATTTTTTGTCAAGCTCTCTCCTCCCTCCATTATTCCACTGAGAGAGCATGCAACTAAGCTTATGTGGGAAAGTGACCAAGATTGGGATTTTTTTCCATAAAAATTAGGGTTCTACTATTGTATGCCCCATTGAAAAGCCAAGGACCACCATCTAGAATACACTTTTTCAAATCCTAAAAAAAAATCTTTGGGCAAAAAGCTAAATTTGAATCCATCCCCTCATTATTTCTTCACCCAATGTTCCACTACCATGATCATTGGCCATTTACTAGTGAATTTACCAATGAGCCTTCTCTCTTCCAAAACCCTAATTTCCAAATCGAAGGATGGGAAATATATAACTGGTTATTTAGGGAAGGATCCAATCCTCCATTCCTTCTTTACTTATGAAAACTACTCCCACCATTAAGAAAATTCTTTCAATTAACCTTCCCCACATTTACGATGTTATTCATTAGTAGTTATAGTTTTATTTTAATAATTATAGAATAATAAATTATTAAATAATTTAAGATGCATTTTATAGTTATTATATTATAATATTGATGATGGAGTATGATTTGAAATGTTAATTTAAAAAAAAATTGACGCAATTTTATTTAAAACACACATGCTATTAATTCATTAATCATTTTTAAAATATTTTTGGACACCTAATGAGACACAATATTATTCTTTAACCCCATAAGCACTATCTTCTACATCATTATGAAAAAATGTGACATTTATAGGAAAAATTGTAACATCTTGAAAAATCACATCTATAGGGTAAACCATTTTAAACACATTAAAGTTTTTAACATATATTGAAAAATAAAAATGACTAAGGGTTTGTGATCAATAAAATCAAACATAAAGTATCTAGGATTATTGAATCTAAGAGCATGCAATAGAATGAACCTTAAAAAAATAGATAAATTCATATTTAACACTATGTAAAACAAAATCTGACCTAAAGAGGAAGACACATCAAATTGGGGGGTTTTGAAACCCCAAAAAAATGATAAATAATTAGTTCTAAGAAAATTATATCTATCGCATTGAAAGAAGTATGAGAAAGCATAGGTGCCAAATTTTATTGTAGTATGGAAAAGGGGGTTTACATCAAAAAATAATAAATATGCCCAAATAAATTTAGTAAAGTTTAATAAGATATTTAAAAAAAAAATCATATCTAATTAATATTTCAATTCTAAAGCAATAAATGGCCATGAGAGGGTTTAAAAGAGTATCTTAATTTGTGGATAATATAGAAATAGTTACAATTTAACAGAAGAATTGATTTTTTTATAGAAAGGTAAAGAGAACCTTGAAAACTCATTGTGACCTAAATACCTCTTCAAAACTATACACTCCATGTTTCTGTGGCCCAAAACCATGGAATCCACATTTGTAAAATAGTCACATAAACATAAACTGATTTTAAAATTGCAATTGTCAAATTTGGGGTTCAAAAAACCTTTTGTAGTATTCTAAAACTTTGGGTATATTCATACTTCTTATTCAAACCCTAATAAGGTAACTAAATTTTTTTATTGGTAATTACTTTTGACCAGAGTTAAAAATTGATCTGGGACACAATGAGGGCCCAAATATCTAAGTGACTAACCACTAGAATACCACCAATAGCTACAATCAACCTTGAGAATACCACCAACTGCCATAATCGACCTCAATAATACCACCAACAATGATAACTAGCCTTGAGAATACCACCAACAACTATAACCAACCTCACATGCTTAGCGATATCTGAATTTGGGTAGGATTTAAAATAATCAAAATACTTTACCAACTCACCCACATCTCATCCACAATAGAATACCTAAACTTGAAAATGATAAGGAAAAAGATTTGTTTTGGGGCCTTTTCTCGAAATTAGTAATGATTTTTAAGCACTTTATACATATCATGTCCCTTAACTTATACAATATTGAAAATAACAAGCTAAGTAAAATGTAAATCTACCAAGTAGTATAGTGCAATAAAAATGTGTCATTACCATAACCTTAAATACTAATGTAAATTCTTCTCTAAATACTTGATTTATTTTAAAATGCTCAATAAAATGTAGTGAAAATAAATGCAAGATGTTATTTAATATTTCCTTAAATTCTTAATGTTTGCTTTCACTATATGCTTGGATGTGTTAATTTCATTAATGCACTAGGTCAGTGTAATAAGTTGGGGGGGGGGATAAAAAATGATTTTTTTATAAATACATGATTTAAAAAAAAACAAATATAGGGTTTTGTACTTTAGGTTCGGTAATCATCGAACCTAAATTTCATTCACATAAAAACATGTATGCACTATAATACATATGTGTAATAGCACATGCATACTATTGTTGATTTACATTTTCATGGTTGCTAAGTTATGTAAGATAAAGAAGTGAAATAAATGCTATGTATTTACTAAAATAAATTTCAAATATAAGAATTCATATACTTTAATTTTATTCTAAAAAATATAATAAATTAGGGCCATTCTGTACCTTATGAAATCGATCTCATAGCTCCATGAATTAAAATTTAGAAGATATTTTTTTCAAAATTTAATCTAGTCAGTACTTAGTCATTTTCAAGATTTCAGTATCGAACCTAAGGATTTTAGGATGTAAATTTTATAACCAGTGTCTATTTTGGGCAAACATATAGTTATTTTATAGGTTTGAGGGCTTTTAAATTGAATATTGACATTTTTAGGAGTTTTGGATGATTTACAATTAAAATTTGCAAACATCTCATCTCCCATAGATAATGATAGTTTCTCGAGGATATTAACTCACAAATTTTACCATAAACCTAATTTTGACCATATGACATGATATGGGTATTGTTGTCACTTTGAGTTGCACCCTTTGAAGAGGTGTTTTAGGCCTCCTTGCCCAATTGACACAATGAAAACACTCCTAGGTTGTGGGTGACCTAAAGATGGAGTAAATCTCTAGAGAGGGTTGGTTCCCCTAGTGAATCACCTAACTTAACACTACAACTACTCAAATTGTAATAGGAAATGGGATAGAGAGAGAAGGGATAGAAAAACTAAATTAAAAAAAGGAGGTGATGAACTAAAAATGTGATACTTAACTTGCTTGATAATGTACAATAGAGCAAAAAGAGATGACACACCTACACAACTCCCAAATTCAACACTCTTGCATAAGTAATTTATAAGAAGGTAAAGGGTTTATGAATAAACTAGGAGGGATGAAGTCTATCCAAAGTTGGTTCTTGCTAATAAATTGATCATACACAACTTATAACCTATAAAATAAAGATATCTTTCATGAAGGTGAGGAGATTGGACACAATCTAGGGTAAAAATCCTTCACCACAAAGAGAGCATAAACAACTCATAGAACACACAAAATTCAAACACGAGAGAAGGTAAAACAACACTTCATTTCTTCCAAGATATTTACAAACGTTCCAAGCATGAGATTATAAAGGAGAGAGCCATTATTTTATATAATTACATAGAGAGAGAGAGAGAGAGAGAGAGAGAGAGAGAGAGAGAGAGAGAGAGAGAGAGAGAGAGAGAGAGAGAGAGAGAGAGAGAGAGAGAGAGAGAGAGAGAGAGAGAAACTTCATGGAGAAGAGATAAATTTATCCCATTCCAAGTGGGATCACTATTCATGAATAGTGACCACATGGGATTCTTATCGCCATGTGTAATAGGTTTAAAAAGTGCATCTCCACTTTGGACAAGATCAATCACTTGCATGTGATTCCAAATTTTGTGCCCCACTCACACATGTGAGCCCAATTAGAAATAATAAATTTTTTCCTCCACTCACCATGTGCATATAAGATCCAAGAAAGGATTCAATCACATTTTGACCATTTGAGAGACAACAAATAATGGATCCACCCAAAAAATGTGCCCCACTCTCACACATGTGAAAGCAAGTTCATGTGGGTCACTAAAGACAAAAGGACATGTCCCTTAGTGGAGAAATTTGACCCACCATCATTCACATCATATTTTACTCATTAAATATTCCATGTGGGCGATGCCACATCACATATATGCTACCTCAGTACTCTCCACCTCATCACTATGCCACATCATAACTATGCCACATTACCATTCACAATCACTGTGTATTATAACCATGAATAATGTTTTGTGAATAGTGTTTGGTGAATAGTAATCTCACTCCCAGTAGTAATCATGAAGGTCAAAAAATCCTTGCAATCCTTATATAAACCAAATGGTGACTAGAATAGTTAACATTCTTAGTAACCTCTACAGGTTGCTTGCCTGCTAAACACAGAGCAGTGGCCTTATGTAGTCTATTGGGCATGGAGTCACATGTGTTCCATCACAATTTGATTTAAAAAATGTAACATGACTGAAACATGCCTTAGAAGGACTAAAATTACCTTCCCAATAATCAATAATAAATCAAAACAATAAAAACTATATGTACATGTAGGCACTTAGAGAAAAGAAAATACTACTAAACAATGTGCACACAAGCAATTAGAGGAAAGTAAAAACTAATACTAATGTGTAAAAATAAACTTACAGATCCTTCTGTATCAAAAGGAAATCTTCTTAGATCACTTCCTACATTAGCTATGCAATGGTGGAAGAGAACACATTTGACTATCCTCTTGCTTGGTTGAGCCTTCTTCTTGATTTCCAACCCATTTGGAATGCCTCCTAATAGGTCTTTAACAATAAAAATATCTTCAATGAATGCATACCAGTCCAAGACATAAACCTCTACCCTTTTTTGTTGTTCTTCTTTCGTAATAGTCTCCAAGATGGCCAGACATTGGTTTGTAAGGCTTGTTGCAACATGAATTTCACATGACTAGTTGAAGGAGCATATTTATACTTTAGTATCCTTTTGAAGGCTCTTAACTTTTCCATCTACTGTATTTAGATGCTCAAATTCATCAAACTGAATTGGACATGATGGGATACTAGAAAAATTGTCTCCAAGAGAGAAAATTTATTGTTCATTGAGGGATTGTGGCCAAAAGAGATCCACATTACCTTCCAAGAGTGCACCAAGGTCTGAAAATAGAATGAGAGGCCGATAACCCATGTTAAATATTTCAAACAAGTCATCATCTAGTGAGGTTCCCTTTTAAAAAGATAGATTTGCATAACCATCTCCTTCTAGTTTGTTTGAAATACCATGAGCAGCATCTAATTGAATATTCACTGCATCAAGATCCTCAAATTCATCAAGAGGATCTACAAAATGTTCCTCTTGATCATATATACCTTCTTTTTCTACTACAACCAAATCAATTGCTTCACCTTGCTCACTTACATGCTCAATTGCACCAAATGGAAGCTCTTAAAAAAATCAACATCTCCTTTACTCTCTACTTCCTCATCATGTCTAAAAGTTAAATTACCTTTGTCCTCACCAAGGGGACTACCAATACAAATCTTATCTTTATACACACTTGAGATGTCCTCATCATGACTGTCCATGGATTTATTTTCAGCTGGATACTCCTCTTGAAACTTCCACACTACAGGTTCTTCTTTCAAAGGGAAAGGGAGTTCACCAGACTTATTGAATCTTGAAAGAGTGTCCTTCCAACTAGGAAAAGTCTTCTGTGTGGCTCCTAAGTCATATTCTCTTTCTTAATCTTGGGTAAGCATAGGAGAAGATTCATTCACAAGGGTTGGCATGGTATAACTAGGAGTCATAGTCCAAGAAGGCCTCCAAGATGGAAAAGTTTGAGGTTCTTGAGGGAGAATAGAATTTTGAGAGGGTTTTCCCTGAGGGTTTGAACAAGTATAGGCTCTATCAAAGAAAGGGGACCTCTAAAACTTGGTAATTTAAAACAAGGAGTCTTACTTGGAAGTTTAGAAGGTTTACCTTACTTGAAGCTTAGGATCTTGAATGTGGGAGCCTCCTTTTGAATGGGTTGGGCCTGAGCTATCGGATTTGCTTGTTTGAAAATGGGAATGGAAGAGGTTGATTGAGCTTCAATCTTTTGCACTTGCATAAATAGTTGATGCATCTGTTCCTCTTTGGTTGTAAGTTGTCCAACCAAGCACTCCTTATGATATATTTCTTGCTTAATCATCTCTTGCTAATGGAGATAAGGTTGTTAAGAAAGCTCCTCTTACTAAATATTATACTCCTATTCCTCTATAATAACATCTAACTGTAGTTGTATGTTCAAAAATATTTCTTTTGAGGCTTATATTGGCCATATTATCCATATTAAGGGTCTAACTAGGAGGATAACCATGATGATTTGGGGTAATGTAGCCTTTTTGAGGTTGGTAATAAGCATAAATAGCCTAATTTGAAGTAGAAGGGAACACATAAGGCTGATTTGGCTCATAAAATGGCTAATAAGGAGGATAAAATTCCTTATAGGTATGTGGAAAGATGGAATTTCCCCTAAATCCAGCCATAAGAGAGATGTCTCATGGAATTCAAATGCTATAAAAGGATTAGAAACAACAAGCTTATTGAAATCACTCAACTTGGTACCTAAAAAGGATGTCTGAGTTGTTAAAACTAGTTGATTGATCTCAAAATCATCATTGATGTTTTTAGAATGCCTCCAAAGGTTGATATGTAGAATAACAACACTAACAATCCTTCCACTACTTTTGACCTTAATCCCACCGAGTATTCTAGAAAGTTTTGTCACTTTGAGTTGTACCCTTTGAGGAGGTGTTTCATGCCTCCTTTCCTAATTAACATAATGGAAACACTCCTATATTTTGGGTGACCTAAATATGGAGTGAATATCTAAAGAGAGTTGGTTCCCCTAATGAATCACCTAAATTAACACCACAACTATTCAAATTACAAGAGGAAAAGGGATAGAGAGAGAAGGGATAGATAAACTAAACTAAAAAAAGGAAGTGGTGCACCAAAAATGTGATACTTAACTTGTTTGATTATGCACAATGGAACAAAAAGCGCTGACACACCTTTACAACTCCCAAATTCGGCACTCTTGCATAAGTAATTTATAAGAAGGTAAATGGTTTATGACTAAATTAGGAGGGATGAAGTGTATCCATAGTTAGTTCTTGCCAAAAAATTGATCATACATAGCTTACAACCTACAAAAGAAAGCTATCTTGCATGAAGGTGAGGAGATTCGACACAATCTAGGGGAAAATACTTCACCATAAGGATAACATCAACAACTCATAGAACACACAAAATTCAAGCATGAGAGAAGGTTAAAAAACCCTTCATTTCTTCTAAGGCATTTACAAACTTTTTAATCATGAGATTACAAAGTAGAGAGCCATTATTTTATAGAATTACATAAAAAGAGAGATATATGAGAGGGAAACTTCATGGAGAAGAGAGAAATTCATCCCATTCCAAGTGAGATCACTATTCATGAATAGTGACCACATGGGATTTGTGTCACCATGTGCAAGAGGTCAAAAAAGTGGATCTCCACTTTGGACAAGATCAATCACTTGCAAGTGATTCCAAATTTTGTGCCCCACTCACGCATTTGAGCCCAATTAGAAATAACAACTTTTGTCCTCCACTCACCATGTGCATATAAGATCTAAGAAAGGATTGAATCACCTTTTGACCATTTGAGAGACATGAAATAATGGATCCACCCAAAAAATGTGCCCCACTCTCACACATATGAAATTAAGTCCATGTGGGTCACTAAGGACAAAAGGACATGTCCCTTAATGGAGAAATTTGACCCACCATCCTTCACATCATATTTTCCTCATTAAATATTCCATGTGAGACATGCCACATCACATATATGCCACCTCATCACTCTCCACCTCACCACTATACCACATCATAACTATGCCACATCACCATGCACAATCACTGTGAATACTAACCATGAATAGTATTTTGTGAATAGTGTTTGGTGAATAGTAATCTCACTCCCAGTAGTAAGCATGAAGATCAATAAAAAATTGTAATCTCGACAGCAACCAAATGGTGATTATAATAGTTAACATGTATCACTTGGCCATAATTAATTAGATGATTAAATAATTACTCGATTAATTTAATCAAAAAGATAATTTGGGCCAATTTGATCCCATGAACTTAATTATGACTACATAATGTGAATTTGGGTTCAATTGGCCCCAATTTCATCACAGATTAAAATAATTATGTGAATAATTCAATTGGGGATATAATTTTAGACAATTTGATCCCCATTACATAATTAAAAACATGTGATTTGTGGCTCAAGGTCCCTCTTTTATCATTGATAGAACTATTTACTCAATTAGTTCAAAAAGAAATGTAATTTGGGTTGTTTTGGTCCCTATAAACCTAATTGTAACTATATAATTTGATTTGGGGCTCAAATGGCCCCTATTTCATCACTTATTAAACCAATTACTCAATTGATTCAATCAAGTCTATTATTTGGGCCAATTTGAGCCTCATTTTAACCTATTTACAACTATAAAATGTGATTTAGGGATTAATTAACCCCAAGTGCATCATTGATTGAACCAATTACTTGATTGGTTCATTTAGGGTTATAATTTGATTTAATTTGAGACACATGAATCTAATTAGACTATAAAATGTGATTTGAGACTCAATTGGCCTCATTTTAATTATTTATTATACTAATTACATGATTGATTCAATAAGGGATTCAATTTAGGCCAATTTGAGCCTTATTAACCTAATTGGGACAATATATTATGATATGGGGTTTAATTGGCCCCAATTTCATCACTGATTGAACCACTTATTTGATTAATTCAATTAAATATGTAATTTGGGTCAATTATCCCCATGAACTTAATTGTGATTAGGGTAAGTGCACAAAGTTGGGGGATAAAAAGTGGCCTAATCATGGACATTATTTTCCTAAAATTTCAAAAATCTGAACTTTTATACATAATTTGAGATATCTACACTCTAAATTTGAAGATGGTGTAAGAACATAGAATGTATAATTTTGAGTCTAGTTTTTAAAACACTATTTTTTTAAAAATTGGTTAAGTATAACTAGGTAAAACATCTAAAATTTGAAGAGGAACTCCTATTTTTATAAGAAAATAGAGTAGATAGATGGTCGTGTGATGCACCCTTTTTTTAGCAACATTTAATATTGTTTGAAAACATTTGGTAAAAATTTATATAAGATCTTATAGTTTGTGACTTATATTTTTTTACTTTTTTTTAATAAATAATTTTTTTGTTATGAATTTTTTAAGTAAATAGATCATGAAAATTTACAAACAATAGATAGCCGCCCATGAAGAGCGCCTAACTACCTCAAAAAAATTTAAAATCAATTTTTTTTTTTTTAAGGTGTGTATAATTAGGTCTAGTATTTTATTATATAACTTGTTTTGCACTTGGATAATATAAAATAAAATTACATGAACATGTATAGGCATGTATGTTTGTGGCATTAACTGGCCTTAAAAAGGTATAGTTAGAAATCAACATAGTTTGAAACCTTAAATTAGTCCAAAAATTATAAAAATCATATTTTTGGAAATAGGAGAGTATGCTCATCATGATGGTATTAAGTTTTTGAATTTTACCTTGAAATTTGTAGTGTATTTGGTGATTGAAATTCAATTTTGTCATTTTTTTATCAATACTCTCAGACTCGATTGTAGATTGACAGGTTCAAACCTTTGGCTCAGGAATCCAATCCATTCCCAAGCCAAAAGGCTTGGTTTTTGAATTTAAATTCAAATAGTGAAAATGTATTAATAACGTGATCACCTTATTAACTACATTAATAATTTGATCGCATTTATTAATAATGCAATCATGTTATATATTCATAACACCTAAAAATGCATGTTTGCTCTTGAGCTCAAATTTTATATACGTTCTTATATGTTATTGAGATACTTAATAGTGACATTATTTCATGTGATATGGGAAAGGTCCCTAACCTTGGATAGTGAATTAAGGTGTTGTGGTATCACATTAGACTTCAAAAAATTTATGGGCATTTTAATATGTTGACTTGACTACTTATAATTACTTGGTTTTAAGGTGTAACTCATTATACATTTTATGATATAACTGATTTTATCATGAGATGTCATAAATGCATTTTTTATGCCTATGGCCCAAACTTAGCCTTTGGAGTACCAATCTAGCTATGCATCTTAAATAAACTGGGGCTATTTCGAGCTCCTTCAACCTAATTGCATGACTATAAAATGTGATCTTTGGGGGTTGATCGAATCCAATTTCATTATCAAAATTGAATCAAAGAAACATTATTTATTTATATGCAAGTTTTACATGCATATAATTTGGTTTTGAGATTAATGAACTTTAAGTCATCAACTAATGATTGCAAATGTCGATTAGTTCAATTTTGGAGGTAATTAGGGTCAAAATGAACCACATGAACCTATTTTAAATCATATATGATGTGATTTAGAGTGAAATTAACCCTAATTTCATGTCATATATAATTAACCAGAGATTTGATTCATTTAATCAAGGAGGCATTTGAGGCCAATTTGAACCCCTTCAAGAGCAAGGTATGATTTAGGGAAAAATTAAGTTTGATTCTATCATGAATTGATCCAATTAGTTAGTTTGTGTAATTAGGGGCATGATTTGGGAAAAATTGAGCCCCTAAACAAAATTTATGGATTAATCGATTGTATAATGTATGCAACATGTATAGCTTAACTAACTCTACTTTTATTATAAATGCAAACACGAAGGAAATTGTCACAAATAGGTGAAAAAGTAGCTCAAATTTTCTTCAATTACCTTAGTGATTGGACCCTATATCTGATATCTTAAACCCCATACCATTTACCTTAAACCCTAAACTTTGTACCATTTACCTTAAACCCTAAGCTATAATCCCTAAACCCCAAACCCTTTAAATTGTAGACCCTAAACCCTAAACTAATCAATTTAATCCCAATTAACATCTTTTATATAGTAATAATTAGGTTCATAGGGATCAAATTGGTCAAAATTACATCACTCATTATCGTAGTTGACATAATTGACTCAAATTATGATGATGTGGGGGCTAATTGAGCCCAAAATCACATTCTTTACTCATAGATCTAGGTTCAAGGAGCTCAAATTTACCCTAACTTCCTTCATGATTATACCTTATATACCCTATGCACTAATACCTAAAATTCCTAATCCATAAACTCTAAACCATAAATATAAACTCTTTAAACCCTAAACCAATCATTTTAGCCCAAATTAACATCATTTACACTAAGAATTAAGTTCACAGGGCTCAATTTGGCCTAAATCACATGAATGATTTCCCCATATAACTAATTCACTCAATTTTCATGATGACATGGGGTAAAATGACAACCCAAAAACACATTCTATGATCAAAAATAGGTCCAAGTGATTCAAATTATCCTCAATTATCTTTGTGATTAAACTTGTGTACCCTAAACCTTAAACCTTATAGGCCTTAAACCCTAAGAATCAAACCATAAACCCTATACCCTATATTTTAAACCCTAAACCAATTAGTTTATCACTAATTAACATCATTTAGAGTAATAATTAGATTTATACTTTACAAATAATTTGGCCTGAATCACATTACTAATTTTCCCAATTTACTAAAATTGGTGAGCAATCTATGATGATGTGGGGGCTAATTGAGCCTAAAAACATAGTGGACCTTATGTACACCCTAAAACATAAACCCTAAACACTATGACCTAAATTATAAACCATAAAATTTCCCTATTTACTAATCAATTTAACCCCAATTAACATCCTTTGTAGTAAGAATTAGGTTCAAATGGCATAGAGTGATTAGACCTTATATATACACCCTTAAACCTAAACCTTATGCCCTAATCCATAATTTCCCTAAAACATAAATTTTAATCCCTATACCGTAATTCCCTAATCCCTAAACCCTATGCACTAATTCCCTAATCCCTAATCTATATTAAGTAACACAATCACATTATTCTTAATATAGACGAAACTTGATTCTCAAAATCTATGTTTAATTTGAATTGAGTATTAATAATAATGTGGTTTCATTATTAAATAACGTGATTGCATTATTATTAATATAGACAAAACTTGATTTTCAACATCTATTTGTAACCCAAATCAAGAATTTTATCCCCATAAACATTCTCTACATACTTTTGCAGGACATATGGTACCTGTGTACTTTTGCCCCACCTTTGAAAAGATATTAATTATCTTTGATGGGTGACAGATCACATTCAAGGAAGTGGAAGATGTTGAAGAATAAAACACTAGAGAAATTAGAAGAGTTGAGAGAAAAACACAAGATACAAATGCAAAAACTTCATGGTAGACAAGGTACAAACCCTAAACTCGATGAACCAAATGCCATAGATAATGATAAAATTGATAATAATGAATTAAAAAATGATGAAATTGACCATAATGAATTAAATAATGATGAAATTGACCATAATTAAATTAATAATAATTAAATTGACAATAATGAATTATATAATGTTGGAATTTTACATTCAAAGTTCCAAGTTTTTTATTTTGTTGATGATGAGTCTATGTATGATGCTTCACACCCCATGGATGAATAAAATTTTATGGAAACAAATAATGATGAAATTAGTAATCAAAAAAATTACATGGAAACATATAATGAAGAAATAAACAATGAATAAAATGTCATCCCACCTTTAAACAATGAAAGTATTAATGATTTTGAAACACCCTCTCAACAAATTCCACCATTAATGACACCTCTAAGGATTATGCATAGAAAACTCAAGTAATTAATTGAAGTTGATGAAAATATTTTATAACCAATGCATAAAAAAATGTCTGATCACTATCCAAGTAGACTGGCTCAACAAACTTGGGATAGTTTCTTTCATAATTTAAGTTATGATAGTCAAAGATGTCAATTATTTATTTTATTGATAAAATTGATCAAGATGAGACCTATAATGTACACATTATGACAAATAAAATCTAACATGGATGATGAAAACAATGAAATTATTGAAAATATACATGATGCATGTCATAGTGTATGCCAAAAATCATGCACCCAAGATTCTAATGTTGCCTAGTGTATACTTATAACTTGTGTAGTAAGTGGTAAAATAGGGGAAAATGAATGCTTTCAAAAATAATATAAACACTTAATATGAATAGAAAAGCATTAATGAAAGTAATTTAAAGATGTAAAAGACTTAATGAACCTAATACTAAAGAGCTATGGGCATTCTTTGGTCGACTTCGATGAAAGGACAAGGCTATAGATGATGCTTTCAAAGAGTTACTTGCTCAATTTTAGAAAGACAATACAAGAGTTTCACCCAATAAATGAGATGTATTGAAAATAAAAGTTGGTTATCGTAATTATGAACCACATCCAAAACATTTCTTGGATATGAATCAAACACAATTGTACACTAAGTGTTTGGAAAAACATCCACAAATTTATATTTGTCAAAGATATTTTGAGATGGTCAAACCTTTTTTGGTAAAAATAAATCACACACGCACCACTTTTTGTAGGCAACATGTTAAAGTTTAAATACACTATGATGTTTTTCATCATATTAATTTTAATTTACATACTAAAAGCATTTTACAAGAGTGTGGCATTCAATTTCCACCAAAATCAGCCAGGGAATTTATTTCAACTATTTTTTTCAAAAGATCGGATGGACAATTATTTTATAATAAATCATGTTTAGAAGGAAATTGTAGCATTTGTGGTGGATTGCCAAAAATATAAAAATGTATCCATGAGGAGAGTACAAGTGCAATTAGATATGAACTAGTTGGTTTAAGAAAATATAAATGACTTATCAAGTAAAAGATGAAAATGAATCTAAAAGGTGTGAGCTTGTTAGAAAAAAGATACATGTTTCAAAAAAATTGGTCAAATTTAAGGAAAAAAATTGTTTATGAGTATGCAAGGCACACACACAGGGCTAGATGGTTGGATGCACATTTTAAGATAAGCAAGGATACATTCCTACTTCGTTTGCTTGTTTTAGTAGTTGACTTTTCTAAAAATTACACTTTCAAACCCCAAATAGAAGTTCAATCATAGTATTACAACTCATCACAAGTTGCCATATTCATGCATATAACATTCACGCATGCCCCTGTAGTGTAGAATAATAATGAAAAATATTAAGGGAGTACCATTTCTATATCAACAATGATTGATCACATTATTTAGAGTATGTTCAAGGTTATTTTCAGAAGTTCTATGAACAGTTGAGTTAGAGGATCATTACTTTGAATAAACATTACATTTGGTTAGATAATTTTCACATTGTAATTAAAAAATGGATGGATGTTTTATTGTTTAATTAGGATGCACATTACCACTGGTGTAGAACACATTTATAATTTCACTAAGGTTGGTCATGGAAAAGGGGAGCATGTCGGTGTTGTAGCATGTGTAAAAAGAGCTATTACAAGGGATGATTTGAAATTTGAAGAGGGTGTTGATTTGATAGATGTAAAAAACTATGGTTGAATGGTGTAATAAGAACATGTTTCATGGTGCTCAACCAAATTCTACTATTCATAGACATTTATGATTAATGGATAAAGAACACTTGACAAAGTATGAAGATTATACGACTCTGACGGGTTCAAGTGAACTCTACTCATTTTGTAGCTCAAATGTAAGTTCTTGGACTATTTATATGAGACACTTGGCATATTTTTGTTCTACATGCATGGATTCTATTTGGAATGAGTGTGAGTCATAAGAGTGGGTGGATGATTGGAGTTCCAAACCTCTAATTCCAATCAACACATATCAGGTTCAAACAACATTGAAACTTAAAAATATGACATTATTAGATGATTTTGACCCATGTGTCTGATCTAGTGTAGTTAGGTAGAATATTTTTCATTATATACAATTTGCTCTCATTTTATATCTTCATTGTGTCACTAAAAATGGTTTTTGGTGATACAAGTCATGTTTTTGCAGTTATTGTAGATGAAGACAATGAAGAGCGCATGGATTACTACTCATTTTGGTGTGTAGAGAGAAATAAAAAATTGACTTCCCCAGTTATAGATGGAGAAAACATTGATTATCCCACTAGGTTAGTGGTAGTCACTAAAACTTGGTTTCGATGATATCTTATAAAAAGTTCAAATCAATGGTTGTTTGAAGAGTTTAAAATGCACATGAAGATATTACACTATTCAAATTTTAATTCTTGCAATGAATATTCAATTAAAAAAATATCATGGGAAGCCATTAAACAAGAAACTATGGAAAGTTTGGGAGTCAGACCATGAAGTTATTCTTGATACTATCAAGATTAGAGCAGATCCTAGTGGTTCATTGGTTTGAAATACATAGGTATATTGACTTTTAAAATGTATATGTAGTCAATTTTACCAAATGTTTTTATTTTATTTTATAGGTAATACATATAAATTTATTTTTTAATTACTTATTAATAATTTTTTATAGGTTAGTGGTGCTAGATAAACTTCCACCTTCACATGGTTAGCACTGTCAGTAAATAATTTCATATTCTTGAAACTAAAAGAATATTGTTAAAAGTACTTAACATTTGTCTTTAAAATGAGGTTTCCTTGAATGAAGGCATATAAGGAGAATCATGGATATTTGAAGTGTTTGATGTGGTAAAATGCCTTCATGAGTTGAACTATATTTGGGGATGGTGGTCTCTTTGATTCTTTTTTTATCTTAACTCACCATGTTTTTGCCTTCAATGCTTCACTTATTCTTCAACCAACTTATTTTCAACTCTCATGAAGTAGTTCCATTATTATAGGGTAGTTTGAAATAACTTCAATGCTTATTTGACTCCATAAAATGACTATTTTCTTGCTTAAGGCATAGGGGGATCATGTTTGACATTATTGAAAGCCTATTTCCTAGGATATCATGGTCTAATTATCTCCCTATTCAAAATTTATTCCTTCTTACCTGCATGTAATTGATTGCCAACTCTCAAGTTGCCACTCTCTCATTACATTCACTAGAATCTTCATGATATTGCATGATTTTCAATGTAGGATCCCCACTTATGGCAATTCCTCCACCTTAACCATGGAAAGTAAGTGTAGGCATATTTTGAAGTCTTATTATATCTCAAAATTTGATTAAAAACCTCAAATTAGAGACCTATTTCCTTAGAGAGGTAAACTAGCTCCTATTAATTCTTGACTACACCAATCCACCTCATTAGTGTAGCCAAGGTGGATAGTGTATAGATCAAGCTTCTATTTATTCTTTACCTTCATGTGGTTTTATTTTACATGTGTTTGAACTTAGGATAAAAAAAAACATTTTTCTTGTATTGAGAAGGGTGTTCTTGAGGCTAGAATTGGTGGTGGGTTTATTGTTTGGGCCTAATGGGAGGCCAAGAACCTAGTAATGGACATTATACACCACCTTGAATGTGTTGGTAGTGCTATTTTTTATTCAATAAGCATCAGAATGAGAGTTATGTAACCATAACTTAAATTTTGATAACATTTATTATCAGTGTTTCTGTGCTCTTGAATGGTAGTGAAAATGCACTTCCAGGTGGATTCGAATGTCATGGTAGTGTGATAACATGTAATTTTACTATCTATACATGATCAAAGTGATATATTCTTAATTGGAGGTCTCAAAGACAAAAATGGTAGTTAGAGCTCAAGAATTTGCCTATTTAATGCTAAAAAGTTACATTTTAGGACCTTTCACTACAACTTGTCCCATGGATTGCTCTCAAAGGTTCCACATAAGTTTTTTGGGGTGTGATTATAGGGATTAAATATTCAAGGTAGGGATATTATGATTTATGGAAATGATTTACAGGTTTTTTTATTCATGTTTAAACTTAGGCTAAAAATTACATTTTTTTTGTATTGGGAAGGGTGTTCTTGAGGTCAAAATGGGTGGTGGATTTGTTATTTAGGCCTAATGGTAGGCCAATAACCTGGTATTGGATGTTATCTTCCCATAGGAAATTTTATCAATTCCATTTTTTGGTTAGGAAGTATCATAATGAGAGTTCTACAACCATAACTTAAATTTTGACAACATTTGTTGTCAGTGTTTCCGTGCTCCTGAACGATAGTGCAAATACACTTTTGGGTGGATTTAAATGTCATGGAAATGTGATCACATGTAATTTTACTATATAAATGTTATTGAAGTGACATATTATTAATTGGAGGTCTCAAAGGGAAAAATGGTATTTGGAGCTCAAGAAGTTGCCTATTTAATGCCAAAAAGTTGCATTTTAGGACTGTCACTACAACTTGTCCAATGGATTGATCTCAAATGTTTCACCTGAGTGATATAGAGTAAAATTATAAGGCTTAAATATGTAGAGGAATTATTTTATGGTTCATGGAAATGACTTACAGGTTTCATTTTATGTGTGTTTTAATTTAGGCTAAAAAATTACATTTTTCTTGTATTGGGAAAGGCGTTCTTGAGGCCAAAATGGGTGGTGGATTTGTCATTCGAGAATAATGGGAGGAAAAGAACCTCATCCTAGATTTTATATACCCCTTTTACATTTTTTTGGTTCTAATTTTTTATCAGGAAGCATCAAAATGAATGTTTTGTAACCATAACTTAAACTTTGACTACATTTGTTGTTAGTGTTTTTGTGCTCCTAAACAGTAGTGAAAATGCACTTCCAGGTAGATTTGAATATCATGTTAGTGTTATAACATGTAATTTCAATATCTAGACATGATTTAAGTGATATATTCTCAAGTGGAGGTCCTAGAGGCAGAAATGGCAGTTGGAGCTTAAGAAGTTCCTTATTTAACACCAAAAAGTGGCATTTTAGGACCCATCACTGCAACTTATCGAATGTATTTCTCTCAAAGGTTAGACCTAAGTGATTTGGGGTGTGATTATAAGGATTAAATAGGTATTTTATGGATCTAATGGTTTTTGTAAATTACTTACAGGTTTCATTTTTTATGTGTTTGAACTTAGGTTAAAAAATGCATATTTTTGTATTGGGAAGGGCATTCTTGAGGTCAAAATAGGTGGTGGGTTTGTCATTAAATATTGATATAAGACCAATAAAATATTCCTAGATGTTATCTTCCCCCCCAAAAAAAAATGTGTTGGCAGTGCCATTTTTTTATCAAGAAGCATCAAAACAAGAGTTTTGCAACCACAACTTAAACTTTGACAACATTTGTTGTCAATGTTTTCATGATCTTGAATAGTAGTGAAAATGCACTTATAAGTGGATTTGAATGTCATGTATGTGTGATCACATGTAATTTTCCTATCCATATGTGATCATAGTAATAGATTCTCAAGTGGAGGTCCCAGAGGTAGAAGTGGTAATCAGAGCTCAAGAAGTTACCTATTTAATGCCAAAAAGTTGCATTTTAAGACTCATCACTGCAACTTATTGAATGGATTTCTCTTGAAGGTTCCACTTGAGTGATATAGGGTGTGATTAGAGTGATTAAATAGGCATGGGAAGGATCTAATAGTTTGTATAAATGACTTAGAGGTTGTTTTATGCATGTTTGAATGTAGGCTTAAAATTTACATTTTTCTTGTATTGGGAAGGGCATTTTTGAGGCCAAAATGGGTGGTGGGTTTGTCATTTAGGCTTGTAGGAAGGAAAAGAACTTGGTACTTGATTTTATTCCCCTTGGATGTGTTGTAAATGCCATTTTTTGGTCAAGAAGCATTGGAATGAGAATTCTGCAATCACAACTTAAACTTTGATAGTATTTGTTGTCAGTGTTTCTGTGCTCCTGAATGGTAGTGACTCAATCCTCTACATAGTTTTCCATACTCTTGATCCATATATCCCTCTATTTTGAACCTCCTACCTACTCTACTGACTCAAACTACTTACCCCTATTCTCCTAAACCACACACCCCCATGCAACTCTTTCTCTCTCCCTTTTCTCACACATTTTTGCATGAAAGTGTATTTTAAGTGTTCAAGGTGATTTGGAGACTAGAATAGGTTTGTGATATTGTCAAATATCAGATATATGAGGCCTAAAAACCTTAAGGGATAGGCCTAGAAATCAATCTAACTATTAATGGTCATTGTCTTGGGTCTAGAGACCTCAATGTGGAGTTGAAGTACATCAAGAGTGAGGTGTTAAAGGTGTTGAAGGAGTGAGGTGTTGAAGGGTCAGAAACTAGTCTCAATAACATGCATTAGGCCTATTAAGTTATATATCTCTTGAAGGGAAAATTTTCAAGAAACTATAAAGAAGTGTGGATTCCTTTGAAATTAGATTGAGTGGGTTGAATGAAGGTTGGATAGGTTGATATAAGAGATAGAAGAAGTGTTCTTGAAGTATTAAAGAAGAGAAAGGCATCTAGGCATAGCCAAGCCTAGGGAATGTATAGTGAGAGAGTGTGAAGAGTGAATGACAAAAGGGGTGGGTTGGAGGATAGTAAACGTGATGCATGAGCATCACCAAATACATATATAATCTATGTTGGCAATAGTCTTAGGTAATTATTAAGACCTATAAAATAGGTTAGTTTAGTAAGTTTAATTTAACTGAGTAAGATAAAATCTGAGAAAGTTTATTAAATTAATAATATTGGTCTAAAAAAGTGATAATCCTCACTCCTAATGAGGAGGAACTGTACAAGACCAAACAAATAACTTAAAAGGAAAAAAAATGTCATTTTTGAAGAGGTTAGAGCAGATGTTATAGGTCTATCTCAATGGAGAAGGACTGATTAAATGCTTTCTTGTAGCACATAATAAATACTTATAAGTATTATTTCATTTTTTACCTTGTATTATCTTTTTATAGTATTATTCTAATCCTTTCATATTGACTTCAAGCTTAAATCTCAATTATATTCATGAAACCCTCAAGAATTCTATATTTTTACTATTCTAGTCATTTTTAGAGGCTTTACACATGGAAACTATTATATGAACTCAATTGGACTATTGGAATAGTTTAATAGTTTTTTTAAGACCAAAATTCATGTGTTATATCATATAAAATCTGAATGAGCTCTATGAACTATCAATAATTAGCTCTCAGCTTGTAGAAATTTTAAGTAAATCTGAAGGGTTTCATGAGTAAAACACCTCTAAAACTCAAATGATTGAATAATAAGGTATAAAATTTTGTGATAAAATGGGTAATTGATCTTATAACTTATTACAATTATCATTGGGTTGACAATAGGTTTTAAATTTTAGTATACAGGACTATTTTTTTGTACGCCAGAAGAAGACCATTTTTGAGAAAATTGTACATAAGGTAAGATGAGTTTTTGGTTGATTTGAGTTATATAAAATTTGGTCAGGGTTGTAACATGTTAGAATTTATAAAATAATATAATAAATATAAATTTTAAGAGGTACAAACTCTATTTTTATAAATTGACCTGTTGGAGCAACAACTAGATCTAGAGACCTAGAAACTTAAAAAGATAGAATTTGAGATTGAAAGCTCAATCTCTTAGAGACCTATAGTTGGTTGATTTATTGTAAGTTTTTAAAACTACATAAATCCTTTATTTTTCCTAATTCCTATCCAAACTGTATTAAAGAATAATTTTTCAATGGAAGGAGAGCAAATCTGAGAGATTGGTGACTAGTTAAGAGCAGACCTAATGAGTAATTGACTAGTTTAAAAGAAGATTGCTTAAAAGTGGATTTTGAATTGAGTTGAGAAAAATATTGGATAAGTGAGGTCATAACTATTCATGATATTAGAACATATGAATATTAATTTTATATCCTTCTTAAGTATAGAAAAGAAAACTATGCATTATGTGGTATTAGGGGATGATAAAGGGTTTTAGCCAAAGATGGATCATTGTATCATGAGTTAATATTTTCTTTCAAGTCATTAAGGTTTCCTTTTATCATACTAAATATATTATAGTCAAGGTGAGGTACAATTTCATATCTACATTATACAAGTATGAACATAATTGGGTATGGGCCTTAAGTGAAATGAAATTTCATCCTAATTATCAATTGAAAAGTTGTAAATGGGTGATGAAAAATGCAAAATAGATAAGAGTGTCATCATTTATTTCTACTATACACAATCAAATAAAAACTTTAATTTAAAAAAAATGGGAGATCAGAGATTTATAGCATTGAAAAGAACATTTTTTTAATCCTAATCTATGTATAACATTAAATACAAGATTTGATAGATAATAGTTTGGAAGATCAAAATAAAACTATATGATAACGTTTTAAATTAAAACTGAATTTAAATTAGATATATTAACATAATTTAGATAAAAAAATCCAAAAAAATCATATAAGCACATGTACAATGTCAATAATACATGGCTTTCCATGATAGGCATACAAAAAATTACAACATCTACCAACATAGTATCTAATGTTGGGTGAATGTCATATACGCATATACAATGCCAAAAATGCGTAAATTACCATATAGGCATATAAAAAATCACATCTCATGTAAGACATCCTAATAATAAAATAGTGTCCCTCTCTTTGCCTTCCTCAAAGAATACTCTCCTTGGAATGCCCTAGTAGTAGATGGAGATCCCTCTAATGCTTTGTATTTCTCCAAGGTCTGATTGTGGTTCCTATGCTCATAGCTCACTTGCAGTTGAACCTGTTTAAATACAATTATTGTTACAAAAATAACATAAATTAAATTTAACCACTTGTTAAGAAATTAATTTTAAACTAGAATAAAAATCATTTAAACATGTACTTAATGCAAGCTCGTGGTCCTGATAAATCTATTTTTGATGCTCTAAAGAGTCATTGGTAGGCTCAGTTGTTCGAATAGGCATTTGAAATAGGGAAAAAACATGTGAAGTTTCCCTACTAATCATCTAAATGGGACTATTATATGTCATGTGACAACCCTGCATACGTAATACATTCACATAAGTTATATTTACTCTAAATATGTAGTAAAATTATTAAAACAAGTCTATTTTTACAATTCAAAACTTTAAATTAATATATAACTTTATCAACCCCTATGCAGATGACATTGTAGAAATAATGCCTATGTCTATCTCAACTCACAATAATGGAGGAGTGTCTACTTGATCCATCAATTGAATGTAAACAAGGTTTCACTTACTTTTATATAAAGTATTAAAGAAATATATGGTAATTTTTTCTCCTTTATTAAACCAAGAGTCTATTTAATAGCATTGTACTTGAATTTTGAGATCATTGATAGATATATTTAACTTAAACTTACAAGGCAAATATACATAGACTAAATTTACATAGTACATAAGATTAACTCAAAATTTTACATCTGTATAATTAAAGGTGTCATCCTAATAGATACAGATGTATTAGTGGATGGGCCAGCAGCTAGATCCGAAAATGTAAATAATGGTTACATCAAATCAAATATTGTAAATGTTGATTATTGTGATGAAGGCACCATCACCTCTCATGACATAAAAATGATATACATATTATTCAATTTCTATGTAAATTAATTGTTAGATAAATTAAATTTGTAATTATAACTTAAATTTAACATGACATTTATATAAAATATACTTATATCTGTATAGTGGTTGATATTTGCACACCAAATGTGCATGCCAAAAAATATTCACTCATAAGTATATTATCCAATCCCTCTAAACCTCCAACACCATCATCATTATAAGGTCTATTTCATATAGCTCCACAAGATATGCAAGGTTAGGGTCAGGTATGCACACTAGGTGGTGTATCTCTAGCATCAGTCTGTGAGAACCTATTCATATGTTGAACGAGTGTATCAGTGAGTGAACTAAGTGCATGTAGAGTGTCAATATCTATGAACTACTAAAATATATAGGGGATCTTAGGTTCAAATGGATTTTAGATATGGATCCTTATAAGCTGATTAGGTGCATGATGTGCACCTGGTCGATCTTATGTAGAGCCTTTTCCTCATCCCTAAAACTCACTAAAATCAAAATAGTTTAGAATCTCATTGAGTATAAAATCACACTAGAGCTCCTTCAAAAAATACAATGGGACCTCGTGGTTGTTACACAGTGGATAATTTAACACTATCCACTATCATTCCTAAAAATTGGCTGTGATTAAATTATGTTGGCAGTGATGGATTAAAAGACATTTTACAATTACTAGAAATGGTGCATCGGTGGCTAGGTCAATGGATAAGGTAAAAATGGATGTTTTTGATATGTATTTATTCTTGACCTCATCTGTTGATAATTTTTTATCATAATAATCCCTACAACTATCTTGATATGAATCCCATCTATTAATTTGACTCATTATAGAGTCAATTTGACCTAATAATGTCTCTAGGAAATTGGCTAGATAGGTGCAGTGGGTGTTGGTAGAAGTGGGATCCCTCATTTTCCTAGTTAATTATTCAATTTCAATTGTATTTTCCCTAATGTGGTCAAATAGACTCTCCTAACTACTTGAGGGGTTTTGTGGAACTGTAGGAGGGTTGGGAGGAGGGTTAGGCTAAGGAATAAGAGGGTTATGTGAAGGGTTAGGTTGAGGAACAAGAGGGTTATGTGGAGGGTTAGGAGAGTTAGGCATAGGAAGAGGAGGGTTAGGCAAAGGAATATGAGGGTTAACAAGATGGGATATTAAAAATAAATAAATTACCAATTAAATAATGTAAATAATAAAAAATTACTAAAATTAATAAACAATGAATATATTTTTAGCACTTACCTCTTCTATGTGATAGCATTGCCAATTAGTGACTTCCTAGGATGAATTATCACAAATATTGGCCTCATGAGGGTAAAACATGATTATGGAGTGGATGAGAGTGAGAAAACATAGAAAACGACTGTAAAATGAGGAAATTTTTTGTTTGGTTCAATTTTTTTGTGACACAGGGAACAAGATCGCATTATTAATACAATCATGTTCCCTATTTAAAAATAATGTAATCATGTTATTAACATGATCATTTTATTTATTTAAAATATTATAATAACATTATTTAATAATGTGATTGTGTTATGGCTTGGTAAACACCAAGCCATAATTCAAATCATGTGATCACGTTATTAAATAATATGATCGTATTATGGGAAATGTCCATGGAATTGTCCCCCAAATCCACGCACATACCCACTATAAAATATAATTTGAGGCTCAATTAACACAAATTTCATATTTGATTTAACCAATTACTTGATGGGTTTAATTAAAGACACATTTCAATCTAGTTAAGCCAAGTGAATTTAATTACAAATATACGATGTCATTTAGGACTAAATTAGATCCAATTTAATAAATTATTGAGATAGTTACTTAATGTAGACATTATTTATTAATTATATATCACCTTAGTCTTATACACTTAGCAAATACATATCATGGATGTACCTTCAACTTATAGACTTTTTCCACTGCCAAAAGGCTTGCACGCACTATCACTTTGTGCATATTACTTACCTCTTAGTTCAATCAATGTTATTCTGATGACTCAGACTTATATCATACTCAGAATGTTCTAAACCTACTTATCTTTTATTTCTATAAGTTTTATCCCTGTGCCTATTTTCTATCTACCTAGACACTTACATCTCAATCAGATGCCTACATTGACACAAGTGTCTTATCCTAACACAAGTGTTTAGTACCCTAAAATCATCTAATTTACAATGTAGATACTAGAAAACTACACACTTATAGTTTTTGATGACTAAAAACTTTTTTGACCCTTAATAAACCCCTCTTAACCTAACCAAATCACTTTTCCTCTAGTCAAATAATATTATTCAAAAACACTATTTAAAGGTACTATTCACTATCATTATTCACTATGAGACCCACTAGCACTATTCATGATGACATGGAATGTGACATGGCAAGTGACATGGTATGTGAAATGGTAAGTGACATGGAAGGTGATATGGAAAGTGACATGGCTCAAAAGTGAGGTGGCTTGATGTGGGACATCATACCCCACTTGGGATCCTTTTCCAAAGTGCCTAATGACCTCATTTAAGCATCATAAGGCCCCCCTTAAAATATGGCAAATTTTGTTTAAAGAGGCCATCATTCAACATTAATTTTTCCTTCACACATAAAATTATACTTCAAGATAAGATACCTACCTCTTTAGTGCTTTGAGAAATATAAAGAGCACTCATTTTTTACTTCTTAACCCAAATGGGAATCCCCACCAACCCCATCTTTGACTATTCATGCACTAAATAGAAAATGGTGCCACATTTGGTGTGCCACCTCTTTAAGTGATTAAATTAAGACAATAAATGTTGGTGAAAAGTCTTTAAGCCTCATTCAAACCCATGTGCATGATTCCCACTCAAAGATGCACTCGTGCAAAGTGGAAGACTCACCAACCCAAATGGGAATCCCCACCAGCCCCATCTTTGACTATTCATGAACCATATGGAAAATGGAAACACATTTAGTGTGCCACTTTTTTAAGTGCTTGGATGAAGACAAAAAATGGTGGTGAAAAGTCTTTAAGCCTCATTAAAACCCATGTGCATGATTCCAATTCAAAATTGGACCCATGTGCAAGGTGGGAGACTTACCAACCCAAATGGGAATCCCATCAACCTCATCCTTGACTTATTTATGAGCCTAACTTGGAAAAATTCACCACATTTCACTATTCCCTTCTTTTGGCATGTTTTTTAACATCAAATGCGATAAATATCCCCCTTCTCCTTCACCCAAGGTTAAGTTGTAAGTTAGTCTTTGGTCGTTAACATCTTGTTTCAAGTTTTTGAAGGAGGTTATAATTTTGGAGGTCATAATAATTTTAGAGGTCATCATCATCTTGGAAGAAAAATAATTCAAAGTAATGAAGCTCTGCTATAATTACTATAGGATTCCATCTTCATCAACCTTCATCAACATCAACACTCTTCTTCAAGCTTGGAAGGTAATCTTTCCTTTTGTCTATTTTATTTATTTGACTTAAAGTACTTTCTTCCCTTTGGCCTATTATTTATTGACCTCTAAAACTCATCCTTTAACCCCTTATTTTATCTTTTCCCTTTATCCCTTTTATCCCCTTACCTTCTTTGTTAGCTTCATCCCATTTACCTTTTTTTTACCCCTTTCCACCTTCACCCCATTTACCATCTTCCTCATTTGTCATATTTGCCCAATTTACCCATTTGTCTCTTTATATATGTGCATCATTAACCATTTACCAAACCTAACTAAGTTATCCTTTTGACCTTTGTCATTTTACCAAATCAGAAACGACCATTTTGACCAGACTAATTTTCAGCATTAGCATCATCCCAACTAGTTGCTTCATTTTGGTCATCATAGCAAAGAATTTAATTAATTTGTTGTTATTTGTTGTTCTTAGTTTTAGTTTGAATCCATTTCATGAAAATTATATCATTTTTATTCATCAAACTTAAGTGTTTAAATCAGATGGATTGACAGCCTCCTAGAAAGCTTTTGCTTCTAGGATCTAGCTTATGCTAGGCAATCCATCCATCTACTTGTCTAAAAAAAAAGTTTATTTTAGTGTTTTATTATTTTATGGTCATCTTCCCAAGACAAAGATGAGATCTCCAAAATCACTTAGATCCAACACATGCACTTTAACAAGTATTCTTCCACACCCTTCATCACAAGTTTCTTATTTTCACACTTTGGAAAAAGCAAAAATTAGATAGAAACATTTTGGTACACCTGGTGGGACCCCTTATGGGTTCATATCTTTTTAGGAATATAGTTACATTTAGTAAAATCTAAATTCTCTTGCATTTTTATTATTTCTAAATTATAAAAAAGAAAAATTTATTTCCTTTCTTCTTTTCCAAAAAAGAAAAAATAAATAAAAAGGTTTTCATCCTAGGGATAGGTTGCATTTTACATCTTGCATTTAAGTGCATTTTAGCTATTCTTTGTTTACATGAAAAGACACCAAACTCTTCTTTTGGGTTAAAATTGAGTGCATTCATGGTATTGCTTGCTTAATGATTAGCTCACCTATATTAGTTAAACACATTATGAATTAATCGTAGCACACATATGTTACACTACCAAACCACACACACAAATTAAATATCAAAACTTATTTGAGACAAGGCCCATTTGGATTTCATCACCCTTTAGATCACCTTACCCTAATCAGTGATCCCACTTAGATTTCATCACCAAGAGGAGGACCCACTCTATTCTCTGATAGAATATAAACTCTAGACAAATGGTATATATTGGCTAGGCACCTGCACTAACTATGAGATCGTGAAGTGAGGGGAGCAAGACCCCAGTACCAGGCCACGTACCCAGTCTAGTGTAGATTATTTGAGCATCAAAATTCAACCCAAAACCATCCTTAGATTAATTTTATAGTAACTAAGTTACAAGCCAATTTTCCCTTTTACATTTTTTAAGGCATAAGCCACAAGCAATTTAAAATAAATTCTATGATTAATTACGCTTTTAGTGCGTGCTTTGTTTGCTTTGTGTTTTTATTTGTTTGCTCATTGTGTGAGGAAAGAGGTTTGTTATCCATTTCTAAATTTATCATATGGTCTTAACCAGACAACAAGTGAAAAACCATAATAACCCACCACCATCTTCTTCTTCATCCTCATCCATGGATTATACCTTAGACATTGATAGATCACCCCATGCTTCACCACACCATTCTCCCCTACCTGCGATGTCTATGACAATCCCTAAAGGTGATTCAAATTTTTCCACATTTTTGGAAAATAATTTAGTTTCCTTACAACACTATCTTAATACCTTAGCCTACCGTACTTTTATGGCTTCGGTTCCTCCTACGGATCCACCCTATGGTATGCCACACCACCTTCTGGTTGTTATTACATCATCCTATCCTTCTATTAGCCAAGCTTCATCTTCTACTATTGATCCATCTACCACCACCACCCAAACACCTGTTAACCCAACCAATACCTCTAACATTGGTTCAACTTTACCCTTGTCACTTGTACCCCTTTTGCTAGCGTGGTGTCTTCCACACCTGTTTCTACCACTCCCTTAAACTTAACCAATATACCAACCTTAACCCCCTTTCAGAACTTGGTACTCTCCATACCATAAAAACTTCCCCTTATAATCACTTTGGTCACTACCTACCTTCAACCAACTAACCCACTAATCACTTTGATGCCATACATAAACCCCCCAACATCAACCCTCCAACACATACCCATGACATCTTATCAATATATTCCTAACACATAAGTATACATACCTTCACCTTCCACCCAATCTTAGTGACCTCACACACACACGTGACACCATCCCAACCATCCACTAGTTATTCCCATATTACCCAACCCCAACAAAACATGTCATATACCTATCCAACCTAACAACCCCAACTGGACTTGGTCAAGATGTTAATAGAGAAAATGACTACCCTTTAGTCATCTATCTTGGGATCACATAAACTTATCTCTTATGACCAAATTTACAATTAACCCATCCATCCATATATCCCTCTTTGACCATATCCTCCATAATGGGAATTGCCAAAATTCTCTAAATTTTAAAGAAAGGACCCCCAACAACATTTAAGAGCATTTAGGCACGGATGTTACTTGATTACCCATGATGATGCTCTTCTCCTTTGTACCTTTCCTATGTCCTTATTTCAATTGGCAATAGATTGGTATAGTGCCATCCCAAAACACTCCATATTCTCCTTCACCCAACTAGCCCAAACTTTTTTGGATCACTTTTCAATCAATATATCTAAGAAAGTTTTTATTACTGACCTCTACTCCATTCAACAATTTAAAGATGAATCTATTGCCAATTTCATGGCTAGTTGGAGGAGCTTAATCAACTAACTTTCCTTTTCATTGCCTCAACTTTAGCTTATAGGGCTCTTTGCCTAGGCATGTGCAAAACACATTTCATCTACATTTCATATCCAAAGCTTCTAGACATTCGATGAAGCTTTTACCATGGCTCACAAACTAGAGAATAGAGCCATTGATGAGGGAAGATTAATGTTGAAGAACAAGAACACAACTTACAAACCCAATGAGCCCTCTTCTTCTATACCACACAGCCAAACCAATCCCAACACTAAAAACAAATCAACTACCAATGTCATTGTCCTCAAAGCCACACCACCACCATATACCAACCAAAAAAACCCAAAGAACCAAACCTCCAACTCCTCTAATTATTCAAATCAAAACCAAAGAAATCAAACTTAGAACAATAATAAGTAATTGACTCCACTTGGGGAGACTTATCCTTCTATTTTGGAAAAGTTACTAAAAGCCAATATCATTCAACTTCCACCAATTAAACCACCTCAACAGTTTGATGCTTCTCACCTCGTGCCTGGTTGGTATAATGAGAATGACCATTACACTTTTCACTAAGTCATAGGACATGACATCAATAGGTGAAATACCTTTAAATACCTTGTCCAATCCCTTATTGATAAGGGGGAGCTTACATTGGACAATCCTAATGCACCACCAAACCAAGCCCTCAACATCTTCTACAAGCCTTTACCTAATCATGCTCCTTTTACCCCTCATCATGAACATAAACCTGAATCCTCTCATGAGGCACATACTATTAATGTTGTTACTAATGAACCCATTGATGAAGGAAATGTTGCCTCAATCCCTTCTTTCTCCATTCCCCTAATGGAAGAAAAAATATTGCTTTCTATTCCTTTAGACACCTAAATAAAGGAAGAACCCATATCCACACCTCCATTGGAGGATACCACACCTACCTCCCCTATCACAGAACCATCCACCCCCTCTTTAGAAGCTATTTCAAAAGATAAGATTACTCCATCCACCCAACCTCTAATTGCAAAACCTTGTATCAGAGGTCAAGATAAAGGTGAGGGAACCAAATTGGAACTTTTAACCTCTTCTTTGGAAGACCAACCTAACCCTTCTAAACCAACTAAAACCTCCACCCAACTAACCAAGACCTCCTCCAAATTGATTGACCCTTAAACACATAAACCCACCAAGACAACTAAAGTGACCAAATCCCCTCCAAAACCAACACCTAAAACAACCAAAGAGGTTAAATCACCAAAGGGCCCAAAACCCTAAATTTTACCTCCCTCAACCTTGCCCTCCATTCTGGGTCCCCATCCCTCTACCTTAATCATAAATTCCATCATTTTTACCAAAACCCTGCCATCTTTATTGATCACATATTCATACTTTCTTTTTAAATCACCTTTCCCCACTACACCAACAATTTCTAAGTTACCTACCTTGACCTCCTCTACCACCAGCCTATCAACCATTGTGCCTAAACCAAAACCATCAACCAAGCATACCACTTTATCCAATAAACCTATCGCCAAACCTACATCCACACAACCTCCCACTTCAACACCCAAAAAAACAACCACTAAACATCTACCACTTTTAGCCAAATATTACTTGACCATTCTCCAGCGATTATTACAAACTTCTTCCTTGAGCTTACCACCTTTCAAATCCTTCAACCCTTCACATACCAAAACCTCTTGGTTCAATGATAACTTGATATGTGCATATCATAGGGCACTAGGACATGATACATAAAACTATAAATATCTCCAAACACTCATTCATATCCTATATAAAGATGATGATCTATTATTAGATGAACCCCCTTCATCCCCATTGCCAATCCAACCACCAACTCAACCCATCCAATCTTTGATCTCACCCAAAAGTAAAGAGGAGGAACCAAATCAACCTCCCAATCCAAAAAAACCCTGTATCTACACTATTCACATGATTACTTGATCTTGAGCCCAACAGAAGGATAAAGGGAAGGCTAAGGCATCCATTCCTTGGACTTACCCCTCCTTGAACTCCCAAGAAAATAATACCTAACCATATCTATCTTTGAACAAACCCAAGGTGTCTATCTTAGGTGCCTCCCCATCTAACCCTCCATACCCTAACCCATATGCAATATCCATTTAAAAATTTATCCTCAAGTAGCTTCACCATGTTGTTCCCAAAATGAGCTTTGCTCATTTTTGCAAACGACCCCCTGCGAAACTTGTCAGTTTCGTCTTGCCTTGTCTTTTTCTGCAAGGGCGGCGAAAATCGCCGCCCCTGCAATCTTTTTGCAAGGGCGGCGAAAATCGCCGCCCATGCACTTTTTCATTTTTCGCGCAGGGCATTAATGGCCCTGCGCGCCGGGTGGTTGGGGTTGATTTTTCAACCTTTATAAACCGTTTTGGGCCTCATTTCTTCTCACTGCCTCCTCCTCTCACCATACCTCTTACACCTGAGCGATCCAAGCGACTTTGCGACGTGCCGACTCGCGGATTCGACTTTGTGGCGCGCGCGTCCTCCAGGTAGGGTTTGTTTTTAAGTTTCGTTTCTATTTTCCATTTGTTTTTGCTTTTTCTTCCCCGCGGCCTCGAAATGGTGGCATTTCCTTGCCGCCATTCCACCCCCGTTTTCCTCAAGCAAGGTCGGTATTTCTTTACCGCCCTGCTCCCTTCTTGCAAGGGCGGCGATTTTCGCCGCCCCTGCTCCCTTCTCGCAAGGGCGGCGATTTTTGCCGCCCTTGCTCTTTTTCTTCCTTTTTTTTTTTTAACTCCCGGATTTTTTTCGGGGATGTCCTTTTCGAGCTTTTTTTTCCTCGTTTTCCGTCTCTTAGCCCATCCTAACCTATTTAAGTGACATCCTATAGCCTTTGTCACTTAAATTGCTCTCCCCGTCTCTCACTCTCCTTTCGACTATGGCTGCAGCTCCTTCAGCAAGCTCCTGCACGCCCGCCCTTGTTCAAACAAGATCGTCCCCCATGACGGAAGCATCTCCTTCAAAGGCCAAGAAGATGAAATACAGGTACCAGGGCATCTTCCCGCTCACAGCGATTACCTCGAATGTCGATGACATTCGAGACACTGAGATCGGCCACGTAGATATGGCCGAATTCCTGGCACGAACCAAAGCGACCAATCCCAGCACTGGGATAATGAGGATTGTCGAGAGTAACATCCACCTGGTGGCCGCCTTCCCAGTAGCAGCTCATCATGCGGAATTCGTCCTTCAATGCATGCACTTCTATGACAAAGAGACCAGATCAGTCTCAAACGCCAGGGGCAGCATGATCATTCGGTTGGACCCCGAATTTATCGACAAAGTCTTTTTGTGTCCGCCAGCCACCGAAGTGACCCAAATCGACTTCGAGAATGCGCAGAGGGAATATGACAAAGACCCCGAGAGGGCAAAGAGGGTCATAAACCATAAGTGGTTAAAAACCCCAAGGACCAGCCTATCCAGATGGCCGAAAAGCTTCCCCAGAAGCAACTTCATTGAGGAAGTCAGTGATTTAATCACCCTTCTCAGCAGAGTACGGGGCCTCCCGTCTTCTTCGCAATTCTATGAATGGATGTATCCGTTCATAAAGATCATTCTGCAAGGCAAACAGGTCATCTTCTGGGGAGAACAGATCAACAACGCTATTCACGAGCAGCTGACTAGGGTACAAACCTCCTTCAAATTCTACATGACCTCGTACCTGGTCTACATAGCTGCTGCCATGCGATCTTTCCCGGGCCTAACCACAGAGGGGGATAGGAAGACCACCCTGCTCTATTCATACTATCCGCAGCTGACACTCCAAGGCTCGACATGTCATTTCAGGCGAGTGAATGACGCATTCTTTGCCGTATTTCTATGTCTATTCGATCCTCAACTGGAGCAGAAGAGGATGTCAGACGAGGCTTGGACAGTAGTAAACAGTTTTGGCTGCATGTTCCTCCAGTTCCCTACATTTTCTTATCTACGGGTGGGTTTCTTCCAAGGATACCCTTATATGCTCCCCAGATTCCCTTCAGACAGGTTGGTTCTAATGGAGCTTTGCCGACAACTGGTCGTCGTACACTCAAAGCAGATGGAGCTTAAGAGACCTAGTTTCAAGTTTCCTATCCATATTGGCAGATTTTCCATTACTACATCAACTAAAGCCAAGGTTATGGAAACAGAGATGCAGATGGTTACCATCAAGCCTTTCAAAAGACGGGAAAAATTTGATTACAGAGGAGTTAGGGAGACGATTCGGAGGAAGACTCAGTTTCACGAGCCTATGATTGAGGACATCTGGGTAGATATAAGGACAGTCGAAGAGATAAGAAAGATGGACTATTGCCGCCTCACGCTAGATCAAATAGAGTACCTCGGGCTTGCAGAGATCCCTTCAGGATTGGTTAACGATGGAAATATAGTGAACAGCAGATATCTGACAGAGGTCGTTGGTTCTCCTCTTCCTACGATCAACTGGTCTCAAAAAGAGCTGACTTCTCTAAGGAAGAGATTCGAACCAGTATTGGCTAACACCAATAGTTGGTTGGCAGCAAATGGAATCACCCTTAAAGAATTCATTACAGGGTCTGAGGCCGAATATCAAGCAGAGATGAAGAGAAAGGCAGAAAGCCGAACCAAGAACAAAGACGATGTCCCTTCATCTTCTAGACCTCACAAGCCTAGGATCGTCTTTGTGTCCAAGAAACCTAGGTCAGAACAAAAACCTGAAGCAACAGTTGAAGGAACCACAGAACGAAGTCCCAGGATACAGGCAGCTCAACCGATAGGGTCAACAGAACAACTTTCAGAACGACCAGGTGTTGGGTCTCCAACTTCAACAGAGCATGTGCGGCCGATCCAGGGCTCCTCTCCTCCTCATCAATCCCCTTCGGTGCCCACTTCCCCTATCTCTCTCATAAGAGTTCCATCTTCCGGTGATGCTTCTCCTTCCAAGGTGGTTTTTGGTGATCCACAAGATCCTTCAGCAGGTTCCCCTCGCTCTTCTGCATCCATTCCAAGTTTATCATCTCCATCTTTCAACCTGCCATCAAGCCCGGTGCCTAATCCTGAAACAACAGTTGACACAGTCTCACCGGTCACTCCAACTACCACTACTGTCACCACTAGTAGCGTGGAGGCCGCTACCGTGACACCAGCAGAAGCAACTATTGTTACAACAGGAACTTCTCTCCCACCATGGATGTCTGCTTTCACACCAAAGAGAAAGAAAAGGGCCATCTCCCCATAAGAATTCGATTTCGGCAAGATTGTGCCGGCCAGAACAAAGGCTCCCAAGAAACCAAAAATCCTTTCTAAGTTGGTCGAGGAAAAGGGGCAGAAATTTTTGGAAATTGCCAAACCCCCACAGGACGCAACCCTTGAAGGTTTTGAAATGAGCAGTTATTCCTTTTCTCGTGTTGAACTAGGCAAGGTTACACACGAAGGTGCAAAGAGTGACCTTCAGTCAGCAATGGACATTATGGTCCAAAAATTTGACAAAGAAAAGGAGATGAAAGATTTTTATAAAGCCAAGGCTGAGCAGTTAACGGCAGTAATCAGGAGATTCACCATCCCACCTGAGTCAGCAACTCCAGAGGCCTTTTCAGTGGATGATTCAGTTATTCAGAAAGCTGAAAAGACTTATTTAAAGGGAAAAGTAATGGAGGAATACATTGACCGGATACACAATCAAGGAATCTCTCTGCTGTCTGAGGTTGCAGAAAGAACAGGGAAAATGAAGAGATTAAAGGCTCAAGTAGACAGTTTTGTTTCTCTCACCTCTCAGGAGATTAATGGCTTGGAGAAAGATCTCGGGAGATGGAAAGAAATGGAAGGCCTAAAAAAGAGTATCCTGATATCTATCGGAGTTATCCCCAACAAGGATTCATATGTTGAGGTCAAAGAGACGATGATTTTTAGGATCCAGGTACTCAAAGATCTAATTGATGATCTCAAAGCTTTTAAAGAAGCTAGTGATAAAAGCGACCTGAGCTTGTTGAACAAATTAGAAGAGCTACCCTGCGACTTGACCTCTAAGGATCATCAGTTCCTCCCAGCAGACGAAATGATTCAGAATTTTGAAGGGATGATCCATAAGGATTTCAAAGGAGCGTGTTTTTCAATAACCTCGGTTGATAGCATTCTGGATGCTCAGTTGACTCTGGAAAATTTAAGATCCAGGTTAACTGGCCACTATAAAGCCATCACATCATTAAAAGACGCATTGATCAGAGCAAGGGTCGTCTCCAACCACGCAGTTGCACCGGATAGCATCGGGATCCAGGCATCAATCACCATGTACGATGCTCATCTGAAGAAATCTAGTGGCAAGAACTGACACTTTCTCTCTTTCTTCTTCTATCCTTATGCATTTCTGTTTTCTACAGAATGCATGCATTTTTGTAAAATGTAATTACGAATAAAATATTTTGGAAAATATCTAAAAGTCAAAGATGAGTCATCTTTGACCAAGATATTTTATATTTTATTATTTTTCTGTTTTTGAGGATTTTCTCCCTATATATAGTGGAGACCTCATTTGTAAATCTTCTTGGAGAAAATAGAGAGCAAACACTCTGCTAAAATTGAAGCAACTTTTGAGACTTTGTGCTCAGATTTGTAAATCAGATTTTGTCAAATGAATGAGAAGCAAGTGATTTCAGACTTTGTATTGAAGTTATCTGTGTCATCTAGGAAATAGTTTCTTATGTACTCTTTCCTGATAACCTCTTATTTATCTGACTTAATAAGCAAAGTGAATGTGTTGATATTATCTAAGGGCACTTCTTGAGGGTAGAAGATAGACTTTGTGCTACTTTTACTTTTGAGATTCTTTTATCTTTTGTAGTTTCAGGTGAAGACTTTGTGCTTCACTTCATTCTACGGCTATACTTGTTCTGAATCTGTGGAGAAGCTACGGAAGACTTTGCGCTTGCGTGAGCGTTCTTGTGACTTTGTTACTTCAGGTAATCTCTTGCTCTTTGTTTGATACCATTCCTGAAAGAAGAGGAGTGTTGTTAGCTTTAGACCAGGGATTTTCCTCTTTCGTCCTACATACATTACTTCTGAAAGAAGAGAAGTAGATGTTGTTTTACCAGCCCCCATGTGTTATTTTCTGCTTAATTGTATACATACTTATAGCACGTAAATATTGATAATGAACCTCCCCTTGATGAGAGGAGAGATTTACCTCGTCCTGATCTGGTAAAGCCACACTCCTCGTGGTGTAAATCTCCCTTATGCTGTGGCTGATATCCCCATTTTACCATTAGTTAGTTGATGACAAAATATTCACCCAACAGTTTTTTGGCGACTCCGCTGGGGACTCGGATGTGCAGTCTGAAACCTCAAGTTTTAGATTGAAGCAGTCCTTACCCTTCTCCATTACGTAATCTGGCGACTCCGTTTCATGTCTTACCCATTATCATTTTAGCTTTACCAGTTGCCTTCATTATATTATCTGGTTTGCAAAACCAGAGCTGCTGGGAAGAACGCACATCTTGGAGCCTCAAGCTTCAACTTGAAGTAGTTTCGGTCCCGTTTTTGTTTTAAAAATCTGGCAACCCCACGCTATACCAGAGGTCAGAGATCTAAGGGTGTGGTTGACCCTATGTTTGAATTAGCGCAACAAAGTAATTTTGATATGTTTCCTCCACCTGCTTCTCTTCGACGGTCTAAGAGCTTTCCTCCTAGCGTTGTCAAGTCACCAACACAAGGTAGAACCCTTTTTCCCGCTGTCAGTCACCGCCTACCTATAAACACTCTACCAAGGCTCGTTATCCCACCTTTTTACCCTCTTATCACTATGGCTCAAGGCCCGTGGGGTAATTCCTTCGGCCCTCTTAATTTAACCCCACCTCTGCATGAACTACCTCGTAGCTCTAGGAAAAATTTTCCTAAGTTCTTTGGAGATGGAAAGGTTCATCCCGACGAGCATATCACTGCTTTCTCCATAGCATGTGGCGTAATTAGTGTCGATTTTGAAGATGTAGCGGTGAGACTTTTTGTAGAGACCTTGCAAGGTGCGGCTGCGGATTGGTTCTATCACTTGCAGGTTGGGTCAGTGACTGACTGGAATACACTAAAGTCCATATTTGAAGCTCGATTTAAGCCCGCTGAAGATGCACACGCTTTGTTAGCTTAGCTAACACAGATGAAAAAAGAATCCCAGGAACCCATGAGGGATTTCATAGCCAAATTCAACAAGTTGAGAAACCGGATTCCGACTGTGGCTCAGCCCACGCCGGAAAATCTCAAGTGTTTTTTCATCAACTCGCAGCTTCCTAAAGTAAGCTTCCTGTTAAGGCGAGCTGGCCCTATGGACCTGGCATTGACTCAAAATTTGGCTACTGAGATTGAGGATGACCTTATCCTAGCAGGCAAAATCAGGAAAGACTCTGGTAAAAACAAATGCCCCTCACCTGCTGAAAGTTCCTCCACAGGCACTACTGATCCTATGGTGCAAAAGTTAACAAATGAACTGATTGATTTAAAGAGACAAATCGCTCAAGGCCCATCTGCCCCTACCTATCGAGATGCACCCAGGAGGACATTTCAGAATCAGCCATATCAAAATAATATTGCCCGAACTCAAGGACAATCGAATCGCCTACCTCTCCCTTCAGGGAGATTGGCCATTGAAGCAGCACCTACAAATTCAGCGGTTGGATACTTAGAAACTGAGCACGACCTTTCCTTTCAGCGGCAGCTAGATCAGTCAGGAAGCGCTAACCTCTTTGATGAACAGGATGAGGAATTAGCTGGTGACTCTAGTATCGGTTTCCTAGATTACCAAGATGAAACCGGACAACAAGGGGAAGATTCAAAGGAAGCTTATGCTGTCTTTACTAGGTCTCAAAATCAACCGGCTTCACGCACTAACAAAGGGAAAGCAGTTGACGAGCTTCGGCCAGCAATTTCCATTGCCCAACGTGGGACTCCATTACCTCCGCTATTAAAAGATCAGGTGACTCATAAAAAAGTAATTGCTCCCGGTCACTTAACATCTTCCCCTCCTACTGCTCAGGCCGGTGAAGAACCTGTCAAGGTCCTTAATGAGGGGATTGCTCCTTTATCTATTGCAACCACCCTTCAATCATTTGATATTATTGATCATGCTAAAAAAACTAAAATTCAAATGACGGAGATTGAGTATTTGAGAGCTAACCCAGAACAGCTTGATAGGTTAGCAGAATATGTTAAAAATAAAGCTGTCCCCATAGGACAAAATCCTTCAAAGGTTGTTCCAGATCTCCCCAAAGACAAACCAGCCCAAAATAATCTAGTTGTGACACCCCCAGTCGCTCTCAAAAAAATAGAACCTTTTTATGTCTCTCTGCTTATAAATGGTTTCAAACTGAGTAACTGCATTATAGACTCCGGGGCTTCAGATAACGTCATGCCTGCAAAAGTGGTGGACTCCCTCGGCCTGACTTTAACCAAAACTTTTGGGAGGTGTTTTTCCATGGAAAACAAGCAGGTTCCCCTCCTTGGCCAAATAAAAGATGCTCAATATGCTTTTGCGGCTTTTCCCGAAAAGCGAATCAAAATGACAGTTCTAGTGGCCGATGTCCCAGCATCTTACGGCATCTTGCTTGGACGGAATTTTTGTAAGGATGTTGGGGGGGAATTGAGCATGGACCTATCAGAGGCTAGGATTCTAGTTCAGGGTGTCATGAAGAGGTTGCTTCCTGAAAAAGAAGCCAGGTACGTAGTTACCCGTTCCACAGCGCCCGAAGCGCAAATTTTATTCGAGTCATTAGGTATGGGCACTTATTTCTTATCCACCGACGAAATCCACGGCGCCCCGAAGGAAACTCCTATGGATAATGATTTAGGTTCGGTTTCGCCTAGCGTCAGAGGTGGAATGTCAAAACCAAATGAACACACAAATCAACCCTTTCCCCAGAATGGGGATGTTTGTGGGGAAAAAACCATGTCTGATGAGTTATGGACCTTAGAGTTTGATGGCAGTTGCTCTTCTACTGGATCAGGAGCCAGAGTTGTGTTGGTATCCCCTCAGGGAGAGGTTATCCCTTTTGCTTATAAATTACAATTCAACAATACCAACAACACAGCTGAGTACGAATCCCTTTTGCTTGGACTCCAGGCTGCCAAAGACAAAGGCATAAAGAAAATCCATGCCAAAGGGGACGCTGAGTTGATAGTGTATCAGATAAGGAACCTCTATCAGACCAAAAATGAGAGGTTGCGCCATTATCGCAATCAAGTATGGGATCAGATTGAGTATTTCGACGCCTTCAATATCTCCGCCGTTCCAAGGGAATTCAATGATCGAGCAGACGCATTGGCTGTCTCTGCAACTCTCCTGATTCCCCATCCTGATTTCAAAGGAGATAAGTATACTATTGAGTTGGTTTTCCGACCAAGTGTACCAGACAATGTTGACCACTGGCAAATATTTAATGACGATGATCAAATCATCGCTTTCTTGGAACAAAAAGACGCTTTCAAACAATTGTGTTTTGAAGGCTGCGAACCTCGGGATTATGGACCAACCCCTGAAACTCAGACCCATACAGGTGAAGATTTGCTGCAGCTGAAGGGAAATAAAATTCCCAAAGGTTTAGTTTCCCTAGAGAAGCTGTTTGATGACCAGGACCGGTTTGTCAAAAAACAACAAACGGATTCAGGTTCTTCTTCAGATTTTGATCAAATCAACTTGGGGACCAAGTATGACCCTAAGATGGTAAACATTGGGAAATGCTGCACTTCCAAGGAAAGATCTGAGCTTGCTAGTTTACTCTGTCAATATAGGGATGTGTTGGCCTATTCTTATGACGACCTGAAATCTCTCAGGCCACATGACGTCCGTCATGATATCCCCCTGAAAGCCAATTCTGTGCCTTATAAACAGAAATCCCGGCAATATAATCCAAAAATCTCAGATACTATTTTAACTGAGATACAAAAGATGCTGGATGCTCGGATAATTTTTCCAATCCATCACTCAACATGGGTCGCTAACATAGTACCTGTCAGAAAGAAAAACGGTGAGATCCGAATCTGTGTGGATTTCAGGAATTTGAATCAGCTGTCCTTAAAAGATAACTACCCCCTTCCCATTATGGATCAGGTCCTACAGATGGTAACAGGTTCGGAAATGTTATCAATGCTTGATGGTTTTTCAGGTTATAATCAAGTGGAGGTCGGAAAAGCAGATCAACATAAGACAACATTCACCACACCCTGGGGTACTTTCGCTTATCGTAGGATGCCTTTTGGTCTGATAAATGCAGGGGCTACTTTTCAAAGAGCTATGGATCTTGCTTTCAAAGACATAATGGGAAAATTCATTGTAGTATACTTAGATGATCTGATGGTATTTTCAAAACAGCGTTCTGAGCATGTTCACCATTTGCAAAGAGTACTAGAGCGCTGCCGTCAAAATGGCATCTCATTAAACCCAAAGAAATCTGTTTTCGGAGTAACTGAAGGGAAGCTTCTCGGACACGTAGTGTCCCGAGAAGGTATTAGAATTGATTCAGAAAGAGTTAGATCCATTCAGGAACTGACTCTACCTACCAGCAAGACTGCAGTTCATTCCTTCTTTGGAAAGGTCAATTTCCTTAGGAGATTTGTTCCTGAATTCGCCGAGAAAACCCGTCACATTGTCAACATGATGAAGAGCAATGCCACATTCAGATGGACTGTTGAAGGCAAAGCAGCGTTCAAAGAAATTAAAGAAGCAATTGCAGGGGCACCAATCTTGGTCTGTCCAGACTATACCAAAGGTTTCAAAATATATAGTTATGCCTCCGAGCATACACTATCAGCTATTTTGGTTCAGCCCAATTCAGAAAATGCAGAATCTCCTATTTCGTTCATGAGCTGCCCACTCAAAAATCACGAGTTGAAATATTCCCTTATGGAGAAACACGCATACGCCGTGGTCAAGGCTGTCAAGCATTTCAGGTTTTATATCCTGAATTCTCACACTGAGGTCCTCGTACCAGATACAACAATAAAATCTATTCTGACTCAGCAGGAGTTCGGCACAAAGAGGGGTAACTGGATTGCCAAAATTCAGGAATTTGATCTGGACATCAAACCAACCAAGCTCATACGGCGACGAGGTCTTTGCCAATTAATCGCCAACAATACTCCAGAGGAATTAGGAAATGAAGAGCAAGATATTGAAAACGTGCCCACAGTTCTCTTTGTCGCTACTACTGATGAGTGGTTTTCTGACATTGCTTATTTCCTAACATATGGTGAATGCCCTCCACATCTTTCTTTTAAAGAAAAGCGGAATATTAAATTAAAAGCAGTTGGTTATGTTCTATGGGACCATGGTCTTTACAAAAGAAACCTGGATGGGGCATTTCTTCGTTGTGTCGACAAAGCTCAACAAGAAAGACTTTTAAAATCTTTCCACAATTTGGCCTGTGGAGGACATTTCTCTGCACCGGTGACGGCACACAAGATTCTATGAGCAAGGTATTATTGGCCTACGCTTTTTCAGGATGCCTATAAATGGGTACGAAAGTGTGAGCCGTGTCAGCAATTTGTCGGAAAACCCAAGCTACCTGCTTTTCCCCTCAGGCCGGTTGTGATCGATGAACCGTTCCAGCAGTGGGGTATTGATTTCATCGGTGCAATTAATCCATCTTCAAGCGCCGGACATGATTATGTCCTCACCGCGACAGATTATTTTACTAAGTGGGTGGAGGCCAAACCAACTAAACATGCTACATCTGAAGTAGTATGCACCTTCCTCAAAGAAAATATCATCACCAGGTTTGGAGTTCCACTAAAGATTGTGATGGATAATGCAGCCTATTTTTCGTCACATGAAATCACTCAATTTTGTTTCCATTACGGGATTACTTTGTCTCACACTTCAGACTATTTCCCCCAGGGGAACGGACAAGCGGAATCAAGTAACAAGAACCTGGTCACCATCATCAGAAAGTTGGTGGACGACAATCAGAGAACATGGCACAAGGCTTTGTATGATGCTTTATGGGCCGACAGGATAACGCCTAAAAGAGCTATAGGTATGTCACCTTTTCAACTCTTATATGGGCGAAATGCTGAAATCCCCATCACCCTTGAACTACCAGCACTCAGGTTAACCAGAGCAATCAAAGATTCGACATTTGAAGGCTCAGTGGACAAGCGTATCATGTATCTAATGGAGCTGAATGAACAACGAGTTACGGTGGCAGATCGGATCAGAGAGCACCAGAACCGGGTAAAGGCGCTTTTCGATAAAAGAGCCAAGGCACGTGAGTTCCAAGTTGGAGATCAAGTCTTGTTGTGGGACAAACGACGTGAACCAAAAGGGATGCACGGCAAATTTGACTCTCTGTGGAGGGGTCCGTTCACCATTCGACAGCTCTGTGGCGAAGCTAGCTTTTTGCTAGAGTATAAAGATGGAACGCCGTTTACACTACCTCATAATGGGTAGCATCTAAAGCTTTTTCACCCTTGAAGCTTGGATGAGTCCATTTGTAAATATGTGCAGTTCTTTTTCTTTTTATCTTTTTTCTTTCGCTCGACTCCGTAGCCCAGTGGCTTAGATGAAGGCACTTAGAGACTGGTTTCTGCTTCTGCTAATCCTTTCGATTGAGCAGAAGTTCCCCAACAGGAGCCAGCTATTGTTCCCAAAATGAGCTTTGCTCATTTTTGCAAATGACCCCCTGCGAAACTTGTCAGTTTCGTCTTGCCTTGTCTTTTTCTGCAAGGGCGGCGATTTTCGCCGCCCCTGCACTTTTTTCTGCAAGGGCGGCGAAAATCGCCGCCCCTGCACTTTTTGTGCATGGGCGGCGAAAATCGCCGCCCCTACAATCTTTTTGCAAGGGCGGTGAAAATCGCCGCCCATGCACTTTTTCATTTTTCGCGCAGGGCATTAATGGCCCTGCGTGCCGGGTGGTTGGGGTTGATTTTTCAACCTTTATAAACCGTTTTGGGCCTCATTTCTTCTCACTGCCTCCTCCTCTCACCATACCTCTTGCACCTGAGCGATCCAAGCGACTTTGCGACGTGCCGACTCGTGGATTCGACTTCGTGGTGCGCACGTCCTCCAGGTAGGGTTTGTTTTTAAGTTTCATTTCTATTTTCCATTTGTTTTTGCTTTTTCTTCCTCGCGGCCTCGAAATGGCAGCATTTCCTTGCCGCCATTCCACCCCCGTTTTCCTCAAGCAAGGTCGGTATTTCTTTACCGCCCTGCTCCCTTCTTGCAAGGGCGGCGATTTTCGCCGCCCCTGCTCCCTTCTTGCAAGGGCGGCGATTTTCGCCGCCCCTGCTCCCTTCTCGCAAGGGCGGCGATTTTCGCCGCCCTTGCTCTTTTTCTTCCTTTTTTTTTTTAACTCCCAGATTTTTTTCGGGGATGTCCTTTTCGAGCTTTTTCTTCCTCATTTTCCATCTCTTAGCCCATCCTAACCTATTTAAGTGACATCCTATAGCCTTTGTCACTTAAATTGCTCTCCCCGTCTCTCACTCTCCTTTCGACTATGGCTGCAGCTCCTTCAGCAAGCTCCTGCACGCCCGCCCCTATTCAAACAAGATCATCCCCCATGACGGAAGCATCTCCTTCAAAGGCCAAGAAGATGAAATACAGGTACCAGGGCGTCTTCCCGCTCACAGCGATTACCTCGAATGTCGATGACATTCGAGACACTGAGATCGGCCACGTAGATATGGCCGAATTCCTGGCACGAACCAAAGCGACCAATCCCAGCACTGGGATAATGAGGATTGTCGAGAGTAACATCCACCTGGTGGCCGCCTTCCCAGTAGCAGCTCATCATGCGGAATTCGTCCTTCAATGCGCGCACTTCTATGACAAAGAGACCAGATCAGTCTCAGATGCCAGGGGCAGCATGATCATTCGGTTGGACCCCGAATTTATCGACAAAGTCTTTTTGTGTCCACCAGCCACCGAAGTGACCCAGATCGACTTCGAGAATGCGCAGAGGGAATATGACAAAGACCCCGAGAGGGCAAAGAGGGTCATAAACCATAAGTGGTTAAAAACCCCAAGGACTGGCCTATCTAGATGGCCGAAAAGCTTCCCCAGAAGCGACTTCATTGAGGAAGTCGGTGATTTAATCACCCTTCTCAGCAGAGTACAGGGCCTCCCGTCTTCTTCGCAATTCCATGAATGGATGTATCCGTTCATAAAGATCATTCTGCAAGGCAAACAGGTCATCTTCTGGGGAGAACAGATCAGCAACGCTATTCACGAGCAGCTGACTAGGGTACAAACCTCCTTCAAATTCTACATGACCTCGTACCTGGTCTACATAGCTGCTGCCATGCGATCTTTCCCGGGCCTAACCACAGAGGGGGATAGGAAGACCACCCCGGTCTATTCATACTATCCGCAGCTGACACTCCAAGGCTCGACACGTCATTTCAGGCGAGTGAATGACGCATTCTTTGCCATATTTCTATGTCTATTCGATCCTCAACTGGAGCAGAAGAGGATGTCAGACGAGGCTTGGACAGTAGTAAACAGTTTTGGCTGCATGTTCCTCCAGTTCCCTACATTTTCTTATCTACGGGTGGGTTTCTTCCAAGGATACCCTTATATGCTCCCCAGATTCCCTTCAGACAGGTTGGTTCTAATGGAGCTTTGCCGACAACTGGCCGTCGTACACTCAAAGCAGATGGAGCTTAAGAGACCTGGTTTCAAGTTTCCTATCCATATTTGCAGATTTTCCATTACTACATCAACTAAAGCCAAGGTTATGGAAATAGAGATGCAGATGGTTACCATCAAGCCTTTCAAAAGATGGGAAAAATTTGATTACAGAGGAGTTAGGGAGACGATTCGAAGGAAGACTCAGTTTCACGAGCCTATGATTGAGGACATCTGGGTAGATATAAGGACAGCCGAAGAGATAAGAAAGATGGACTATTGCCGCCTCACGCTAGATCAAATAGAGTACCTCAGGCTTGCAGAGATCCCTTCAGGATTGGTTGACGATGGAAATATAGTGAACAGCAGATATCTGACAGAGGTCGCTGGTTCTCCTCTTCCTACGATCAACTGGTCTCAAAAAGAGCTGACTTCTCTAAGGAAGAGATTCGAACCAGTATTGGCTAACACTAATAGTTGGTTGGCAGCAAATGGAATCACCCTTAAAGAATTCATTACAGGGTCTGAGGCCGAATATCAAGCAGAGATGAAGAGAAAGGCAGAAAGCCGAACCAAGAACAAAGACGATGTCCCTTCATCTTCTAGACCTCACAAGCCTAGGATCGTCTTTGTGTCCAAGAAACCTAGGTCAGAACAAAAACCTGAAGCAACAGTTGAAGGAACCACAGAACGAAGTCCCGGGATACAGGCAGCTCAACCGATAGGGTCAACAGAACAACTTTCATAACGACCAGGTGTTGGGTCTCCAACTTCAACAGAGCATGTGCGGGCGATCCAGGGCTCCTCTCCTCCTCATCAATCCCCTTCGGTGCCCACTTCCCCTATCTCTCCCATAAGCGTTCCATCTTCCGGTGCTGCTTCTCCTTCCAAGGTGGTTTTTGGTGATCCACAAGATCCTTCAGCAGGTTCCCCTCGCTCTTCTGCATCCATTCCAAGTTTATCATCTCCATCTTTCAACCTGCCATCAAGCCCGGTGCCTAATCCTGAAACAACAGTTGACACAGTCTCACCGGTCACTCCAACTACCACTACTGTCACCACTAGTAGCGTGGAGGCCGCTACCATGACACCAGCAGAAGCAACTATTGTTACAACAGGAACTTCTCTCCCGCCATGGATGTCTGCTTTCACACCAAAGAGAAAGAAAAGGGCCATCTCCCCAGAAGAATTCGATTTCGGCAAGATTGTGCCGGCCAGAACAAAGGCTCCCAAGAAACCAAAAATCCTTTCTAAGTTGGTCGAGGAAAAGGGGCAGAAATTTCTGGAAATTGCCAAACCCCCACAGGACGCAACCCTTGAAGGTTTTGAAATGAGCAGTTATTCCTTTTCTCGTGTTGAACTAGGCAAGGTTACACACGAAGGTGCAAAGAGTGACCTTCAGTCAGCAATGGACATTATGGTCCAAAAATTTGACAAAGAAAAGGAGATGAAAGATTTTTATAAAGCCAAGGCTGAGCAGTTAACGGCAGTAATCAGGAGATTCACCATCCCACCTGAGTCAGCAACTCCAGAGGCCTTTTCAGTGGATGATTCAGTTATTCAGAAAGCTGAAAAGACTTATTTAAAGGGAAAAGTAATGGAGGAATACATTGACCGGATACACAATCAAGGAATCTCTCTGCTGTTTGAGGTTGCAGAAAGAACAGGGAAAATGAAGAGATTAAAGGCTCAAGTAGACAGTTTTGTTTCTCTCACCTCTCAGGAGATTAATGGCTTGGAGAAAGATCTCGGGAGATGGAAAGAAATGAAAGGCCTAAAAAAGAGTATCCTGATATCTATCGGAGTTATCCCCAACAAGGATTCATATGTTGAGGTCAAAGAGACGATGATTTTTAGGATCCAGGTACTCAAAGATCTAATTGATGATCTCAAAGCTTTTAAAGAAGCTAGTGATAAAAGCGACCTGAGCTTGTTGAACAAATTAGAAGAGCTACCCTGCGACTTGACCTCTAAGGATCATCAGTTCCTCCCAGCAGACGAAATGATTCAGAATTTTGAAGGGATGATCCATAAAGATTTCAAAGGAGCGTCTTTTTCAATAACCTCGATTGATAGCATTCTGGATGCTCAGTTGACTCTGGAAAATTTAAGATCCAGGTTAACTAGCCACTATAAAGCCATCACAGCATTAAAAGACGCATTGATCAGAGCAAGGGTCGTCTCCAACCACGCAGTTGCACCGGATAGCATCGGGATCCAGGCATCAATCACCATGTACGATGCTCATCTGAAGAAATCTAGTGGCAAGAACTGACACTTTCTCTCTTTCTTCTTCTATCCTTATGCATTTCTATTTTCTACAGAATGCATGCATTTTTGTAAAATGTAATTACGAATAAAATATTTTGGAAAATATCTAAAAGTCAAAGATGAGTCATCTTTGACCAAGATATTTTATATTTTATTATTTTTCTGTTTTTGAGGATTTTCTCCCTATATATAGTGGAGACCTCATTTGTAAATCTTCTTGGAGAAAATAGAGAGCAAACACTCTGCTAAAATTGAAGCAACTTTTGAGACTTTGTGCTCAGATTTGTAAATCAGATTTTGTCAAATGAATGAGAAGCAAGTGATTTCAGACTTTGTATTGAAGTTATCTGTGTCATCTAGGAAATAGTTTCTTATGTACTCTTTCCTGATAACCTCTTATTTATCTGACTTAATAAGCAAAGTGAATGTGTTGATATTATCTAAGGGCACTTCTTGAGGGTAGAAGATAGACTTTGTGCTACTTTTACTTTTGAGATTCTTTTATCTTTTGTAGTTTCAGGTGAAGACTTTGTGCTTCACTTCATTCTACGGCTATACTTGTTCTGAATCTGTGGAGAAGCTACGGAAGACTTTGCGCTTGCGTGAGCGTTCTTGTGACTTTGTTACTTCAGGTAATCTCTTGCTCTTTGTTTGATACCATTCCTGAAAGAAGAGGAGTGTTGTTAGCTTTAGACCAGGGATTTTCCTCTTTCGTCCTACATACATTACTTCTGAAAGAAGAGAAGTAGATGCTGTTTTACCACCCCCCATGTGTTATTTTCTGCTTAATTGTATACATACTTATAGCACGTAAATATTGATAATGAACCTCCCCTTGATGAGAGGAGAGATTTACCTCGACCTGATCTGGTAAAGCCACACTCCTCGTGGTGTAAATCTCCCTTATGCTGTGGCTGATATCCCCATTTTACCATTAGTTAGTTGATGACAAAATATTCACCCAACAGTTTTTTGGCGACTCCGCTGGGGACTCGGATGTGCAGTCTGAAACCTCAAGTTTTAGATTGAAGCAGTCCTTACCCTTCTCCATTACGTAATCTGGCGACTCCGTTTCATGTCTTACCCATTATCATTTTAGCTTTACCAGTTGCCTTCATTATATTATCTGGTTTGCAAAACCAGAGCTGCTGGGAAGAACGCACATCTTGGAGCCTCAAGCTTCAACTTGAAGTAGTTTCGGTCCCGTTTTTGTTTTAAAAATCTGGCAACCCCACGCTATACCAGAGGTCAGAGATCTAAGGGTGTGGTTGACCCTGTGTTTGAATTAGTGCAACAAAGTAATTTTGATCTGTTTCCTCCACCTGCTTCTCTTCGACGGTCTAAGAGCTTTCCTCCTAGCGTTGTCAAGTCACCAACACAAGGTAGAACCCTTTTTCCCGCTGTCAGTCGCCGCCTACCTATAAACACTCTACCAAGGCTCGTTATCCCACCTTTTTACCCTCTTATCACTATGGCTCAAGGCCCGTGGGGTAATTCCTTCGGCCCTCTTAATTTAACCCCACCTCTGCATGAACTACCTCGTAGCTCTAGGAAAAATTTTCCTAAGTTCTTTGGAGATGGAAAGGTTCATCCCGACGAGCATATCGCTGCTTTCTCCATAGCATGTGGCGTAATTGGTGTCGATTTTGAAGATGTAGCTGTGAGACTTTTTGTAGAGACCTTGCAAGGTGCGGCTGCGGATTGGTTCTATCACTTGCAGGTTGGGTCAGTGACTGACTGGAATACACTAAAGTCCATATTTGAAGCTCGATTTAAGCCCGCTGAAGATGCACACGCTTTGTTAGCTTAGCTAACACAGATGAAAAAAGAATCCCAGGAACCCATGAGGGATTTCATAGCCAAATTCAACAAGTTGAGAAACCGGATTCCGACTGTGGCTCAGCCCACGCCGGAAAATCTCAAGTGTTTTTTCATCAACTCGCAGCTTCCTGAAGTAAGCTTCCTGTTAAGGCGAGCTGGCCCTATGGACCTGGCATTGACTCAAAATTTGGCTACTGAGATTGAGGATGACCTTATCCTAGCAGGCAAAATCAGGAAAGACTCTGGTAAAAACAAATGCCCCTCACCTGCTAAAAGTTCCTCCACAGGCACTACTGATCCTATGGTGCAAAAGTTAACAAATGAACTGATTGCTTTAAAGAGACAAATCGCTCAAGGCCCGTCTGCCCCTACCTATCGAGATGCACCCAGGAGGACATTTCAGAATCAGCCATATCAAAATAATATTGCCCGAACTCAAGGACAATCGAATCGCCTACCTCCCCCTTCAGGGAGATTGGCCATTGAAGCAGCACCTACAAATTCAGCGGTTGGATACTTAGAAACTGAGCACGACCTTTCCTTTCAGCCGCATCTAGATCAGTCAGGAAGCGCTAACCTCTTTGATGAACAAGATGAGGAATTAGCTGGTGACTCCAGTATCAGTTTCCTAGATTACCAAGATGAAACCGGACAACAAGGGGAAGATTCAAAGGAAGCTTATGCTGTCTTTACTAGGTCTCAAAATCAACTGGCTTCACGCACTGACAAAGGGAAAGCAATTGACGAGCTTCGGCCAGCAATTTTCATTGCCCAACGTGGGACTCCATTACCTCCGCTATTAAAAGATCAGGTGACTCATAAAAAAGTAATTGCTCCCGGTCACTTAACATCTTCCCCTCCTACTGCTCAGGCCGGTGAAGAACCTGTCAAGGTCCTTAATGAGGGGATTGCTCCTTTATCTATTGCAACCACCCTTCAATCATTTGATATTATTGATCATGCTAAAAAAACTAAAATTCAAATGACGGAGATTGAGTATTTGAGAGCTAACCCAGAACAGCTTGATAGGTTAGCAGAATATGTTAAAAATAAAGCTGTCCCCATAGGACAAAATCCTTCAAAGGTTGTTCCAGATCTCCCCAAAGACAAACCAGCCCAAAATAATCTGGTTGTGACACCCCCAGTCGCTCCCAGAAAAATAGAACCTTTTTATGTCTCTCTGCTTATAAATGGTTTCAAACTGAGTAACTGCATTATAGACTCCGGGGCTTCAGATAACGTCATGCCTGCAAAAGTGGCGGACTCCCTCGGCCTGACTTTAACCAAAACTTTTGGGAGGTGTTTTTCCATGGAAAACAAGCAGGTTCCCCTCCTTGGCCAAATAAAAGATGCTCAATACGCTTTTGCGGCTTTTCCCGAAAAGCGAATCAAAATGACAGTTCTAGTGGCCGATGTCCCAGCATCTTACGGCATCTTGCTTGGACGGAATTTTTGTAAGGATGTTGGGGGGAATTGAGCATGGACCTATCAGAGGCCAGGATTCCAGTTCAGAGTGTCATGAAGAGGTTGCTTCCTGAAAAAGAAGCCAGGTACGTAGTTACCTGTTCCACAGCGCCCGAAGCGCAAATTTTATTCGAGTCATCAAGTATGGGCACTTATTTCTTATCCACCGACGAAATCCACGGCGCCCCGAAGGAAACTCCTATGGATAATGATTTAGGTTCGGTTTCGCCTAGCGTCAGAGGTGGAATGTCAAAACCAAATGAACACACAAATCAACCCTTTCCCCAGAATGGGGAAGTTTGTGGGGAAAAAACCATGTCTGATGAGTTATGGACCTTAGAGTTTGATGGCAGTTGCTCTTCTACTGGATCAGGAGCCGGAGTTGTGTTGGTATCCCCTCAGGGAGAGGTTATCCCTTTTGCTTATAAATTACAATTCAACAATACCAACAACACAACTGAGTACGAATCCCTTTTGCTTGGACTCCAGGCTGCCAAAGACAAAGGCATAAAGAAAATCCATGCCAAAGGGGACGCTGAGTTGATAGTGTATCAGATAAGGAACCTCTATCAGACCAAAAATGAGAGGTTGCGCCATTATCGCAATCAAGTATGGGATCAGATTGAGTATTTCGACGCCTTCAATATCTCCGTCGTTCCAAGGGAATTCAATGATCGAGCAGACGCATTGGCTGTCTCTGCAACTCTCCTGATTCCCCATCCTGATTTCAAAGGAGATAAGTATACTATTGAGTTGGTTTTCCGACCAAGTGTACCAGACAATGTTGACCACTGGCAAATATTTAATGACGATGATCAAATCATCGCTTTCTTGGAACAAAAAGACGCTTTCAAACAATTGTGTTTTGAAGGCTGCGAACCTCGGGATTATGGACCAACCCCTGAAACTCAGACCCATACAGGTGAAGATTTGCTGCAGCTGAAGGGAAATAAAATTCCCAAAGGTTTAGTTTCCCTAGAGAAGCTGTTTGATGACCAGGACCGGTTTGTCAAAAAACAACAAACGGATTCAGGTTCTTCTTCAGATTTTGATCAAATCAACTTGGGGACCAAGTATGACCCTAAGATGGTAAACATTGGGAAATGCTGCACTTCCAAGGAAAGATCTGAGCTTGCTAGTTTACTCTGTCAATATAGGGATGTGTTGGCCTATTCTTATGACGACCTGAAATCTCTCAGGCCACATGACGTCCGTCATGATATCCCCCTGAAAGCCAATTCTGTGCCTTATAAATAGAAATCCTGGCAATATAATCCAAAAATCTCAGATACTATTTTAACTGAGATACAAAAGATGCTGGATGCTCAGATAATTTTTCCAATCCATCACTCAACATGGGTCGCTAACATAGTACCTGTCAGAAAGAAAAACGGTGAGATCCGAATCTGTGTGGATTTCAGGAATTTGAATCAGCTGTCCTTAAAAGATAACTACCCCCTTCCCATTATGGATCAGGTCCTACAGATGGTAACAGGTTCGAAAATGTTATCAATGCTTGATGGTTTTTCAGGTTATAATCAAGTGGAGGTCGGAAAAGCAGATCAACATAAGACAGCATTCACCACACCCTGGGGTACTTTCGCTTATCGTAGGATGCCTTTTGGTCTGATAAATGCAGGGGCTACTTTTCAAAGAGCTATGGATCTTACTTTCAAAGACATAATGGGAAAATTCATTGTAGTATACTTAGATGATTTGACGGTATTTTCAAAACAGCGTTCTGAGCATGTTCACCATTTGCAAAGAGTACTAGAGCGCTGCCGTCAAAATGGCATCTCATTAAACCCAAAGAAATCTATTTTCAGAGTAACTGAAGGGAAGCTTCTCGGACACGTAGTGTCCCGAGAAGGTATTAGAATTGATTCAGAAAGAGTTAGATCCATTCAGGAACTGACTCTACCTACCAGCAAGACTGCAGTTCATTCCTTCTTTGGAAAGGTCAATTTCCTTAGGAGATTTGTTCCTGAATTCGCCGAGAAAACCCGTCACATTGTCAACATGATGAAGAGCAATGCCACATTCAGATGGACTGTTGAAGGCAAAGCAGCGTTCAAAAAAATTAAAGAAGCAATTGCAGGGGCACCAATCTTGGTCTGTCCAGACTATACCAAAGGTTTCAAAATATATAGTTATGCCTCCGAGCATACACTATCAGCGATTTTGGTTCAGCCCAATTCAGAAAATGCAGAATCTCCTATTTCGTTCATGAGCTGCCCACTCAAAAATCACGAGTTGAAATATTCCCTTATGGAGAAACACGCATACGCCGTGGTCAAGGCTGTCAAGCATTTCAGGTTTTATATCTTGAATTCTCACACTGAGGTCCTCGTACCAGATACAACAATAAAATCTATTTTGACTCAGCAGGAGTTCGGCACAAAGAGGGGTAACTGGATTGCCAAAATTCAGGAATTTGATCTGGACATCAAACCAACCAAGCTCATATGGGGACGAGGTCTTTGCCAATTAATCGCCAACAATACTCCAGAGGAATTAGGAAATGAAGAGCAAGATATTGAAAACGTGCCCACAGTTCTCTTTGTCGCTACTACTGATGAGTGGTTTTCTGACATTGCTTATTTCCTAACATATGGTGAATGCCCTCCACATCTTTCTTTTAAAGAAAAGCGGAATATTAAATTAAAAGCAGTTGGTTATGTTCTATGGGACCATGGTCTTTACAAAAGAAACCTGGATGGGGCATTTCTTCGTTGTGTCGACAAAGCTCAACAAGAAAGACTTTTAAAATCTTTCCACAATTTGGCCTGTGGAGGACATTTCTCTGCACCGGTGACGGCACACAAGATTCTATGAGCAAGGTACTATTGGCCTACACTTTTTCAGGATGCCTATAAATGGGTACGAAAGTGTGAGCCGTGTCAGCAATTTGTCGGAAAACCCAAGCTACCTGCTTTTCCCCTCAGGCCGGTTGTGATCGATGAACCGTTCCAGCAGTGGGGTATTGATTTCATCGGTGCAATTAATCCATCTTCAAGCGCCGGACATGATTATGTCCTCACCGCGACAGATTATTTTACTAAGTGGGTGGAGGCCAAACCAACTAAACATGCTACATCTGAAGTAGTATGCACCTTCCTCAAAGAAAATATCATCACCAAGTTTGGAGTTCCACTAAAGATTGTGATGGATAATGCAGCCTATTTTTCGTCACATGAAATCACTCAATTTTGTTTCCATTACGGGATTACTTTGTCTCACACTTCAGACTATTTCCCCCAGGGGAACGGACAAGCGGAATCAAGTAACAAGAACCTGGTCACCATCATCAGAAAGTTGGTGGACGACAATCAGAGAACATGGCACAAGGCTTTGTATGATGCTTTATGGGCCGACAGGATAACGCCTAAAAGAGCTATAGGTATGTCACCTTTTCAACTCTTATATGGGCAAAATGCTGAAATCCCCATCACCCTTGAACTACCAGCACTCAGGTTAACCAGAGCAATCAAAGATTCGACCTTTGAAGGCTCAGTGGACAAGCGTATCATGTATCTAATGGAGCTGAATGAACAACGAGTTACGGTGGCAGATCGGATCAGAGAGCACCAGAACCGGGTAAAGGCGCTTTTCGATAAAAGAGCCAAGGCGCGTGAGTTCCAAGTCGGAGATCAAGTCTTGTTGTGGGACAAACGGCGTGAACCAAAAGGGATGCACGGAAAATTTGACTCTCTGTGGAGGGGTCCGTTCACCATTCGACAGCTCTGTGGCGAAGCTAGCTTTTTGCTAGAGTATAAAGATGGAACGCCATTTACACTACCTCATAATGGGCAGCATCTAAAGCTTTTTCACCCTTGAAGCTTGGATGAGTCCATTTGTAAATATGTGCAGTTCTTTTTCTTTTTATCTTTTTTCTTTCGCTCGACTCCGTAGCCCAGTGGCTTAGATGAAGGCACTTAGAGACTGGTTTCTGCTTCTGCTAATCCTTTCGATTGAGCAGAAGTTCCCCAACAGGAGCCAGCTATTGTTCCCAAAATGAGCTTTGCTCATTTTTGCAAACGACCCCCTGCGAAACTTGTCAGTTTCGTCTTGCCTTGTCTTTTTCTGCAAGGGCGGCGATTTTCGCCGCCCCTGCACTTTTTTCTGCAAGGGCGGCGAAAATCGCCGCCCCTGCACTTTTTGTGCATGGGCGGCGAAAATCGCCGCCCCTGCAATCTTTTTGCAAGGGCGGTGAAAATCGCCGCCCATGCACTTTTTCATTTTTCGCGCAGGGCATTAATGGCCCTACGCGCCGGGTGGTTGGGGTTGATTTTTCAACCTTTATAAACCGTTTTGGGCCTCATTTCTTCTCACTGCCTCCTCCTCTCACCATACCTCTTGCACCTGAGCGATCCAAGCGACTTTGCGACGTGCCGACTCACGTATTCGACTTCGTGGCGCGCACGTCCTCCAGGTAGGGTTTGTTTTTAAGTTTCATTTCTATTTTCCATTTGTTTTTGCTTTTTCTTCCCCGCGGCCTCGAAATGGCAGCATTTCCTTGCCGCCATTCCACCCCCATTTTCCTCAAGCAAGGTCGGTATTTCTTTACCGCCCTGCTCCCTTCTTGCAAGGGCGGCGATTTTCGCCGCCCCTGCTCCCTTCTTGCAAGGGCGGCGATTTTCGCCGCCCCTGCTCACTTCTCGCAAGGGCGGCGATTTTCGCCGCCCTTGCTCTTTTTCTTCCTTTTTTTTTTTTAACTCCCAGATTTTTTTCGAGGATGTCCTTTTCGAGCTTTTTCTTCCTCATTTTCCGTCTCTTAGCCCATCCTAACCTATTTAAGTGACATCCTATAGCCTTTGTCACTTAAATTGCTCTCCCCGTCTCTCACTCTCCTTTCGACTATGGCTGCAGCTCCTTCAGCAAGCTCCTGCACGCCCGCCCCTGTTCAAACAAGATCGTCCCCCATGACGGAAGCATCTCCTTCAAAGGCCAAGAAGATGAAATACAGGTACCAGGGCGTCTTCCCGCTCACAGCGATTACCTCGAATGTCGATGACATTCGAGACACTGAGATCGGCCACGTAGATATGGCCGAATTCCTGGCACGAACCAAAGCGACCAATCCCAGCACTGGGATAATGAGGATTGTCGAGAGTAACATCCACCTGGTGGCCGCCTTCCCAGTAGCAGCTCATCATGCGGAATTCGTCCTTCAATGCGCGCACTTCTATGACAAAGAGACCAGATCAGTCTCAGATGCCAGGGGCAGCATGATCATTCGATTGGACCCCGAATTTATCGACAAAGTCTTTTTGTGTCCGCCAGCCACCGAAGTGACCCAGATCGACTTCGAGAATGCGCAGAGGGAATATGACAAAGACCCCGAGAGGGCAAAGAGGGTCATAAACCATAAGTGGTTAAAAACCCCAAGGACTGGCCTATCCAGATGGCCGAAAAGCTTCCCCAGAAGCGACTTCATTGAGGAAGTCGGTGATTTAATCACCCTTCTCAGCAGAGTACAGGGCCTCCCGTCTTCTTCGCAATTCCATGAATGGATGTATCCGTTCATAAAGATCATTCTACAAGGCAAACAGGTCATCTTCTGGGGAGAACAGATCAGCAACGCTATTCACGAGCAGCTGACTAGGGTACAAACCTCCTTCAAATTCTACATGACCTCGTACCTGGTCTACATAGTTGCTGCCATGCGATCTTTCCCGGGCCTAACCACAAAGGGGGATAGGAAGACCACCCCGGTCTATTCATACTATCCGCAGCTGACACTCCAAGGCTCGACACGTCATTTCAGGCGAGTGAATGACGCATTCTTTGCCATATTTCTATGTCTATTCGATCCTCAACTGGAGCAGAAGAGGATGTCAGACGAGGCTTGGACAGTAGTAAACAGTTTTGGCTGCATGTTCCTCCAGTTCCCTACATTTTCTTATCTATGGGTGGGTTTCTTCCAAGGATACCCTTATATGCTCCCCAGATTCCCTTCAGACAGGTTGGTTCTAATGGAGCTTTGCCGACAACTGGCCGTCGTACACTCAAAGCAGATGGAGCTTAAGAGACCTGGTTTCAAGTTTCCTATCCATATTGGCAGATTTTCCATTACTACATCAACTAAAGCCAAGGTTATGGAAATAGAGATGCAGATGGTTACCATCAAGCCTTTCAAAAGATGGGAAAAATTTGATTACAGAAGAGTTAGGGAGACGATTCGAAGGAAGACTCAGTTTCATGAGCCTATGATTGAGGACATCTGGGTAGATATAAGGACAGCCGAAGAGATAAGAAAGATGGACTATTGCCGCCTCACGCTAGATCAAATAGAGTACCTCAGGCTTGCAGAGATCCCTTCAGGATTGGTTGACGATGGAAATATAGTGAACAGCAGATATCTGACAGAGGTCGCTGGTTCTCCTCTTCCTACGATCAACTGGTCTCAAAAAGAGCTGACTTCTCTAAGGAAGAGATTCGAACCAGTATTGGCTAACACTAATAGTTGGTTGGCAGCAAATGGAATCACCCTTAAAGAATTCATTACAGGGTCTGAGGCCGAATATCAAGCAGAGATGAAGAGAAAGGCAGAAAGCCGAACCAAGAACAAAGACGATGTCCCTTCATCTTCTAGACCTCACAAGCCTAGGATCGTCTTTGTGTCCAAGAAACCTAGGTCAGAACAAAAACCTGAAGCAACAGTTGAAGGAACCACAGAACGAAGTCCCGGGATACAGGCAGCTTAACCGATAGGGTCAACAGAACAACTTTCAGAACGACCAGGTGTTGGGTCTCCAACTTCAACAGAGCATGTGCGGGCGATCCAGGGCTCCTCTCCTCCTCATCAATCCCCTTCGGTGCCCACTTCCCCTATCTCTCCCATAAGCGTTCCATCTTCCGGTGCTGCTTCTCCTTCCAAGGTGGTTTTTGGTGATCCACAAGATCCTTCAGCAGGTTCCCCTCGCTCTTCTGCATCCATTCCAAATTTATCATCTCCATCTTTCAACCTGCCATCAAGCCCGGTGCCTAATCCTGAAACAACAGTTGACACAGTCTCACCGGTCACTCCAACTACCACTACTGTCACCACTAGTAGCGTGGAGGCCGCTACCGTGACACCAGCAGAAGAAACTATTGTTACAACAGGAACTTCTCTCCCGCCATGGATGTCTGCTTTCACACCAAAGAGAAAGAAAAGGGCCATCTCCCCATAAGAATTCGATTTCGGCAAGATTGTGCCGGCCAGAACAAAGGCTCCCAAGAAACCAAAAATCCTTTCTAAGTTGGTCGAGGAAAAGGGGCAGAAATTTTTGGAAATTGCCAAACCCCCACAGGACGCAACCCTTGAAGGTTTTGAAATGAGCAGTTATTCCTTTTCTCGTGTTGAACTAGGCAAGGTTACACACGAAGGTGCAAAGAGTGACCTTCAGTCAGCAATGGACATTATGGTCCAAAAATTTGACAAAGAAAAGGAGATGAAAGATTTTTATAAAGCCAAGGCTGAGCAGTTAACGGCAGAAATAAGGAGATTCACCATCCCACCTGAGTCAGCAACTCCAGAGGCCTTTTCAGTGGATGATTCAGTTATTCAGAAAGCTGAAAAGACTTATTTAAAGGGAAAAGTAATGGAGGAATACATTGACCGGATACACAATCAAGGAATCTCTCTGCTGTCTGAGGTTGCAGAAAGAACAGGGAAAATGAAGAGATTAAAGGCTCAAGTAGACAGTTTTGTTTCTCTCACCTCTCAGGAGATTAATGGCTTGGAGAAAGATCTCGGGAGATGGAAAGAAATGGAAGGCCTAAAAAAGAGTATCCTGATATCTATCGGAGTTATCCCCAACAAGGATTCATATGTTGAGGTCAAAGAGACGATGATTTTTAGGATCCAGGTACTCAAAGATCTAATTGATGATCTCAAAGCTTTTAAAGAAGCTAGTGATAAAAGCGACCTGAGCTTGTTGAACAAATTAGAAGAGCTACCCTGCGACTTGACCTCTAAGGATCATCAGTTCCTCCCAGCAGACGAAATGATTCAGAATTTTGAAGGGATGATCCATAAGGATTTCAAAGGAGCGTCTTTTTCAATAACCTCGGTTGATAGCATTCTGGATGCTCAGTTGACTCTGGAAAATTTAAGATCCAGGTTAACTGGCCACTATAAAGCCATCACAGCATTAAAAGACGCATTGATCAGAGCAAGGGTCGTCTCCAACCACGCAGTTGCACCAGATAGCATCGGGATCCAGGCATCAATCACCATGTACGATGCTCATCTGAAGAAATCTAGTGGCAAGAACTGACACTTTCTCTCTTTCTTCTTCTATCCTTATGCATTTCTGTTTTCTACAGAATGCATGCATTTTTGTAAAATGTAATTACGAATAAAATATTTTGGAAAATATCTAAAAGTCAAAGATGAGTCATCTTTGACCAAGATATTTTATATTTTATTATTTTTCTGTTTTTGAGGATTTTCTCCCTATATATAGTGGAGACCTCATTTGTAAATCTTCTTGGAGAAAATAGAGAGCAAACACTCTGCTAAAATTGAAGCAACTTTTGAGACTTTGTGCTCAGATTTGTAAATCAGATTTTGTCAAATGAATGAGAAGCAAGTGATTTCAGACTTTGTATTGAAGTTATCTGTGTCATCTAGGAAATAGTTTCTTATGTACTCTTTCTTGATAACCTCTTATTTATCTGACTTAATAAGCAAAGTGAATGTGTTGATATTATCTAAGGGCACTTCTTGAGGGTAGAAGATAGACTTTGTGCTACTTTTACTTTTGAGATTCTTTTATCTTTTGTAGTTTCAGGTGAAGACTTTGTGCTTCACTTCATTCTATGGCTATACTTGTTCTGAATCTGTGGAGAAGCTACGGAAGACTTTGCGCTTGCGTGAGCGTTCTTGTGACTTTGTTACTTCAGGTAATCTCTTGCTCTTTGTTTGATACCATTCCTGAAAGAAGAGGAGTGTTGTTAGCTTTAGACCAGGGATTTTCCTCTTTCGTCCTACATACATTACTTCTGAAAGAAGAGAAGTAGATGCTGTTTTACCACCCCCCATGTGTTATTTTCTGCTTAATTGTATACATACTTATAGCACGTAAATATTGATAATGAACCTCCCCTTGATGAGAGGAGAGATTTACCTCGTCCTGATCTGGTAAAGCCACACTCCTCGTGGTGTAAATCTCCCTTATGCTGTGGCTGATATCCCCATTTTACCATTAGTTAGTTGATGACAAAATATTCACCCAACAGTTTTTTGGCGACTCCGCTGGGGACTCGGATGTGCAGTCTGAAACCTCAAGTTTTAGATTGAAGCAGTCCTTACCCTTCTCCATTACGTAATCTGGCGACTCCGTTTCATGTCTTACCCATTATCATTTTAGCTTTACCAGTTGCCTTCATTATATTATCTGGTTTGCAAAACCAGAGCTGCTGGGAAGAACGCACATCTTGGAGCCTCAAGCTTCAACTTGAAGTAGTTTCGGTCCCGTTTTTGTTTTAAAAATTTGGCAACCCCACGCTATACCAGAGGTCAGAGATCTAAGGGTGTGGTTGACCCTGTGTTTGAATTAGCGCAACAAAGTAATTTTGATCTGTTTCCTCCACCTGCTTCTCTTCGACGGTCTAAGAGCTTTCCTCCTAGCGTTGTCAAGTCACCAACACAAGGTAGAACCCTTTTTCCCGCTGTCAGTCGCCGCCTACCTATAAACACTCTACCAAGGCTCGTTATCCCACCTTTTTACCCTCTTATCACTATGGCTCAAGGCCCGTGGGGTAATTCCTTCGGCCCTCTTAATTTAACCCCACCTCTGCATGAACTACCTCGTAGCTCTAGGAAAAATTTTCCTAAGTTCTTTGGAGATGGAAAGGTTCATCCCGACGAGCATATCGCTGCTTTCTCCATAGCATGTGGCGTAATTGGTGTCGATTTTGAAGATGTAGCTGTGAGACTTTTTGTAGAGACCTTGCAAGGTGCGGCTGCGGATTGGTTCTATCACTTGCAGGTTGGGTCAGTGACTGACTGGAATACACTAAAGTCCATATTTGAAGCTCGATTTAAGCCCACTGAAGATGCACACGCTTTGTTAGCTTAGCTAACACAGATGAAAAAAGAATCCCAGGAACCCATGAGGGATTTCATAGCCAAATTCAACAAGTTGAGAAACCGGATTCCGACTGTGGCTCAGCCCACGCTGGAAAATCTCAAGTGTTTTTTCATCAACTCGCAGCTTCCTGAAGTAAGCTTCCTGTTAAGGCGAGCTGGCCCTATGGACCTGGCATTGACTCAAAATTTGGCTACTGAGATTGAGGATGACCTTATCCTAGCAGGCAAAATCAGGAAAGACTCTGGTAAAAACAAATGCCCCTCACCTGCTAAAAGTTCCTCCACAGGCACTACTGATCCTATGGTGCAAAAGTTAACAAATGAACTGATTGCTTTAAAGAGACAAATCGCTCAAGGCCCGTCTGCCCCTACCTATCGAGATGCACCCAGGAGGACATTTCAGAATCAGCCATATCAAAATAATATTGCCCGAACTCAAGGACAATCGAATCTACTACCTCCCCCTTCAGGGAGATTGGCCATTGAAGCAGCACCTACAAATTCAGCGGTTGGATACTTAGAAACTGAGCACGACCTTTCCTTTCAGCCGCATCTAGATCAGTCAGGAAGCGCTAACCTCTTTGATGAACAAGATGAGGAATTAGCTGGTGACTCCAGTATCAGTTTCCTAGATTACCAAGATGAAACCGGACAACAAGGGGAAGATTCAAAGGAAGCTTATGCTGTCTTTACTAGGTCTCAAAATCAACCGGCTTCACGCACTGACAAAGGGAAAGCAGTTGACGAGCTTCGGCCAGCAATTTTCATTGCCCAACGTGGGACTCCATTACCTCCGCTATTAAAAGATCAGGTGACTCATAAAAAAGTAATTGCTCCCGGTCACTTAACATCTTCCCCTCCTACTGCTCAGGCCGGTGAAGAACCTGTCAAGGTCCTTAATGAGGGGATTGCTCCTTTATCTATTGCAACCACCCTTCAATCATTTGATATTATTGATCATGCAAAAAAAACTAAAATTCAAATAACGGAGATTGAGTATTTGAGAGCTAACCCAGAACAGCTTGATAGGTTAGCAGAATATGTTAAAAATAAAGCTGTCCCCTTAGGACAAAATCCTTCAAAGGTTGTTCCAGATCTCCCCAAAGACAAACCAGCCCAAAATAATCTAGTTGTGACACCCCCAGTCGCTCCCAGAAAAATAGAACCTTTTTATGTCTCTCTGCTTATAAATGGTTTCAAACTGAGTAACTGCATTATAGACTCCGGGGCTTCAGATAACGTCATGCCTGCAAAAGTGGCGGACTCCCTCGGCCTGACTTTAACCAAAACTTTTGGGAGGTGTTTTTCCATGGAAAACAAGTAGGTTCCCCTCCTTGGCCAAATAAAAGATGCTCAATACGCTTTTGCGGCTTTTCCCGAAAAGCGAATCAAAATGACAGTTCTAGTGGCCGATGTCCCAGCATCTTACGACATCTTGCTTGGACGGAATTTTTGTAAGGATGTTGGGGGGGAATTGAGCATGGACCTATCAGAGGCCAGGATTCCAGTTCAGGGTGTCATGAAGAGGTTGCTTCCTGAAAAAGAAGCCAGGTACGTAGTTACCCGTTCCACAGCGCCCGAAGCGCAAATTTTATTCGAGTCATCAGGTATGGGCACTTATTTCTTATCCACCGACGAAATCCACGGCGCCCCGAAGGAAACTCCTATGGATAATGATTTAGGTTCAGTTTCGCCTAGCGTCAGAGGTGGAATGTCAAAACCAAATGAACACACAAATCAACCCTTTCCCCAGAATGGGGAAGTTTGTGGGGAAAAAACCATGTCTGATGAGTTATGGACCTTAGAGTTTGATGGCAGTTGCTCTTCTACTGGATCAGGAGCCGGAGTTGTGTTGGTATCCCCTCAGGGAGAGGTTATCCCTTTTGCTTATAAATTACAATTCAACAATACCAACAACACAGCTGAGTACGAATCCCTTTTGCTTGGACTCCAGGCTGCCAAAGACAAAGGCATAAAGAAAATCCATGCCAAAGGGGACGCTGAGTTGATAGTGTATCAGATAAGGAACCTCTATCAGACCAAAAATGAGAGGTTGCGCCATTATCGCAATCAAGTATGGGATCAGATTGAGTATTTCGACGCCTTCAATATCTCCGCCGTTCCAAGGGAATTCAATGATCGAGCAGACGCATTGGCTGTCTCTGCAACTCTCCTGATTCCCCATCCTGATTTCAAAGGAGATAAGTATACTATTGAGTTGGTTTTCCGACCAAGTGTACCAGACAATGTTGACCACTAGCAAATATTTAATGACGATGATCAAATCATCGCTTTCTTGGAACAAAAAGACGCTTTCAAACAATTGTGTTTTGAAGGCTGCGAACCTCGGGATTATGGACCAACCCCTGAAACTCAGACCCATACAGGTGAAGATTTGCTGCAGCTAAAGGGAAATAAAATTCCCAAAGGTTTAGTTTCCCTAGAGAAGCTGTTTGATGACCAGGACCGGTTTGTCAAAAAACAACAAACGGATTCAGGTTCTTCTTCAGATTTTGATCAAATCAACTTGGGGACCAAGTATGACCCTAAGATGGTAAACATTGGGAAATGCTGCACTTCCAAGGAAAGATCTGAGCTTGCTAGTTTACTCTGTCAATATAGGGATGTGTTGGCCTATTCTTATGACGACCTGAAATCTCTCAGGCCACATGACGTCCGTCATGATATCCCCCTGAAAGCCAATTCTGTGCCTTATAAATAGAAATCCCGGCAATATAATCCAAAAATCTCAGATACTATTTTAACTGAGATACAAAAGATGCTGGATGCTCGGATAATTTTTCCAATCCATCACTCAACATGGGTCGCTAACATAGTACCTGTCAGAAAGAAAAACGGTGAGATCCGAATCTGTGTGGATTTCAGGAATTTGAATCAGCTGTCCTTAAAAGATAACTACCCCCTTCCCATTATGGATCAGGTCCTACAGATGGTAACAGGTTCGGAAATGTTATCAATGCTTGATGGTTTTTCAGGTTATAATCAAGTGGAGGTCGGAAAAGCAGATCAACATAAGACAGCATTCACCACACCCTGGGGTACTTTTGCTTATCGTAGGATGCCTTTTGGTCTGATAAATGCAGGGGCTACTTTTCAAAGAGCTATGGATCTTGCTTTCAAAGACATAATGGGAAAATTCATTGTAGTATACTTAGATGATCTGACGATATTTTCAAAACAGCGTTCTGAGCATGTTCACCATTTGCAAAGAGTACTAGAGCGCTGCCGTCAAAATGGCATCTCATTAAACCCAAAGAAATCTATTTTCGGAGTAACTGAAGGGAAGATTCTCGGACACGTAGTGTCCCGAGAAGGTATTAGAATTGATTCAGAAAGAGTTAGATCCATTCAGGAACTGACTCTACCTACCAGCAAGACTGCAGTTCATTCCTTCTTTGGAAAGGTCAATTTCCTTAGGAGATTTGTTCCTGAATTCGCCGAGAAAACCCGTCACATTGTCAACATGATGAAGAGCAATGCCACATTCAGATGGACTGTTGAAGGCAAAGCAGCGTTCAAAGAAATTAAAGAAGCAATTGCAGGGGCACCAATCTTGGTCTGTCCAGACTATACCAAAGGTTTCAAAATATATAGTTATGCCTCCGAGCATACACTATCAGCTATTTTGGTTCAGCCCAATTTAGAAAATGCAGAATCTCCTATTTCGTTCATGAGCTGCCCACTCAAAAATCACGAGTTGAAATATTCCCTTATGGAGAAACACGCATACGCCGTGGTCAAGGCTGTCAAGCATTTCAGGTTTTATATCCTGAATTCTCACACTGAGGTCCTCGTACCAGATACAACAATAAAATCTATTTTGACTCAGCAGGAGTTCGGCACAAAGAGGGGTAACTGGATTGCCAAAATTCAGGAATTTGATCTAGACATCAAACCAACCAAGCTCATACGGGGACGAGGTCTTTGCCAATTAATCGCCAACAATACTCCAGAGGAATTAGGAAATGAAGAGCAAGATATTGAAAACGTGCCCACAGTTCTCTTTGTCGCTACTACTGATGAGTGGTTTTCTGACATTGCTTATTTCCTAACATATGGTGAATGCCCTCCACATCTTTCTTTTAAAGAAAAGCGGAATATTAAATTAAAAGCAGTTGGTTATGTTCTATGGGACCATGGTCTTTACAAAAGAAACCTGGATGGGGCATTTCTTCGTTGTGTTGACAAAGCTCAACAAGAAAGACTTTTAAAATCTTTCCACAATTTGGCCTGTGGAGGACATTTCTCTGCACCGGTGACGGCACACAAGATTCTATGAGCAAGTTACTATTGGCCTACGCTTTTTCAGGATGCCTATAAATGGGTACGAAAGTGTGAGCCGTGTCAGCAATTTGTCGGAAAACCCAAGCTACCTGCTTTTCCCCTCAGGCCGGTTGTGATCGATGAACCGTTCCAGCAGTGGGGTATTGATTTCATCGGTGCAATTAATCCATCTTCAAGCGCCGGACATGATTATGTCCTCACCGCGACAGATTATTTTACTAAGTGGGTGGAGGCCAAACCAACTAAACATGCTACATCTGAAGTAGTATGCACCTTCCTCAAAGAAAATATCATCACCAGGTTTGGAGTTCCACTAAAGATTGTGACGGATAATGCAGCCTATTTTTCGTCACATGAAATCACTCAATTTTGTTTCCATTACGGGATTACTTTGTCTCACACTTCAGACTATTTCCCCCAGGGGAACGGACAAGCGGAATCAAGTAACAAGAACCTGGTCACCATCATCAGAAAGTTGGTGGACGACAATCAGAGAACATGGCACAAGGCTTTGTATGATGCTTTATGGGCCGACAGGATAACGCCTAAAAGAGCTATAGGTATGTCACCTTTTCAACTCTTCTATGGGCGAAATGCTGAAATCCCCATCACCCTTGAACTACCAGCACTCAGGTTAACCAGAGCAATCAAAGATTCGACCTTTGAAGGCTCAGTGGACAAGCGTATCATGTATCTAATGGAGCTGAATGAACAACGAGTTACGGTGGCAGATCGGATCAGAGAGCACCAGAACCGGGTAAAGGCGCTTTTCGATAAAAGAGCCAAAGCGCGTGAGTTCCAAGTCAGAGATCAAGTCTTGTTGTGGGACAAACGGCGTGAACCAAAAGGGATGCACGACAAATTTGACTCTCTGTGGAGGGGTCCGTTCACCATTCGACAGCTCTGTGGCGAAGCTAGCTTTTTGCTAGAGTATAAAGATGGAACGCCGTTTACACTACCTCATAATGGGCAGCATCTAAAGCTTTTTCACCCTTGAAGCTTGGATGAGTCCATTTGTAAATATGTGCAGTTCTTTTTCTTTTTATCTTTTTTCTTTCGCTCAACTCCGTAGCCCAGTGGCTTAGATGAAGGCACTTAGAGACTGGTTTCTGCTTCTGCTAATCCTTTCGATTGAGCAGAAGTTCCCCAACAGGAGCCAGCTGTTGTTCCCAAAATGAGCTTTGCTCATTTTTGCAAACGACCCCCTGCGAAACTTGTCAGTTTCGTCTTGCCTTGTCTTTTTCTGCAAGGGCGGCGATTTTCGCCGCCCCTGCACTTTTTTCTGCAAGGGCGGCGAAAATCGCCGCCCCTGCACTTTTTGTGCATGGGCGGCGAAAATCGACGCCCCTGCAATCTTTTTGCAAGGGCGGTGAAAATCGCCGCCCATGCACTTTTTCATTTTTCGCGCAGGGCATTAATGGCCCTGCGCGCCGGGTGGTTGGGGTTGATTTTTCAACCTTTATAAACCGTTTTGGGCCTCATTTCTTCTCACTGCCTCCTCCTCTCACCATACCTCTTGCACATGAGCGATCCAAGCGACTTTACGACGTGCCGACTCGCGGATTCGACTTCGTGGCGTGCACGTCCTCCAGGTAGGGTTTGTTTTTAAGTTTCATTTCTATTTTCCATTTGTTTTTGCTTTTTCTTCCCCGGGGCCTCGAAATGGCAGCATTTCCTTGCCGCCATTCCACCCCCGTTTTCCTCAAGCAAGGTCGGTATTTTTTTATCGCCCTGCTCCCTTCTTGCAAGGGCGGCGATTTTCGCCGCCCCTGCTCCCTTCTCGCAAGGGCGGCGATTTTCGCCGCCCTTGCTCTTTTTCTTCCTTTTTTTTTTTAACTCCCAGATTTTTTTCGGGGATGTCCTTTTCGAGCTTTTTCTTCCTCATTTTCCGTCTCTTAGCCCATCCTAACCTATTTAAGTGACATCCTATAGCCTTTGTCACTTAAATTGCTCTCCCCGTCTCTCACTCTCCTTTCGACTATGGCTGCAGCTCCTTCAGCAAGCTCCTGCACGCCCGCCCCTGTTCAAACAAGATCGTCCCCCATGACGGAAGCATCTCCTTCAAAGGCCAAGAAGATGAAATACAGGTACCAGGGCGTCTTCCCGCTCACAGCGATTACCTCGAATGTCGATGACATTCGAGACACTGAGATCGGCCACGTAGATATGGCCGAATTCCTGGCACGAACCAAAGCGACCAATCCCAGCACTGGGATAATGAGAATTGTCGAGAGTAACATCCACCTGGTGGCCGCCTTCCCAGTAGCAGCTCATCATGTGGAATTCGTCCTTCAATGCGCGCACTTCTATGACAAAGAGACCAGATCAGTCTCAGACGCCAGGGGCAGCATGATCATTCGGTTGGACCCCAAATTTATCGACAAAGTCTTTTTGTGTCCGCCAGCCACCGAAGTGACCCAGATCGACTTCGAGAATGCGCAGAGGGAATATGACAAAGACCCCGAGAGGGCAAAGAGGGTCATAAACCATAAGTGGTTAAAAACCCCAAGGACCGGCCTATCCGGATGGCCAAAAAGCTTCCCCAGAAGCGACTTCATTGAGGAAGTCGGTGATTTAATCACCCTTCTCAGCAGAGTACGGAGCCTCCCGTCTTCTTCGCAATTCCATGAATGGATGTATCCATTCATAAAGATCATTCTGCAAGGCAAACAGGTCATCTTCTGGGGAGAACAGATCAGCAACGCTATTCACGAGCAGCTGACTAGGGTACAAACCTCCTTCAAATTCTACATGACCTCGTACCTGGTCTACATAGCTGCTGCCATGCGATCTTTCCCGGGCCTAACCACAGAGGGGGATAGGAAGACCACCCCGGTCTATTCATACTATCCACAGCTGACACTCCAAGGCTCGACACGTCATTTCAGGTGAGTGAATGATGCATTCTTTGCCATATTTCTATGTCTATTCGATCCTCAACTGGAGCAGAAGAGGATGTCAGACGAGGCTTGGACAGTAGTAAATAGTTTTGGCTGCATGTTCCTCCAGTTCCCTACATTTTCTTATCTACGGGTGGGTTTCTTCCAAGGATACCCTTATATGCTCCCCATATTCCCTTCAGACAGGTTGGTTCTAATGGAGCTTTGCCGACAACTGGCCGTCGTACACTCAAAGCAGATGGAGCTTAAGAGACCTGGTTTCAAGTTTCCTATCCATATTGGCAGATTTTCCATTACTACATCAACTAAAGCCAAGGTTATGGAAACAGAGATGCAGATGGTTACCATCAAGCCTTTCAAAAGACGAGAAAAATTTGATTACAGAGGAGTTAGGGAGACGATTCGAAGGAAGACTCAGTTTCACGAGCCTATGATTGAGGACATCTGGGTAGATATAAGGACAGCCGAAGAGATAAGAAAGATGGACTATTGCCGCCTCACGCTAGATCAAATAGAGTACCTCGGGCTTGCAGAGATCCCTTCAAGATTGGTTGACGATGAAAATATAGTGAACAGCAGATATCTGACAGAGGTCGCTGGTTCTCCTCTTCCTACGATCAACTGGTCTCAAAAAGAGCTGACTTCTCTAAGGAAGAGATTCGAACCAGTATTGGCTAACACCAATAGTTGGTTGGCAGCAAATGGAATCACCCTTAAAGAATTCATTACAGGGTCTGAGAACGAATATCAAGCAGAGATGAAGAGAAAGGCAGAAAGCCGAACCAAGAACAAAGACGATGTCCCTTCATCTTCTAGACCTCACAAGCCTAGGATCGTCTTTGTGTCCAAGAAACCTAGGTCAGAACAAAAACCTGAAGTAACAGTTGAAGGAACCACAGAACAAAGTCCCGGGATACAGGCAGCTCAACCGATAGGGTCAACAGAACAACTTTTAGAACGACCAGGTGTTGGGTCTCCAACTTCAACAGAGCATGTGCGGCCGATCCAGGGCTCCTCTCCTCCTCATCAATCCCCTTCGGTGCCCACTTCCCCTATCTCTCCCATAAGCGTTCCATCTTCCGGTGCTGCTTCTCCTTCCAAGGTGGTTTTTGGTGATCCACAAGATCCTTCAGCAGGTTCCCCTCGCTCTTCTGCATCCATTCCAAGTTTATCATCTCCATCTTTCAACCTGCCATCAAGCCCGGTGCCTAATCCTGAAACAACAGTTGACACAGTCTCACCGGTCACTCCAACTACCACTACTGTCACCACTAGTAGCGTGGAGGCCGCTACCGTGACACCAGCAGAAGAAACTATTGTTACAACAGGAACTTCTCTCCCGCCATGGATGTCTGCTTTCACACCAAAGAGAAAGAAAAGGGCCATCTCCCCAGAAGAATTCGATTTCGGCAAGATTGTGCCGGCCAGAACAAAGGCTCCCAAGAAACCAAAAATCCTTTCTATGTTGGTCGAGGAAAAGGGGCAGAAATTTCTGGAAATTGCCAAACCCCCACAGGACGCAACCCTTGAAGGTTTTGAAATGAGCAGTTATTCCTTTTCTCGTGTTGAACTAGGCAAGGTTACACACGAAGGTGCAAAGAGTGACCTTCAGTCAGCAATGGACATTATGGTCCAAAAATTTGACAAAGAAAAGGAGATGAAAGATTTTCATAAAGCCAAGGCTGAGCAGTTAACGGCAGTAATCAGGAGATTCACCATCCCACCTGAGTCAGCAACTCCAGAGGCCTTTTCAGTGGATGATTCAGTTATTCAGAAAGCTGAAAAGACTTATTTAAAGGGAAAAGTAATGGAGGAATACATTGACCGGATACACAATCAAGGAATCTCTCTGCTGTCTGAGGTTACAGAAAGAACAGGGAAAATGAAGAGATTAAAGGCTCAAGTAGACAGTTTTGTTTCTCTCACCTCTCAGGAGATTAATGGCTTGGAGAAAGATCTCGGGAGATGGAAAGAAATGGAAGGCCTAAAAAAGAGTATCCTGATATCTATCAGAGTTATCCCCAACAAGGATTCATATGTTGAGGTCAAAGAGACGATGATTTTTAGGATCCAGGTACTCAAAGATCTAATTGATGATCTCAAAGCTTTTAAAGAAGCTAGTGATAAAAGCGACCTGAGCTTGTTGAACAAATTAGAAGAGCTACCCTGCGACTTGACCTCTAAGGATCATCAGTTCCTCTCAGCAGATGAAATGATTCAAAATTTTGAAGGGATGATCCATAAGGATTTCAAAGGAGCGTCTTTTTCAATAACCTCGGTTGATAGCATTCTAGATGCTCAGTTGACTCTGGAAAATTTAAGATCCAGGTTCACTGACCACTATAAAGCCATCACAGCATTAAAAGACGCATTGATCAGAGCAAGGGTCATCTCCAACCACGCAGTTGCACCGGATAGCATCGGGATCCAGGCATCAATCACCATGTACGATGCTCATCTGAAGAAATCTAGTGGCAAGAACTGACACTTTCTCTCTTTCTTCTTCTATCCTTATGCATTTCTGTTTTCTACAGAATGCATGCATTTTTGTAAAATGTAATTACGAATAAAATATTTTGGAAAATATCTAAAAGTCAAAGATGAGTCATCTTTGACCAAGATATTTTATATTTTATTATTTTTCTGTTTTTGAGGATTTTCTCCCTATATATAGTGGAGACCTCATTTGTAAATCTTCTTGGAGAAAATAGAGAGCAAACACTCTGCTAAAATTGAAGCAACTTTTGAGACTTTGTGCTCAGATTTGTAAATCAGATTTTGTCAAATGAATGAGAAGCAAGTGATTTCAGACTTTGTATTGAAGTTATCTGTGTCATCTAGGAAATAGTTTCTTATGTACTCTTTCCTGATAACCTCTTATTTATCTGACTTAATAAGCAAAGTGAATGTGTTGATATTATCTAAGGGCACTTCTTGAGGGTAGAAGATAGACTTTGTGCTACTTTTACTTTTGAGATTCTTTTATCTTTTGTAGTTTCAGGTGAAGACTTTGTGCTTCACTTCATTCTACGGCTATACTTGTTCCGAATCTGTGGAGAAGCTACGGAAGACTTTGCGCTTGCGTGAGCGTTCTTGTGACTTTGTTACTTCAGGTAATCTCTTGCTCTTTGTTTGATACCATTCCTGAAAGAAGAGGAGTGTTGTTAGCTTTAGACCAGGGATTTTCCTCTTTCGTCCTACATACATTACTTCTGAAAGAAGAGAAGTAGATGCTGTTTTACCACCCCCCATGTGTTATTTTCTGCTTAATTGTATACATACTTATAGCACGTAAATATTGATAGGGAACCTCCCCTTGATGAGAGGAGATATTTACCTCGTCCTGATCTGGTAAAGCCACACTCCTCGTGGTGTAAATCTCCCTTATGCTGTGGCTGATATCCCCATTTTACCATCAGTTAGTTGATGACAAAATATTCACCCAACACACCAAACTCTGATAAAGATGAGCTTATATGAGTTAGTCTCTACCTCTCCCCATCACCACCAAGCACTCATAGAAGCCTTGTAATCCATCAAGGTCCAACCCAATGACCCTCAACCTCTTGCCACCTTTGTTGGGGCCATTTTAACTTATAACCTTGTCTCCTTCAAAGATTTAGAAATACCTTCTATTCATCTAAAGGATCTTGATCCCCCCTCTTCATTATAGCATACATTAATCAAACCTACATCAAAAGGGTAATGATTAATGGAGGAGCCAGCATCAATATCATCTCTTCCCATGCCTATGACCAGCTGAACTTACCCCCAAACATCATGTCTAAAAGCACAACTGTCCTTTGTTCCTTTAATGATACCATGGCCACTAACTTGGGTACAGTTATCCTCCATATTTTTGTAGGGCCCCATACCATTCCCAACCTTTTTTATGTTGTAGAAGGAGAATTTCAATACAATATTTTACTCGGGTGCCCTTGGATTCATGTCATGAGTTGTGTCCCTTCTACCTTACATCGATGTGTCAAGTTTGAACATGAATGGTAAGTTGTGACTATCCAAGCTAACCATATTATTTGTACATCTTTTAATATGACATATCATCCCAATGATGTCCTTCTTCCTCCTTCATCCACATCACAACCATCTACCAACAAGACAACCTCACCAGCCAAAACCCATAGCATTTCCACACCTAATGTTGATGAAGCTTCCACTAGCTCATCTATCCCCTCTTCCCAGATTCTTGTAGAAGACCCCATGAAAATCACATTCTAACATATTTCTTTTGGGGAATATAGACTCTTAGCCTTAGATTCCTTCCTTATCCCCAAGGAATATGAGAATCTTAGGTATGACCCTTCTTAAGACCCTAACATTGGAACCATCATCCCCATTGGTCTCCCTAACCATCAAATAAATTTCATTTATGGGGGACTTGGTCAGCCACTTCTAGCCCCTACCACTACATCATCCATCCAACCATTTACCTCTAACTTTTCCTATCTTAACAAACTAGAGTTTTTTAAGTTGTATCCTCATAGATGTGCTTGGAAAGGATTTGACCTCGGTCGCTATGAACAAGGGCCTCATGAGTTACCCCATCTCAAAAATTTACAACCTCATGAGTCATTTGGCCTTGGGTATGAACCACCTCAAGAATCCACCAATTCACCCAAACCCATTGCCACCATAGAGGAATATATCCCATCCTTATGAACCCAATCACTTTCTCCAACTAAAAACCTTGCTATCATCCCTCCTAACTTTTTTTATCAATACTATAATTTTGGGCTCCCTTATCTACCACAAGAGTGACCAAACCAAATTCCTTCCACTCATACATCCTAAAATAGTAGAGAATGATTCTCCCACCATTAACACCATCTAACATCAAGATGATGGTTCCATTCTTACCTACCTCAGTGCGGGGGATTCTTCTATCCATAAATCCCTTCCTCTTGAGGCCTTGACTATGTTGAATGAATCTACCATAGATATCAAATTTGTCACTCTAGATAACCCCCACATTGCCAAATTGGGCCAATCATTGAATACCAAGGAACTTTAGGATTTCTCCTCTTACCTCCAAGATCATAGCATAGCATTCTCTTGGTCTTACAATGATATGCCCAGTATTGACCTCACCATTGATACCCATAACATAGTCATTCATCATGATGTCAAACCTATCAAATAGAAGATTTGATGCATTTACCATCACATATCCCTTTTCATCAAATAGGAGCTTTAGTGTCTCCTATCTGTAAACTTCATTCAACCCATTGACTACCCTCAATGGGTCTCAAATATCATCCCTATCACCAAATCCAATAGGGGTCTTTGTATTTATGTGGACTTTTTAGATCTTAACCTCACCTACCCCAAGGATGACTTTCCTCTACCTAGCATTGACTAGATTGTTGATCTTACAGTCAGCCATGAGATGTTATCTCTCATGGATAGGTTTTCAGGTTATAATCAAATCTTGATTACTTCTGAAGATCAACATAAAACTACCTTTACCACCCCTTAGGGGACCTTTTTTCTATAGATTCATGCCTTTCAAGTTAAAAAACACCGGTGCAACCTACCAATATGCCATGACTTATATCTTCCATGATACCATCTATAAAATTATAGAAGACTATGTGGATGACCTTATCAGAAAATCCAGACTCTGAAGAGATCACTTGACTATTCTTACCATCATATTTGAATGCTTCATCTGTTATCATATTCACCTTAATCCTAAAAAATGCATTTTTGGGGTCCTTTCAGAAAAGCTTCTTGGTTTTATCATCTCTCTTCATATAATCAAAGTAGACCCTTCTAAAGTTAGAGCAATTTTGGACATGCCTCCTCTAGCCAACCTTAAGCAGCTCCATAGCCTACAGGGAAAACTCTAATCCATTTGCCATTTCATTTCCCAACTTTATACTGGTGTCAACCTTTCCATCACCTTCTAAAGAAGGATGTCTCTTTCAAATGGAATAGTGATTGTCAAAAGGCCTTTGATTCACTCAAATAGTAATTTTTGTCACCACCTATCCTCACCCCTCCTAAGGATGACCACCCTTTTTACTTATATATCTCTACCACTGACCATTCCCTAAGGGTAATGTTGGCTCACCAAGATGAACAACATAAAGATTAAGCCATCTACTACATTAACAATATGCTTTTAGAATACAAGACTCAGTATACACACACTGAGAAACTCTACTTAGCATTGACCTTTATGGCCACCAAACTCTGCCACTATCTTCTTAACCATAAAACCTCTACCATCACTAATATTGACCTGCTCAAATACATGCACTCTAAACCATACCAAAATCAATGTATTGCTAAATGGCTCATGATCCTAACTAAATTTGACCTTGAATTCCTCCAGTAGAAGTTGATTAAAGGTCAAGTCATTGTCGATCAATTGGCTGAAGCTCCTTTAGAAAATAACCAACCACCTCCTCTTGCCTTTCTAGATGAGTCTATCATGACTCTTTTTCAAGAAGATGACATAACCTACCAAATTACCATGTTCTTTGATGGCTCAAAATTCCTCTCGATGGTGAACCCCTTCCTCTCTTCTTCAAACTTGACTTTGAATGCACCAATAATATGGTTGAGTATGAAGCCCTAGTCATAGGTCTCCAAACTTCTCAAAGCTTGGGAATTAAGATAATCCATGTCTTTGGTGATTCCCAACTTGTGGTCAACTAGGTCAATGGATCTTTCAATGTAATAATGATGTCTTGTAAAAATATAAACTTTTAGTTGGTAAAATCTTAAAATCATTCAAATATTACCTAGTCCAATCTGTTCCCTGATCTACCAATAAATTTGTGGATACAATGGCCTATCTTACTTCTCAAATCCCTTCTCATCCTTCCAATTTCAAAATATTGTCATTGTTCATCATTTACCACACCCTCTTATGGTCAATCTGACCTCCCTATCATTTGTAATGTGGAGGAATCCCCATCTGAGATTTGGTATGACCAAACTTTCAACTACCTCAACCTAGGCATCGTTCTTCTCAACTTCTCTAGGAACACCCACAGAAACTTTGTTTAAAGTACATCTTGTTACACCGTACTAGGGGGAATCCTTTACAAATTTGCATTTGATGGTCTCCTTCTTTGTTACCTATGTAGCCATCAAGCTTCCAATGCCATCAAGGAAACACATGATGGGGTCTATGGGGGACACTTTAGTGGCCTAGTGGTCACTAAATGTATCCTTCACCTTGGTTACCATTGGCCCACCCTTAACTAATATTGTTGTGATCATGTAAAAAAATGTGTTCAATGTCAATAGCATGCTAATTTACATCATGTGCTAGCCAATAGCCTCCAAGTATCTAAGGAATTTTGGCCTTTCTCTCAATCGGGGCTTGATCTCATTTGGGAAATTAACCCCAATTATTCATAGTAACATAGCTCCATCATCACAACCACTAAATACTTCACCAAGAGGGTTGAAGCTATTCCTTTAATCTCTACCAAAGCAGAAAATATTATTGACTTTATCAACCACCATATCATCAACTGCTTTGGTTTTCCTCATAAGATCATCACCAATAATGGAAAATCCTTGAAGAATAAGCAAGTCCAAGGTTTATGTGATGCATTTGGCATCGATTTAATCTTTTCCTTGCCTTATCAACCACAAGCAAATAGACAAGTAGAAGCATCTAATAAAACCCTCACCAAAATATTAACCAAAGTTGTCAGTGCTTTAGGTTAGGATTGGCACTTGCACATCCCATTCACCTTATGGGCCTATCACACTAGCATTCAAACCTCTATGGGTGCTACCCCTTTCTCTCTAGTCTTCAGAGTAGAAGCAGTCTTGCCTCTTGAAGTCCAAATCCCCTCTCTTCACATATCTTTAAAGGAACTCATTTCTGAGGAAGATTTTCATCAACATTATTTAGCTCAACTTTAGTTACTTGAAGAGCATCATTTATCATCCCTCACCCACCTTTTTATCTATAAAAAGTGTATCACACGTGCTTATAACAAGCACCTCAAACAATGGGAATTTAATATCAAATATCTCATCCTAAAAGAAAACCAACATGTGACCAACATGGATAAGAGTAATCGAGGCAAGTTTTCTTTCAATTGGCTTGGACCCTACATCATCACCCATAAGTATGGATCAGGACCTTATCATTTGTCCTCTCTCGAAGGCAAACCAGAACCTAAGCCTCTCAATGCTTCGTATCTACATTCATTTTTATATTAAAGAAGGATCAAGTTCACCTATTTGTCTAACTTAAGCTCATCCCTTGATTATGAGATTTTAACACTCACCCACCTTCCTCCTCCCCTTTTGAGGACAATTTATTACAACATACAACCATGTGATTAACCCTCACAATCATGGCCTAATCCTAAATATGGGTACCATGGCTCTACCCATAACATGGTTCTCATGGATACTTTTCATCTCTAACAATATGGAATCCCATGGTCATTGTCTCTCAAAATCACACCGTTTCACATATCATTGACCTTCTTATGTAAATTTTTGCCCTCATAAAGGTAAACCTTTAAACCTAATTGGATTGGTCCATGTTTAAATACATTTCATCTTGCAATAATTAATTGGGTTAATATCATAAGCATTGCAGACTACTCCCTCAAAGGATAACTACCCAAAAATAAAATAAAAATTGCCACATGTAAGGTAGATTTCTCCCTTGAGGATAGTTATCAAGAACATTAAAACAAAGCCAATAAGCTTAGACCAATCCCTTAAAAGATGGCTGAGTTAACTTTGTCAAAAGTAGAGAAATTTCATGGAAGATTCCTACATCAATCAACTTCCCATATACAATAATAAAGCAAAAAACCCACTATCACAACAAATTCTAAAGCTACAATCAACTCTCAAACAACATAATAATTTAGAAGCCACAATCAGCTTTCCCATGTAGACTTCCCACATTGATCAGTCTACATCTAGCATATGACATGGACTTGTCTATTACCATTCTTAGGCCACCTATAGATGGGGAAAACTAATTCACATGAGGTTATCATACAAATAATTCATTACCCTTCACACCACTTATCACCCATCTTCCCTTCAGACTATATGTAAATCAAGGGATTTAGAGCTTCCTTAACACCCCGTGATCAAGAAACTTTTTTTTAATCAACTAACAACCACTCATACGCAACATTTGAAGGGTTTATATTCATTAAGCTAATCCCACTTTGGGTATATTTTTATTCCTTATCAAAAATAAAGCATCGTGACCTATTTCTCTCTTAATGTGCTTGGTTGATGTTTTCATCATGAATTTTGCCATCCAGTATTACACCAAAAATAATCATTCTTTTTATATTAAGAAAGATTACAATAACCATAACCATACCAATCATAACCATAACCATAACATTCATAAGTATCCACACAACCTTAAGTATGATAACATTCAACCAATGATATCCAACACATTTTGTACATGTTTACAGTAAATTATGCAATATTTTATTTTAGGTACGAGGAGTCACACAACACATACAAAGTTATTAGACTATTCACGCTTCACCTAAATCCCCTGCATACATTATTTCCTATCTAAGCACTAGGTTGATTATCTGGTGACTATGGATTTATGTTCAACCATCCTTCTACTTGATTACTCCCTGAACTTGCATTTGTAACATTTCCTATCTCAGTAGTTGCTAAAGGGTGTACTCTACTCTCCTCTTCCACATTCATCCCCATAGGATGAGAAACATATTCCATTTTAGGTCTTTCACCTTACTCACCTATCACATCCATTACATCCTTCTGCTCTGGTTGTTTTGTTTGCATCAGTACCACCAGTTATTTCCTCAGTACACATCCCCTTCGATAGTGAGGTCCTCATAGATAGGCCAATGATCATGTTCTCTATCCCTACATCTTGCACAGTGAAATTATCTCCTTCATTATTTCAAAGGTAAAAGTTTAGGCTCAAGCTTGGGTCATGAGTGCCTTTCCTCTAGTTGATCTAGCAGTACTTCCATTATTACCATTACATGTTGCAATATCTAGTATATCCACAAATTCACCATATTGATTATTTTAGGTCATGAAGGTTGCCATTTATCTCCACCATTCTTCCCATTGTTTATCATATTCAACCTTATGTATTTCTTTTTCACTCTCTATAACCTGAAAAAATAAATAACTCAATGATAGACCTTCATCCTTATCATGATTCTTTAAATATAAAACTTGATCATGCTTCCTCACCAACATGATTCACCATTCCATCGATGGGGAAGGTCATACGATGTCATTGATTCCTTTGAACAGTCCTCCCACTTGAAATGGTCGTGTCTACTTACCTTTTCATGTGGAAACATCTCCCTCAATCTAATTGGTCACCTTGATAAATCCATTATGCACCATCAGGATATCTTTTTTTTAACCTTATCATTTGATCTACATTCGATGTATTTTCTTGTTTTGTCATCTTGCGATCCTTGTGGGCCTGGTGGTCATTAACATCATTATTATCATTATCTCAATTGATGTAAATTAGCTTCCAACAATGGGTCACTATAACGATCATGCCTTTGAAATTACCACTGTTATTAGTGGTGGTAACTCCCAAATACTTACTACTATAGACACTCTTCCATCAAAGTTCAGCTACCATGAATTCACAACAATACATTCACCTTCTTGCCCCTTTTACCCTCCTATTCCTACTAGCCCATTACTACATGCTTTGAATGTCAGACCCCAACCATTAGTAGTGTCTACTTGAGTGTGGTAGTATTTTCTTTTGTTCCAACTAAAAGGTCATCCATAATAGGGGAATGATCACCTTCTCCCAACCCCACAACTTTTTATTAGTTAAGCTTGACCTAGTAAAACCAATAAGTCATTAGTTCCATGGAGTTGGTATAGAGGATGCAGACATGGCCACCATTTGTCTAGCCTACCCATGCAGCTCTTGGGTTAGGCAAGGTCCATCCTCTCTCACTCACCACACTACTAACTTCCTTACTTGTAGAATATACTCGACCATCAAAGAAATTATTTATAGGTCATCACTTTGCTACTACCCTTAAAACTTTGATCATAGTGGTGATGAAACTTGGCTAAAGTAACTCTGTAGATCTGGATATACCCCCACCTCCTAAAACTTGGCTCGTAGTGGTAGACACTATCTCCAAACTCCTACCCTCACATAATTTTTGAAGGTGTAACCTCCTAATAAAGGCACCTTTTCTTTGGATTAACTCCATTGAAGATCATTTGTGGTACTTAGCATTGTGTTCCCTTCTAGTTCATCCTACCTTTCCCATCTGTATCTCTCATCATACTAAATATGGGATCATTATGGTAACTATTTACCAATCTACACCATTCCATTTCAATGACACCTTCACCAAAACCCAAAACTATTATTTTATAAAACCTTCTCCCTTAGCCCAAACTATCCCATATGGTCCATCAAATTGGGGCAGCCAATTTGAACACCACTCACCCAAACCTTTTTGAACTACAATGGCCTGATGTCCATAGACTATGTAGGCACTACTCCACTTCTAAGGGTAGCTCAGCCACTAACAACTAATTCCCAACCCCTTTTTATTCTCACTCATTTTCACCACTAATAGTTCCATCTTGATTAGGGTGTCCTACATCAAGGAAGATTTGAATTATTTCTTAAGCATCCTTATGTTTTAACACCATCTAATACTTCCTCTTAAGTTTTTCCCCCATTGTTTGGAGAACTACACTGCCCTGAGGTCTTTTTGGACCATGTAGGCAGTGCTCAGTTACTGAGGTCAACTCGGCCACATCCTTTACTTTATTGACTCTTCTCACCTATTTGTTTTTCTTCCACTTCTCTACCTATCTCCTCACCACCTACCTCCCTCCAACTTGTCAATCTCTTTTAACACAAGGGTTGATAGTCTTCCTCATTGACCCCTCTTATCTCCCATAAAACCACCACCTCCTCTATTTTGTTGTCCTCACCATCACCTTTCCTTACGTATGATTCACAGCTCACTTCCCCACCCACCTTTTTCATTCTCTACCTCTCTTTCACCTTATTACCAACCTTGCCCTTTATCCCCTTCAACTTCTTTCTCCGTCCTTATCATCTCCCCTCGCCCTTGGCTATATGTCATACCTTATTTATCACTATCTTTTCCTCACCCATTCTACATCATACTATGCATCTTGCAAGCTTTCTATTTCTTCTATTTTTGCATTTTATTTTTATTTTTTTACATGTACCACCACTCTCTACCATTCTGCCACTCTTCCCACTGTACCCATTTTCCATTCTTCTTGTTTTCTTTTTTTCCATCCTTTTATCATTTTTGTCTTCTTTTTTTTTCCTCCATAAATTGCTTCTAACTGGGCCTTTATCCTTTGAGAAGCCTTCCATGATTTCCCTTTTCTTCTTATCTCTTCTTGCCTTTTGCCCTTTGCATTCCCATTTTCCTCTTTCCATCTCGGTACTCACTTATCTTTTTCATCTATGTGAGTATCCATGCATTGTATCCCTACTTCAATTCTTCTTTTTTGTTCTTATCATCCCTAATCTTCATCCCTTAGTTTCATCTCACTCCCTTTAATTGTGTCCCCCTATTTCTTCACCACCTCACCACTTTTTGGCTTGATAATCTCTTCTCATCACCCCTTTCGCTTGTCAATCTCTTCTAACAAGTTGATTGACACCTACCTTCTCTCTTCACCTTCTTACACACCCATCCTTAGCTTCCCCTCATTTTTATTAACCCCTTTCCCCTTTTCCATCCCATTTTCATCTCCAAAACCAACACTTGCTCCTTCACTCTCCCGTCATCCTTTTTATGTCCTCATTTCACTCCTTTTTCCTCATGTTTTCTTTCTTCCCTTTATTGCCTTGTTTTTCATTTTCATAACCAAACTATTTTCTCCTTGGTCTATTTTTAGACTTATTTTCAAACCCTTCATGGCCTCCCATATTTCCCATCCTCCCCCTACCCTTCACAATTGTTACACCTCTCTCCCTATCCTTTTCAATTATCATATCTATCATTCTTTAGTGCATCTCTCACCCCCCATCTTCTACCTTTTATTTTTCTTCTCTTTTCTCTGTTTCATTTCATTTTTTTTCACCATTGATGCCTTTCCTTGCTCTTCCCAACCTATATGACCATGCCTAGATTCTTCCATCTTTCTACACTTTCATATTTATCTATGACCTCATTATTTTATCTTCATCCATATCCTAGTCCACCTTCACCTCATCTCTTGTTTGATCTCCCTTATTTTCTCCACTCGTTAGAGTGTGGTCACTAGTTGTATTGCTTCTATGTATATCTCCTTGTCTGCTTCCTTGTGTCCTCCATGCCCTTTCCTTAATGCACAAAATCTATTTAGGTTCATTACTTCAAGAGAATCCCTTTCTTCCTTTAATGCCTCTATGTGTTGCACTCAGACTCTATTTTTTATCCCTCCCCAACTACTCCCTTCACCCTCCCTATCATCTTTTTCCTTGTAAACCCTCTACCCATTTTGATCATGCTAGGGGCTCCAAAGTCTTCCACTCAATTTTGGTTTACTACAAGATACATACCAATCCTATAGCTCTATAACACAACTAGCTAGGATAGCAAGCTCATATGACCAACTGGTCAGCTTAAGCATTGTTAAGCCATCAGGATGAAAATTCCTTCCTCACCTCTTTTGGTCTTACCTATTACTAACCCCTTTTACTCTGACCTTTAAATATGTTATAATCAAAACTAAAACCACCTTCAAATGGAAGATTTGGGATACCCGTGTGGGGTTGCTAGCTACACCCTCTCATGCACCCTACCAATAATTCTCCTTGATTCTCCCTTCTCAGACTACATCTTCTTATGCCTTAAAATAAACTTTGCTTTAATGCATAAAATCCACAACCTACTCCCTCATTTAATTAATATTATTATTCACCTCACTCCATATTCTAAAACCCTCAGAGTCTTTCACTAAATTCCCTCAAAACTCAAAGCTTACTTATTTTGAGACCCTACTGGCTCAAGGGTCAAGGGTTTAAATCTTTGCCACTTCTAATTTAATAACTCTACTACTTTGCTTCCCCAAATCATTACATACTACCCTTTCATATCCTATTAATAGCATTGTTGTGTCATGTGCACAATGTCAGCTTACTTGGATGGTGATAAAAGAACATGTCGGATCACTGTGGCAATTCAAGTAGTTCAAAATTTTCTAAAGCTTGGTAAATCATATTTCTCCCTTTTATTTTCTTTAAAAAGGTGGTAGAAATTTCATGCTTCAACCTGCTTATCCATGGCTGTATATTCCTTTTGCATAATTTACACAATCATCTAATTATATCCTAGGTAATCTCATCCACCATTTATACACACACATCAAAAACTATTTGATAGCCATCTTTTCCACCCTATGGTGCTTCCCTTTCTCCAACATCCTTCAATTAGACCTAACTACATGATATCAAATTGGGGCAACCAATTTAACCAATACCTTTCATCTCAGAAGAACTATATTTGGCCTAATGTTCTTTTTGGATTCCTATCCATGGAACTATGTAGGCAGCATCCACTTTCCATATGCATCTGGACTCAGCTCAGCCATCCCCTTCCAACCCATACCCAATACATCCATGTTTTCACCATGTCCACCTTGATGTCAGTTGCTTTTGACCTAAAACATTGGTGTGTTTTACAATAACTTTTGACCATAATGACCAACCTTACCATGTTAAACTTTTAAACATTTGCACCACCTCATGCAAAACTAGACCATTTGTGTTTTCTCAGGAGCACTTCCTATCCTAGATACCTGAGTCAATACCGACCCTATCTAAGAGCCTTGATAAGACTAACTCAATCAGTAATGATCAATGATGGGGACCAGTTACCTTGTCATTTATCTTAGAACCCAACCTTTTTTATCAACATTGGTAGCTTCAGTCTCTGCATAATCTTGACTATTGTGCTTAGTCATATTTCATGAACGCATTGGCATTTCACATACTTAGCTACCATTTGGCACCACCTAGTGCCTCCCCATCAACTATTTATCAAACCTACACCTGACTTTAATTTTCTTCATCAAATCTCAGTTTGAGGGGAAACACTTCCTCCCATACTCAGAACACCCTAACCTTTAACCAAGTGATTCATTTTTGTTTTGAAGCTTGTTAATTCAAAGCCACATAACAAAAAGGGGCAAAATGTAGACACTAAAAAGCTACACATTTGTAGTTTTTCATGACTAAAAAAAAATTTAACCCTTAACAAATCCCTCTTAACCTAACCAAATAAATATTATTCTAGTCACATAATATTATTCAAAAACACTCTTTGAAATTACTATTCAAAAGTACAATCCACTATCACTATTCACTATGGGACCCACTATCACTATTCATGATGACATGGTATAAATGACATGGCATGTGACATGACATGTGACATGGCATGTGACATGGAATGTGACATGGTAAGTGATATGGAAGGTGATATGGTAAGTGACATGGCTCAGAAGTGAGGTGGCTTGATGTGGGACATCATACCCCACTTGGGATCCTTTTCCAAAGTGCCTAATGACCTCATTTAAGCATCACAAGTGTCCCCCTTAAAATATGGTGAATTTCACTTAAGGATGCCATCATTCAACATGAATTTTTCCCTCACACATGAAATTAGACTTCAAGATAAGATACCTACCTCTTTACTGCTTTGAGAAAGACGAAGAGCACCCATTCTTGACTTCTTAACCCAAATGGGAATCCCCACCAACCCCATCTTTGAATATTCATGTACCACATGGAAAATGGTGCCAAATTTGGTGTGCCACCTCTTTAATTTATTAAATGAATACAATAAAGGGTGGTGAAAAGTCTTTAAGCCTCATTCAAACCCATTTGCATGATTCCCATTCAAAGATGGATTCATGTGCAAAGTGGAAGACTCACCAACCCAAATGGGAATCCCCAACAACCCCATCTTTAAATATTCATGCACCACATGTAAAATGGCACCACATTTGGTGTGAAACCTCTTTAAGTGTTTTTATGAAGATAAGAAAGGGTGGTGAAAAGTCTTTAAACCTCATTCAAACCCATGTGCATGATTCCCATTCAAAATTGGACCCATGTGCAAGGTGGGAGACTTACCAACCCAAATGAGAATCCTACCAACCTCATCCTTGAATTATTTATGAACCCCACTTGGAAAAATTCACAAAATTTCACTATTACCCTATTTTATCATGTTTATTGACATCAAATTCTATAAATACCCCCCCTCTCCTTCACCCAAGGTTAAGTTTCAAGTTAGTCTTTGGTCATTAACATCTTGTTGCAGGTTTTTGAAGGAGGTTATAATTTTTTAGGTCATAATAATTTTATAGGTCATCATCATCTTGGAAGGAAAATAATTCAAAGTAATGAAGCTATGTCAGAATTGCTATAGGATTCCATCTTCATCAACTATCATCAACATTAACACTCTTCTTCAAGCTTAGAAGGTAATCTTTCCTTTTGTCTATTTTATTTATTTGACTTAAATTACTTTCTTCCCTTTGGACTCTTCTTTATTGACCTCTAAACCTCATCCTTTAAAACCTTCTTTTCTCTTTTCCCTTTATCCCTTTTATCCCCTTACGTTCTTTGGTAGCTTCATCCCATTTACCTTTTTTTTACCCCTTTCCACCTTCACCCCATTTACCATATTCTGTATTTGTCATATTTTCCCCATTTACCCATTTATATATTTATCTATGTGAAACATTAATCATTTACCAAACCTAAATAATCTATCTTTTTGACCCTTTCCATTTTACCAAATCAAAAACCACCATTTTGACTAGACCAATTTTCAGCATTAGCATCATCCCAACTAGTTGCTTCATTTTGGTCATCTTAGAAAAATATTTAATTCCTTTGATGTTATTTTTTATTCTTAGTTTTAGTTTGCTACCATTTCATGAAAATTATATAATTTTTGTTCATCAAACTTAAGTGTTTAAATCAGGTGGATTGGTAGGCTCCTAGAAAGCTTTTTCTTCTAGAATCTAGCGTGTGTTAGGCAATCCACCCATCTACTTATCTAACAAACAAGTTTATTTTAGTGTTTTATTATTTTTAGGTCATATTCCCAAGACAAAGAGGATATATTCACAATCACATGGATCCAATGCATGTACTTTAACAGGTATTCTTCCACACCCTTCATCACAAGTTTCTTCTTTTCACACTTAGGAAAAAGTAAAAATTAGATAGAAACATACAAATAAAATCCATTCCTATGGTTAGTTTAAGTTATTTAATGTGAGATATTATCCAAAGGATTTGGTATATATAAAATATCAATCCTCATTCATTCTTCACTTAGCAACTTCTTATGTACTCACAAGGAAACTTCCCAAAAGTATTCAATCAATGACTAAAGTGAGTAACACTTCCTTATTTTATCCTGTTTCCATATCAATCATAGGGACACCACATTATAGGTCTAAATTAATGAAGGAGAATTCCATGAGCCACCTTTACTAAGTTATATGTTAGATCATTATTGTACTTATTTATCACACATTACATGATACACACACAAGCCAACATATAGGGGAGAATTACATAAGTCTAAGGCCCTCTTTAGAGTATTGGATATGTAGGCAATATTCATTGATAGAGAGTTTTTTTGGGTAGATCAACACTGTATTCACACTAACTCAATTTTTCCAAAGCTACTATGAAAATTAAAAAACTAGGGTTTTTTTATTTGACAAGGAGTGATAGTCCATGACCTAGATTTAAATACACAAGAGTGAAGGTGACACATAACCTAGAAGTATCCAAGTGTTTGCATCTAGTTTTAGTAGGTATTCCATACTCTACACATGCATCCATGTAACATAAAACTATTGATATAACCATTCTAAGTTGACACACGCATCTACAGATATAAAAGTATAATTTTTATAATCAAGGGATTGATATATAATTTAGATCCAATCTAATTTATTCTTGTTCCAAATCCAGATCTATATTAGCATCAAAACTAGCTAAATATCTTATTTTCATTATCATTAAAATATCTATCATAGTTATATTTTCTATTTTTAACATATCTCAACATAATAAATTTAGTATATGTTTACTTGAATTTTACAATTAATTGGCCTACTTTAGAGATAGTCTACCATCCTTGTGCCCTAGGATATCACTACTCTTTTAAGCCTAGATTCCCTAATCTAGATTTTAGGGTTAAATTTTTGGTGAACCTAACCTTTTATTCACAAAACCCTAGATATTGATCTAGGGTTTCCTTATTCTTTATTTCCAATTTCTAATTTAATAATATTTAGCAGGTTACAAATCAGATTTCATTTTAGTTTCAAAATTTTCAATATAAATATATCTTTCAATCACTTCATTTTATAGTACATCATTGTTGTTGTTACTTGTTATGTTTCATGTATGGTGAATTCAATCATATCTATAACATGTTAAAAATATAATCATTTCAAATCAAATACATTATTGCATAGTTCTTACTACCATAATGTTTAAATGAACTTCTACCTCTTACAACAAAGTACCAAAGCGAATGCATGAAACAGTCTTGGACTTCCCACCATATTACAACATCTCCTAATGAAATTATTGATAAAACTTCAATATTATACTTATTATATCATTCTTCACATTACAATGATGTTCATTTAAATGCATTATACGTGACCTTTTTACTAAGTAATGTGGAGCCTCCATGTGTGGCTTATGTGTTAAATTATATCAAATGGATAGAACATAATATCTCTTTTGAAAAAGAGGATTTACCACCTCAAGACCTCATAAATTCTTGGCTACCACTATACATTCAGGTATGTGTGTGCAATAAAATGGTTAAAAGAGTCATAGTGGTTAATGGCTTAGGACTCAATATTTGCAACATATCCTTTTTTTACTTTAAATTAGACCTAAAGATTTGGAACCATCTAACATGCATATCAAAGGATTTGATAACATTTCACAACACGTCTTAGGGAATATATCCTTGAACATCGTTGTGGGAACTCATACATTGCCTACTTTATGTCAAGTTATGCTAAATGTTTTGAGCTATAACATAGTTTTAAGATGACCTTAGATGGATGATATGTTTATGGTTCCTTAGACTTTTCACGCATGCTTAAAATTTATCCATCATGGATGTATTTATACATGTCCAGTGGATACTAATATTTTCAAACATTGTGCAATGGTCTATCAAACAAATACTCTTTTGTCACAATTATATAACCCAAATTTTGGTTCTCTATATTTGATAAAATATGGGTACAAAGGATAATTATTTAGAAAAAATGAACAAGGTATAACCAAACCTATATCTCCTATAAATAACAAAAATTGACAAGGCTTGGGTTTTTTAGAAAAATATGTAAGTCACAAACAAACTATTTTTAGTGATACTTGCTTTATGAAGAAAAATCAGAATGCATGCATGTACGTACCTCTACCATATATCTATAATTGGTAAACACTCATTTGATTGACAAAAATGCTTCACTAGAAATTTTGACATCCGATGATTTCTCAAATGATGAGTCTTTGATCGAGTGCTTAGGGCCATGTGAGGATATACCTTCCTTATATCATAAGAATAGGTTTCCTCATGCCACCTATTCTCATTCTTAATTTTTTGAGTGCAATGATACTAATGTCTAACATGATGCACACAATGTTATTCCTACCATGCCATTTATTGTTGAACAATCCACTTTGCTAAATGAAGAAACAATACAATATAACTATGGCAAAGATAAAGATCCTCAACTAGTATTACTTATCATAATGATGCAGGATGGCAAAGGCAAGGCCCATTGGTAGGTCCTACATGAATACCCATAATTATTAACTTAGGCTTACTAAGATATCTTGGAATTGATCCATTAGTGGTGATGCACAATATATTATTGTACCTAGATGCAAAACCTATGAAACAAAAGATTTGTGAAATGCATCACAAAGTGGCATTATTGGTAAAAGATGAGATTCAAAAATGATTAGATGTTAGCTTCATAATATCCATTGCACATTCAGATTGGGTATCTAACATTGTACCTATTATTAAGCTTAATGGTGACATTTATTATTGTACCAAATATCATGATTTAAATAAGGCTTATCTAAAATATGACTTTCTATTACTTAAGATCAACATGATTGTCGATTCTACAACTAGATATGAGACATTTTCATATATCAAATATAACCAGATCAAAATTAACCTAATAAAACAAGAAAATACAACATTTACTATTTTGTGGGAAAAAATTTTTATATGGTCATGCCTTTCAGACTCAAAAATGTAGGAGCAACATATAAAAGGGCCATGACTCATGTATTTCATGATTTTATTCATTAAACTATTCAAGATTATGTTGATGATTTACTCATAAAATCCAAATGTCACCAAGACCATGCTACAGATTTAAAAGATATATTTGGATACTCATAAAATTTTAATTCTGCCCTTATATATAGAGAGGGGAGAGTGTCTGGGAGTGGCCATAGGCTCTCTATCTATATACTATATTGAATCCAAGTAGAGAATTTCCTATCATATAAGTGATGCAAATGTGGGCCATATAGATAGATAGGGGCCCCTCCCCTCTAGATAAGGATTGGGGGTTACCATATCTATCTAGGGTGATGCTCCATAGATATATAAGGTCTGAATCAAGATAGGTGGGAGTGGACCCTATCTATCTAGTTCACTCTGAGATGGAAGTGAATCTCCCTCTTCGGATCTATAGAAGGAATACTAATGTGATGGGCCCAACTATATCTAGGGTGGCCTAGCGGTATACAGTGAAGTGGGTATCAACACTGGGGAGTAGAGATTGATGGGCACATCCATTCACTAAATGGGGTGCCTATCTATTTATCTAGCAGTGGGCATTCCCCAAATATCTAGTAGATCTAATCTATATAGCCACATATAGAGTTTAATGGGAACCATATATAGAGAGAGGGGGCACTAAAGAAACTATATCTGGCCTCTTCCTCTATATAGATATGGGGCAGGGAGAGGGCTTGAAGAGGGGCTTAGATTCCTGCCTCCTAGTGGGGTGAGAAGAGAAAATATGGAGTGGGCTATGTCCCTTGAGAGCCTCATATAATCTATATAACTTTATAAGGAGGGTCACATTTCTACCTCTCTATAGGTTAGATGGGTGGCTATTTGCCAAATACAGGTGGGCATCTTAGATAAATAGTTGTCATTTTCCAACTTCCCCTCCCTATCGGGGAGTTGCATATGGTTAAATCCAAAAAAATATTTTTAGAGTGTCTTCTAAAAAGCTTCTTGGGTACATTATTTCTTAGTGAGGAATCAAGCTTAATCCAAAAAGGTAAAATCTATTGTTGAAATGCCACCACCAACTAACCTAAAATAGTTATGATATTTACAAGGTAGAATTCAAGTTATCTAATTTTTCATTACTCAGTTGGATGATAAAATAATTACTTTCATAAATTTGATGAAAAAGGATACAAAATTTATATGGGGTGACATTTACCAACAAAGTTTTTATAAAATCAAAGAATACCTAGCAAACCCACCAATTCCCATGCCTTTTATTCTAGATAGTAAGTGTTTCTCTATATCTTAGCCACTCATGAGGCCTTTGGAGCCTGATTAACACAATATGATAAAGATCACAAAGAATGTGCAGTCTATTATATTAGTTGTTAATTGGTCAATTATGAATACAAACATACAACAATGGAAAAATTATGTTTAGATTTGGTTTTTTATACATAAAAACTATGGCATTATTTTATCAATGATGAGGTTCATGTTATAATTAAATAATATCCATTAAAGTTCCTTATGAATAAAACACACCTTACTGGATGCATTATAAAATGGGTGATGTAACTTACAGAGTTTGATCTCAAGTTTGTATCCCAAAAAATCAATAAAAATACAAGTTGTATGCGATCAATTTCTGCATCTATATTTACCTAATCCCTTTTCAATCACCAATGCTTTTTATGGTGAGTTTAAAGCATACAATATATCTTCAAATCCATGGAAAAAAAATTTCAATGGATCTAGATACAGAGTAGGAGCAGGTGCTAGTATTATATTTTTCACCCTTGAGGAGAATACATGCCTTTATCTAACATATTAGCCTTTTCATGCACCAATAATATATCAGATTATGAAGCTTTGATAATTGGGTTATCAATAGCACAAAATATTTGTATCAAGGACATTTAAGTCTTTGGTAATTCCTATTTGGTTATTAATCACATTACCAATCATTACCAAACCAAAGAAGGGCATCTACTACCATATAAATAAATGGTGGATAGACTCAGAGAAACATTTGATACATTTTCTATTGACAATATTCCTTGTAAACATAACCACCATGTAGATGCAATGGCCAGTGTGACATCCTTAATCCCTTTTGATATCAATGATGGTCATATAAAATTCACCATATGTTATTTATGTGATCCTTCCATTTCTTCTGATAAAATGGATGCATGAGTTATTCTTAATATTACTCATAGTTCTATAAACATATAATGGTAAAATGATATTTATAGTTTCCTTTATCAAGATTATATACCAGACCACTTTATGCAGAATGATAAACGTAAATTCCAATGTGAAGCACTTAGTTATGTTATTATTAGAAATAATTTATTCAAACGATTTTTTAATGGATAATTCATTTGATGTTTAAACACAAATGAGGCACTAAAACATTATTAGAAATGTATGAAAGTGAGTGTGGTAGATATTTCAATGGTAAGTCTATGTCCTAAAAAATCTTATGCTAAGACTATTATTGGCTTACCATGGAACAATAATGTATTAAACACACCATATTATGTTTACAATGCTAGAAATATAATAATTTGAACCATACAAATTCTCACCAAGTCCTTTCTCCTTATGGGGATTTGATTTTATTGGCAAGATAAAACCAGTGTCTGTCAGTGGCCACAAGTTCATAATCACAACTATATAATATTTTAAAAAATTGGTGGAGGTAATTCCACTTGAGTTTACTATAGGGTATGACATATGTAGGGTTTTGATGACCAATATTATTTCCCATTTTGACATACCTTTAGCTATTATTACTGATAATGAAATGTTTTTATAGTAAATACAAAATCAAACATACCTTTTCTACACATTATTACCCATGGGGTAATGAGAAGGCAGAGGCAACAAATAAAACCATTATCAAAATTATTTAAGAAATAGTTAAACAGTCAGATATAAATTGGCACTAGCAGATGGTGTATGCTTTATGGGCATATTCCACTAGTGTTCACACACCTACTCAAGCTACACTTTATTCTTTGATTTATGGTATAAAGGTAGTGTTACCAATCGAGCTTGAGATACCTCCCTTGTGTGTTTCTCTCAAATACATTATAAAATATAATGAATACCATGAAAAATTATTGCATCAATTATAACAATTAAGTGAAAAACACACAAAGGTTGTTGAACATTTATGGGTTTATGAAGATTGCATTAAGAAAGCATATAACAAAAAAAATTGGCCACATGAATTTACTGTGGGTGAACAAGTACTAAAAGAAAATAAAAAGAACACCAATGCATAAAAATACAAAAAAGGAAAGTTTAAACCAAATTGGTTGGGACCATTTACAATTACCTAAAGTTTGGGAAAATGTATGTACTACCTAGCTATACTTGAAGGAAAACCTCTCAAAAATCCAATGAACATTATGCACTTACATAAATATCTTACATGAGATATTTCAAAAATTCTAAAAATACCAAAAAAAGCAAAAACTTCAAAAATCCAAAACATATTTGTAGCATTCACAAATTTTATTAGCTCTTTGCCATCTATGTTGTTAGTTTCATGTTAGTGGATAACATATCATTTCTTTCTATATACACAAGTGTTTCATACATATTTTGAATGTGATACAAGCATAAATAGATACATGATCTATGCACTTTCATATGGTGGGCCTTCCCTCTACTCTTGTCATATGGACATTGGGGGCATATGCTTCTTTGATCATGATACACCTAGGTTATATCATTCTATGGTCAATTTACATTATCATGTTTGAGCTTATGTACTACACATGCCTTTATCCATGCTTATATATTTCACAGTTTACTTGATATGCTATGTACTTAATATTTTTTACTAACACATATATTTAAGGACTATTATGATGTGTGTATATTGGCTACTTATAATTTTCCGTTTGCACTTCCTTGAGTGTCTTGATTTGCTTGTTTGAAAATTTGAATATGTTGTATTATTTATAGCCACCATGCCTTTTTTTACCTATTTGACATTTGAATATGTCATTGTTTGTTATATGTGGACATTTGAATATGACATTCTTGTTTTTTTAGACATTTGACTAAGTCATGTCCATTCAATTGTGTGGCATTTGAACATGCCCCTTGTTTGAGGTTTCCTTGGACCATTATCTTTTGATTTCATTTTGAGTGCTCTTCTTTGTGTGCTTGATTACTTCATGAGATTAGTCTATTACTATATAGACATTGCCATGATTCACATTATGAATCTTAAGACTTGATGTGATCATATTTTGTATGCTTCAATGATATATCTACATAGACATGTTTTTCCTATATGATACATGATACATTCATAGATTACATGGTTATCTTATCCTTTTGAGTTAAGGTAACTACCAGTTTATACTTTCCCTCACCTTAAAAGGGGGGAATATTAGTGGGGGCATGTCATAGAGGCATGGATTTCATATTATTCATAGTTTTAGACATACAATGATGGCATGTTATGAAAACATGTTCTCCACACATACACCTATTTTCAGTTTCAGATTATAATGGGGGCATGTTTTGGAAATATATTCTCCACAATTACACTAGTTTTCAATTTTAGATTATTGTGGGGCCATGTTTTGAAAACATGTTCTCCACACTTACATAGTTTTTAAATTAGTTAAAATCATAGTTATATGATTTAGATACACATTTGTGGTAGAGTTATATACATTGTTACCATTTTTATACCCAGGTTTCAACATGAGGCATACATGAGGTGCATATGTTATGAAAAAAGGGACCTCAATTTCAAAATCAAAATCAATTTCAGATTTTAAAAAATGTTTATGGAATGTCATCACCCACCAGGTTGAACTTTTATGGACTATATTGAGCCAATCTATTGTAATAGTTGGTTCAATTTTTGGTATGGTTGAGGTGATTAAATCAATCAATCTTTCCAAGTTTATAGGTTGTACTTGATTACATCATCTAACCTCACTAAATTTATAGTGTGGGTTGACGTATTCACTCACACTCACTAGGTTATAAGTATGATTGGGTTGTACAATTGAGTTAATCTTAACTACTAGGTGGTAACTCACCTTTAGCTCCAAGGTTAGGAGCAATTTTTGTCCTTTAGTATTTCTATATTTATTCACAAGTTCTAGATTTTTATTTTTGTCCTAATTTTAGATCTAATGCTTAATTATGATACAACTTTAATCTTTTCAAATAAAATTACCAAAAATTAAGGTGGTTACATCAATACATAGGTGTACTCCTAAACCTTTCTCTTTACATTGAATCATTTCAAATGATTTAAATTTTAGATTATATGTGTAATGTCCCCTTATTGTGCATAGCCAACTTTGTTGACTGTTAGCCTATTCAGTGGGTTCCTATAGACTAACTAGGTTGTTAAGGGAACACCACAGTTCATGGAGTGGTGTTAATTCAACATAATTCTACTTTTTTATTGTGGCATCGAGCTTAGTTGTCAATGTGTTTTTCAATGATGCTTTCAGAAGCATTTTTGGACACCTAGTCCATGCTCCACATTTCTTGGAGCCCATTGCTATTTTTAGTAAGTCACCATTTTAGATTTAGTTTGACCTTGGCACATTCAATTTCAATATCTAATGCTCCAACAATGCTTTCCACAAATTAGGTGGATGACTTTAAATAAATGCTTAAATTATAATATTTTATACTAAAGTGGCACTTAAATATTTATTTAAATATTAAAAGGGTGTCTTTTTAATGTACGGGTGTCCAAGGGGAAATAAAGAGCATTTTAAAAGTAATATTTATTTATCCTAAGGTGGCATTTAAAAAAGGGAGATAAGGAAATTTTAAAAAAAAAACTTAATTCATTTCTTTAAAAAAGGGTGTTGGGTTTTAGAGGGAAATGAATATTTTAAAAAGGACTTTTCATGGGAAATGAAATATAAGGAATTTTTGAGCTCATTTTGCTCATTCTTGAGAATTAATTTTGCCATAATTTTATTAAGTTTTCTCTACTAACTTCTTGAAGACAAAAACCTTCATGAAGAATATCATCTAAGGTGGTAAAAGATCTTCCCTGGGTCATTGCTGATAGATCCATTGAAAGTCTAAGATTGTGCTTCATTGATTTAATTTCCATATTAATGCATGAGGGGTTGAAATCAAAATATTTTGAATATTCTTAGAATAAAATATTTTGGGAATTAAGTTGCAGATATTGAGGAGAGTTTGAGTGATTGTCATTTCATTTCTAGCTACCATATTTCAATCTATAGCTGGGCGATAACATTTGAAAAATTTAAAGAGTTTATTGAAGAGAAGGGGTGCGCATGTTTGTTAAAAATTAAGGCTTATGTGAATACTTTTCATTGTATTTATTAGCCACCATATCCATTTATATATGCCTTATTATACTAGGCTGGATGTGGGATTGGAATAGTAGATTGGAAGCATTTTGGAGTCTATGTTAGGTGATTTGAGTGTGGAAGATTGAGGCGTTTGAAGAACTCTTGCTAGACACCAAATTTGAAAAATATTGGGCTAAAAAATGTATACATTATTTATGATATCAAAGGCATTATGTAACCATAAAACTATAATATATCATTCCTTTAGAGTTTACTTACTATCTATGTGAACTAAAATAAGAGGTCAAAATTATATTAATATTTTATGTTTGCATTGTCCTTACTGCTATTAAATTATACTCAAAACATTATACAATTATGCTCTATATTTAAATTATAAATGAATTCAGCCAGCTATTTGTTTAATTGTCTATCAAATTTATGAAAGTTTGGGTTGCAAAAAAATCAATGCTTGTAACCTGGTCATGAAAACAAATCAACTACATTTCAAAACAACTCTAAAAATTATACATGCCAAGTGTTTGACTAAATGTCAACACCCTCAAATCATAAAAAAATAAGTGTAAATTAGGGGAGGTTCTTAAAATATGCATGGATTATATACTATAACATGCTCTTGGTTTTAGGTTAGTCACTAGTAAATCACTTAAGTTGGGCTCACGTAAATACAAGGTGTGTTATACACACCCAAGTATGAATTTATTTTCCTTTAAAATAGTAATTTTATTACTATATTAAGGGGGGAAATTTAGACACTATTTATAAATTATATAGCACCTTAGTCTTGTACACTTGGAAAATATATATCATGTATGTACCTTCAACTTTTAGATCTTTACTACTGCCAAAAGGCTTGCATATAGTATCTTTATGTGAATATTAATTACCTCTTAGTCTAACCATTGTTATTATGAAGACTCAAAACTTCTACTATACTCATAATTTTGTATTCTCCTACTTATCTTTTTTTATAGAAAGTTTTGGACCTATGCTTATTCTTAAGCTACCTAGACACATCCTAGTTAGATGCCTACAGCAATGCAAGTGTTTTATCCTGATACAAGTGTCCAGTTCCCTAAAGTCATATCATTTATAAATGAAACATAATAATATGGTTAGCTTAAGTGATTTAATGTGATATATTATCCAAATGTATTGGTATATTTATATGATCAATCCTCATTCATTCTTCACCTAGAAACTTCTTACCTACTCATAAGGCAACTTACCAAAAGAATTCAATCAAAAACTAAGTGAGAGAAACTTCTCTATTTTATCCTATTTCCATATCAATCATAGGTAAAACACATATACAAGTCTAAATTATTGAAGGAACATTCAATGAGCCACATTTTCTAAGTTAAAAGTGATGTCACTATTGTACTTATTTATCACACATTACATGATACACACACAATCCAACACATAGGGGATAAATACATAAGTCTAAGGCTTCTTCATAGTATTGACTATGTAGGTAGCACTCATTGATAGATAGGTCTTTGGGGTAGTTTGAAACCATTTGTCCACTAACCCTTTTTTCCCATAGTGATTATAAAGATGAAAAACTAGGGTTTTACTATTTGATAAAGAGTGAGAGTCTATGACCCAGATTTGATTTCACTAGAGCAAAAGTGACATAAAACCCATAAGCATTCAAGTGGTTGCATACACTTTTAGTAGGTATTTTATACTAGACACCTATGTCCAATACAAATACAAGTATCAATGCAACCATCCCAGGTTGATGCAAGTGTCTATGACTACAAAGGTATAAATTTTAAAATCACATGACTGATCTAGAATTTATATCTATTCTACTTTCTTCCTATTTTAGATCCAAATCTATATTAGCATCAAAACCAACAAAGTATACTATTTTCATTATCATTAAAATATCTAGGATAGTTGTAATTTATATTTTTAGCATACAATGTAATAAATTTAGTATATGTTTACCTAAGTTTTATAATTAATTAGCCTGCTTTAGAGATAGTCTACCATACTTGTGTCCTAGTCTATCTCTACCCCTTTAACCCTAAATTCCCTGATCTAGACTTTAGGGTTAAATACTTAATTTAATCAATCAAGGATGGAATTTATGATTTCAAATTAGACCCATAAATAGACATATTTTGCCTCAATTACACATGATATGGGCCTCACTTAGTTGAATGCACTTTACAAAGGAAACATGAACTTAAAAAATCTAAATATTATGATACAATGTGTGCATATAGCCCTAAGTAGACCTCAATTACCTTGACTACATGTGATAGGTGCCCCATTTAGTTGAATTAACTTAAAAAAGGAAAATTAAACACCAAAAAATGACACATTGTGGTCTAATATGTTCCATTAGCCATAAATAGATCTCACCTACCTTGATTAAATGTGATAGTATACCCTTGTAGTTAAATTCACTCTAAAAGGAACACATGAACACACAAGAATGAAACATTATAGTATAATGTATGGTTATATCCCAAAAATATAATTATGTTACCTAGATTACAAGTGAAAAGGACCATGTTTAGTAGACTTAACTCTAGAAAGAAAATGTGAAAACATTAAAAAAAAGAAAAAAAACACACATGGTGGTCTAATGTGTACCACTAGCCCTAAATCAACAGGTTAGTTTTTTGAAGTGTATTAGATACGGACCACACTTAGTTGAAATAACTCTATAAAATAAATAAAAAGCAAACAAAAAAGATACATGGTGGTCTAATACATGCTTATATCCCTAAATCAATCTTGGTTGCCTCTATTGCATGTGATAAAGGTCACCTTTAGTCAAATTGTATCTACAAATGAAAAAAGAACAAAAAATGACATATATTATGGTCTAATGTGTTCTTATAGCCCCAAATTTACCATGTTTGGCTATATTTCATGTGATAGGGGCAATTTTTAGCTAAATTCAATCTAAAAAGGAAACGAGAAGATTAAAAAGACACATTATGGCCTAGCATATTCTTGTATTTATAAATTAACATGCATTGCATGTATTACATGTGATGAAGGCCATGTTTAGTTGAATTTACTCTAAAATAGAAACATGAACATATAAAAATGACACTTTATGGTCTAATGTATACATTTATCTCTAAATAGACCTTGGTTACCTTGATTATGAGTGATACGGGCCTCCTTTAGTCAAAGTCTCTTTATAAAGGAAATATAAAAACATAAAAAAATATATATGTTTGTTTAATGTGTGACCCTATCCCTAAATGAACCTATTTTTCCTAAATTTCACATGATAAGGGAAACATTTAATTAAATTCACTATATAAAGGAAACACAAACACACAAAAATGATGATTGACCTATGACTACATCAATTACATGTGATAGGGGCCCCATTTAGGTGCAATCACTCTAAAACAAAAAAAAAACATATAATGTGATCTAATGTGTGTTTATATCCCTAAATTGACCTCTAATACATTTATTTCATGTGATATGAACCTTATTTAGTCCAATTCACTTTAAAAAGGAAACATGAACACATAAAAATGACACATTTTGGTATAACGTGTGACTTTAGCCTATAATCAACCTTTTTTTCCTTAATTACACGTGATAGAGGCTCTTTTTAGTCAAATTAACTCTATAAAGGAAAAAATAATGCACAAAAATGACACATTGTGATCTAATTGTTATCACCCGTAAATGCACCCTTGTAAGAATAAATGCCTATCTCACTCTTGTTCACACAATGTAAACTCTCCAAGGTTTGGGTGACATTATATTGGGAGAATATCTATATGAATGGATGGTTCCCTTTGGTACACTCGCCTAATTCTCTCTAAACTCTCTAATTTAGTGATTTATTGACTAGGAAAAGGGTAGAAGAAGCAATACTCAAGCTGAAATTGAACATAAAAACTAAAAATTTGGGGTGATATACTAATAATAAATTCAATTATGCCTATACTTCACACACTTTGGAAGCTAAATAACTTTCACACATTCACTTCATCTTCATACAATGATTCTTTCATCAATAGTTCATAAAGGTCTTTATAAATGTTCACGCTATCATGGAAGGAATGGAAATAGGTTCAATTCACTTTTAGATAAGATAGAAATTAGACTTATACACTTGATATGACCTATAATAATTCTTGTTTTTTTCATAAAGGTGAAAATTTCAGACATAAACATACAAAAAATAATCATTCATTAAGTTATATCAATGAACATGAGACATACACACTTCATGAACAACCTAAAAATAGAGGAAAATTTTGCTTCTTATTGCTTCAAAGGTGATACAGTACAAAATTTTGGTAGAGTTTATGTATATCCAAAGCATAATCTCATCATCTTCTCTCAAAAATGAAAATACATATAGAAAAGGAAGCCAAAAGAGAGGAGACAAGCAGCTCCAAACTAGAGATGAGTCATCATGCTAACTCAACTTCACTTCAGATTTAACTAAATTACCAAAAGCCAAAAACCAATGTATTACATCTTGATTTTTAACCTTATTTTCATAGATTATGGAATATTAAAGAGGGATAAGCTTGTTTGAATGTTTTTAAAATTCAAATGCTCTTGTGTATGCATTGATGGTCTTCAGTCTTGAATAGATATTGATCATCTTTAGTTAAATCCTTTTGATCTTCAATTAACTCCTTTTGATCTTCACTTAAAAATATCCTTAATACTCTTCATCCATATAGTGAGTGACTTCAGTTACCTTACTTGCATCTTGAAGTTTGACTTCAACTATCTTACTTGCATCTTGCATGCATGTTTCTTTCTCTTGACTTTATAAAATTAACTCAAAGGGGGTGTATTAGGATAGAGATTGCATGTTTTTTGTTTCATGAGTCTCCTCCATGAAAATAGGACTGATTGACTTTATCAAGTCCTTAATTAAACTCCTCAATTATTTCATGTTTGAATCTCCACCTTTTTAGGGTTGATTGAAGGCTTCTTGAATCATCTTCAAGCTTGACTTGACATTTTATAAAACTGTATTCAATGAGGCATATTAGGAGAGAGATATTACATGTTTATTCCATTAAACTCTTATTCCAACTTGGAGTCCATTTTTTAAAACAAACACTTAAACTCTTATTGATCTTCACTTAACAAAGAGAACATGTGTTTGACTAGGCAAGGTTATTAAGGGTTTCAATGCATTGATTAAGATTTTGATTGTATTATTAATTTAATGTGGTATATAAGGATAAATTTTATGTTAATTTTGTTTAAAACTTTATCAAATATCCTTACTAATATTTCATTTGATGATGACAATAACATCTCTCCATACTAGTTCTTTTTGGATATATCTGTCTTCTATGGTTTTGGCAAGTTTCTTGAACGCATCAAGAGAACCTAGAACTTGATGAATTTGAATTATTTGAATATATAATCATTATAAATATAATTATAACATCATCACCATGGTGGTATAGACATTAAAATAAATTTTTAGCTCCAAATTCCACTTACAACTTCTAAAAATGCCATTTTATGCTCTTTAGGTCTTAAGAAACCCCGATTTGGATTTAGGGGTCTAAAATGATTTATAAGCCTCAAAAGATAATCCTAATATTCTCATTACATATTTATAAATGTTTAATACTTTTAAAATTTTTAAAATCTTGAAAAACCTTCACCAAACTCTCAAAAAAATCACAAAAAAGTGATTGTTTGTTGTCTATAGGGTGACCTAAAAATATTTTTCTTTGATCTAAGCCTCTTTTGAATTGGTTTTCATTCTATAATCATATATTTATACCTATAAACTAATTATACATACTATAAAATTAATTTTCCCCTTGGAAATATTTTAAACACTCATTTCTAACTCCATTTGTGAGTAAATTAGTGAAAACCCTTGATTTTTTTTTTTTTGTGGACACTTGTGTTTTGAAATTATTTCTCCTCAAATATAGTATGAATATTAAACCATTTTTAAACATTAAAGGACTTCAAAACAGACCTTCATGTAAAATTTCAAGATATTTAACTTAATAAAACTCAAAATATACACTTTTTAGTGTTTCCTATCTTTCACTTTCTCATTTTTGAATGCCTATAGGTCTAAGTTTTGGCATTTTCTTGAGTTTTATGAGGCATAATGTTAAGAAATAATATCCTATTATGAAATAAAAAATTTATAATAAACATTCTGTAATCAACAGTGACAAATAATATCACCAAATAACATGAGATATACATGGAAACCCTTGACAATAAGCAAGGGAAAAACCATGGGCAAATAGCAGTGTTTAGTCTTCTATTAGCTTTAGCAATTAACCTCTCCAAAAAGAGATATTCCTCAAATGATATCCTCTATTAAAATTATTTCTTACTCTTAAATCACACAAGGATATGTAAAGCCTTTCCTAGCAAACTAATTCCAAGCTTACTCTTACCAAGATTCACACACTTGCTCACTAGCTTAATTACATAAGGGAGAGTTATAAATTTATAAAAATACATAATGTATAAATGAGAGAATGAGATAAAACAATGAGAGAGAATAAAATTTTCCACCCTCCATGTGGGCACACTATTGATCAATAGTGAAAGTTGTCTTTTACATGTGCAAGGTCCAACTTTGAATGGCATCTTCATGATGCACTTTGACCTTCTCCATGTGCACCAAAAAACTACATCCCACCTTACATGTGACCTCAATATAAAATAGTAGACAATGTTCCTCACTTTTTCATGTGCATACTCATGATTCAAATTATTCCTTAACTTTTGAATTAAATCAAAAGATACCATAAACAAATTGTGTCCTACAAGCATATGCTTAAGTGGAATGATGAGATCCACTTTCCTTTTGTCTCCCACATGCATCCAAAAGTCATCCCATGTGACTAAGTGGATAAATGTTCCCCATTTCTCTCTCCTTATCTTTTCAATAATAAAATATTCCTTGTGGGCTATGCCACTTCACCAATGTTCCATCACATAAGCATAGTCACTACCAATTCATCACTGCCAGCTCTCAAGCATAGTCACTACCAACTCACCATTATGAATAGTAACTACCACCTCATCACATGAATAGTCATCATGAATATTGACTTCACATCTTAACATTATCCCACTTTAAGTCAATATACATAGGCTTTGCCACACTTACGTATTCTTCTATCTAGCTACCAACCATGTCCTTTGTTGCCTTAACATAAACCCAGTAGAAATTTTGATGCACTACTAAAACTTCTTTGTAATGACTAGATTTGTCAAAATCTAATACTCTACAATAGATTACAATACCTAAAGTGATTCTTCACTTCTCCATAAATCAATCATCCATCTAGGATTCTACCATGAACCGATCATAACTCCCACTGCTTGGGAATAACTAGTCTAGTGCGTATCATGCCATATATGAGGCTTCCTACTCCTAATGAATCCAATACGTAAGACACAACATGTTTTTTCCTCCTCTAAGACACTCTTGGGAAAATAAATCAATAATTCAATAAGTGGGGTACTTACTTTCTATCGCATCCTTGTAAATCTCGTTCCTTGGTTTGTTCCTCCATACCATCTTCATCTCATGTTTCCCAACCAACTAAGCCATCAAAACAATGATCATGTTAGGGTTTGCATCCAACATGTCATCAATACATAGTAGTAACATAAAAAATATCTTGTCATTAATCCCATGATGATCTTCTTCATTTATGATAAACACTTGGCTTTCCATGAAGTTACCATTGTACTCCCATCTGCACATCTACTTTAGCTTATAAAGTCTTCAATCTACAAACTATAAACTCTTTACCTCATCCATATAACCCTTTGGCTATTCTATCTCTTCTATAGATATCATCATGTAGGAATCAAGCTAATATAAATTTTAATAGCAAAAATTGTACATAGAAATCTTGATAGTATTTAGTAAATAAGATCACATAGAATTCATACCAAACTTCTCTTCATAGCCTCTAGCTATCAACCATGTCCAAAAATGGCACAAGTTTATTGGACTTATCAACCACTCCTATAAATTCATCATGCTACTCAGTGCATCATTGCACATACTGAGTTTTTGAGCCCACAATGAAAATACAACTTGATCTATCAAATGTCATCCAAATAACCAACTCATGTGCCTTTAGTGTTGTTACATGCATCTCTACCTAGTTATTCACATCAGCTACACTACATCCCTCATAGCTACTCATTTATGCTATAATGTAACCTTATGCACAAAGTTCAAATAACTCTAATTTATATGGTTTCACACTGGCATTATCCTTTTGGGAACATTAGGTCTCAACTTTTTATTCTTCATCTTCCTCAACTACTTCAAATAGATACAATTTTAGGTATCTCTTGTACCTCATCCTTTCCATGGAATTTTTTCCTTTTTTTTTAATTTAACATCTCAGCCAACAAATATGTGGTCAATATGATACCATAATCTGTGCCCTTTATTTTTCACCATGGCTAAAAACTACACTTGATTTTAAATCAAGTATGGACTTTGACTTGTGCTTTAAACTTAACCCTCTCATAAGACTTACCTATAGCTAGCATCACATCACCTTAGGAAATCTTTGGTGTTGGTGTTATTACATTACTTGTTACTAAATATTTTCATAGTCGATATAAGGAGACATGAGATTCTCATTTTGATACCACTAGGGATCCTTTGGTAATTATGCATTTACCATTCCCAATTCTACAAGAATACCCCAACTCATCCATCTTCTTGATGGACATCATATTCTTATTTAACACAAGAACATGATGAACATCCTTCAACATTTTGATTCATGTAGCCTAATCTTTTTATCCCCTCTTCCCATAATATCTAATGGATGATCATCACCCATATAGACAGATTCTCCACTACATGTTGGTAACCTAAGAACCAATCTCTATGTGGAGACTTGTGAAAAGATGCACCTGAGTCTAATACCCAGGCATTGTCACTTGATCTACTACTACTGAGGTATAAATCTTCATGTGTTGTCGCTTCCTCTAAATTTGTTATGTTGGCCTCAGATAAAGGTAGATTTTGATTTCCATCCTTATTCTCATTATTCAAATGCCCAAAATCCTTTTATAAGTGTCCTAGATTTTCATAATGCTGACACTTAGTCTTTCACTTGCATCCTCTAGAATTTTATCTAAACGGTGATCTCTTTTGTGTGCTCCTCTCACTAGATCTCCCTCTCATAGCCAAGACTTCATTACTTGAGGATTTACCAAAAGACATTCTTCTTATCTCCTCTCCAAGAAATGATGCTACCACATCATCAAACTTAAGAGCTCCAGATGATGAATTACTGATGGTCATCACCACATGATCCAAATTATCAGGGAGTGAACATAATAAGGTGATTACCTTGTCCTCATCTTCCATATTTACATTGATAGAGACTAAATTACTAACAATAGTGTTGAATTCATTTAAGTGAGCAATAATGGATGAATTTTCTTTCATTCTCAAACTATATAGTTGATTCTTCAGGAATAATTTATTTGTTGATGACTTTGTTTGGTAAAGGTTATTCAAATTCTCCCATAACTCTTGTGAAATATTCTCCTTAGAAATATTGAAGAGCGTAGAGTCTGGAAGATAAATATATATTGTAGAAACTACCTTCTTGTCCATGTTGTTCCAATCTTCATCTATCATATTTTTTGTTTTGATTTTAATATATTTCAAGGCTAGATCTTGGTCATTCTATACCAAGAGATCCTCTAAATTCAATTTCCAAAGGAGAAATTTCTACCATCAAATTTCTCTACTTCAAATTTGGTTATTCCTCATGTCATTGTAGTAGTTCCCACTTGCACATAGCTCCCTTACAATAAAAAACACTCAAACACAAGAGGTTTTCACAAGAGCCTAGCTTTGATACCAGTTGTTAGGAATAATATCCTACTGTGTAAGAAAACAATGCAAAATAAATAAGACATAATAAATAATGACAAATAATATCACCAGATAACATGAGATATATGTGAAAACCCTTGATAGTAAGTAGGGAAAAACCATGAGAAATCGCAGTGTCCAGTATTCTATTAACTTCAATAATTAACCTCTCCATAAATAGAGATTCTTCACACACTCTCCTTTATTGCAATGCTTTCATACACATGAATCATATAAGGCTATGCAAATCCTTTCTTAGAAAACTAATTCCAAGCTTACTCTTACCAAGCTTCACACGCTTGCTCACTAGCTTAATTACATAAGGGAGAGTCATACATTTATATAAATTCATAATGGAAAAATGAGAGAAAGAGATAAAACCATGAGAGAGAAGAAAATATGCCACCCTTTGTATGGTCAAACTATTTATCACTAGTGAAATTTGCCTTTCACATGTGCAATGTCCAACTTTGAATGGCATCTTCATTATTCACTTTGACCTTCTCCATGTGCACCAAAATGTTATGCCCCACCTTGCATGTGACCTCAATCTAGAATAGTAGACAATGTTCCCCACTTTCCCATGTGCATACTCATGAGTCAAAATATTCCTAAACTTTTGAATTCAATTAAAGGATCCCATATACAAACTACACCCCACAAACACATGCTTAAGTGGAATGATGAGATCCACTTTCCTTTTGTCTCCCACATGCATCCAAAAGTCATCCCATGTGACTAAGTGGAAAAATGCACCCTATTTATCTCTCCTCATATTTTTAATAATAAAATATTCTTTTTGGGCCATGCCACATCACCAAGGTGCCATCACATAAGCATAGTCATTGCCAACTCATCATTACCACCTCTCAAGCACAATCACTACCAACTCACCACTGTGAATAGTAACTACCACCTCATCACATGAATAATGACTTGTAAATAGTGAAATGTGAATAATTATTTCACATTATAACACAATAAATACTTCATTATTTTTTAATTATAACTTGGAATATCTCATCTAATCATTCCAACCATTATATATGCTCAAGCAATCACTTAAACCACTCGAAAAATGTTTTTTTACTATCTCTCTTACATGCTTAAAACCCTAAAACCTGTACCATTACCTTTCTCCATTATTTTCCTTAAAATTTTGATTAATGAAGGTTTAGGAAGGTTATTTATTCCATATACTATCTCACATAACTTTTAATTTTAAATAAATAATTGAAAAATATAATCACATCTCCTAAAACCGATCTATTGGGGTTTAAGAAGGGTTTTAAAGCACCTTTTCTTATTAAAACATGTTCATAAATTTAAACCCCTATAACATAAAATCAATAAATTTAATATTTAGGTAATATTAGCCCCAATATTCTCCTAATATCATTCAAACCAACTCTTCTTCTTATTAATGGAATGAACATCTAAAAATTTCCCTTACTAGTTTACAACTGGCTTGCTAGAGGAATAGAATAAACCTCTATAAAAATTTTAAACTTTGAGATATTTTTTAGCATGGTTTTGGATTTATGAAGGATTTAGGATTTTTTAGAGGGATTCTTGAATCTTTACTCCATGAATGGAGTCTTCCTGAGAACCTGCACATAAGCAACCTTGACTAATGGTGGCAAAATTTGTCAACATTCTTGATGACCCTATTGGGATGTTTGCCTGATAAACACTCAAGACTAGTTTACTAACTTAAAAATTAGGCTATGGTGTCATGAAAACATCACCAAATCAAAAACTAAAAATTCCCTCAATCAATAACAATACTTGTGCATAAGCACTTAGAGAATTGAAAACTATAACAACTATGAACTAAAAAATATGCAAGATAACATTTATAAGAAAGTAAAAAATAAAAATACTATGTACAACACTCAAAATTCACCTAGATAAAATCAAAAACCTCTTAATTCCTCTCCATGTTGTTTATAAATATGAGGAATAAGATTCTATTTGAGTTCTATTCTGGTTGGATCAGCTCTTTTCTTTCTTGTCAACCTATTTGGCTTGTCTTCAAGTGAATCAATTGAAACAAGCATATCTCCAATATAAATACACTCTTCACATGGTTAAATTCATACCTCATTTTTATCTTAAAAACTAAGAAAACTCTCTAATGTAAACACATTCTGATTCATAGGAATAGCTATAACTTTAGCCTCTAATGGCTCACTAAAATGATGTTCTTGGCTTTTCATAACATCTTGAGAGATGTCATTTTTATTTTCAATTAATGCAAATTGTTCAAACACTTCAATGATATCTACACACTACTCTCTAGCTTCATAAAGGTCTTCTTGAGATATACTTTGATCAACATATTCTTAAACATGATTTCCAAACTTGGCAACCACTTTATCAATGTCTTCATAAGGAGATGTAGGCTTACATAAATTATCAATGTCTTGAATCAAATCAAGGTAATATTGCCACTCATCATCAAAACCTTCTTGATCCTCACTTGTAACTTCTTGAGGATAATTATGAACCACTACATCTTCATTTATATCTTTACTTAGCTCATGTCTAGGGCTATTACTTTATGAAACCACTACTACAATCTCGCTATCTACTACCATGTCATCTTGAACATCTTCATGATAGAATTATTGAGTCTCTCTTTTATCTACAATTTTATTTTACTCCTAAAAATTTATAACATGATATTATTATATGCCAAATTAAAACTCATTTAATTAACACAACTCTTGATCATCCTCTCTTGACAAATTCTCCTCTTCACATGAATATTCTTATTTTACATTCCATACAATAGGTCTTCCTTAAAAAAAGGATATGGTGTTAGGGTAAGAGGTTATTTTTGGTGGCATAGGAACATAGGGTATTATGGGATGCTGTTTAATAATCTTTGGGGTTGAAGAGTCATTAAGAAGACTTTGATATTTGGAAGTAGTATTTTTATTCAAGAGTTGTTTGAAAAGAGGGAAAGAAACTTATGTTAAGGATCTTTCATTCTTCTCTTTCCATTCAACAATCAACCTCTCACATTATGATATGACTTGATCCTCATAGAAAACTTCAACTTGAGGATTAGATTAGAGGCTCAAATAACTTGGAATATTTTTTGGTTTGGTTTCAACAACTTTCTCCTTCACTTGATTTTGGATTAGCATAGGAGTATATGAGAAACTTAGAAACTTTCTTAATTGAGGAGCTTGAGGGATTTGAGGAAGAATGGAAGAAGTATGCAAAATCATAGGATTTTTCATAGGATTAATAGTTATAAAACTTAGAATATTGAATCAAGTAGACTCTCTTGAAGGGTCAAGGGGTTATTTTTCTTCTTGGTTCCAACTTGGAATTTTGGACTTAATTGTTTGTGTTCTTATGGGAAATTGCTTCATTTGTTCTCTTGTAACCTTATTATATCTCTTCAATGATTCAATCTCTTGATGATATATATAGGCCTGATATGTAAGCTATTCTCGATGTCCATTGTATTCCCCTTCTCTATGACTCTCCATACATTGTCTCTCAAAGTCAAGTCTTATCTCTTACACACTTTTTTTAGACTGATTGGAAAGAATATGATTTTGCCAAGGCTGGTTGGAAACATGATTAGGGGTGGGAGGGGTTAAATTTCATAATGAAATTGATATATTACTGGTCTAGAGCTACTTGAGGTGAATACATAAATATTTTCACCTTGATATGAGTGATATGAAAGTATAAAAGATGCATTTTCACAAAATGAAGGACTAAAATACATGGCAATTGATGCTCTTTAGGCACTTGGACTAATTAAAGTAGTTGTATATAACTTAGATTCACTAGATGTAAAGTAATTGAGTAATGTCTTTGCTTTAAATTACCAAAACCAACACCAATATTTAGCAATCTTTTGAGTTATGGTCACACTAGGCAACCCAAAAAATTGTTATCACTCAGAATTGCACTCTTTTAAGAATGTGTGTCTGTTCTCACTCTTGTTAACACAATGGAAACTCTCCAAGGTGTGGGTGATCTTATATTGGATAAAATATTTAGATGAAGGGTTGGTTCCTTTTTTAACACTCGTTTTAATCACCTAAAAGTGGTAATTAGATGCTAAGAATGTCACTTGAGTTAACCTATCCTTAGGCTATCCATAGACCTATCCTTGAGCATTAGACTTACATTTCTAATCATTTATCAAACCATAATCACCTATAACCAATCATAAAAAACTCCCCAAAACTATCATCTTAAACTCCAATCCAATTTACTTAATAGTCTACAAAGAAGACATTAGTGCCACATTTGGGTCACTACAGCCACATGGCGTTAGTGTCCCAAACTAGGTGCTAATGTCCTTAGCTCTAGTTCTTCCCAATGGATAGTTTTTAAAGTGTGTACCCCTCTTAAGGTTGGATTAATCTCATTTTATTATCCACATAATAAATATAACCTATAAATATAATTCTAATCCACATCTATTCATTAGAAGGAAAATAAATGCAAAAACTATTAAAACCAAGGACAAAGTTATGAAAAATCAAGGTATTTGATCCCTATTTTCCCTAATTTATGCATAATACCATCTAAAATATTCCTAAGTCTAGTTTTCAATCATTTCAAAGATCAATCACATTTAAGGCATCTAATTCCACTCTCATTCTAGCATTCACTTACACATACATCAATCACTAGGTGGGATAACTACATCAAACTTGATCCCTTCTCAGAGTATTAGTATGTAGGTAACTCTCTACATAGTGGGGTGTTGAGGATGTCCAAACACACACAAAATTATTAATAATGTCATACTTGTAAGGAGATTAGGGTTTGCACATCAAATCATGTTTTCTAGGTACAACACAGAGCTATAGATTTTGGTCATGGAAGAATAAGACCTATAGACATAGGCATAGGTGCTCACAGAAAAAATGAATAGTCTCATAAAGGGGAGGACACTAGCACCACATTGAGGGCACTACACATAGATGATGATGCTATCCAAATGGGTTATTACTATCCATTAAATATATGAATACTAGAATCTTATTGATGACATAGACTATTGCCCAAATGTCAAATTTTTTAACCCAAATTATCCATGATAATCAGTTTTTAGATAAGTCTCTATTTATTTCTATTTATAGAAAGTAAAACAAGGTCACAATCACAATAAATTATTACTTAATTATTTCATATTTATTTAACCGATTTAAACATCTCATCCCCTTAACCAAACATAGAAATTACATTTGTAAAACCCTAAAAGGTTAAATCATTTGGTGACCCTAACTTACTTCAAATATTGCATCAAACCCTAGCTTACATTCATCCAAATTTTGTGTAATAATTTTAGGGATAAATAATTTTGATTTTATAATTTTATTTAGACAACCTAGCTAATTAAAATCAATTTTTACATTAGGGTTTTAATTTATTTTACATCTAAATTAAATTATTGTAAAGAAACCCTAGCTTTCAAAACCCTAACCCTAGACACACTTAGGGTTTGTATCTTCTTTTCTACCTATACTCATATTTTAATTTCAAAAATATCAAGTTTGCTCTCATATTTCAATTTTGAAATATTCCATAGATTACTATCCTTAAAAAGTTCAAAATATATAAACTTGTTTTCCTACCTTTCAACCAATAATGGCAGAATTTAACAACATATTTGATGAAACTAAGAAGAATCCATTAAAAGACTTTATGTCTAAAAATAAGGATATCCAAGAGGAATTCATAAACATATTTCAAGAGGAAAGCCAAAATAACAACAATTTTCAATCTTTAACCCCTCTAGTTAATGATGTTGTTACACCTTCAATGGGGCCCACTCAACCAACTCAGATAACACAATCCAAGATTATTATTCGACCATCAATGATATCCATACTTGTGGCTAGTGCTTCTCTTCCTAATGTACAATCCCTTATGTAGTATGTTCTTTCTCTATAATCTAAGGTGTTACATCTAGAGTAGGGGCAAATAAGCCATCACATGCCTTAGATTCCAACATTTTCTTGCATACACCTTTGGCACATCACATAGAAGCAACTCCTTTACCATCTGGTTTCATGGCACCCATTCTCACATTATATGATGTAAAGGGTGACCCATAACACCAACTCAAATCCTTTCACATAGCATGCTTGGACTATGTGTCCAATGATTAGATCCTTATAAAGTTATTTCCATGCACTCTCAAGGATTATGCCCTAAAATGGTTATATGATTTGCCAAACCAATATATTATGGCATTAAATCCTTTAGAAAATATTGTTTGTGGATGTGGACCTGCAACTCAATAGCATTAATCTCCCCTGCCACATCATTTGACTCTATAGTTGTTCTCACATCAACTTGCTATGATTACCTAATTCATTAAATGTTTCTATCTCTCATTCTAATTACATCTAGAGTCTTCCAAACTACACAATCAATTACTCTATTTTGTAAAATAATCTTTTATCATATTCTCTATCTTTATGAATGTAAGCGGAGGAAATATATGAATCAAATTAGTGAAGCCATGTTGTTTGGTATGTAGTAAATGATTGTATAGGAGAATATTGCAGCCCTACGTAGCTGGCATATGGATTAAAAATGTGTATTACTCTTGGCAAAAGATTAATGAAATTTAACTATTTTATATTTGTTTTGTTGTGTCTATCTATTTATTTCCTTTATTTTTATGAGTCATAAATCCAACAAACTAGTATCAAAGTGGCAGAAATATCTTGGTCAGTGTAAAAGCCACCCAAAGACAAAATGGAATTATTTCAAACAAGAAGAAAGTTCACAAGTTTTGGGCTAAAGAACAAGCATTGAAGTGAAGAGACCAAGTCAAAATGGGTAGCGACTTAGCCAAGTAAGTGGGTCTATTTTAAATTAGCTTGTGTAAGAAGTAAAAAATTACCTTCAATGTAGACATGCCAACCATTAGTAAAAATAAAATGAAGAGTGGTAATTGCTCGTGTCATCTATTAGAAGTTGCTGAAATAGAGCATTAAAAGTGAGAAAGAGAAACTCTAACAACAAAAATCAAACATAAGGATATCAATTTTATATAATCCATGGCAAGAATAATTGGTAGCATTTCTCAACCCCAAATAGAATATTTAATGGGAAAAATTATGATTTTTGGAGTATAAGAAAATCTTATTTTGTTCACAAGATATTTGGGACCTGGTTGAAAATGGGTTCCCTAAACTAGAAAACCAATAGGCATATCAAGTATTGTCACAAGTAAAGAAGGACTTAATCAAGGAGAATAAGAATAAGGATTCCAAATAATTTATTTTCATTCATCAATCCATGGAGGAATCAATATTTCCACATGTTGCAGTTGTTACAAGGTCAAAACAAGCATGGGAAAGCCTACAAATAGCATACCAAGGTACAAGCAAAGTTAAAACTTCCAAATTACAAATACTTAGAAGATATTCTAAAAATTTTCATATGAAAGAATTAGAGAATATAGACTCATTTTTTACACATGTAATGGGCATTGTGAATCAAATAAGAACTCATGGTGAGAGCAGAGAAGACCAGAAGGTTGTATAAAAAATAGTTATAATCTTCCCTATAAAGTTTGATTAGTAGTAGTGGCCATTAAAAAATCTAAGGATTTAACTCAAATATCAGTTGAAGAATTAATGGGGTCACTTATATCACATGATCAAACCCTAAACTATTTAGGGGCATCTTCATCAGAAAATGCATTCAAAACTTAGCTTTCAGGCAATATAACAAGAGCAAGATCAAATTACAGTAGAAGCAGAGGTCATTTTTCACCAAGATGAGGTGGATAATCTAATCAATTTGAAGTCAGACCAACATCAAGCCTACATACATCTTTCACAACATCAAGAGGAAAAGCCAACAGCCATTTTCATATCCATCATCAAGGAGAAAGTATGATAAATCCAACATCCAATGTCATTATTATAAAATATTTGAGCATTTTGCATTTGAATGTAGAAAAAGGTAATATGATATGAATAAACAAAAATCAAACTTTACAAATGAAAACCAACTCAACACTAATGAACAAAACACAATGTTGATAACATGTAATGTTGCACAATAAAGCTCAAAGGAAGTATGGTTCTTAGATAGTGGGTGTAGCAATCATATGAGTGGAAACAAGGAGTTGTTTACAATAATAGATGATTCGATAAAATTAGAAGTAAATTTAGGAAATGATCACAAAGTATCAATCATGGGTATAGGATAAATTAACATAAGAACAAAACAAGGTGAATAGAAGCATATCCCTGATGCATATTATGTTCTTGGATTGTAACACAATCTTATAAGCATTGATCAATTGATGTAAAAAGGGTATAGGATATACTCTGAGAATGGTGAATGTGTGATTTTAGATAAGAAACCTAGAAAAAGGATAATGAAAATTTTTGAAATGATGAGAAATAGAATGTTTCCTCTTAAGATCTAACGTTAACTATGTTTAGAACCTAAAGAATTACAAACAATTGTTGAAGCAACATTTAGAATTTCATGCAAGGATCAATCTTGGTTATGGCACTTAATATTTGGGCATTTAAAGTTTAAAGGTTTGAAAATGTTGTATATAAATAGAATGGTTTATTGATTGACACCAATAAAGCCACTTAAAACAACATGTGAGAGTTGTATACTAGCAAATCAAAATAGATAAAAAAATTTCCATTGGGAAATGTTATAGGGCAAAGTATCCACTTGAGGTAGTCCATTCAGACCTTTTTGGACTGATGTAAACACCATCCATAAGTAGAAATCTATATTTTTTTACATTCATTGATGATTTTAGTAGAAAAACTTGGGTCTATTTCTTGAAACACAAATCAGCTGTGTTTGTTGTTTTTAAGGAGTTCAAGGCAAAAGTTGAAAAGGAAAGTGGATATTATATCAAAATATTAAGAACCAATCAAGGTGGTGAATACATATCAAATGTTTTCTAAATTTTTATAAAGCAAATGGAATAAGAAAATAATTCACAAAAAGATATAGACCTCAATAAAATGGAGTAGCTGAAAGAAAGAATAGGACAATTATGGAAATGACATGAATCATGATAAAATCTAAGCATCTACCAAATGAATATTGGGTTGAAGTGGTTGCATGTGCAGTATACATTTTGAATATGTGTCCAACAAAAGTTGTGATAAATATAATACCACAAGAAGTTTGGATTAAAAATAAACATAATATCTCACATTTGAGAGTCTTTGGATGTGTAGCATACTCCTTAATACCTCAAGAATATAGAAAGAAGTTGGATGATAGAGGCTAAAAGTGCATTTTTATGGGGTATAGTGAACAATCCAAAGCATGTAAATTATACAATCCATTTACAAAGAAGGTAATAATTAGCCATGATGTAGAATTTGTTAAATAAGAAGCATGGGATGGAAGCATTGACAAAATAACTACAATTACAGCCAATGTTCCACATGAGAATGAGGACAATGAAATTCAAAGTGAAAACCCTAATACACAAGAAAATACTCCTCAAGATCTACAAGAAAATGTTCCTACAATGCCTCCTAAGGCACCTACCACTCCAAATCCATCTACTCCAACTAGTAATAAAAATAGTGAATCATCTAATCCAACACTTGCATCACTGAGATCATGATCAATAAACACTTCAAAGAATACCCGTAGTCTAAAGGAGATTTATGATGAGTCATAAGAAGCTGAAAATATGGATTTATGTTGTAAATTTTCATTCTTAACACAGTTGATCCAATTTACTTTGAGGATGTAATTAAATATGACAATTGGATTGTAGCTATGGATGAAGAAATTCAATTAATTGAAAATTATCAAACTTGGGATCTTGTAAAGATTCTTAAAGGAAAGGATGTTATTGGATTAAAATGGGTTTACAAAAAAAAGTTTAATGCAGATGGGAAAGCTGAGAAACACAAAGCAAGACTAGTAGCTATGATCTTCACACAATAGTCAAGCATAGATTACAATGAAACATTTGTACCTATAGTATGACTAGGCACTGTTAGAATGGTGTTATTTATTGTAGTTCAAAATAGCTAGAATGTTTATCAAATGGACATCAAATCAGCATTATTGAATGGAATTTAAGAAGAAGAAGTTTACATAAAATAGCCACCTAGCTATAAAGTTTTAAGAGAAGAGCACAAGGTCTACAAGCTGAAAAAGGCATTATATGGATTGAATCAAGCTCCTAGAGCTTTGTATAGTAGAATAGATTCTTATTTTGTAAACAATGGGTTTAGAAAGTGTGTAAATGAACCAAATTTGTATGTCAAAGTGAATGAGGAAGGACAAATCTTGATAGTATGTTTGTATGTGGATGACTTCATTTTTTCATTAAATTTGTCAATTGAATCATTTAAGGCAGCCATGAAAATTGAATTTGATATGACTAATTTGGGGCTTATGAGATATTTTCCTAGCATATAATTAATTAAATCTAAGCAAAGAATTTTCATATGTCAATCAAAGTATGTTAATGATTTATTGAAAAGGTTCAATATGTTGAATGTTAATTCAACCCCTACACCGGTTGTAATGAGTTTAAAACTTAATAAGGAGGACAAAAGTGCAAGTGTTGATGCAACTTTATTCAAGAGATTAGTTGGTAGCCTCGTGTATCTAACCACCACAAGACCAAAAATTATGTATGCGGTTAGTCTTATCTCAATATTCATGTATAGTCCAAAAGAGTCTCATTGGAAAGCCAAGAAAAGAATACTAAGATATATAGTTGGAACAAAGAGTTTTGGGATCATGTATACACCATTAGATGATTTAAATTTGATTGGTTACATGGATAAATATTAGGGAGATATCATATATGATAGAAAAATCACTTCAAGATATGTTTTTCATCTTAGATTAGGTGTTATTTCTTGGGTGTCGAAGAAATAACCAATTATTACACTTTTATCAGCTAAAGTAGAATACATTACAGCCACATCACTAGCTTGATAGATACTTTGGATGAGAAGGGTACTTTCAAATTTGATGCATACTCAAGAATAATCTATAAATATATATTGTGATAATAATTCAACCATTGCATTATCTAAAAATCATGTGTTTCATAAATGCAGCAAGCATATTGACACTAGATATCATTTTATTCATGAAGTGGTGAACAATGGTGATATACATATTGAGTTTTGAAAGAGTGAAGAACAACTTGTAGACATCTTTAAAAAAATTCTTTCAAATAACATGTTTGAGCATCTCTGGGAAAGCATAGGGATAATCAGTATCCATGGTAGTGAAGATTAAGGAGTGTTAGTGGACATGGACCTACAACTCAGCAACATTAATCTCCCCTGCCATATCATCTAACTCTACAATTTTTCTCATGTTAAATATGATCACCTAATTCATAAATCTTTCTCTCTCTCATTCTAGTTGCATCTAGAGTCTTCCAAACTATGAAATCAATTACTCTATTTTGTAAAATAGACTTTTATCATATTCTATATTTTTATGAATGTAAGTAGATAAAATATATGAATCAAAGTAGTGAATCCCTACTATTTGGTATGTATTAAATGATTGTCTAGGATAACAACACAACCATGTGTAACTAGCATAAGAATTAAAAATGTGTATTACTCTTGGTAGAAGGTTAATGAAATTTAACTATTTTGTATTTATTTTATTATGTTTATCTATTTATTTTCCTCTATTTTTTTTAGGCATAAATCCAATAGATATATTCCTAGCACACTTCTCTATCAACATCAATGATAATATATCATATGCACAAGTGGCACAGCTAAATCAAAATTCAAATGAGCCCATGGTTGATTATGTTTTGCAATACAAAATAATACTATCAAATTTGACTAGCCCCATGGCAGATAGATAACTTCAAGATATATTTAAATAGTTTCTATTACCAACACTTCAAGAAGCTATCTTATTCAATAAATTTCCCACATTTATCGATATGTGCCACATAGTTAAGGAAAGAGAGGTTAATCTCTTAGTAATGGGTAACCTTAAGTACACAAATAGATTAGATTGAACTATGAAGAGTACAAACAAACATCCATACAAAGTGATCAAAAGGCCATAGTCATCATAGCTTCATAGCCTTCTCCCAAAAAACAAAAGTGATCAAAATGCCATAGTAAACACAACTTCAGAGCCTTCTCCTAGATTATTTTTATCAAATCCTTAGCACAGGGTTACTTCACTAATCTACCAGAGTCACCAACATGAGTTATACAGCAACTATTATAATACAATGTCATATCTCTCCCTACCATTAAAGAGGTTTATATGACATATCCTCTTCCAAAGAGTTATGATGCAAATGCATTCTTCGAATATCACAGGGCACCATGACACATAACAAACAAATGCATTAGCTCGAAGCACAAGATACAAGATCTCATTGAGGCTAACATTATTTATGTGGGCACACCATAAAGGCACCAAAATAACATCAAATAGAGGAAAAGACACTTAGATATTTTTAGATCCTTTCCCAAAGCATACAGCTAATGAGGTAGGGGGAACATCAAGTGTTCACTATACATACCAGGCTCATCCACCACTAGCTTCTTATCACACAGTTACAAAGGAGACACATCAAATGCATAAAATCATTGGTCTATATCATACCATAGTTCCACCTAGACCACTTATCACATTTTTAAATTGGTATATTTTGGATGATGACACAAATTTACATGCACTCTTCATATGAGCATATATAAACCACCATCTTATTCATAGTGTTATGGTTGAACACAAGTCAATCATAAGCATGTGCGCCATGACACTTTTACATCACTTGGGATACACAGAGAAAGATATATTCCCTATAGATATATTCACTACTAGTTTTAATGCCCATGTTCATAGTCCCATTAGAGAGATTATGCTTCCATTACAAGTTAGACCAACACACATAGCCACTCAATTCATACTAGTACCTAGTGCGGGTGTATTTGACATATTATTAGGTAGGCCATGGTTATAATAATGTTGATCCATCCCATCTAGAGAACATTTATTCCTCAAGTATACACATGTTAACTAGGTGGTTAAGATTAAGGGTGTCCCATATCAATATCCTCTTCGCATCCCATAGGTAGTTCTAACATAGATTTTAGTTACACTTCTAGCACCAACACCAGTTATAGTTCCAGTTCCACTACCAGATATTGCATACTTATCAGTTACATTAGAGAGTACATCTCTTAGGCATATATCATAGTGTTTAATAGATTCCTTACAATAGGCCAAGTTTACTTCTATAGTGTCTACACACACACATACTCTCCCTCAAAGACCATTACTAGAGATACCATTGCATCGAAGATACATCATAGATTCTAAAGGATCTTCCTCTACTTAGTTTACAATGAGATCAATTATATTATGTTTTAGGGGTTCTCAGCATAGGGCACCTACATCTTCTACATCTACTAGATGGGTCCCTAAGACCCCTACAGTTCACAAGACATCATAGTTAGAGCTACAACATCATAACATCACTACTCAGGTAGCTTTAGGTTTAGATTATATAGCACACTAGATCATGGGCTCACAGTTTCCCTTTCAAACTACATACATGATCACAGTTCCCCTATTTAACATAGGTCATAGTGATGGTGAGTCTCTCATGAGACTCATTGGTTAGTATGGTTCCTAACCTTGTACATACTTCCTTTTCTCTCTCGCTCCTTGTACATAGTTTACTTTCATTTTCTTATACATAGATTATAATCAAAAAACATAAAAATAATATAATATATGTCAAAATACAAAAACATTCAAATATTTCAAAAAACACAAAATTTTACAGATTGTATGCATTGCTATGTTTACATTTCTACTACTTGATAGATATTACATGTTGCTAGCTATCCTAGTATGTCAGTTTTATCATACACATGCTACACTTACTCTTGTTGAGTGCTTGTATATTCTAGATAGGACTCAGGTCCACTACACTGATCTAAATTAGTTATCATCTACCCATTGGGAGCATTTACACTGATCCAAGTTTATACATTGCTACATCTACCCACTTGGGGGCATCTCCTACACAGTTCATATAACCAAGTTTTATCTTTAAATACTATACATTCTAGTTATACATCGATTCATCTTGATATTGATCATGGTTCCTCATTGCTCATATTTTTTTCCAACTATCACTAGTTATATGCAGTATATATGTATCCTAGCATCTACATAGATTTATACTACATAGTTATACATGCTTTCATTTCTAGTTCCTATATTAGACTTTATTGTGTTTCATATGCTTTTTCTAACTTTGAGGGAATTTGAATATGCTATTGTTCTTTAGCTTCTATACCACTTATATATTTATATGCCTTGGACATGTTCCCATGTCCCTTATGTGTGTTCTTTCATGTTTTTATATCTGTACATTTGAACTTGTCTTTCTATGTGGCTCTACGCTAAATTACTTATTTTTTTATGTATGTGGACATTTAAACATGCCTTATATGTCTTCATTCTCATCCTTAGTGACATATGCCCATGTCCCTTGTATTATAGCCCCTTGGCCTACCTTTTGTGTGCCTCATGTGCTTGTATGTTTGTTTCCTTATATGATTATACACCATGACACTTGTATTTTCTCATTACACACACACACACACACCATTTTTCGATGCCATGAGAGCTCTCATGCATCTACCATTCCTAATTGGGAGCCTTGATGGACATCATGCCCCATCCCCCTAGGTAGTTATTCATATTTATTACTATGTGCATTGATTCCATCTATATTGACACTCTTGTGAATGTTAGATTACAACATACATCTTACATTTCTTACTTATGCTTAGATACATTTACATTATGATGTTATGTTTTACATTATATTATAATATCATGCAATACTATGACTAAAACATTTTGTAGAGATACTTCTTTAGAGGGAATTTATTACATAGGTTTCACAACTACCCTCAAAAGAGGGGTGCATTCACAGGGTTTTATCACAGAGATTAAACTCCTAATTTTTTTTTCACATATACATTTCAGCACACAGGCTTAGTTTTAATTATCAGACTCAAGGAAAATACATAATAATATAAAGACTTAATAGTTAATTTAGATCACACAAAAATTAAACTAGATAGTCATTAGCACCTAGATTGGGACACTAGTACCATAGGGCACTATTGCTAGTATCCCCAACTTCAGAATAATCTAGATCATTTAGACTTATACACTATATAAATTATATATTTGCATAGATATAGTCATAGGTTTAGTAGTTATGTTCATATTTAGCTCAAATTCATTCATTTCAATTAAGATTCATGCCAGTTACTTAGATTTATGGGTATCATGTGTGGCATGATAATTTATACATTTGGATCAATTGTAAAGGTTTATCTATTACATACTTGATTTAGATTCTATATACTCAAATACCAGATTGGGGGTATGTGTGCAGCACATAGTGTTCATATACTGAGCTTTAGATAGGTTGATCATATGGAATGGTAAACTCTATTTCATTCTCTACATTATATACACTTGCTATCACATTCCAGTTTGTCACCAAATTCATGCCTTAATCCATCTACAATGGTTGGAATTCATGAGTAGCCCAGAGCTGCCTAATATACCCAAGTGACTATGGAGTTGAATGCACAGATAGATTTACTTAGTTAGATACTTTCATCATTTTGTTTAGTTTATTTATAGATGCAACTACCTCATATAAGGGGTAATGATGGAGTCATAGCCTACTCAAATTCTTGATCCACCTACATGAGAGGGTTAAACACACTTACAGTCTTATCCAAACTATTCACAGAGACTAGGATCCACCAAGTAGGGGTGAATGATGATGGTGTCAAAATCAAATTGAATTCTTAAGCCACCCATATGAGGATTGATCAAGCCATCAACTCAGTTCAAGTTATTCAATGATATGATCACCATGCACACACACACACACATAGGTTGTTACCAATTTTATGCATTGGTTTATGTACCCAATGAGGTATATTTGTTCCTTTCCTCTCTCTTTACTTGTCTTTACTTACTTATTTCATTTCAGCGTGCTTTTGATCATCTCTTAAGTAAAGATTGATTTTTGCATATTTCATTGTAGGGCATTGCTTTGGATCATATTCCACATCCATAAACCTAGATTCGCATATTTAAACTTAGTTACATGGGCTTTAATTCCAAGGTAAGTCTAGGTATGCTTCCTTTTCCTTTATACTAGTCATTTCACTTTGTTGCATTACTAACATAAAGGGAGGGGTAAATGTAATCACCTAGAAGTGGTAATTGGATGCTAAGAGTGTTGTTTGATTTATCATATTCCTAGGCTATCCATAGACCTATCATTGAGCATTAGACTTACATTTCTAGTCATTTAATAGACCATATTCACCTACCATCAGTCATAACACAGTCCCAAAACTATCATCTCAAACCTCAATCTAATTTGCTTATCAATCTATAAAGAGGGAATTAACACCACATTTGAGATACTACAGCCACATAGCACTAGTGTCCCCAATTGGTTGCTATTTTCCTTATCCCTAGCTCTTCCCAATATATAGTTTTAAATTTTGTGCCCCTCTTAAGGTTGGCCTGAGCTCATTTTCTTATATGCAAAAGTAATATAACCCTATAAATACAAGTTTAATCCACCTTTATTCACTAAATAGAAAATAGATGCAAAATCTATTCAAACTAAAGACAAAGTTATGCAAAATCAAGGTATTTTATCCCTATTCTACCATACTTTTTACATACTACCATGTATAATAGCGCTAAGTCCAATTTTCAAGAATTTAAAATCTCAAGCACATTCAAGGCATCCAAAGCCACTCTCATTATATCATTCACTTGCACATCCATCAACCACTAGGTGGGAAAACTACATCAAACTTAATCCCTCCTCAAATTATTGGTATGCAGGCAACTCTCTACACAATGGGGTGTTGAGGATGTCTAGCCCATCCTACTAACACACACAAAATTACTACTAATGCCATACTTAAAATGAGATTAGGGTTTACATCTCAAATCAAGTTATTTAGGTACAACATAGAGTTATAAATTTTGGTCACATAGTAATAGGACTAATATACATAGGCACAGGTACTCTGAACAAATAAGAATAGTCTTGCAAAAGAGACCACTAGCCCCACATTGAGGACACTACACATAGATGGTGCTACTATCCAAACTAGGTGTTATTATCCAGTGAATAGATGAATACCAAAATCTTATTAATGACATAAAATACCACCTAGATCACAAATTTCATAACCCAAATCATCCGTGATAGTCAAATTTTAGATAAGTCTCTATTTATCCCTATTTGTTATTATTTATATAAATTCAAGGTCAGAATCACAACAAATTGGTACTTAATTATTACATATTTATTTAACTGATTTAGACATCTCATCCCATTAACCAAACATAGGAATTACACTTATAAAACCATTAAAGGTTAAATCACTCACCTACTTCTCTTTAAACTCTCTAATTTAGTGATTTTTTTACTAGAAAAAGGGTAGAAGGAATAATACTCAAGCTGAAATTGAACATAAAAACTAAAAATTTGAGGTGATGCACCAATATTAAATTCAATTATTTCTATACTTGACACACTTTGGAAGCTAAATAACTTGCACACATTCACTTCATATTCATACAATGATTATTGCATCATTATTTCACAAAGATCTTGAAAAATATTTACACTAGCATGGAAGGAAAGGACATAGGTTGAATTCACTTACAAATTAGATAGAAATCAGACTTAGACACTTGGTATGACCTGTAAGAGTTCTTATTTTCTGCATAAAGGTGAAAATTTTAGACATAAACATATGAAAAATAATCATTCACTAAGTTACATAAATGAACATGAGACACACACACACTTTATGGACAACCTAAAAATAGAAGAAAATTCAGCTTCTTATTCTTTCAAAAATGATGTAGTAAAAAATTTTGGCAAAGTTTTTATATATCCAAAGCATAATCTCATCATCTTCTTGCAAAAATGAAAATACATATAGAAAAGGAAGCCAAGAGAGAGGAGACAAGCAACTCCAAACTAGAGATGAGTCATCATGTTAACTCAAATTCACTTTTGCTTCAAATCAATTACCAAAATTTAAAAACCAATGTAGTACATCTTGATTTTTAACCTTATTTTCTTGAAGTATGGCATAGTAGAGAGGGAGAATCTTGTTTTAATGTTTTGAAAAGTCAAAGGCTCTCATGCATGCATTGATGGTCTTCACTTTCATAGAGATATTGATCATCTTCAGTTAAGTCCTTTTGCTCTTCACTTAACTCCTTTTAATCTTCACTTAACAATATCCATAAGACTCTTCATCCATCTAGTGAGTGTCTTTAGTTACCTTACTTGCATCTTGGATTTTGACTTCAGTTATCTTACTTGCATTTTGCATGCATGTTTCTTTCTTTTGACTTTCTAAAATTATCTTTAAGGGGGCATAGTAGGAGAGATATTTCATGGTGTTTATTTAATGATTCTCCTCCATGAAATTATGGATAATTTATTTGATCAATTCCTTAACTAAACTTTTCCATTCTTGCATGTTTGAATCTCCACCTTTCTAGGGCTGATTGAAGGCTTCTTATATCATCTTAAAGTTTGACTTAACATTGTATAAAATTAGATCCAATAGGGCATAGTAGGATAGAGATATTTCATGATAATTTTATTGAACTATTCTTCCAACCTTGAGTCCATTTTTAAAAATAAACACTTCAACTCTTCTTGGTCTTCACTTAGCAAAGAGAACATGTGTTTGACTAGGCAAAGTTATTGAGGGTTTTAATGCATTGATTGAGATTTTGATTTTCATCTTACTCTAAGGTAGTGTATAAGGAGAGACTGGATGTTTATTTTTTTTTAAACTTCATGAAATATCCCTACGAAAAGTGCATTTTATGATGACAATAATATCTCTCCATATTAGTTCTTCTTGGATATATCTATCTTCTATGGTTTTGGCAAGCTTCTTGAATGCACCATGAGAACTTGTAACTTGATAAATTTACATTATTTGAACATATAATGAGTTTAAATATAATTATAAAATCATCACCATGGTTTCATATACCTTTAAATAAATTTTCATTTCCAAATTTTACTTACAACTTTTTAAAATGCCATTTTGTGCTCTCTAAGCCTCAAGAAACCCTAATTTGGATTTAGGGGTCTAAAATGAGTTATATATATCAATATTCACTCATAATATTATAATTATATAGGTATTAATGGTTTATACTTTTATAAAATTTAAAATCTTTAAAACTCTTCACCAAACTCTCAAACAAAACTTTACAAAAAAGTGTTTGCTTGTTACCTGTAGGGTGACCTGGAGATGTTTTCCTTTGATTTGAGCCTATTTTAAATTAGTTTTAATTATATACTAATGGATTCATATCTTTAAATTAATTATACATTTTATAAAATTATTTTTTCCCTCGCAAATATCTGAAACACTCATTCCAACTCCATTTGTCATAGAATTAGTGAAAAAACATGATTTCTTTCATGGTGCAGACTTGTGTTTTGTCATTTTATATCTATTAAAGTATATTATAAACATTAAAACAATTTTAAACATTAAATTACATAAAAACATACCTCCATGTCAAATTTCAAGATATTTCATTCAATAAAACTCAAAATGGGCACTTTTTAGTGTTTCCTAGTTTTCACTTTCTCATTTCTGAATGCTTATAGGTCTATGTTTTAGTATTTTATTGAGTTTTATTATGCCTAAATACCTAATTATTTTTTAATTATAATTTTTAATATCCCCTCTAATAATTTCAACTATTGGATACAGTCAAACAATAACTTAAACCACTCAAAAATCATTTTTCTCATTATCTCTCTTGCATGCTTAAAACCCTACAACCTGTACATTTACATTTATCCATTATTTTCCCTAAAATTTTTATTGATTAATATGTATTAATATTATTTATTCCATATAAAATCTCACACAACTATTAATTTTCAAAAAATAACTCAAAAATACAATCACATCTCTCAAAATCAAGTTATTTGGGGTTTAAGAAGGATTTTATAGCACCTTTCCTTCTTAATGATTGTTCATAAAATTAAGCCCCTATAACCCAAAACCAATGCATGTAATCTTTATTTTATATGTGCCAAAATATTTTTCTAATACCATTCTAACTAACTCTTCTTCTCATTTATAGAATGAACATCTGGAAATTACCCTTAATAGCTTGCAACTAGCTTACTAGAGGAATAAAAGAAACCTCTACCAAAATTTTGACCTATGAGCTATTATTTAGGATGGTTTTGGATTTATGAAGCCTATATAATAGTTTATATATCTTCTTAAATCTTTACTCCATGAATGGAGTCTTCCTGAAAACTTGCACATAAGCAACTTTGACTAATGGTGGTAAAATTTGTCAACACTAATGTGTGCCCCTAGCCAAAAATCAACCTTGATTGCCTCATTCAAATTTCATAAGGGACCTATTTAAAAAATTCAACCTAAAAAACAAACATTAACAAATAAAAATGAAATAATGTGGTTAATGTGTTCTCTTATCCTTAAATTAACCTTTGTTTCCTTGATTACATGTGATAGGGGTTTGATCTAATTGAATTCACTTTAAAATAGAAACATGAACACACAAAAAAATTGGTCTAATATATGCTCTATAAAATTAAATTTTGAAACACTTAGAACTCCAAAAAATGTCAGTAACCAATTTAGTAAGCTCCAAAACCTAAAAATTGATTATATATTTTCCCAGATGAACACCAACTATAAAAGTTACACCTTGAAAGCCTTAAGTTCAATATTGAAATCCTAAAAATTACAAAGTACTAACTAGATTGGATTTTTAAAAATAATTTTTTAAACCAAAACTCATGGAGCTATGAGACAAATTTTAGAATTTGTAAAGTTACCATAATTTCTTATATTTACTAAAATAATTTTAAATTATAATCCACTTAAATATTTATTTTAGTATATATACAATTTTCCTTTCACTTATTCAACTCACACTACTTGGAAGACTTGAAAAAATTAAAATAAAGATATCACATATGTGCTTAAGTTTGGAAATCTAAACATAAGGCCTAATCTGCACACATATATCCAAATCTATGTTGTAGACCAAAAATATAAAAATTCAACTTCAGACATGATAAACACTATGCATTTCATTGAGAGTTTTCATGTAAATATTACTACGATGTAGAACACACTCTCTTGTTTTTAAATATTTAATTTTTTAATATTTTGATTACTTTAATATTTTTATCTATATTTATTTTTAAGCATGTCTTTTTATGTTGTTATATGCCATAACTATACATGTATATCTTTGTTTATGTATCTATATTTTTGTTCATCCAAATTAGAAAGAATTATAGCATTGCAAACTAGGTCTAATTTTTTAGTCACATCCCAATTTCTCACTAAGCTAATTTACCTGATTATCCATAGATTGTTATAGTTTTTAAATTAATTAATTACTATTTAATTAAGTTGTAATTCATATGTTGTTATAAGACAATTATATGTTGCTTTGATTACATGATTACATTTCTATGAATTAACTATATATATAACTTAATGATCATGTTATTAGCAATATTTTATGGATATATATCATGATGTTATGAGATAACTACCTTCTTGTCATGAGTTTGATGTAGGAGAGATTCATTCCTCAAAGCATGATGGAGAGAGAGCATAATCAGAGAGGATGGCATAGATCGAGGTGTTGGGGGATGATACAGGAATACTTAAAACCCATGCACGCACCATGATACATATCACTCTTTTTTTAGATCAATATTAGCTTTTATCTGAAGCCAAAACCAGTTTTGGATTACAATAGAGGTTTAGTCTTCCAAATAAATTAATAACCACAAACATATTTAACCTATAAACTTATATAATCTCTTTGAAATAGATAATAACTTGATATTCACCTAATTTATGGATTCAATATCAACAACTAAGAAAAAACCAAAGCATAAAAGGAATTATCTAACCTAAAACTATACCCATAAAGTGAAGACATCACTTTGATCAACCATTTACTGCTTGTAATCTTCTACTCCTACTAGAAAGCAAAGACTCCATAGTCCACTAAGTACCACTGGTAATATAAGTCTGAGCATCCAACTTCAATCTTTCTACTTCCATTTTCCTGCCTCTCTTCCCTTTCTTACTATAGTTACGAGTCTTTAGTTCACAAGACCTATGGGCAATCGATTAAAAAACACTACTTTCTAGCTCTTCTTATTCTTCCTCCTATCCTTCCCCTTCCTCTTATGAACCTTCCTTCTAATTGAAACTATCCACTAATGGATAAGATTTTTCAACTTCCTCTAGCCCACACTCCATAGCATCTACTTCCTTTACAAGCTTGGGCAAAGAGGTTGGCCTGATTCTAGAATGAACCAATCTTCCTCTACTACCAGATCCTTTTTCTTTCACAGATTAACCTAAACTTCTTGAAAGGTTTCCAAAGAAGGGGACTCACTAGATTTGTATTTTTCCTTGAATTACATATTATGAACTAAATCGTTATTCAAGCATCCAACCTTTTCTGACCCACTTTTGAAGAATCAAAGATTATGATCTTTTGAAACCCTTCTCAGGACAAGCAAAAATCTTATGGTCATTTTGATTAGATTTGAAGCATCTAAAAAGAAGACCTTAAAAATTAATAAATTGATACCACACTCTATGATAAGAAGAGATTTGAATATAATGGTCCAAAGGTTTGGACAAGTCAACCAATACACATGCTTTGACAAAACTCTAATTAGCTTCAATAGATTCATCAATCTTAATAAAAATACCTAACTTACTCACCAGCTATTTGAAAAGACCAGGATCACACATAACTAAGGGAAGATTATAAAATCTTACCCAAATTGGGGGTTGTAATATAATAGTTGTAGTTGGGTTAAATAATAGTGCCTAAGGGCTGAAAAGCACCCCCTATTTACCCACAAACCAAGGTCCATTCTTCCAAACCAAATCTATGTCAACTAGAGATAGAAACTAAAGAAAAAATAAACCATTTGACAGTATATATGTAAAAGGATTTTCTATCTAAATCTAGGTACCAAACACCCACTATTAAATAACTTACCAAGATTCCCATTTTCCAATACATCTGTTAATCAAAAATTTGCTTCCCCTATCCATATCAATCTCTGAAAGTTATGAGTCTAAGATTTCTAGAATAGGAAGAGTTGAGAAAATTTGGGAAACATCACCAAGAAAGCCCATTTCCAAAGCCATTTTCTATAAAATTTATACTTTTGGATTCTTCTTCTCACCCTACTTATCAATTATTCTCTCCTTAGTAGAATTTACTAAAGGGAACTAGCTTATGGGAATAAGAATTGGATCATATCTAGGCTAAGCCTTTATAATAACTTCCTTGCAAAAAAACCAAATGTATGAAATCAGTTAGAAATATTAATGCAACTAAAAAACACTAGATCCTTAGGAAAAACCCTAACCACCCCTGAATAAACTCTAGCTAAACTCTTCTCCAAAAGGATCCACCTATTGAAAAATTGCTATCTTTACCCATCAAATCAGACCCTCGATTCTACCTGAGCATTGACCCCCTCCCCATTAAATCTACCCTAATCCTCACTTCTACCTAATCTCCCTCCATCCTCTTCCTCACCCTCCTTCCCATTTATTTGTTTGATCCCATGTCATTTACCTTTTATGTGCCCCTGATTGTGAACCTCCACCTCTATTATTTTGCGTCATTCTTCCCCTTCACCTTCACTTGCTTCAGTCATGATCATTTTATTATTATTGATGTCATGCCTCAATACCTCCTAAAATTTTGGGGTATCAAGATTTTTGAAATTAACCTAGAACCATAGACATTTTTGTAACCAAAATGCCCAAACTAGTGGCGAATAGTATCCCCAGCCATAAATTATGGACTTGCCTCATCATATAGAACATAGGTTTTAAGCCACATGTCGACCCCTATCATATTGAACATAAATTTGGTAGCCCATTTCATTATGGATACTCTTCATGAATAACCCACAATAAGTTAGTATTGGAATGATGTTAGAGAGTGGTCATCTTAGGGAATGGACCCTGAAACTTCTCATTTTTAACTCTCAACTCACTCACTGTTATGCTATCATCATCAGGTTATGATAGATAGCACTCTTTATATTCATTATTTAAATTGATTATCTTTAATACATCTTTTATGTTATCTACATTTAGAAAATTAGTTGTGTGTTAGTTGTGATTTAGTTCAGTTTAATTCTTATGAGGACATAATTTGTGTGATTAAATTATGGTTGTAGTATATTGAATAAGTGCATAATGTTGCTTTTGACCATGTCATGTTAGTGAATCCATGATTTTAGGTAATATTTCTTTATCAAGTAAGTAAATTTGTTTGATTATTATCTAATTACTGTTAATTATCATTGGTAATTATATTAATAATGGACTTTGTGAAATTGATACAAGATCATGTATTGTCAAAAGACCATGCAGGAAATAAAAGATTAAAATAATGATTAATAATATTTTTGAAAACATTTGAGAAATTTAGGGTTTCTTATTTATGTTAAACTCAAGGTTGGAATACATAAACAAACAATATTTGTGGATAATGGGATTTATGCATGATGGAATTATGGAGAACTATGAACTTCATGCCAATAGTTGCATACAGAGCACGTATGAGAAAAGAATATGGAAAAAAGAATGATAAGAGGAGACATGGAGAAGGGCATGGGATGACACAAAGAGGATAAGAAATAAGAGCAGAGAGAGAAGGAGAAAGGATTATTCTGGTTCAATAAATATCAACCTGAAACCTATTGAAAGGTTGGTGAAGTAATTTTATTATTGTTTAAATCAAGAGAATTTTATGTATTTTAGGGTTTTGGTAAATTTTTTATATAATATTAATGATATAGGTTTAGCCCTGTAGATGGCTTGGTCATCCATAGAACTAAACCTATATCCCCTAAACATATATCCCCTGTCGATATGGAAATTTTGTGTATGCTCTTTATGATATTCATTTAGGGTTTTAGTATATCAGATATGAATTGAGTTTATATGTTTTTAAAAATATGAATATATAAATAAGTATTGTATACATTTGTTTCTCAAAACTGTGAACACATATATGGGAACTGTGTACTTTTATTTTTCAAATCGAGATCCTATATAAAAGGATTGCGTGCATATTTTTATAAATCATATTATAAAAAGCTAAGTATATGTAAATTAGTTTTGAGGATATGATAGAACTATCCTAGAGGAGGTGCAGGGAGTGTTTAAGTCTTATATCAAAATAGAGTTTCATATTATAAATAATTATGTTATGGGAAGTGATTATTATAACCATTTAGATACTCAATAGCATATACAAGTAGTGGATATTAGTGTTGAATTTCATATCTATATTATTAGGATCTCATATACATATATATACATATCATGCAACTTGTATTTTGTTTATGTGGATTGGGTATCTGGTTTCAACACTATATAGAAACTAGTAATGTAGTTTGGAATCTTTAAGTGCATTTGTTTAAATAAAAGATAGTCGACAGAGTAAAAATTGGAATAATATATGTGTTAATGTTTATAAATTATGCATAGATTATAGTGAGTTTAATATATTGTGTGCAATGGATAGGTTGTTATGTGAGTCACAAATATTCTACGATAGATGTTGATTTGATTTTGATTGACACTAGTGAAACTAGGACAAAGCATAATCCTATAGTAAGAGGAAGAGGGAAGATTATAGATTTGTGTTGATAGTTGTTTTTATAACTTTGTTTATCAAACTTTTCAAGATAGCATAACTAGATTAAATGACCTGAATCTGTGGTAAATAGGGTAAATGGATTATAACTAGTTTTTCCATCAAAAATGGATTTTGACTTATAAATTGATAGAAAAGAAATTAAAACAGGGGTTCAAGAATAAAATTGAAGTCTTATGATTGAAATTTAATGCTATTTTTTTATTATATAAATTAGAAATGATTTTTTGATTCATAAGTAGTTCATAATGGAAAAATGAATCACTATTAGTTAAAACAGATCAGTATTTTTGATATATGAATAAATACATGTATGCAAATAAAATATGTATAATACTAGTACGTATATATGGAATATATTTATATGATAAAATTACTTATCCATACATATTTATAGCATATATTTTTACAAAGGAGATGTGTGCAAATAATTATGGTATTTGTTGATTGTTAAATTAAGTTAAAATCCTAAGGGATAGGGCACTTTTATTATATGCATACAACCCCTTAAAAGTATAATAAGATATATCAATGAATATTTATGCTTAATATGAGATAAGACATTAATTTTGAGGTATTTGATCTCTAAAATTATATTGATTGGCTTGTTTTTAATTGATAAATATGTATATGGAAAAATAAACTATGATATTATTATTTGTCATAAATGGTACTACATTTGAGTTAATTTTGGAAATTAAAAACATGTAGTCTAAGTATAAATTATACCCAATTGGTATAGACTATAATTGTATATTTATTTATTATTTATGTGATAAATAATATAGTTGAGATTCATTACATACATTTGGTGGACTAAATGTATGTAATTTTATTATTCCTACACCTAGCATGTTTTATGCCTATTGATAGGAAGTAATATGTATGAATCTATTGGTTATATTTTATATTAACTAAATCTCACATTGATGGTACTAAATAAGTATTGAAACAGAATTCACTAGCTTACTTAGCATCACCAATACCAGACAAGGGTAATCCAATCAAGTGGTGTGTATGAATTTGACTGATCTTAGAGATCATGAACTATAGAAAAGTTTGGCCAAAGTAATGTCTAGTTAAATATTGTCATTTCATATGTATAATTTACATGTTTGTGCAATATTATGTTATAAAATATTTTTTTTATGATACATAGAATGTATTAGATATGTTACATCACACAGGTATTAGTTTGTCTATCTGAATTCCTACACCATCACTATCTACCCATCTATGAAGGGAGGGCCATTATCTAGTTAGGGGATTGTGCATAGGATCAATGGTCTATGGTTGGTATAAAATAGTGATCAGATGATGCTCTACCTCTCCATAGCAGTATTATTGAGTGTGTATCCCTTTAGGGCTATCACATGACCATGGGGATATATTTTTGGGGCCTAGAGAGCTCCATAATATATTTTTCCCCACTCCACATTTTGTGAAACCTTGCTCCACATGTGAGTATAATATTCTTTGTATTTCTAATTTATATGTATTCCGTGTTGTATGGAGTTAGTTGTTAGATGCCTATTTTTCATGTTGACTTGTTTGATCTTAGGGAATTAGTTGTTTATTGGAAAAGGGAATGACTTCCTTGTTTCAAAGAGTTGGTTGTGATCACATGTCTTTAGAAAATGTATTTTTTAGAAGAGGATAGATAAATATGGTTATTTCATCCGTAGGTGGGCTAATTGATGAGATTACTTAGGTGGAGGATAGTTTTCAAATGGTGGATAATGCTTATCGTGGATAAGTATTATGCAATTCTCCTTGTTTGGTGGATTTTCCTTCATTTGTTATATATACAAGTGTGATGTGACCTTTACAGGTTGATGTGTTTATTTTTAGGGGTGTGGATTTTGAGAGACAAAGTTAGAGTATAGATTTTTTTTGCAAAGTGTAGGTGTTTATTATAGGGTATGGTATAGCAACTTGTGAGATGCAGTATTGTGCTAGTGCAGGTGAAAGTGCAACATAGCATATGTGTAGCATTTTCTATAAGAGATATTCTATCTCTATAAGAGGTCTTTATAATCTTATTTTGTTTACATATTTTATTGAGGATTTTTTTAGTGGATGTATCCCACATTAGGTGAACCACGATAGATCTGTGTTATGGTTTTTTGTTGTTTTGTTCTCTCCATTTATGTTTTCATTTAGCTATGATTTGAGTAATTATTTCTATGATGCATGTTAGTACATAATTAAATTTGAATTCACATTTAAAATTTAGTTATGTGATTTTATGGTGATTTAAATCTATTTAAAATTCATATAATTTCTAACTAGTATTAGAGCATTAGTTGTGTTTTATTGAAGTGGTAAATCATAAAAAAGGTTATTAGCTTGAGTGGGAACTATGGGAGAAGATATCAAATTCAAGGTTGAGAAGTTTGATGGTAAGAATTTTGGTTTGTGTAAAATGTAGATGGAATATTACCTATATCAGAAGGAGCTTCATCTCCCCTTGGAGGGGAAAGCATAAAAACATGTAAGTATGAGTGGTGCAGATTGGTCATTGCTTGACAGGAAAGCATTGAGAGCTATACGATTATGCCTTGCATATTTTTTTTCATTTAACATTTCTGATGAGAAAACTACAAAGGATATCATGGATAAACTTGGGAATTTGTACGAAAAACCCTCAACCTCAAATTCAAAAATTTTTATGAAAATTTGTTTAGTATAAAAATATTTGAGAATAGTTGTATTATTAGTCATTTAAATGATTTTAATACAATTGTAAGTATGCTCACTTATGTTGGAATTAATTTTGATGATTAAATTAGAGCTTTGTTGATTTTGTGTTCTTTGCTTGATAGTTGGGATAATTTGGTTATGGCTCTGAGTAATGCAGTCCTTGTCAAGGGAAGCTTAAATTTTGAGGATATTGTAGGTATGATTCTTAGTGAGGAAATACAAAGGAAAATCACTGGTGAATCATCTTTAGGTAATGCTTTGTCTATTAATACTAGAGGGAGGTAAAAGAATAAATGCCAAGGCAACTATAAAAAGTCAAAAGGTAGATCTAAATCCAGATCTAGATCTAAGATGCTTCAGGTAATGTTTTATTTGTGAATATTAGAGGAAGGCAAAAGGAAAAGAGTAAAGACAACCATAGAAATTTAAAAGGTAGATCTAAATCCAGATCTAGATCGAAGATGATATGCTATCATTGTGGGAAGAGTGGATACTCAAAGAAGGATTGTTGGATACTTTAGGATAAGAATGCCAACTAGGAGGAAATGAATGAGGTAAATGTGACATCAAGTAAATCATGTCAAGATGCCTTAATTTTTTCTATGTATAGTTTTGTTGAGTCTTGGGTATTAGATTCAGGGGCTTATTTTCATGCCACCCCACATAGGCATTATTTTACTGATTATGTTCAAGATAATTTAGGACATGTTTATCTTAGTGATGATGAACCATGTGAGATAGTAGGGAAAGGTTGTGTTTAGTTTTAAATGTAGAATGGGAACACATGGATACTTAAGGATATATAGACACATGCCTATGTTGATATGGAATTTGGTTTCAGTGGGGTAATTGGGTAGTAAGGGTTGTTCGGTTATGTTTACTACAAACTCTTGGAAAGTTACCAAAGATGCTCTTGTGATTTATAGAGGTAATAAAATTGGTACTTTATATTTGAGTATTAGTGTTGATTCTTGTGATTTAGTTATTGTAGATAGAAATATAACTATGTGTCACTACAGGCTCAGTCATATGAGCCATAAGGGTGTGGAGATATTAAAAGACAAGTTGCCTAGATTAAAAGACATAGACCTAAACTTCTATGAGAATTGTGTGTATGGGAAACAAAATAAGGTTAAGTTATTGAAAGTTGGACCCATAAAGAAAGAGCACAAGTTAAATTTGGTACATTCAAATTTATGGGAACCAGCTCGAGTATCTTCTATTTATGGTTCCAATTATTATGTCACTTTTATTGATGATGCAACTAGGAAAGTTTGGTTTTATTGCATTAAAAATAAATTTGATATATTTGACACTTTTAAGAAGTGAAAAGCCTTGGTTGAGAATGAAACGGGTCTCAAGTTGAAATGTGTCAGATCAAATAATGGAGGTGAGTATTTTAGTAATGATTTATTTGATTGTTGTTCTAAAAATGGAATCCATAGGCAAAGGACAGTTCCAAGAAATCCATAGCAAAATGGGGTATCTGAAAGGATGAATAGAATAATAATGGAACGTGTTAGGAGCATGAGGTTACATGTAGGGTTGCCTTTATAGTTTTAAATAGAAGTAGTTAACATGATAGTATATCTGATTAACAAAGGACCTTCTACACCTTTAGAAGGAGGCATTCCTAAACAAGTTTGGTCTGGTAAGAATTTTGATTATTATTTTCTTAGAGTCTTTGGATGTGAGGCTTTTGCTCTCATTAAGAAAGAGGATAGGACCAAGTTAGAGGCAAAATCAAAGAAATACACATTTTTTGGTTATGGTGAGGATGACTTTGGTTTCTATTTATAGATTATTAAAGATAAGAAAATATTTTGGTTTAAAGATGTAGTATTTAATTAAAAAAAGTCATGTATAAGCATGAATTGCATTAACATGAAAAAAAAGAGTACATAGTATTGGATGACATTGTGGATGGAAAAGTATCCAATGATTCAGTTCAAGAACCTTCTACACAAGGACCCCAAACTCCTATGGTAATAAGGTCTTCTAGGATAAGAAGAGCACCTAAACTTTTTTCTCCTTTGAATTATTTGTTACTCACTGACAATGGAGAACCAGAGTGTTATGAGGAAGCAATGCAGGTAGATGTTAGGATGAAGTGGGAGTAAGCCATGGATGAGGAGCATAGACCTCTCATGGAGAACCAAACATGGGATTTGGTAAGGCTACCCAAGGTCAAGAGTGCATTTCCAAACAAGTGGATCTTCAAAATAAAAGAAGAGGATGAAGGGAGAAAAAGGTATAAGACCAAGATGGTGGTTATGGGTTTTGCAAAAAAATAAGGTATTGATTTTAATGATATTTTTTCTCTTATTGTAAAATTGACTTTTATTAGGATTGTTCTTGGTTTAGTTACAGTTGAGGATTTGCACTTAGAACTGTTAGATGTGAAAACTACTTTTATTCATGGTGATTTGGATGAAGAGTCATATATGAAGTAGCCATAGGGATATGAGGTCAAAGGGAAGGATAATTATGTGTATAGACTAAATAAGATCGTGTATGGCCTGAAACAAGATCCAAAACAATGGTATAATAAATTTGATTGTTTTATGTTGGAATAAGAATATCAAAGGTGTAATTGTGACCATTACGTGTACATCAAACATTTTGATGATGGTTCCTTTATTATTTTATGTTTGTATGTGGATGACATGTTAGTTACAAGAAAGAACATATAGCATATTCATATTCTCAAGAAATAGCTTAGTGACTCTTTTTCTATGAAGGATTTGGGTGTTACAAAGAAAATACTTGGCATGAGGATTACTCGTGATAGGAAGGAGAGGAAGCTAATCTTATCCCAATCAGAGTATGTGAATAAATTCTTGGAAATATTTAGCATGTTGGGTGTTAAATCTATTGGTACTCCTTTGGCAGGACACTTTAGATTATCAAATGAGTAGTGTCCCAAGACAGAAGTTGAAAATCTTAAGATGTTAAAGGTACCTTACTCATTGATAGTTGGTAGCTTGGTGTATGCCATGGTTTGTACTAGGTCAGATATTTCCCAAGTAGTGGGAGTTGTGGAAGGTATATGAGTGATCCAAGTTATGAGCATTGACAAATAATGAAATGTATTCTTTGGTATTTGATAAAAATCATGGATTTTGTATTATCTTATGGTGGATCAGATACCACTTTATGTGGTTATGTAGACTCGAATATGGCAGAGGATATTAATAGCAAGAGAAGAATGATAGGTTATATATTTACTGTTGGAGATATGATAGTTAGTTGGATTTCCAAGATATATAAGGTTGTGGCTTTGTCAACCACAGAGGCAGAGTATGGTGCTGCCATAGAGGCTTGTAAGGAGATGATTTGGTTATAGGAGTTGTTTTGAGAGTTGGGACTTGAGTAAGAAATTGGGAGACTACACAATGATAGTCAGAGTTCTCTTCATTTGTCAAAAAACTTTACTTTCTACTTGAGGATGAAATACATTTAGTTACATTATCACTTCATTAAGATAGCTTTAAAGGAGAACTTGGTAAAGTTGAAGAAGATTCATACTAGCTAGAATCCTTTGGATATGATAACCGAGGTGGTTACATTGGACAAGTTGAGACTATGTTCATATTTGGTTGGCCTTAGTGGTCATGGAGTAGTGATAGATTTTGTTCAGGATAAACGGTCTCCAAGTGGAATATTGTTGAGTGTGGATCCTTTTGGGGCTATCACATGACCATGGGGATATATTTTTTGGGCCTAGAGAGATCCACAAATGTGGGAAGTGCATTTTTCCCCACTCCACCTTTTGTGTAACCTTGCTCCACATGTGAGTGGAATATTATTTGTATTTCTAATTTTTATGTATTTCATGTTTTATGGAGTTAGTTTTTAGATGCCTATTTTCCATGTTGAATTCCTTGATCTTAGGGAGTTGGTTGTTTATTAAAAAAGGGAATGACTTCCTTGTTTCAATGAGTTGGTTGTGATCACATGTCTTTGGAAGATGTGTTTTTTGGAAGAGGAGAGATAAACATGGTTAGTTCCCCCTTAGGTGGGATTATGGATGATCTTACTTAGGTGGAGGAGAGTTATCACATGGTAGATAATACTCATCTTGGATAAACATTGCACAATTCTCCTTGTTTAGTGAATTTTCCTTCATTTGCTATATATATATATATATATATATATATATAGGTATGATGTGACCTTTAGATGTTGATTTGTTTATTTTTAGGGGTGTGGATTTTGAGAGACAGAGTCAAAGTGAAATTTTATTTTGTAAAGTGCAGGTGTTTGTTATAGGGTGTGGTATAGCAACTTGTGAGATATAGTATTGTGCAGATGTAGGTGAAAGTAGAGCATAGCATATGTGCAAAATTTTCTACAAGAGATATTTTATCTCTATGAGAGGTATTTATAATCTTGTTTTATTTATAGATTTTATTGAGGACTTTCTTGGTGGATGTAGCCCACATTGGGTGAACCATGGTAGATTTGTGTTATGGTTTTATTGTTATTTTGTTATCTCCATTTATGCTTTCATTTAACTATGATTTACATAATCATTTTTGTGATGCATGTTAGTGCATAATTAAATGTGATTTCACATTTAAAATTTGGTTATGTGATTTCATGTTGATTTAAATATGTTTAAAATTCATCTAATTCTTAACAAGTACTTCTTTGGAGACTACACTTGAGATTACCATAGATACTGGAGTTTGTGAGACTCATGCTCTATGGAGCCTTATATTTAGTATAGTATTTATTATTGAAACATTATTCCTAATGAAAATGTAATTATTTACTAATATGTACATTGACAATAGTGGTTGTAATATTGTACTAGTCATGGTTGGAATTATGTAATTATTTTTTGGAATGAATACAGTTAAGTTTTGCTTATTTGTTTCATAGTGAAAGTAACTGAATGGATTTTTTTATGCCTCTTTAATGTTTAACATGTTTAATATGTTTTATCACTAATTATATTCTCATGTTTAATTCTAATGTTGAAAATGTGGAAATTAATTTTTTTTTTTAAATTATGACATTCTAGTAAATCCCAATGGGGATGTTACATTGTGGTATTAGAATTGTGGCTCAAACTCTAGGATTTAATGAGTCCATTAACATTTTATTATCCTTTTGTTTACCATAAAGGATAATGGTGTAAGTTATATCATCTGTAGAGGGTCCTTCCAATGTCAATGACAATAACCCTCCATTTGATCCTAACCAATTTTTTATTGAGAAAGTAACCAAGTTGGATCAAAATCCTGCAACCATGAATGAAACTAGGCATCAAATTGTAGCCCTAAAATATAAAATTCATGGACATGAAGAGGAAACCCATCAAGATGTGCCTGAAGATCACCCTACTAAGTAGGAAATCCCATAATAACAAAGGCATGAGAAATTTTCTCAAGATGCGAGAGCACATGTAGCTACATAATAGGATAAAGATATGAAAAAGGTGAATCCACCTAAGTTTGATGGATACATTATAGGAGATGGAGCCAAAGCATGGTTGATTGAGATGGAGAAGTATTTTGAGATTTGAAACTATTATAAAGTCACTAAAGCAATTTGGGGATATTATCATTTGTTGGTGAAGTAGCTACGTGGTGGGCCAAAAAAAAGTTGGAAATGAATCTTAACTCTACTACCACCACATGGGAGTAGTTTGTAACACTGTTCAGATCACAATGGCTTCCACAATTATACTTTAACCAAAAGCTTACATATTTTTATAATTTTAAGCAAGAAGAATTATCATTGAATGAGTAATGGGAATAGTTCACCAAAATTTTGAAATATGTACCTCAGTATCAGGTTGATGAGAAGTTCAAAATTAAGAATTTCATCATTATATTAAAACCCCATTTTGGTGGATAACTAGACGTTCATGGACCATCTACCATGGACCAAGTCTTCAAGAAGGCAGTCAAGAAAGAATATAAGTTGAAATCTCTTATTCAGGTCAGAGGTAAGTTTAATAAAAAATTTAAAAATTCTAAACCAACTTTAAAAAATAAGAACTAGAAGAAAAAGAGTGGAGACTCGAAGAGCCAATTCAGGAGTCAGAATGCCAAATTCAACAATGGTATAGGTAATAGGAAACTAGGTAAGGGTTTCAAGGGAAACCAATAGTCTGATAGGAAGGGACCATCTAGAGGTTGTTTTATTTATGGAGGTGACCATTTTACTTATGAGTGTACCCAAGATAATTCAATTAATGTTTCATCAATGTATTCATGTGATAGTTAACAATCAAAAATATAAATTCCAAGCTTCACCCATAGAACTATTAGGTATTTTGTTTGAACATCTAGTTTTTATTTTGATAGATACATGAGCTACATTATATTTTATAACTCCTAGAATACTAAATAAGTTATCTATAAAATCTAGAGTAATGGCAAATGCATGGTAGGTACAATATTGGAATGATTCAAAAGTCAAAGTTGATAAGTGTTTAGTTGAAGCTGAGATCAGGTTGACCAAATTCATAATAGTATTAGATCTTTATGTGGCATTGCTAGGGTCATATGATGTGATCATAGGAGTCAACTGTATTACAAATCATAAGGCCAAGGTTGACTAATACCTGAATAAGTTTGAGTGTCAAGATGATTTTGGAAATCAGACACAAATTCAGGGCAAGAAAAGAGAGTTGAGGCTTAGGTAGATTTCTACAATTCAACTCAAGAAGGCTCAAGGAAAAGGATGCCAAGTATTTATTGTCAAGATAGATGAAATATAGGAATCTAATGAACCATCCCTTGAATATTATCATTTCCTTAGGAATTTTCATGATGTGTTTCTAGAGGAATTGCTAGGATTGCTTCTTATACGTGAGTTTGATTTCTCAATAGATATTATACCTAGATTGTAACCATAGTCTAAGGCACTGTATAGAATGACAACCACTAAATTGATTGAATTTAAGGCTCAACTCTAATATTTTTTGTCAAGAGGGTTGATCAAGCCAAGTATGTCATCATGGGGTGCACTAGTTGTCTTCATCAAAAAAAGGATGACACTCTTTGCCCTTGTATTGATTATAGAATGTTGAATAAAGTGACTATCAAAAATAGGTATCTGTTACCTCATATAGATGATCTTTTCGATCATATGTGATGGGAAATGATATTTTATAATATTAATCTTAAATCAAGATATCATCAACTGAGGATAAAAGATGAAGATATTACAAAGAGAGCATTTAAAACTCGATATAGGTAGTATGAATTCACAGTGTTACCATTTGGGCTTATAAATGCTTTGATAGCATTTATGAATCTCATGAACAGTGTGTTAAGAGATTATCTAGATCATTTTATTTTGGTCTTTCTAGATGACATTATTATATATTCTAAGGATGAAGAAGAGCATCTTCAATAATTGGAACTGGTTTTGCAACGGTTGTAAAAGTGTAAGTTATATAGCAAGTTATCCAAGTGTGCATTTTTCCAAAAAAAAGTGCAATATCTAGAACATATTATCTCTAAGGATGGTATTTTAGTATATCCAGTAAAGATAAGAGACATCATGAAGTGACTAGCACCAAATAATTTCCATGAGGTAAGAAGTTTCATGGGATTAGTGGTCTATTATAGGAAATTTGTTCCAAATTTTTCTATGATAGTTAATCCAATTACCTCACTGCAACATAAGAATCAAAGTTTTATCTAATTAGATAAGTGTGAAATAGTTTTTTAGGAACTAAAAAGGAGGCTTACTTTAGCACCAGTGCTAAGAGTTCTTGATTCCAATGATCAATTATCAATGATCACAGATGCATCTAGAGATGGACTTGAAGGAGTCCTTATACAAGATGGTATAATGGTAGCCTATGAATTAAGGAAACTAAAGCTTTATGAGGTGAATTATGCCCCTCATGACTTACAAATTACAACATTTGTGCATGCCTTGCAAGTTTAGAGGCAATATTTTTTGTTAAAACCATTTTAGATCAAGACTGACAACTTAGGACTCAAGTACATCTTCACCCAACTGAATTTTAAAGCTTGTCAAAGGCACTTGTTAGAGTTCTTGTCTGATTACGCTTTTGAAATCAACTATATCAAAGGCAAGGAAAATAAAGTAATTGATGCCCTAAGCTATAAGAGGTACATACCAACTTTGGCTACTATCAAGAGTACTTTTAGGGATCAAGTGATTTAATTTTCTCTAGAAGATGAATTATACAATTAGGTTAGGAAAGTATTTTCTAAGAATGATCAAAATCTTAGGTATAAAAGATATAGAATAGAGAATAATAGTCTTTTGTGATATAATGAAAGGATGTATGTACCAAATAAAGAGAATCTAAGGAGCACAATGCTAAAGGAATTGCATAATACCCTGTATTCAATACATCTAGGAGTAACCAAGCTCATGGCAAAGCTTATACCATTTCATTTTGGGAAGGGAATCAAGAAAGACATAGTGGACTTTGTGTCTCATTGTTTGAAATGTCAGTGTGTGAAAGCTAAACATGTTTATTTAGATGGATTGTTGTATCCACATGGCATACCATAGTGGACATTAAAATTAATTAGTATGTACTTTGTCCAAGGTTTACCACTATCATAGAATAGGCATGACATGATCTTGGTAGTAGTTGACAACTAACCAAAGTAGCTCATTTTATACTAAGAAATTTGATAGATGAAGCACCCACTCTTATGAAGATATTAATAAAGAAAGTGTATTGGTTTTATAGATTTATAGAGAAGATCATTTTCAATCATGATCTGAGGATGACTTCTATATTTTGGTTGACTCTAAATTTAACTTTGGGTATGTAATTAAATATTATCATTTCATAACACCCACATACTGATGGTCAGATTGAGTGAATTAATCAAGTGTTAGAGGATATCCTTCATATGTATTGTATGGATCATCAATATAAGTAAGAGGAGTAAATTCCATTGGTTGAGTTTACTTACAATAACTCATACCAATTAGCTTTGAAGATGCCACCATTTAAAGCATTACACAGAAGAAGGTGTATGACACCAATCAATTAGGATAAGTTGGAAGATAGGGTAATAGTTGGACTTGAGATACTTTCAAAATTGGAAGACCAAATCAGAATAATCAGGTAGAGGTTGGCTGAGGCTAATTATAGATAGAAAAGTTATGTTGATTTGAAGAGAACAGCTAGGCAATTTTTAGTAGATGATAAAATGTTCTTGAGGGTTACGATGCAAAAGATATTGATTAAATTTAGAAAGTTAGTAAAAATTTCAACAAGATATGTGGAACCCTTCAAGGTTTTAGAAGTGGTTAATCTTGTAGTGTATAAGCTTGCATTGCCACCAGCCCTAACTCTATTGTAATATATCTTCCATGTGTTTTATCTTAAAAAGTACACAGTTGATCTTTCACATGTGTTAGATTAGAATGCTTTTCAAATTTTAGATCCCAAGGTGGTCATGGTAAAACCAATCAGAGTAATTGACACTTGTAAACTTCATTTACATAATAGAGAAGTGTCATAGTGCAAGGTCCTATGGGACCAATACTCTAAGGATAATTCCATTTGGGAGGACTATGATGAGTTCTACAGGATATTTCCATGTTTGTTTGTTTGATGCTTCATATTATGTTATTTTTTCTAATAAATAATATTTTTAATTCAGAACTAGTGTTTGAATAATTATCAATAGAATGATGACCAGCATTAGTGGGGAAGGATGTCACATCACAATTTTTCATGAAGCTAATTTACCTAATTATCTAAGGATTATTATATTTTTTAAATTGATTAATTATTATTTAATTAAGTTGTAAGTCATGTTTTGTTATGGGATAGTTGTATGTTGTTTTGATTACATGATTACATTGTTATGAGTTAGTTATATTTTTATATAATTTACATAATAATCATATTGTTAGTATTATTTTATGGATATATATCATGATGTTACAGGCTAACTACCTTTTTTTCATGAGTTTGATGAAAGAGATATGTTAGTAGTATAATCACTAAGAGGGGGTGAATCAATCATACAAGATAATCCAATTCAATTCCAAACTCTTAAATATTCATCACATATAATCATGATGCATACAAATTAACTATTACAATGAACAAGGAAGATATAGCAAGATCAAGCACATAACACATGATATATGTGGGAAACCATCTTGAGAGATAAAACCCAATAAACCCTATAAGATGAACTACAGTCCTATAAAACAAGATCAAACATTTAGACTAGTACCAACTGATCAAGGAATACCCATCCCTTAGTTTAGTGAGACACCAATCCCATAAGGAGTTATTGCCTCTATCTAGTTGAGCACCCACAACAACTAGACCTTTATAAATCTTTATCTTGCAAGGAAGATCTAACCCACTAAGAAACTAAGCACCCACTTAGATACCTTGAATAGATCATGTTAAACACCTATTTTTTCTTTTCAATTGATGATGACTACCTTTGTCTACACTCTTCACCTCCAATCTCTCTCAACCTGCCTCTAGGACTGACTCGCTCAAACTACCTCTTCTAGGCTCATTAGGTCCAATGACCTATGTGTCTTTCTACATCAACTTGATCAAAAAAGCATCAATGATCCTCTTCACTCTATGTTGGTCCTCAATGACCTGTATCTTCTCTTTTAAAGGTTTTCTCCTTTGTTTGAATCCTCACTTTCACAAAAAGCACAATTAGTCTAATTAGACCTTATACTTATACCACTCTCTTTCTTTTAACCCATCTCAGTTGGCCAATATACTTTACATATTTGAAACATAATTAACATAGGTCGATACACATTTTAAATGTGATAACCATACTCTTCATAGTTCGGTCATTACCTTATTATCCCCAAACCACCATTAGGTCTTGGTGAGACCTAAAATAATTAGGCCTTCATACGAACACGTTACATGTGAGACTACTTGGACCACCTTCATCCTTTACCAATGCTTCAAACACATCAAACATATATCCAATATCCCATTTATCACTCTTTAATGGTTCCATACTATATGTAACACCAAATCAACACTTGAACCTACCAATTAGGTCTGCTCGCTCTTTAGGTCTTCATACATAAAAAACATAATCTCAAATTTATGAAGTAAACACTCAAGTATTTCACATATACATATAATTAGATAAAATGGGTTAATCCTTTAATACCTATGCAACACCTCAATGTTCTTTAGACATTATAACACAATCTCTAAGCAATCAAATCAACTCTCTCAAAATGACCACTCAAACTGGTCACACATAATCAAAATACAGTCAAGCTATTTTAACTCTCCATATCTAATCAAGGGAAAGTAATGAAATAAAATAATTTATCATAAGCCTTTTAGACTTATAAAACATATCAATACTCATTTCCTTCTTCAATTATACTCAAAATACCTTCAAATCACTCCTACAACATGGTTACTCAATCTGCTAGTGCATTCAACAAACATAGTCAACTTTTAAGAAATTGTTCACACTAAATATGGATTAATCAAACCTCAAAAATTCAAAAAAATGTTTTTCATGGAGTATATAACACTCTTAAATAGTTATATCATCTTGAAACATCAAAATACCATCAATAAATATTCAATTACCCTTATTGGGTTACTTGTAGAACATGGTCAAACACAGTCAACTTTGGAGCTCAATATCTATAACTATATGAATATTCAAATCTTCTAAATCACTTATATGGATGTTCCCAGAAGTCGATTTAAAATTTTATTTTTATATAACCTTTAAATTAGTCCTATATCAAAATATATAATCAAAATACATATCACTAATTTTTCCTTTATTAATTCAAATGCCAACGATCACTGGTAAATGCAAAATCATTTGCAGACACGTGTCTTCATTTCATGTCCTTGCATAACTTTCTCAACTATGCTCCATTGATTTATTTAATATATTCCTATGTTTAAATCTCATTTCTCACCATTTATCTTTGATCCTCACTTTTGAGATCATGCCACTTGGCAATCCCACATGCCTTTTATGCACCCTATAATCAGTCTTCAATTATCTTTTGCCACTTCATAGCCCCATGTGCCTTATAAGCATTATGTTAACTTATTTACTCAATATTAACCATTGAATCACTATATAATAATATCACATTCTCCATTAGATCCTTATCTAGTTAGATTAGATGCTCACCATTAAATCTGTTGAATGCTCGTTGTTAGATCTCTTTCTGCAATTTTGGCTAAGTAAAGAAACTTAGTGAGCTATGTTTGAGAGGCTAAATTTTCACTATTATAAATTTTTTTGTGAACCATATCCAGGCCTAAAAATTATACCACATGATCACCTCTCATATGGTAATCTATCCATATACCTAACTACTCCTAAAACCTTCACACATGTGAAATATAATGTCATCAAACTACTTACTAACCCTTATCTGCCAAGATGACTACTTGAACTTAAACCTTCATATGACTACTTTGATGAATTCCATTCACTTACATAAGCACTCATAACACCCCATAGGGTCTCTACAGCATGTTCATACCATCAATATCATCCATCAATTGCCTCACTAAGTCAAACACTGAAGAACCATACGAGAACACTGAAGCTCATTAAATCACACTTTGTCATTATCATTCTAACACACATGACCCCTCATCAACATCCTTGATCACCTTGGAGACATCATTGACAAACCTCCAAAAATATCCCCCTCTGTCATTGATGTCAAACACTAATACAAAGCTTATGCTTAGACTCTCTCTCTTCAAGTACTTTCATCCCCTTTAACACAATGACAAAGTGGGCTCATCTTTTGATCCTGAAGACCTTGACAAACTAATCATAGAGCTTATAAATCTCCCCCTAACATCATGCTCCATCTGATGTCATATATTATTTGACATACACCAATCTAAACTTGGGCTTCTCTAATTCTTAGACCTGTCTACCTACAAAACTCACAAGCTCCCTTTTTTCATGCATGAAGATTTAATACCTTGTCAAAACATATGACTTGGTTTTATCAAGTCATCACATCAATCTTCTTAAATTTACAACTATATCAAACTTATTCATATCTCTACCATGATTATAACATCTCACATATGCTCCCCCTCACATCATGTATAGTTCTTTAATCCATTCAAACTATCTGAGTTAGATCCCCTTAAATCCATGCTTCCCCTGGATCATGACATCTTCAACAAGTATTCTCAATGAGGTAGGTCTACCAGCAACTCTTCAACACTATCCACACTTTAGTCAAAAATCTTATGGAAACATCTTATCTTTAGAACATTGTGACCTCCATGGCATACTTAACTTGACATCTATAGAACTATGAGACCTTTTATATGATATAAAAAATGTGACAAAACATTCTCTTCATAATCCATATCAACTTTTTCATTATTCTTTCAACATTTGATCAATCAATTTAAGCAATAGAAATTCATTCTTATCTTTAGGACCAAAAACCCTGAACACACATTTAGCACACTAGAAAAGGATCAAAATACCTTTCCATGTAATAGAATGTTTTGACAACTCACCTTCCTTGATTATACACCTAGAGATATTCATTTTCTACCTACAGATCTTGCACATATAGCTTCATTCTTCAACACTTTGACCAACTAGACCATCCTTCAAAGATTTGACCAAAACTTTGACTTTATGATCATTATCCCTGAATATATCTTCTGAATCATTCCATCATAACACTTGGAAAATATTAATAAAACTCTTTGATCCCCCTTAGCCAAGCTCATTTTTAAAATATTTCTTTTCCTACAACATCAACCAAAGCTCAATTAGCATCCACCATGATTCTTATTGCTATAAAGTGTCTCTTTAAAGCCTAGATAGAGACACCCTAACCCACAATTCCTTAGAATAATGTGAAACTAGGAGTTACCCACAACTCTTCATATTCTTTATCCTCCTTAGTCATATGATACTGATACTTCTTCTTATTATTATTAGGCTTAAGAAAAGAAACATGCTCATTCACTACAATATTCTCCTTTTCTTCTAATATTGGATTGACAACATATGGAGACAACAAAGATTCATGACAAACCTTTTCAACTGAAGAAAGAATCTCATCAATGAGCATTGACAACTGATGTTCTTTGCATGAAACTTACTCAAAAATAGTGCGATGTTCTTTTGGATCCATACATCCCTTAGAACTAGCCTCAATTAGCACTTTGGTATTTTCTTTGAGATTGACTTGAACTAACTTTGGATTTTCCTTTTCTATCTGGTTAGATGACACATTCTCTTGGCATTCCTAAACCTTATTCATATATGATTCTTATTTTGCTTTAGTAGGCAGTCCACCTTGATCTTTCAGCTCAACTGAATTAGTTTTCTTGGACTTAACTTCCTTAGGATTCCATACCAAGGATTGACCGTTATTGAGCACACTAGGATGTCCATGCATCTTCTTATGACTTGAGAGCTTGCTTATACAATATATTACAATATGACCAACTTGATGACAACTAAAATAAATAACATATTATATCTTAGGTTCATTATGCTCAAGCTTGAGTATCTTAGGTCTCAATACCTGGGTTAGTCTTTTCCCATACATTATGGGGAAGAATCTAGAAATGTGTCCCATGTCATGACAATTATAATAGACTACATTATACATACCTCTAGCAGACCAACTACTCTTCTTTCTAAATTTTTTTGCCTTATGACCAAAAATATTACATGTAAAGTAATAACCATGAAATGAACTTTCATACCTTATAGCATTTGGTTGCCTAATAGGTATTCTCATGTTGTACTTGGTGCTTGCATCCTTCTTATCCTGAGCTAACCTCTCTTACTCTTTCTCAGCCTTGTTTACCTTGAAAATAAATTGGTCATGTTCATCCTTCAATGAATCTAGCTTGGTCTTCAATTGAATACTCTCTCCTCTTTAGCTCTCATACTTGAATTTACAGCCTCTAACTAAATTTTGAGAACTTGGATAGTCTCCTTATCCCTATTAGCTTCTTTAGCCATGTCATCCTTAAATATACATGCTTTCTCTTCAATAATATTTATATAATCAAGATTGGCCTTCAACTCATCATGTTCACCTTGGTTTGAACTCAACTTGGCATTTGTCTCTTCTAACTAAGTTTTGATATGTTTGTATTCTTCCTCTTTTGAACTCAGATTAGTCTTTTTAACCCTTAATTTATCCTCAAGAATGTTAATCTTCTCTTTATCATATTTTGATCTTGAGATTACTTTCAAGGATTCTAGCTCCTTATTGAGCTTGATTCACTCATCCTTAATAGCCTTAAATCTTGAGGCCATGATCTTATTATGAGCTTCTTCTTGATGATACTCACTCATCTTACCTTTATACTTCTCAAAAAGTGCCTTTTATTGATTACACTTTTTTTCACTTGATTTTATAAATTCATAAGTAACCTCTACTTGAGCCTTCAACTCTTGATTCTCTTTATTCAATTTCTTAGCCATATTGTACCTTGGATCACCTTTAAGTGGTTAAACTTGCAAAGAAGGTCCTGCTCTGATACCAATTGTTAGAGGTATAGTCACTAAGAGCGGAGGGGGTGAATCAATGATACAAGATAATCTAATTCAATTCCCAAATCTTAAAAATTTAGAACATACTATAATTATGCATACAAATTAACCATGGCAATGAACAAGAAAGATATAGCAAGATCAAGCACATGACACATGATATATGTGGGAAACCATCTTGGGAGATAAAACCCACTAAAACCTACAAGATGGACTACAATCCTATTAAATAAGATCCAACATTTAGACCAGAACCAACCAATCAAGTAACACCCATCCCTTATTTTAGTGAGATACCAATCCCACGAGGAGCTATTGTCCCTATCTAGCTGAGCACCCATAACAACTAGACCTTTAGAAAGCTTTATCTTGCAAGGAGGAACCAACCCCCTAGTCAACTAATCACCCACTCAGCTACCTTGAATATATTATCTTAAACATTTGTTGTTTCTCTTTAACTCATGATGACCACTTTTGTTTGTACTCTTCACCTCCAATCTCTCTCAAGCTGCCTCTAGGACTAACTCACTCCAACTACCTCTTCTAGGATTATTAGGTCTAATGACATGTGTATATTTCTACATCAACTTGATAAAATAATAATGACTAATACTCTTCACTCTCTATTGGTCCTCAATGACCTCTAACTTCTCTTTTAAGTGTTCTTTCCTTCGCTTGAATCCTCACTTCCATAAAAAGCATAATTAGTCCAATTAGACTTTGTACTTATACCACTCTCTTCCCTTTAACCCATTTTGCTCAGCCAAGATGATTTATATATTTTAAACACAATTAAAATAGGTCTATACACACATTACATGTGATAAAAACACTCTTCATAGGTCATTCATTACCTCATTAACCCCATACCACCATTAGGTCTTGGTGAGACCTAAAATAATTAGGCCTTCATATTCATACGTTGCATGTGGGACTACTTGGGCCAAATTCATCCTTTACCAATGCTTCAAACACATAAAAACAATCTCCAATATCCCCTTTATCACTCCATCATGGTTCTATTCTACCTATAACACCAACTCAACACTTGAACATACCCAATTAGGTCTCCTTGTTGTTTAGGTATTCATACATAGAAAACATAGTCTCAAACTTATGAAGCAAATATTCAAGTATTTCACATAAAAATATGATTATATAAACATGGATTAACCCTTCAAGACATTTTTAACACCTCCATATTCTATATACATTCCAACATAATCTCTAAGCACTCAAATCAACTCTCTCAAAATGACCACTCATATTGGTCACACACAGTCAAAATATAGTCAAGCTATTTTGACTCTCCAAATCTAATCAAGGGAAAATAATGACATCTAATACTTTATAATAATACTTTGAGACTTATAAAACATATTAAAACTCATTTTTTTCTTTAATTATACTTATAACACCTTCAACTCACTCCTGCAATATGGTCATTCAATCTGCCAATGCATTCAACAAACACAGTCAACTTATAAGTAATTATTCACACTAAATATGGATTGGTCAAACCTCAAAAATACACACATATGGTCCACATGGATTTTATAACAATCTTAAATATTTATCTCATATTTAAACATCAAAATATCATCAATAAATCTTTAATTACCCTTCTTAGGTTACTTGCAAAACATGGTCAAACACATATTCAACTTTGGATCCCAATATCTATAATTTTACAGACATTCAAATATTCTAACTCAATTCTCTAGATGTTTCTAGAATTACTATTCAAATTTTATTTTTACATAACCTTAAAATTCATCCTAGATCAAAAGATATAAGCAAAATACTCAACACTAGTTTTTATTTTATTAATTTAAATGCCAATGGTCATTGGTAAATACAAAATCATTTGCAGACACGTGTCTTCATCTTGTGTCCTCAAATATATTTATCAAATACACTCCATATATTTCCTTGTGATATTCCTATCTTTAACTCTCATTTTTCACTATTTATCTTTAATCCTCGCTTCTATGATCGTGTCACTTAGTAGTCCCACATGTCTTTTGTGCACCTTACAGTCAGTCTTCAATGATGTTTCACCACTTGGCAGCCCTGCATGCCTTCTAAGCACTCTATTGACTTATTTACTTAATAAACACCATTGGATCACTATATAATAATATCAAATGCTCTGTTACATCTTTATCTATTTAGATAAGATGCTCATTATTAGATCTATTGAATACTCATTGTTAGATCTTTTCTTGTACTTTTGGCTAAGTAAAGAAACTTAGTGAACTCTGTTTGAGAAGAAAACTTTGCACTATTATAAATTTTATTGCACACTATGTCTAGACCTAAAACTTATACCACATTATCACTTCTCATATTTTAATCCATCTATATACCTAACTACTCCTAAAACCTTCACACATGTGAAATATGATGTCATCAATCTACTTACTCAACCTTATCTACCAAGATGCTTACTTGAACCTAGACCTTCATATGACTACTTTTATGAATTCCATTCACTTCCATAAGCACTCCAAGCACTCATAACACCTGATAGGGTCTCTAAAACATGTCCATATCATCTATCATCCATCAATTGTCTCATTAAGTCAAACACTCAAGAACCATGCAGGAACATTAAAACTCATTAAAGCACAATATTTCGTTATCATTCTAGCACACATGACACCTCATTAACATCCTTGATCACCTTGGAGACATCACTGACAAACCTCTAACAATCTCCCCCTTTGTCATTGATGTCAAACACCAATACAAAGCTTATGCTCAGACTCTATCTCTCTCTTCAAGTACTTTCTCCCCCTTTGACATAATGATAAAGTGGGCTCATATTCTAATCCTAAGGACCTTTAAAAACTAATCACAGAGCTTAGAAATCTCCCCCTAACATCATGCTCCAACTCATGTTATATATTCTTTGACATACACCAATCTAAACTTGGGCTTCTCTAATCCTTGGACCTATCTACCTATAAAACTCACAACTCCCTTTCCTCATGCATGAAGATTCAATTCATATGACTTGGTTTGATCAATTCATCATATCAATCTTATTGAATTCACAACTATAGCAGACTTATTCATATCTCCACCATAACTGGAACATCTCACATATTCTCCCCCTCACATCATGCATAACTCTTCAAGCCTTTCAAACTATCTGAGTTAGCTCCCCTTAACTCCATCCTTCACCTGTATCATGACATCTTCAATAAGTGTTCTCAATGAGTTAGGTCTTCCAACAACTCTTCAACACTATCCACACTTCAGTCAAAATTATTAAAGAAACATCTTATCTTCAAAACAATGTGACCTTCATGGCATACTTAACTTGACATCTATAGAACTATGAGACCTTCTATATGATATCAAAAATTTGATAACATATTCTCCTCATACTCCATATCAACCTTGTCTTTAGTCTTTCAACATTTGATCAATCAATTTAAGCAATAGAAATTGACAAGTTCTTATCTTCAGGACCAGAAACCTTGAACACACATTGAGCACACTAGAACAGGATCAACATACCTTTATATGTAAAAGAATATTTTGACAATTCACCATCCTTGATTAGACACATACATATCTTCATTTCCTACCTATAGATCTTGTACACATAGCTTCTTTCTTCAACACTTTGACCAACTAGACCATCCTTCAAAGATTTGACCAAAACTTTGACTTTAGGATCACTATCCCTAAATATATCTTTTGAATCATTCCATCACAACACTTTGGAATAGATTCATAAAACTCATTGATCCCCCTTAGCCAAGCACATTTTAGAAAGATATTTATTTTCCTATAACATCAACCAAACCTCAACTAGCATCTACCATGCTTCTTCTTGTTATCAAGTGTCTCTTTGAAGTCTAGATAGAGACACCCTAACCCATAATGTCCTAGAACAATGTGAAACTAGGAGTTACCCACAACTCCTCATATTCATTTTCCTCCTTGTTCATCTGATACTAATAGTTCTTATCCTTCTTCTTAGACTTAAGAGAAGCAACATGCTCATCTGCTACAATATTCTTCTTTTCTTCTAAGATTGGATTGACAATATATGGATACAACAAAGATTCATGGCATACCTTTTCAACTGAATAAAGAACCTCATCAATGGGCATTGAAAACTAATGTTTTTTTCGTGAAACTTTCTCAACAATAGCATGATGTTATTTTGGATCCATCCATCCCTAAGAACTAGCCTCAATTAGCACTTTGGTCTTTTATTTGATCTTGACTTGAACTGACTTTTGATTCGCCTTTTCTCTCTAGTCAGATGACACATTCTCTTGGCATTTCTAAACCTTCTTCATATCTAATTCTTCTTTTGATTTAGTATGTAGCCTACCTTGATCTTTCAGCTCAACTGAGTTAGTTTTCTTGGACTTCACTTCCTTAGGATTCCATACTAAGGATTGACCTTTCTTGAGCACACTAAGATGTCCATGCACCTTCTTGTGACTTGAGAGATTGCTTATACAGCATCTCACAATATGACCAACTTGATGACAACTAAAACAAATAACATCTTATCTCTTAGGTTCATTATGCTCAAGCTTGATTGTCTTAGGTCTCCATACCTAGGTTAGACTTTTCCCATGCATTCTAGGATAGAATCTATAAATATGTCCCATGTTATGATAATTATAATAGACTACATTATCCATAACTTTAGTAGATACACTACTCTTCCTTCTATATTTTCTTGTCTTATGACCAAAAAGCTTACATGCAAAGCAATGAACATGAAATAAACTTTCATACCTTATAGTGTTTTGTTGCTTGATAGGTCTTCTCATGTTGCACTTAGTGCTTGTATCCTTCTTGTCTTGAGTTGACCTCTCTTTCTCTTTCTTATCCTTGTTTACTTTGATAACAAATTGGTCATGCTCATCCTTCAATGAATCTAGCTTGGTCTTCAATTGAACACTTTCATCCTCTTTAGCTCTCATACTTGAAATTTCAGCCCTTAACTAAATTTTGAGAACTTGGATAGTCTCCTTATCCCTCTTAGCTTCTTTATACATGTCATACTTTAATATACATGCTTTCTCTTCAATAATATTTATAGAATCAAGATTGGACTTCAACTCATCATGTTCACCTTACTTTGAACTCAACTTGGTATTTGTCTCTTCTGATTGAGTTTTGAGATGTCTGTATTCTTCCTCATTTGAACTTAGATTAGTCTTTGTGACCCTTAATTTATCCTCAAGAATGTTGATCTTATATTTATCATATTTTGATCTGGAGATTACTTTCAAGGATTTTAGCTCCTTATTGAGCTTGATGCACTCATCCTTAATAGCCTTAAATCTTGAGTCCATGATCTTATTATGAGCTTCTTCTTGATCATACTCACTCATCTTACCTCTGTACTTCTCAAAAAGTGCCTTGTACTAATTTCAATTTTCCTCATGATTTTAGACATGCATAAGTAACCTTTACTTGAGCCATCAACTCTTGATTTTATTTCTTCAATTGCTTAGCCATATTTCACCTTAGATCACCTTCAAGTGGTTAAACTTGCAAAGAAAGTCCTACTCTGATACCAATTGTTAGAGGTACAATCACTAAGAGGGGGGGTGAATTAGTGATACAAGATAATCCAATTCAATTCCCAACTCTTAAACATTCAGCACATACAATCATGATGTATATAAATTAACCATTGTAATGAATAAAGAAGATATTGCAAAATCAAACACATAACACATGATATATGTAGGAAACCCTCTTAGGGTATAAAACCCACTAAACCCTATAATATGGACTAAAATCCTATAAAAAAATATCCAACATTTAGATTAGCACCAACTGATCAAAGAACACCCATCCCTTAGTTTAGGGGAACACCAATACCATAAGGAGCTACCACCCCCTTTATCTTGAAAGGAGGAACCAACCCCCTAGGTAACTAAGTATCCACTTAGTTACCTTGAAAAAATCATCTTAAATACCTATTTCTACTCTTCAACTGATGATGACCACCTTTTTTTATACTCTTCATCTCTAATCTCTCTCAAGCTACCTCTAGGAATAACTCACATAAACTACCTCTTCTAGGCTCATTAAGTCCAATGACCTATGTATCTTTCTACATCAACTTGATCAAACAAGTATGATTGATCCTCTTGACTCCTTTTTTGTCCTCAATGACATATACCTTCTCTTTCAAAGGTTCTTTCCTTCACTTGAATCCTCACTTCCACAACAAACACAATTAGTCTAATTAGACCTTATACTTATACAACTTTCTTCCTTTTAATCCATTTTATTTAGCCAAGATGCTTTAAATATTTGAACCACACTTAACATAGGTATATACACACATTACATGAGCGAACCACACTCTTCATAGGTCATTCATTATCACATTATCCCCAAACCACCATTAGGTCTTGGTGAGACTTAAAACAATTAGGCCTTCATATTCACACATTACATGTGAGACTACTTGGACCACCTTCATCCTTTACCAATGCTTAAAAAACATCAAAATTATCTCTAATATCCCCTTGAAAACTCCCTCATGGGTTAATGATACATGTAACACCAACTCAACACTTGAACCTACCAATTAGGTCTCCTTGTTCTTTAGGTCTTCATACACAAAAAACATGGTCTCAAACTTATGAAGAAAACACTTAAATATTTTGCATGTATATATGATTAGATAATATTTTTTAACCCTTAAAGACCTCTTAAATTCCTCCATATGCTTTAGACATTCCAACACAATCTCTAAGCACTCAAATCAACTCTCTCAAAATGATCACTCAGACTGGTCACACACAGTCATAATACAATCAAGCTATTTTGACTCTCCATATCTGATCAGGGGAAAATCATGACACCCAATACTTTATCATAAGCATTTGAGATTTATATAACATCTTTATACTCATTTTATTGTTCAATTCTTCTCATAACACCTTCAACTCACTCCTGCAACATGGTCACTCAATCTACCAGTGTATTCAACAAACATAGTCAACTTCTAATTAATTGTTCACACTAAATATGGATTGTTCAAACCTCAAAAATATACATATATGGTCCTAATGGAGTATATAACACTCTTAAATATTTATCTCATCTTCAAACATCAAAATACCATCAATAAATCTTCAATTACCCTTCTTGGTTTACTTGCAGAACATGGTCAAACACACAATTGACTTTGAATCTCAATATCTACAACTGTACGAACATTCAAATATTATAACTCACTTATATGGATTCACCTATAATTCCTATTCAACTTTTATTTTTATATAACCTTAAAATTATTCATAAATCAAAAGATATAGGTAAAATACTCAGCACTAGTTTTTTCTTTGTTAATTCAAATGCCAATGGTCACTGGTAACTATAAAATCATTTACAGACACGTCTTCATCTCATGTCCTCTCATATATTTATCAAATGCACTCCATAAATTTTATTTTTATATTTATAGCTTTAACTCTCATCACTCACCATTTATCTTTGATCCTTACTTCTAAGATCATGCCACTTAACAATCCTGTATGCCTTATGTGTACCCTAAAGGCAATCTTCAATGATCTTCTACCAATTGGTAGACCTACAATCCTTCTAAGCATTCAGTTGACTTATTGACTTAATACACACCATTATATCACTATTTTATAAGATCACATGCTCTGTTATATCTTTATTTGGTCAGATTAGATGTTCATTATTAGATCTATTAAATGTTCATCGTTAAATCTCTTCTTGCAATTTTGACTAAGTAAAGAAACTTAGTGAACTATGTTTGAGAGGCCAACTTTGCACTATTATAAATTTTGATATGCACCATGTCCTGACCTAAAACTTGGACCACATGATCACCTCTCATAATGGAATCCATCCATATACCTAATTGCTCTTGAAACCTTCACACGTGTGAAATATGATGTCATCAAACTGCTTACTCAACCTTATCTACCAAGATGACTACTTGAACCTAGACCATCATATGACTACTCTGATGAATTATGTTCAATTCCATAAGCACTCCAAGAAATCATAACACCCCATAGGGTCTCAAAAATATGTTCATACCATTAATATCATCCATCAATTGCCTCACTAAGTCAAACAATGAAGAACCATACAAGAACATTGAAGCTCATTCAAGCACACTTTATCATTGTCATTATAGCACACATGACACCTCATCAACATCCTTGATCACCTTAGAGACAACATTGACAAACCTCTAATAATAGATTCATCCCTCATAGCATGACATAGGGAGAGCATCATCAGTGAGGATGGCATAGATGGAGGTGTTGGGGGATGACATAGGAACATATAGAACCCATGCACACACCATGATAGATAGCACTTTTTATATGCATTTTTATAATTGATTATCTTTATTTCATCTTTGATGTTATCTGCATTTAAAAAATTGGTTGTGTGTTAGTTGTAATTTAATTCATTTTAATGCTTATGAGAATCTAATTTTGTATGATTGCAATATGTTTGTAATACATTGACTGAGTGTATAATGTTGCTTTTGACCATATATTTTTAGTGAATCCATGATTGTGGGTAATATTACTTTATCAAATAAGTAAATATTGTAAGGCACCTAGAACATAAATGTTCTGATACCACTTTTCAGGATCCAACTCCTCAATAAGAGTACAATATGATTACCTTGTATAAGCAACTAAACACGGAATTATATCAGAATTAACAAGTAACTAGAATTCACAAATGACAGAATATGAGAGATAATACACAATATTGTATTAATACTCATGCCAGAAGGAAATACAATGAAGATGCCACAATCTTCCACACCTCTCAGATGTACAGATCTCTTTCCCTCAAGAGTTCACTCTCCTACCAAAAACGGTCCCAACACATAACTCAAACATAGAGTTGGTGTTCACCTCCAACCAGTCAGTAATAACCCTGCCAGTACACAAGTACTCAAAGTACTTCAAGCAGATCTCCCATGAACTTGCAACAACCTGCAACTCAAATGATCTTACTTAACATGTAGAACTTCTTCCTGATCTTGCAACAACCTGCAGATCACCTTGTTCTTACAATTGGAAGGATCTACCTTGCCTTCCTCTATTGCTCTTAATTACAATACATGCCAATGAGTCTATAAATAGATCCCATACTAAACAATAACTTAGACTTCTAATTTACAATAATTAGACACGTAGCTCAAGACTCGAAATAGTCTTTACATGCAAACAATCGGTTCAACAAATTAACTGTTCATACAATGAACAGTTCTAGAACTGCACAGGTGACCGACATCGGTCCCTGTCTGCCTGGAGGTGACCGACATCAACCGACTCTTGACCGATGTCAGTTGCCTTCCTGTCCACCACTGACCAACGTCGGTCAGCCTAACTGACGCCGATGACTGTGACACTCAGCAACTCCTCGATGTCTGCATACAGTGGAGCTTTTATCTCCACAACCTAACAATCTCCCACTTGGAGATAAACAGTTGCACCTATACCTATACATCATCTAGTTTGTTTCCTAGCTTTGTATCCTTCTTCAAGATCAATCTTGAAGACCAACCACCACAAATCCTGTGCTGCAACTCCTGTCATCCAAATCACCTGCCACATCCACATCTACAAACCCATGTAGAAAAGAACTTGACCCTGCATAGCATGTGCACCTACTGTTGGTCCCTCTCAGATATCTGAGAATCCACTGAAATTCCCTCTAGTGCTTCTTTCTCGGATTGGCTCCAAACTTGCTGACAACTCCTACTGCTTGGGAAATCTCAGGTTTAGTACACATGTACTCAACCTCATCATGTGAATCAGGACATTGTTCATAGAACTATCCAACCATCGGTGTGCTAACCAATTTCACACAATCATCTGGAGACAAAATCAACCTGTGACCTTCCATGTCTCTAGAACACACTCATACCAAAGAATCTTGCTGCTCCCAGATTCCTCATGACACACCTCTGAACTAACTTTACCTTTAGTTCAGCAACTCCCTACATATGTGACCCTACAACAAGCACAACATACAGTAACAAGATAATGTAGCTAATATTATCCAACTTGGTAAAGAAAACACAATGGTTAAACCTCCATTGTCCTGCAGCTTACTCAAGACCATATACCCTGGCCTTCTGTCTCACGTGTCCATTCTCCCTCTTCTTTATCCTAAAAATCCATTCATCTCTCAGTGCTTTCTTCCAGCTGGCAACTCTACCAAAAAACTCATGTTTGGTTCTACTCCAAGGAATCACATTCCTCATCCATGCCAAGCTCCCACTATTTCCTGGATTCTACCTGCTCTGCTTCTTTAATAACTTCCTAGTTCTTGACCATCAGTGAACAACAAGTAGTGTAAAGAAGGGAAATGATGAATTTGAGGCTTACTTACCCTTTAAGTCCTCCATATGGGCACTTAAGACTCCTTGACAGCTTGTTATCCACCCAAAATTTATCTCAGTGACTGATGCCGATCACATCTCAGTCTGCACCCGACTGACGTCGATTCCACGCGACTGCCTCATCATTGACATCAGTTCTCCCTGGCTGACGTCGGTGTTTATTTTTCTGGAGTCACTGACATCGGTCTGCACATAGCCAACGTCGGTCCTCGTATGGATGCCGATGCTAGTTTTCTAACTGACGTCGGTCTCTATGTTTTACTTGTGAGCGATGACTTCTACCCGCGAGCTCCTTTTGGATCAAACCCTTGTCCATATCAACCTTGCTCTACTCAAAATTATTCAGCCCTTTGCGTTGATCCCTGTCTATCACCTTCTCCTTGAAAACCAAGACTTTCCTATTCTTGTCACGAACATCAAATTTCTCAAGAAATGTCACTTTCTTCTTTTGCTTACAGAAATCTCGATCCATGCTTTTCAAATCTGAAAGCATACCCTTTTACTCAAGAACATGCATCCCCTTCTTATTCATGTGACCAAGCCTATTAAGCCACATCTTTGAATCTACAGCTGAAGTAGATAAACCAGAAAGAGAATCAGTAATACAAGTAGATAGATAAAGCGTACCTAATTTCTTACCTCTTGCTACAACAAGTGCACCCTTGGAAACTTTCCAAGAGTCCACTGTGAGAGTTACTGTGCAACCCTCATCACCCAACTTTCTAATAGAAATCAAATTCCGCTTTAAGATTGGGACATGCATGACCTCCTTCAACACCCATGTGTTGCCCGTCTGCAATTTCAGCTTCACTTTCCCTTTGCCATCCATTTGACAAGGCTTACCATCCCCTAAATAAATTTCTCCAAAGTCTCCCTAGACATATTCATGAAAAAATTCCCTATTTGGGGATGCATGGAAAGAGGCACCAGAATCTAAAACCCAAGATTCTACTTTATCCAAGGAACATAACAGAGCATCATGTGCAACAATACCTGCAACATCTGTTTCTTCAGTTCCTTCTTGTTGATCTTCAACCAACCAACAATCTTTCTTTACATGCCCTTGCTTTCCACATTTCCAGTAGGTTATTCTGCCATACCTGGATTTGGATCTCTTACCTATCTTAGACCTTAATCTCCCATGCTCGATCTTCTCTCTTTGCCTTCCCCTGCTTTTAACACTCAAAGCACTCCCTGATGATTCACCTGTGCTTTTCCTACGAATTTCTTCATTCAAGATTACACTCACAACATCATCCACTTTTAAGATTTTTGAAGCAGATGCAGTATTACTAATTGCCATTACCAAACTCTCCCAACTTTCAGGTAATGAGCATAAGATTAAGAGAGCCTTAATTTCATCATCAAAAACAATATTGACTGAATTTAACTGGTTTACCAAACCATGGAAATCACTAAGATGACTATGTATAGATCCACCTTCCAACATTTGCAAATTAAATAATTGCTTCCTAAGAAATACCTTATTCGAAGCTAAGGGTTTTTCATATAAATTTGCCAAATATTCCATCAACTCTACCATTGTCTTAGCCTGTGATAAGTTGGAAATCATAGATGATGCAAGGCTCAACCTTATAGATCCCAGAGCCTTCCGATCAAGAACCTTCCATTCTTCATCCTTCATATCCGTGGGCTTGCATGCAACCCCACCCAACGGTAAGTACAAATCTTTTTGATACAGATAATCTTTTATCTGCATCCTCCATAATTGATAGTTCTTGCCATTAAACGTCTCCATTCGTAGCTTACTTTCTTTTGCCATTGCTATACTCCCACTCAAACAGAAACCCCTGTGAGTGACCTGTAATCAACAAACACTAACCAGATCTGATACAACTTGTTAGTAACCCAACCAAAAGCTCTGATACCAATTGTAAGGCACCTAGAACATAAATGTTCTAATACCACTTGTTAGGATCCAACTCCTCAATAAGAGTACAATATGATTACCTTGTATAAGCAACTAAACATGGAATTATACCAGAATTAACAAGTAACTAGAATTCACAAATGACACAGAATATGAGAGACAATACATAATATTGTATTAATACTCATGCCAAAAGGAAATACAATGAAGATGCCATAATCTTTCACACCTCTCAGATGTACAAATCTCTTTCCCTCAAGAGTTCACTCTCCTACCAAAAATGGTCCCAACACACAACTCAAACACAGAGTTGGTGTTCACCTCCAACCAGTCAGTAATAACCCTGCCAGTACACAAGTACTCAAAGTACTTCAAGCAGATCTCCCATGAACTTGCAACAACCTACAACTCAAATGATCTTACTTACCATGTAGAAATTCTTCTTGATCTTGCAACAACCTACAGATCACCTTGTTCTTAAAATTGGAAGGATCTACCTTGCCTTCCTCTATTGCTCTTAATTACAATACATGCCAATGAGTCTATAAATAGATTCCATACTAAACAATAACTTAGACTTCTAATTTACAATAATTAGACACGCAGCTCAAGACTCGAAATAGTCTTTACATGCAAACAATCAGTTCAACAAACTAACTGTTTGTGCAACGAATAGTTCTGAAACTGCACAGATGACCGATGTCAGTCCCTGTCTACCTGGAGGTGACCGACGTCGACCGACTCCTGACCGATGTCGGTTGCCTTCTTGTCCACCACTGATCGACGTCGGTCAGCCTAACCGACGCCAGTTACCGTGACACTCAGCAACTCCTCCATGTCTGCATATAGTGAAGCTTTTAGCTCCACAACCTAACAAATATGTTTAATTAGTATTTAATTATTGTTGTCTATAGACTAACCAGAATGTCTTTATAATGTTTTAAAAATTAGTTGGTTATTATGATATTTAATAAATATCATTATTTGGCTATATATATATATATATATATATATATATATATATATATATATATATGCATTTATCCAAATAATGATATTTATTAAATATAATAATAACCAACTAATTTTTAAAACATTATAAAGAGATTTTGGTTATCTATAGACTAACCAGAATGTCTTTATAATGTTTTAAAAATTAGTTGGTTATTATGATATTTAATAAATATCATTATTTGGCTATATATATATATATATATATATATATATATATATATATACATATATATAATCATTATTTGGATATATATATATATATAGAATAGTTAATATAGAGTGATAATAACAATGACTACATTGTTATAATAACATTATGTTATGGCATAACAGTTGTTAGACTTATTATAATAGTCAAAAATATTTCATTGACTTTATGTTAGTCACATTGTTATTTAAAAGAATAATGTTGATTATCTTTTCATAGTTATTACCAAAATCACATTACTATCTTAAGTTATCCTATGAACTAACCCTAGTCATTGTTTGAATGCATAAACAATGGTGACTTTCAAAGTGTTAGTTATCATTGGCAAAGATAATAATAGTGGACTTTGTGAAGTTGATACATGAGCATGTAACATCAAAATACCATGCAGGAAATAAAAGATTAAAATAATAATTAATAATGTTTTTGGGAACATTCGATAAATTTAGGGCTTCTTGTTTGTGTCAAACTAGGGTTTAACCTGGATATACAAAAATATTTTTGGATAATGGGTTTTTTGCATGATGGAATTATGGAGAACTCTAAGCTTCATGCTAACAGTTGCATGCAAAGCATGTATGAGAAAAGGAGACCAAAAAAATAATGATAAGAGGAGATATGGAGAAGGGCATGGGATGATAAGAAGAGGAGAAGAAAGAAGAGCAGAGAGAGGAGTGAGGATTATTTTGGTTCAATTAGTATCAACCCAAAATTTATTTAAAGTTTGGTGAAATAATTGTATTATTGTTTTAACTCAAGATAATTCTACGTATACACACACACACACACACACACACACACACACACACACACACACACACACACACACACACACACACACACACACACACACACACATATATATGTCTTTTAGGGTTTTGGTAAATATTTTATATAATATTAATGATAAATATTTATCCATGTAGATGGCTTGGCCATCCACATAACTAAACTTATATGCCCTAAATCCTTATAGAATGAAAATTAGGACTGTATATGTGAATTATTGCAGTTGAATGGGTTTATATTTTATATGTGATATGCTCAAGCTATGATATTATAGGACATGACAGTTTGGTTTTTATCAGTAGGTTGACTATGTGTGGTAGTTTTGAAATCCTTACCACTTGTATACTATAATGGTTATGTAGAATTTTGATCATGTGTATTACATTAGATAAGGAGTTGTTTTGACCTTTCTATGGTAAAATTCTAGGTGTGAGTAAGGTTGTTAAATAAACGGGTTGATATGGAAATTATATGTATGCTCTTTATTAAATTCATTTAGGGTTTTAGTATATCATATATGAAATGAGTTCATTTATTTTAAAACAATGAATATATAAATAATGACTAATATATATTTGTTTCTCAAAATTGTAAACATGTATGTGAGGACTGTGTACATTTATTTTTCAAACTGAGATCATATATAAAAGGATTGTGTGCATATTTTTATAAATCCTATTATGAAAAGCTAAGTCTATAAATTAGTTTTGAGGATATGATATAACTATCCTAGAGGGGTACATGGAGTGTTTAAGTCCTATCTCAAAATAGATTTTCATATTATAAATAAATGTGTTATGTGAGGCAACTGTTATAATTATTTAGATATTCGATAGCATATACAAGTAGTGGATATTAGTGTCAAATTAGATATATATATATTACTGAGATCTCACATACATATATATACAAATCATGTGACTTTTATTTTATTTATATGGATTGGGTATTTGGTTTGAACCCTATATAAAAACTAGTAATGTACTTTAGAATCCTTAAGTGCATTCGCTTAAATAAAATATAGTTGACAAAGTCAAAATTGGAACAATATATGTGTTAGTGTTTATAAATTATGCATAGATTATCGTGAGGTTAAATACTTATATATTATGTGCAATGGATAGGTTATTATGTGAATCATAGAGATTCTGATATAGATGTTGATTTGATTTTAATTGACACTAGTGAAACAAGGATAAAGTATAACCCTATACTAAGAGGAAGAGGGTAGATTGTAGATTTATGTTGACAATTATTTTTAGTACTCTATTTATCAAACTTTTCTGGATAGCATAACTAGATTAAATGCCCTGAATCTGAGGTAAATAGGGTAAATAGATTATGATTAGTTTTTCCATCAAAAATGGGTTGTGACTTATAAATTGTTATAAGAAAAATTATAACAGGGGTTCGAGAATAAAATTGAAGTCTTATGATTGAACTTTAATGTTATTTTTTGAGTAAATAAATAATAATTAATTTTTTGATTCATAAGTAGTCCATAATGGAAAAATGAATCATTGTTAGTTAAAATAGATCAGTATTTTTAATATATGAATAAATACATGTATGCAATATAAAATATGTATAATATTGTTACGTATATATGGAATATATTTGTATGAGGAAATTACTTATCCATACACATATATAGCATATATTTGTACAAAGGAGATGTGTGCATATATTTGTGGTATTTATTGACTGTTAAATTAAGTCATAAAATCTTGAGGGATAGGACACTTTGATTATATGCATACAACCCCTTAAAATTACAATAAGATATATCAATGAAGATTTATGTTTAATATGAGATAAGACATTAATTTTGAGGTATTTTATCTCTAAAATTATATTGACTGGCTTGTTTGTAATTGATAAATGTGTACATGGAAAAATAAATTATGATATTGTTATTTTTTATAGATGGTACTACATTTGAGTTAATTTTAAAAATTAAAAACATGCAATCTAAGTATAAATTATACCTAGTTGGTATAGACTGTACTTGTATATGTGTTTATTATTTATGTAATAAATAATATAGTTGAGATTCATTGCATATGTTTGACAGATTAAATATATGTAATTTGATTATTCCTATATTGTATGCCTATTGATAGAAAGCAATCTATATAAATCTATTATTTATATTTTATATTAACCAAATCTCGTATTATTGGTACTAAATAAACAGTGAGACAGACTTCACTAGCTTACTTAGCATCACCAATGCTAGATTAAGGTAATATGATCAAGTGGTATGTATGAATTTGACTAATTCTAAAGATCAATAACTATAAAAAACTTTGGCCAAAGTAATGTTTAGTTAAACATTATCATTTCATATGTATGATTTACATGTTTGTGTGATATCATGTCAGAATAGTTTTTTTATAGTACACATCATGTATTAGATATCTTACAACACATGAGTGCTAGCTTGTCTCTCTAAATTCTTGCACTATCACTGTCTACCCATCTATGAAGGAAAGGCCATTCTCTAGTTGGTGGATTGTGTGGGGGATCGATGGTCTATGGTTAGTGTAGAAAAGTTTTCGGATGATGTTCTCCCTCCCCATAACAATACTTCTTTAGAGAATACACTTGAGATTACCATAGATAATGAAGTTCGTGAGACTCATGCTTCATAGAGCCTTGTATCTAATATAATATTTATTATTGAAACATTATTCTTGATAAAAATATAATTATTTATTCATATGTATATTTACATCAATGGTTGTAATATTGTACCATCCATGACTAGATTTATGTAATTATTTTATAGAATAAATGCAGTTAAGTTTTGCTTATTTGTTTTATAATGAACAGTAATTGAATGGATTGTTTTATGTCTATTAAACGGTTAACATATTCAATATGGTTTTTTACTAATTAGATTCTCGTGATGAATTCTAATGTTGAATACGTGAAAATTATTTTAAATAAAAATTGCAACATTCTACAAAATCCCAGTAGGAATGTTACATTATGTATCTATATTTTTGTTCATCCAAATTTTTAAAAAAATATAGCATTGCAAACTAGGTCTAATTCTATAAACATTCAAAAAACACTTTTTATTTTTATTTTTTAAGTAGTTAAGGGGGGTACATAGTTAAATGTCCATTATTTATTATTTTTTAGTGTGTGTGTGTGTGTGTGTGTGTGTGTGTGTGTGTGTGTGTATAAGCGGCACATGGTCAAATATCTATTATTTATCATTTTTTAGAGGTTATTTATCTTTAAAATTATATATGTATTAGATATTTAACCATGCACCCTCTATATGTGTGTGTGTAAAATTAGGCCTGGTTTATTTTATATATATAGTAAATTAAGCCTAGTTTTATATATATATATATATATATACATATATATATATATATATATACATATATATATATATATACATATATATATATATATATACATATATATATATATATATATATACATATATATATATATATACATATATACATATATACATATATATATATATATACATATATATATATATATATATATATATATATATTATATATAAACATATATATATATATATATATATATATATTAAAAATATATTTTTTGATTTTTTTGTAATTTCTATTTTTTAAGGTAGTTAGGCGAGGTGCATGACTAATTATCTCCTATGTTTTTCAAAAAATAATAGTACCTCTTTGAATTTTAGTTGTTTGATCCACTTATACTTCATAATTTCTTTTTTTTTTAAATTAAAAACTATACTCAAAATATTACAATTCATGTTTTAATATCATCTTCAAATTTTGAGTGTAGATATTTTAAATAATCTATACAAGTTTAAATTTCTCATTTTTCAAGATAAAAAATCTACTTAATACTCATTTTTGCCCCTCTAATTTCATGCACTTAATCTCCCATTGTATTTATAAATCCTTTGAATTCAAATCAGGACCATATCAATACACATAACAACATCAAACAAGTAAAATTGTTGACAAAATGTGACCACACCTATATTGAGCCACATGACACACTCCTTTAAAAATGTACACTATATTTTTTGGGTGTAAAACCATATAATGTATGGTTACAAAATACCACCAAAACAAAGAGAAAAAGAGGAAGATAAAATAGAAAATAGCAAAAAACATACCAATACAATTTAATTTGGATCAATAATTAACAAATATACAAGTATTATAGAATAATACAATTTAACAATGAATAAATACCTAAGAACCATTTTTTAATGTCCAAGTTTATATATAATTAATTTATTAAAAAAAAAAGAAGAAAAATAAACAAGATAGTTTACAAACATGTATTTAAAATTCAAGATTCTCTAATTTAGGACCCATCTTTTACATAGGATTGATTATAATAACCAAATCCCTTAAACTTGGTTATTGTCTAAATTTAATGTTTTTTAAAACATAAATATTTTTTACATATAAGATGCATTCATGTATATTATTTTTAGTTTATTATTATGTTGATAGGTGTTTTATAATGGGAGTAAGAGAGTCATAGAGTGACTTGCTCATAATAACATCTGTATTAAATTTGACGTCTATTTGATTACTTTAAAGAAATTTTAATTTTAAATTTGACATCTATTTAATCATTGCATAGAGTATTTTCTTTTTTATTGAAAAAATCAATCAACAAAATTGTAATATCTTAATCATATGATGGATTTTAGAGCCCCCTTTTTATTTAAGGAATCTTTTTTGAGCCCAACATAATAATATAACTAGATTAATATCATTTATCACACATCAAAAGAAAATAATCAAAAATAATAATAAAATTATTAATTAATATAATATATAAAAAATTTAAAATAATAACCTTGAAATTAATATATTTTCTATTTATTTAAGATCTATATATATAATAAAATATTTTTAAAATGGATTTAAAAAGTTTTATATTATATATATATATATATATATGGATTAAAAAAAATTTACATTTGTCTATATTATTAGATGTTAATCTTTATGTTACTAATAAAATTTAATCAATATTTCATGTTACATAATAGTCACAATAGTTTAATTAAAATTTATAATATATTGTTTTGTTTTGTTCTCAAGTCTATTTATTTTTAAAATATATTTTTAGCTTACTTAGCATCACTAATGTTAAATTAGGATAATCCGATCAAGTGGTGTGTATGATTTTGATTGATTTTAAAGATCATTAACTTAAAAAAAAATTGTCAAAGTAATGTTTAGTTAAACATTATCATTTCATATATATGATTTACATATTTGTATGATATCATGTTAGAATGTATTTTATTTATGGTACACATCATGTATTATATATCTTATAGCACATGGGTGCTAGCTTATCTCTCTGATTCTCGCACCCTCACTATCTACCCATCCGTGAAGGGAAGATTATTTTCTAGTCAAGAGATTGTGTGGGGGATTGATGGTCTATGGTTGGTGTGGAAAAACACTTAGATGATGCTCTTCCTTCTCATAACATTACTTATTTAGATACTACACTTGAGATTACTATAGATACTGGAGTCCATGAGACTCATGCTCTGTGGAGCCTTATATCTAGTATAGTATTTATTATTGAAACATTATTTCTAATAAAAATGTAATTATTTACTCATATGTATATTAACAACAGTGGCCATAATTTTATATCTGTGATTGGAATTATATAATTGTTTTTTGGAATGAATGCAGTTAAGTTTTGCTTATTTGTTTTGTATTGAGCAATAACTGAATGGATTGTTTTATGCCTATTGAACGGTTAACATATTCGGTATGTTTTTATCACTAATTAGATTCTCATGATGAATTCTAATGTTGAATACATGTAAATTATTTTTTTTTTAAATTACGACATTCTAGTAAATCCCAGTAAAGATGTTACATTATGTATCTATATTTTTGTTCATCCAAATTAGAAAAAAAAAAAATAGCATTGTAAACTAGGTCTAATTTGATAAACATTCAAAAAACACTTTTTATTTTTATTTTTCCAGGTAGGTAAGGGAGTGCATAGTCAAATATCTATTATTTATTATTTTTAGGATGTATGTGTGTGTATAAAGGGTGCACAGTTAAATATCTACTATTTATCATTTTTTAGGGTTTGTTTATCTTTAAAATTATATATAATATATATTTGATCATGCAACTCTTATATATATATATATATATATATATATATATATATATATATATATATATAATTTTGATTTTTTGTAATTTCTAGTTTTTAAGGTAGTTAGGCGGGGTACATGATTGACTATCTACTATGTTTTTATAAAAATAATAGTACCTTTTCAAATTTTAGTTATTTGATCCACTTATACTTCATAATTTATAAAAAATAGTATTTTAAAAACTACACTTGAAATATCAAAATTCACGTTTTAATATCATCTTCAAATTTTGAATATAGACATTATAAATAATCTATACGAGTTCAAGTTTATCATTTTTTAAGATAAAAAATCTACTTAAGACCCTCTTTTATCCCTTTAATTTCATGCACTTAACCTCCCTTTGTATTTATAAATCCTTTAAATTTAAATTAGGACCATATTGATACACATAATAACATCAAACAAACAAAAATGTTAGACAAAATGTGATCACAATACTCTAGTGCTCCTATGTTGAGCCATATGGCACGCTTGTTTAAAAATGTACACTGTATTTTTTAGGTGTAAAACTATATGATGTATGGTTATAAAAAATCACCAAAAACAAAGATATTCAGAGAAAAAAAGAAGATACAATTAAAAGTAACAAAAAACCATACCAATACAATTTAATTTGGATCAATAATTAACAAATATACAAATATTATAGAATAATACAATTTAACAAAGAATAAATACCTAAAAACCATTTTTAAATGTCTAAATTTATATATAATTAATTTATGAAAAATAAATAGAAAAAGGGAGAAGAAAAATAAGCAAGATAGTTTACAAACATGTATTTAAAATCCAAGATTCTTTAATTTAGGACCCATCTTTTACATAGGATTGATTATAATAACCAAATCCCTTAAACTTGGTTATTGTCTAAATTTAATGTATTTTCAAACATAAATATTTTTTTATATAAGATGCATTTATGTATATTATTTTTAATTTATTATTATGTTGATAGGTATTTTATAATGGGAATAAAAGAGTAATAGAGTGATTTGTTTATAATAACATTTATCTTAAATTTGACTTTTTTTCAATTATTATGAAGAAATTTTAATCTTGAATTTGATATTTATTTAATCATTGCGTAGAGTTTTTTTTTTTTTTTTTAATTAAAAAAATTGATCAAAAAATTGTAGTATCTTAATCATATAATAGATTTTTGAGCCCTCATTTTATTTAAGAAATCTTTTTTTTTGAGTCCAACATAATAATATAACTAGATTGATATCATTTATCACCAATCAAAAAAAAATTATCAAAAAAAATAATGAAATTATTAATTACTATAATATATAAAAAATTTAAAATAACCTTAAAATTAATAAATTTTCTACTTATTTAAGTTATATCTATAATAAAATGTTTTAAAAATGGATTAAAAAATATTTTATATTTTCTACATATTTAAATATATTTATTTAAGATGGATATATGTAATAGAATATTGTAAAAATAAATTTAAAAAAAACTATATTATTAGATGTTAATCGTTATGTTCTATTAAAGGTGAAAGAGAGTTTTGAAAGGGACTCGACCCAATACAAATGGTCACTTAAGTGACCAAACCCAACCAACCACCATCAAAAAAAGAAGAGAAAGAAAACTAGAAACAAAAACAAAAAATAACACCTATACAATATTATCATAGCATTAGAACATCGTCAATGATTATTTTTCCAATCATCATAAGTAGTAATCCATTCGTTGATCATATGTTGAAAGTTGATAGCCAGACTAGTGTCAATTTGATCATGACCTGAAGTAGAAGCATCACCCTTAATATTCTTTTTAGAAAAATTATCATTGCCTTGAGTATTTGCATTGTTGAACAATCTAGCCAAACCTCTCATGCTTTGCATAGTATTATGAATTGTCACTTTGCTAAAACTTACCAAAAGATTTAGCTTTTGCTTGAGTTCGTTATTCTCATTTTCCAGCCTAATAATTCTTTCCCTTAAAGTGTCAATGTTAGAAGCCATCTCAATCTCTCGTTCCTTGGTACAAAATAAAACATCCTATTTTTTTAGGTTGTTCACCTCCTATTTAAGCCTAGAATGATATTTCATAAACCACTTCAAGAAAGCCTTATGCAGGTTGACCTCATCTTCTAAGCTCTCAAATTTATCTTGATTAGAAGCAATGTCTTTAAAGAAATCAAAATCCATCCTTACCTGACCTCTATGAAGCTCGTCTTCAATGTCTCCTTACTGTTCTTATCCTTCTCATTAAACCTCTCACACCTATGTATACCCAGATTTTTGCTCATCATCTAAACCATATCAACCCTATTCAGCAGGGTATTGTGAAGCGTCGCCACATTATCCCCCTAAATCTGCTTACCCCTTGTAGAATTATTGAGATTATTATTACTAGAAACCTAATTAACCACATGTACCTTATCACTCATGTTCTCTCCTTCCCCCTTAATATTTTGATCAACATCCACATTATGTCCTGTCATATCAACCACCTATATCGACTCATCTATAGTATTTTCAAGAATATTAAGACTATTATCAATATCAATAATATTAGAGCCATCAAAAGCATTATTAACATTAAAATCTCCAACATTCTGTAAATCCTTACGAGGATGAGATTTGTTCCTGCTTCTTAAATTCATTTTGGGGATAGGCTACTCAGAGCTCTGAACATGACCCAAATCTTTATTCTCCTACACAGAACCCTTTGGCCTCCCTTTTTTCATGTTCCCAATTACATATTGAGGCAAAGGATATTAAGCATTAAAAAATTTATAAATCAAGAAGATCACACCATGATGCAACGGTTTAGTTTTCCTACCTAACTAAACCTCATAAACAAAATGTTCAAGGGAATGCAAAATATAGAATGGAATGTTGACAGGTATATGATATCGCATATAATTAAGAAATTTCAAGTGATATTAATGAACAACTTTATATCTGCCATCAAAAGTGACATACCTGATTATCTATTTAGCAACCTCATCGAACAAAAATTGGAAAATCCTCCCTCTTGAATCCCCCCTAAAAAGCAATCAAAGTTTCATTTCCAACCAAGAATTTTAATTTCCCCTGCTCCTCTCCAATAGTCAATTTGATATACTTGTAATCCTCAATATGAAGACCCATTACAGTAGCAAGAAGCTCCTCTATTATCTCTACAGAAACATTCTTGATTTTTAGAACCCTATTGTTCCAATTCTTAACGAATTGAATGAAGAAATGTAGGTTGTATCCACAAAGTCTATCCATAAAGGAAGCCAAACCTCCAGTTTGCAAAATGCTCCAAACCTCAACCTATTTCCTCAAAGTATCCGCATTCATCGGTTCAATCCTATTAAAATCTCCACCCATCTTCTCTGTGTTTCTCCCGTGATCAACAATCACTTTGTTCTTCTCTATGTTCTGTCATGTACTAATAAAACAAATATTATTATGCTGCAACCCCCAAATATCATTCGTAAACCCACCTTCGACACACTTCTTATTGAATAAATGATAGGCTTTCCACATATTGTAATGATTAATCCGCACATCATCCTTAGTCATATTAAAAATACAAAGGCAAAAATACCAAGTGTTGCTAAGGCAATAAAAGCCCTTTTTAGAATCTTGGTAAAAATGTTAATCGTTATGTTATTAAGAAAATTTGATCAATATTTCATGTTGCGTAATAGTCGTAATAGTTTAAATAAAATTTATAATATATTGTTTTGTTATGCTCTCAGGTTGGTTTATTTAAATATCGCATTTTTAACTTTTTTTTTTAATAAAATTAATTAATATCAAATTTTGATAATTATTATATTCTTTTGTTTAGAAAGGGGAGGTAATTATGCCTATGGCAATTGTGGATAGTGGTAGATAATAATATTTATTTTAGATGCTAAATAAATAGTTGTGAATTTAAAATTTGATTGTTTTGATTTGATTTAATTTAAATTATTAAATAATTAGTTGTGAATTTAAAATTTAAATATTTTGATTTAATTTTTTAATGTAGAAGTTTAAAGTTGTATAAATATTAGTATTTTTTTTCATGTTTTGAGATATATATAGTGTTTATCTTTATTAAATAGTTATAATTAGAGGGATTAAGGGGCATTTAATTTGATAAAATAATAATTTTGATATTATTTAATAAATTTTAAATATTAAATATTCAGTGAAATTTGTATTTTGATGAATGACCTACAAACTATCATCCTCACTAATTAAATTACAATATCTATTTAATAATTTTATTCAAGTTTTTTTTATATATATATTAAATAGTGAGTAGAAAAATTATAATATATTGAGAATATAGAATAAAGTTTTTATTTTATTTTTTAGAAGTATTTTTTCTATTTAATATAATGGTTAACACTAGCTATCATTAATAAATAAACATTCTATAAAAAAATTATAAAATTATTAATCAATATAACACATAACAAATTAAAAAAATTATTTATAATTTAAATATAATTTAATTTATATATTAATACCCACTAAAAACTAAAATTAATCTCTAAATATATATATATATATATATATATAATAAAAAACTAATAAAGGAAGTACAATAACATCCGCCAGCCCCGCCCTCCATCCACAAGAAAAGAATAAAAGACAGAAACTAAATGTATTAAAAAATGAAAATAAACAGAGAAAGTTTTGGCTTTTTAATGATTTTCTTTTTTTAAATTTTTCTCTTTCTAAAAATTTTAATGGGTTAAACTTTAAAAATAGTTTTAATCTATTATAAAATGTCGTTTATTATTAGAAAAGCAAAGAGAATTATTTTTAGCAATACGGTATTTATTTTTAGAAAACTTAAGTGAATTATTTTTGGAACCTTAAAAACTATATATACGTATGACGTGCAACGCGATTATATCTTTTATGTTTTGTGTTTATTGTCTCCATATTGCGTTCAATCTGTTTAGTTTTTTCTGCAAACGGCTCATTCGTCTGGATCTGATTGTGCTCGGTTTCTTGAAATACAAAAAAGTAACGGATATTATGGATATCGCTGGTGATGGTGACAAGGAGATCGCTGGAGAAAAGGCACAGGAATTTCTTCAGCCAACAAATTGGCACGTAGAGGAAGACTTACAGGCGTTACAGCTATTCTGCGAGCATGTGAATGCGTCTGCCAACACCGACCATGCATCTATTTGGGATGTAGATGGAGATGGATACTCCTCCTCAGCGGACGGGGATGGAAACAGAGACGATCTGGCAGACTTGTTTCGGCCTCCCTTTGAATTGATGTGCAAAGGAAATTTTGAGCAGACAAAAGTAGCGGCTGCTGAACAAGGGAAATGGCTGATAGCAAATGTGCAATCCACCCAAGAATTCAGCTCTCATGAGCTCAATAGAGACACTTGGGGTAATGAAGCTGTAAAGGAGACCATCAGTGCAAGTTTTGTCTTCTGGCAGGTTACAGATGATAGGGAAGAAGGAAGAAAGGTGTGCGGCTACTATGGTTTGACAAAACTGCCCTCCACCCTTGTGATCGATCCCATCACTGGAGCAAAAGTGAAGCAATGGAATGGTATGATTCATCCAGAAAGGTTAATGGAAGGCTTGTTGCCTTTTATGGATAACCCTCCTCTCACTTTCACTCTGCCAAAGAAGCACCAATACCCATCTCTGCCAAAAGAACCCCAATACCCATCTCTGCCAAAAGAGCCCCAATACCCATCTCTTCCACAAGAACCAGAGCCACAAGCTCATAATGTTTGCAGGGTAGCAATTCGTTTTCCAGATGCCAAAAGAGGGGAGAGAAGGTTCCTTCGCACTGATTCAATAGGGTTACTGTGGTCCTTCTGTTCTTTCCAAGTTGAAGAGGCTGCGCAAGGCAGAAAGTTCAGATTGGTGCATGCAATAGCTCCAGGTGCATCAAAAGCTCTCTACTACGATAATAGCAGCCTCAGTTTTGGCGATGCTGGACTATCCAATTCTCTCCTTTCAATGGTCTGGGAATAATTTTTTTATCTCCTACGAACTTTTTACATAATATCATATTCCAAGCATAGAAAATAAAACCAGAAGTAAATTAAAAAATAAAACAAATTTGAGAAAATTGAAAAAAAAAAGTTTATGTTATTATTTAATGTATATTTGTAATTGCAAAATTTATAAAAATGTTTTTTTCGGAAATATATATTCAAAAAGATTGTAGGGTTTCATCAAGATTCTCTTTGATATAAAGGGTGTCATTAGAACATGTATAATTTAGTAGTAATTATATGATGTCATTCTAAAAATATATGTCAAAGATAAAAGTTGAATGTCTGATGTACATTTTATATTGTGGTATAATTTTAAATTAAGATATATTATTTTATCAGTTTATGATATAGTAATTAATTTTATGATTATCATCAAATTATAATTATTAAAGGGGGTCATGTGATTAAAAGAGGTCCATAGTTATTTCAATGTATATTCTATAGGATAAATATTATGTGTCATCGATCAAATCAATTTTGTGATAGTTAGAAGTGGATTATTTGTTAGTTGATGTAGGTGTTGGGGTAGTGGATTTGATATTGTAAGTGTACAAGGTAAAGTCAATAAAGGTGTAGGAGGTTGAATTAATTTAGGAACATGTGGAGTCAATCAAGATTTCTTTATCAATTCCTCTAGGTTATGTGTATCTACTCAAACATTTTTTCTTTCATATAATCATGTTCGCACAAGAAGTTTTAACTAGGCATAGAGCCCTATTTATATGTGGGGTCACAATTAAAATTTATCCTTCTACTCAATTTGTGCATACAGATGCTCTCTCTCCTTATATGCTACACCACATTATCAATTTCATCTACAATATAATCTTAATAAAAATTATTGTCACAAGTATCTTCAATTAATTCTACCATTAATATTAATGAAAAGGAGATCAAAGCCTATAAAATAGGACTTAGAGGTTACAAAACATACCTAGCTTATAAAACCCTTTATACGGAGTGTGTGATAAGAATCTTAATTATATTATTCACTCTAGTACACAGTCTAGATATATGAAGTGGTGTACTTATATTTAATAATTTCTAGATACATTCAAGTGGACCGAGACTAAAAAATCTTGTTCATCTAAATTAGTCTCTATGTTAGAGTCAAGTAACTATCAATTTATTAATGTGTATTGAATGTCTATCGAGTCATTTTTGTCTACCTAGGAAGTATTGTATGTAGACCAAGCTCATGATGTGTGTTATAATAATATCAATTATATTTTTGATTGGTGTATATCTAGATATGGTAAGTACCAATGAACTTATACTTGATAATTTTTAGGTGCATTTAAGTGGATTGAGACTGAAAGATCATACCCATTCCAATTAGTCTCTCTACAAGAGTGAGAGAATTATCAATTGATTGACACAGACAAGATGTCTATCAATCTATCATTTTTATCAGTTTGAAAAATATTGTGTTTGCACCAAGATCATGGTGCAATGTGCTACAATAATATCATTTATATTATTGATTGAAGTACATATAGATATGTGAAGTGGTGTATTTATGCCTAATAATTTATAAGTGCAATCAAGTGGATCGATACTAAAAGATCTTGTTTGTCTGAATCAGTCTAGTCAATGCAAGAGTCAAAACACGATAATATTTTATATTAGAGTGTTATGATGAACAAGAAAACCATTAAAATAATTAAATAAACCATAGATGGGAATTAGGCATGCTTGCAAGGAGATCATAACATTCTGTTAGTTTTTATGATCAGAATTGAAACATTCAGAAAATGCAACACAATGAACAATGAACACAACAATATACCCAGGAAAACCCTCCAACTTGAAGGGGAAAAAACCCAGCAATAATATATCTCTTATATATTGAATGATAAGAATAGCAATCTGCTTTACAATGGCCAAATCCAAGGCCTACAGGTATGGCTTCATTTCTTGAAGCACAATGAATAAGATCACACTTGATAAATCTGATTTGCTCTTGAAATTACTTGATTTTCTCCTTAGAAGTCTGCTCTGCCTTGTGAATTATACTTCTTATTGAATCTCTTTAACAATGAGAAATCATATTTATATACAAGTGAGAGGAAAGAGACGCATCTCTTCAATCTCCCTGTCAACCTCTACCAAACAAATTATGTCTTAAATAATACATTAAGTTGGGCTAGAAGTGGGAGCCTGACACTGATCCTTTAACATCAACACTCCCTCTCAGCTAGGGATGATACTTCCAGCTGCATAAGACATATCACCCCATTGTGATGTCAATCACAATGGCTACAACAATGTATAGTATGTACAAGTGTTCATCACTTTACATGACATCCACCACGGTTCTCCTAGAGGGTGGAACCAAGGGATTTCACCTTGAACTTCTCTCACAGAAAAGAACTTATTATCAATGGATTTCACCTTGAACTTCTCTCACAGAGAAGAACTTGTTATCAAGGGATTTCACCTCAAACTTCTCTCACAAAGAAGAACTCATTATCAATGCATTTCACCTCGAACTTCTCTCACAAATAAGAACTCATTGTCAAGGGATTTCACCTCAAACTTCTCTCACAGAGAAGAACTCGTTATCAAGGGATTTCACCTCGAACTTCTCTCACAAAGAAGAACTCATTGTCAAGGGATTTCACCTCGAACTTCTCTCACAGAGAAGAACTCGTTATCAAAGCTTTGGTAGATTCTACAATAGATCTATTCTACCTTTCTGCAACACCATTCTATTGAGGGTTGTAAGGAACACAAAACTCCCTCTTAATTCTTGATTCAATGCAAAAGTTATGAAATTATTCAGAGGTGTAATCCCCTCCATTGTTGGATCTCAAAACTTTGATTCTCTTCCCAAATAAGTTCTCTACCTAAGTTTTAAAAAATTTGAACCTCTCAAGTACTTCTTTAGATTCCATAGCACAACCTTTGCAAGTACCTACATGCTCCTGGTTGAATTTTAGAAGACCCATGACCATCTTCTAAACATATTTCCCAACTCAAAAACTTTTACAAGAATGTTTTTTGTTATCGAAGATGTTCTTGGAGATCTATCCTCTATTATCAGGAAACAACAATGATGATACCCTTCGCAGAATAACACTCTACTATTATCATTATTAACAATAGCAGTACTTGCATTGGATGCTAACAAATATTTCTTATAGCTCACTCTTCCATCAATTACTATATTAAACCCAGGCAAGAGCTCCAAATCATTCTCAGAGTTCTTCACACTAGTGATCTTAATTCCTATGGCACGCTTCAATTTTGAGCTCATGATTGTTGCAAAGGCCTGGAAGGATAATGCTTGGCAATGTGACCATACTTGTCACACCTAAAGCATTAGATTTTGGAGAGGTCCCTCTTCTTCTTGAAAGTGGGAGCACCATCAGTTCCATTATATCTGTTCCTTTTGAAGAATCCTTTCTTCTCATTCTTGTTTTTCTTCTTCAACTGCAACTTCTCATCTTCCTCCGATGGTTTAGGTACTTTGGTTTCCACAAACTCGGCCAAGTCATTTTATTCCAAGGTGAGCATGATTCTAAACCTCCATGATGTGAAGTTGGATGCTCCTTCAATTCTATCCTCAATTTTAAGACTGTTCACCATCTTGACTAAAATAGGGATAGACAGGAGATATAAAGAAAAATAGAGTATTACTGCAATGACAAATTTGATCATGATCTTCTTTAAACTCACTCTGATACCATGTTAGTTTTTATGATCAGTATTGAAACATTCAAAAAATGCAACACAATGAACAATGAACACAACAATATACCCTGGGAAAACCCTCCAACTTGAAGGAAAAAAAACCCAGCAACAATATATCTCTTATATATTGAATGATAAGAACATAAATTTGCTTTACAATGGCCAAATCCAAGGCCTACAGGTATGGCTTCACTTCTTGAAGCACAATCAATAAGATCACACTTGATAAATCTGATTTTCTCTTGAAATAACTTGATCTACTCCTTAGAAGTATGCTCTGCCTTATGAATTATACTTCTTATTGAATCTCTTGAACAATGAGAAATCACTATATATATACAAGTGAGAGGAAAGAGATGCATCTCTTCAATCTCCTTGTCGGCCTCCACCAAACAAATTATGTCTTAAATAATACAATAAGTTGGGCTGGAAGTGGGAGCCCGACGCTGCTCCTTCAACATCAACACATTCAAGATTTATCTTATTCCCTATCCAAGAAAAATGACCCATATTATTCATGCATATCTTAGGATCAAAGGTGTACGAAATATTTATCTACCAATGTTTGTTATTGAATATTAGTTGCAGTATGCAAATGTTAGTATGATTTATAATATTGGGTCGAGTTATATTCTTTTAGATCCCCCATTTATTGTAATAAACCATATAATCTATAGGGATAAAGGTACTCAATATATGTAGAGTCATTTCCTCCTTTTACGTTACTAACCCAAGTTACTCTAGTGTTTTCACCATTCAGGCTCATCTCAGTCGAGGCTCTAACAAGTTCAATAGGCCACACCCTCAATACATCCGTAGGCACCAGTGGACATTGGACATCACATAAAAAATTTCCAAAACATAATATCTTTTGCAATTTCTTAGAAACATTGGACAACATAGAAAACTTTGTCAAAACATAATACTTTATTGTAATTTCTTGGACATATATCATTTAGTCATCGACCTAGTTGAAATTTTTTTTTGTATCTTTGTAAATAATATTCATTTTCTAATAAATTTATGTACTAGTCTCTATAAATTAAACATATGCAGTTTCATTCCCTAATATTTATATGTATATATCATATGTCTAAATTGAGCATTTTATAATCAATGAATAAGGAAATTGGAAGTTAATTTTGTATATTTGTTCTAATTTTAAAGACATGTTCTCATATATTTTCCATTGCCCAAAAAATATGGTACATTTTTTTATAAGTCACCTTATGTGATTAAAAAGATTGAATATTATAATTTTAAAAATGGGGAAGGATCTTACATTGGTAAAAAATTTCCCATCCTCTTTAATTACCTACCCAATATAATTCATTTGGGTCAAAGATAAACAAGCAAATGAAAACCACTAAAATTGATAGTTGAACTTGAAAAGATTCAAAAGATGATGGAATGATCACACCTTAATGTTTTATGGATTTATGAGAGTGGATTTGGATTGTGCAGGTCTATATCTACCTGTGTATAAAATCTTGGCCTTCGACCATTCAAGGGTAGGTTTGGTGCTTGCACTAATCGTGCTCTAAGTGAGATCATTAGTCTCTTGGTTTGAATGTTAAACTTGTCTTTTTACACTGATCATTTCCTAAATTAAATTTCATATTATGAATTCTTTTGAACTTGTACGCCACTAGATATCGTATATGTATATATATGCGCTTCTTTGTTGTAATAGGAAAAAATGCACACATGATTATGCCACTATGTGAGATGAATCCTCTTATTATTCACATAGTTATGTGCCAAAGTTGTGTTTGGAGGTTGCAATAAATTAAGATCTAGATATGTTTTTTATCTTACTATCTTAGCAATAAAATACAAGTTGGCAACCAAAAAATTTAAATATTCATGAAAATTCACCACATTTCCCCATTTGGTTATGATTATATTCTAGATTTATGTATGCAACACACGTCATAAAGATTTCAGGTGGCTAGCATTTTCACATTATCTAATATGTCATGTGGGGCCTCTATTCTACATTATGTCTTCAATCTCTTATTGATCTAATGCAAGCCACAATATAATTTCTTCAAAACTCCTTTACTGGAATTAACCATGGAGATTGGATCTTCTTGGATTTCATGATCTTCTCTGAGAAAGGTCTTCCTCTTGTTAGTCAATGAGAAGAGATATTATTCTCTATTGAACTTAATTTGTTTATAGGTCTAGTAGTCACTATTCTTCTTCTTAACCTTTTCAATTTATTAGAGACTTCATCAAATTTTATAGTCAGCCTTGGTTCTTCATTGATAAACAAGTCATGTCTAGACTATTTCTCAGCTTACATTTGTTTAATCCATGGATTTGTCACCTATAGATCCTAATATGAGGTTTGTCTAGAGGAGGAGATGGCAGGAGATAAAGGGATTTGTGGAGGTGGCATAAGAATAGAGGGGTCAAGTGAGGGAGATGAACTGGGAGATGTGGAAGATTAAGGTGCATAGAATGGTGGATTGACCATCTTCTCTTTAGAAATTTTGATTTGTGGAGGAGTCTTGATGACATACTCTATGAGGTCAGAAGACTCATGGATTGTGACCATAAGTGACTTTGTTTTAATATTTTAGTCATAGACAACCCCGATTGAGTGGAAGGTGTGTCTATAATAGATGTGTGGTAAAAATGGATTGAGACACTAAATCTTTAAAATGTGGGCTAGTCACCATAGTATCTATGTTAGTTACATAAATAATCAATTGTGTAATAGAAGCATGTGTTAGACTTTGCAAGAATCATACAATAGGTGTATGGGTGACAATCATAGTGTTAATGGTAGTAGTACTGACAAAAATAATTCAAAACTATAGTGATTGAAATAGTATAAATAGTAGTGCTAGAAGTACTAGCTAAACCCAATGAAGTTGTAGCAATGGGAGGGATAACTAAATCAATTTGGATAATAGTAGAAACAGGGGAAGTAATGACCTATACTAAGTCATGTGTAGTAGATATTGAAGTAACCACATGGGGAACAATTGAGGCAAATTATGTAACAATTAGAGTGTTAACTAATGTGCCTTGTTGGTCTATGGATTCATCTAAAATAAGACCTTGGTCTCCCTTTTCATTTATTGATTGATTTGCATACCAAGTATGAGTAGAACTAGGGATTTGAGTTCTAAAGGTAACCCGTGTAGGGACATTTAGAAAGCATAAATTGTGGTTTCCTCCTCTACATCTTCTTCATAATTCTCTTTTATATTTCCTTCTTTTACAAACTCATTTAGATGTTCTTCTAATAAGTATTCTTATACATACTCATATTTTGTATTTGAATAAGTGAGCCATAGTGATGCACCTGAGTATAGGTGTGGTCTCTCCTCTTATTGTGTAACCTAAGAGGTTGGCAGAGTATTTTTGGCTTGAGCTATCATAGGAGGACTATTTTAATTTTCACTATAATAGGATAATTTAGATGACTAACTATTGGTGATGTAGATGGTGGAGTTGTGGTAACTATCGATGTAAATGTAAAAATGACTTTTAGAACTCAGGTTGCCTCGTATATCTAGATCTTGTTGCTTTGTATAGTTTGGCTTTGGGAGTTTTTTTAGGACCCTTTCCTTTAATTTCTTGTCAATATCTTCATTTGCCTCATCCTCTTCATGAGGTTGTTCAGCATGTTCTGGGGCTTCACCCTTATCTTATTATTTTATTCTATCTGCATCATCCTTTATGATGGAAGGATCATATTGGATCAATTGAGCAATTCTCATTGGCATATTTACACCTCTCATATTCATGTGTAGTTGGGAGTCATCTTTAGCATTCAAAAAACTCATCTTCATCATTCAGAAAAATAAAATCATGGCCATATTCCTTATGACCATAGTTATGCTTGAACCTACCATCAAAATTATTTGCATGTTGTACTATCACCCCTCTAGGGGCCCAAAATCTAAACTCTACTAATATAAAATATAAATAACCTCTATGATGGAAGGTTTTAGCTAACTCTTCCCAATGTTGGAATTATTATCTTTTAATGCTAAGGGGTGTCTTATGAATTTTTTGTAGTTTATCCCTTTTAACATTCCCATCAACATTATTGTATAATTGATAATTAATTTCATGTTTGGATAACTTATTTATAACTAGCCTACATAAATATAATGGTTTTATTAATGTACCCTCAACTCTAATAACTATGTGATCAGGATAGAACCAATAATCCCCTAGTGATTTAAATGATCTTTTAATCTCTACAAAAAATATTGGCATTATTTGTTCATTAATTTCCTTTTATACCATTAGGTGGAAGGTGTCTACTATATTTTGCATGTAATATCTAAATTTTTGAATGTGATAAAAATAAAAATCATCGTATATTTTTTTGTCCTCTCGATTTTGAGAGAGAGGTGTTAGTGGAGCTCAAAGTACCACAAATAACATCTACCAATTATGAAAGCATATATAAATTATTATTTGGCCTATTATGGGTGACTTTTTGGGATTTCAAGTTTTAACTTATGATTTCCCCTCATGCATGGGTGCCCTTGTCCTTTAGAATCATGGATAATAAAGGAACCCAAATTTTATCCACATAAGTTATGAATGGGGCTCCATGTATCATGTTTAGCAATGCCATGGCAATTCTAACACCATGCCTAAATTTGGCAATTGTGACTTTCTTCCTCATGGAAAATTTATTGGGATTTTCAGCCTATTCTTTCAAATTTTCCCTAACCTTATTTTCCTTGAACCATTCCTTGATTATTTGTTAAGTGTAGGGCAATTCTAGTTTTAAAAGTTGGCAATATTTTTCTAATACTACACGAAATACATAATCTATTAGTTTTTTGTTATTTTTCTTGTAGAATATATCCTTAGTGCATGCACCTATTGTAAATAAATTAAATATTAGGTTTGCACAAGGAAATACCTTGGGCTTAGTCATTGCTTTGTGGATATTGATTGATTTGATGGAGAGAAAGTAATCTTTGTACTCCCTCATTTTGAGATTAATATCATCTTCATCATTTTATGAATGACCAGCTTCAACCTCTGTATAAATAGTAGAATAATGATGGAAGGCATTGTGCAGAGTAATTGGGTTGAACTTTGTGTCCTTAAACTCTTGTTTAGTCATGAAATAGAACATTGAGGGAGTTGGTTCCTGGTTCTTAATTTTCAGTATTGTTCTTACTAAGCTTTGTGTTTGACTTGAAAATTATGGCTTTTAATTGCTATAAATTTTTAGATAAAAATTCATAAGTTAATAGATTGGCACATGTAATTTAATTTCATTTGGAAACATAGCATATATCCTAGTTTCTAGCGATGAATTCAATGCTCGAATCCTTCATTCAAGAGAATTAATTATAAAATAATGGTCTCTATGTCAATTGTCTTTCTAATTTGAATTTTATTTTATGTTGTGAGATTTTATGGGGATTTGTTTAACACATGGTACTTTGTCACTGATTTTGATTACTTAGTCATAATTTTAAGCTTTAATATGTTCATATACTTTAATAGTAGGCATTATGTCATTTATTCGCTATATATATTTCTTATTATTTGTATTTTATTGTGTTTATAATACACGTGGTGGATTTTCACCTTCTCGCTTTAATGTATTTTTTAATTAGTTTTTGAGTAATATCAGTGTACAAAGCAACAAGGTGATGCCACATGGCAGTTGACTATGTACTAGATCGACACACACACACACACACACACACACACACACACACACATGTATGTGTTTATGTGACATCTTTCTATGCAAAAGATGACCCATGGTAGTCTATCTCTTGGTTTGCATTCTGTCATTTTGGTTACAAGCTTATGTGTAGTGAGATGATGACACATGGCGTGATCTCATTTAGTCTCTTTATTACTTTCTTTAGTAATTTGGGCTTTAGGATAAAGTTTGTTTTAAGCTTGTAACCAAAATGACACAATGCAAACCAAAAGATAGACTGCCATGGGTCATCTTTTGCATAGAAAGATGTCACATACATACATACATACATATATAAGTATGTATGTATGTGTGTATATATATACACATACATACATGTGTGTGTGTGTGTGTGTGTATACACATACACACACACACACACACACACACACACACACACACACACACACACACACACACATATATGGCACAATATCACTCAGTCATTTTGTCACTTATTTTCATGACTTATAACTTTGATTAAAGACTCATGATGAATCAAAATGGTGACATGTGGAATGATCTCATGTAGTCACCTAGTCAAAATTATTTTAAAGTTCAATATGTTAAATTGTCAGAGACCTGCTTCTCTGAATAACCAGAATAACTCATATATTAATCTTAAACAGTTGAAACACTGGCATTACAAACACCACATTCCTTTTGAGGAAGGAATAACTCTGATCGTGGGCCTCTTTGAGGGGGTAACCTCCTATTAGAGCAAGCTCTAATGCAAATGCTTCTTCTTGGATACTATATAACACCATATACCCGTATAATTATATTATTTCCTACCTATCTCTCTCCATATGCTAATGCATGTGGGATTATTCTCTATCATATTATACCCCTCTAGGTACATTACATTCGATCCCCCTTAAATATGTTTTGCCCTCGAAACATGATAAGAAACAAGAGGAGGACTAAATGAAAGCCAAACCAAAAAGAAGGTGAAGACCAGATGGAATCTCGTGTGTTTCTTCTTCTGTCTATGTTGTGATAGGAGCATGTACAATAATAAGGTGAACACAAACACTGAAATAAGAGGTGGATGTGCATAAAGATGAATGTGTGGACTAACCACAACTAGAATCTGGCAGTGAGAGTCGAGCAATGAAAGTTGAATCTCGACGGTGATCACCTCAAATCTAGAAGAGGGGTGCACAAAATAGTTATTCGTGTGAACCAACTGAGGGTGTATGCCATCCCCATTAACATTATTTCTCAAGGGAGGTGGAGCCTCGATTTCCTTCTTGGGATCTGTGATTGTCAGCTTGGGCTCATCCAACATCTGCTTGAGTATGGCGGTTTCTTGAATGGACTCATTGAAGGAGTGCTTGAGCACTTTTGGTGCTTGATCCAATGCTTTTTCCATCTGAAGTAGCATTGTTTGGAGACGTTTCCATTTGATGCAATCTTCAACGAGCTTGAGCACTATGTAAGATAGGATCAAATAGGACCTAAGTATATATAAACGCAATGATGAAATAAAAAAAAGATGACTAGTAAGTGTGTTGAAACCACTAATGACATGGTAATTTTACTTGAGCACTATTACGATCATACCTAACAAATTTGCCACATAACCCTAAAAATATCACTAAACTCATAATCCAAACACTGATAAATAAGAATGAATGAATCGAAACCTAAACCTAATTACCAAAATACCCTAAACCACATACCACAAATGGTATGGAGAAAACCCACGGTTGGGAAATGGTGGCGTAGTGGAGACAGATCCGTCGAGGCCGAGTGGAGCAGAATGCTCAGTGAACCCGAGCTGAGTTCAAGCCAAGTGAACTGACGTGAGAAGTCTACATCGAGGTGAGCTGACATTGTGGGAAAGTGCGGATCAGAATGCTCAGGCAGAGATGGTGGATCTGGCGTGTCAATGACGGTGAAGAGGACATGGAGATCGAGTAAGGAGCTAAGGCAGCTGATCGCACAGAATGTGAACAGACTAGTGACCAGAAGTTGCAGCTGTCGCCAATAGAGAATAGCCGATGTGAAGGTATGAACAAATTGAATGGAAGAGCTTGTAATGAGGGCTGAGTTATTTGGGAGGTGGATTCAGAGCGAAGTCGAGCCGTGGATGGAGAAAGGGAGTCGAGCCCATGCAGATCCTGCCAACGCAAATGGTAGAACCAAAGTGAACCAAATCGTGGTTGAGCTGGGGGGATAGTGTCATTGAAGTCGCCAAACAGGCTGTAGGCAGAATGATCTAGGGTGGTTTCAATATATGCGGCTTTGGTTGAAGAAGTCGAGACCAGAAGGGAGCATAATCGTGGAGCGGAGCCACTGCTGATGATGATGCAATCCCTTCGATGTCAGATCCAAGCCAGAAAATGAATAAACTTAATACAAAACCTGAATGCTAAACCAATTCAGCATGCCGGTATGTAGATTGGAGCAGCAATGGAGTACGGCTTCACAGTAAGGTCAAGACCAGAACGCTAAATCAATGCAGATATTGAAACCCACAACGGAAAAAATAACTCCGATCAGTGACTTCTTCGAAGGTGCACAAGCTCTAATGCAGATGTTTTTCTTAGATACTCAAGTACACCATATACCTCTATACTTATATTATTTCCTACTTATCTCTCTCCATATGCTAATGCATGTGGGATTATTCTCTATCATAGTATACCCCTTTAGGTACATTACACAAATAAACATTGATAGTTCATGATATTATGATGAGAGAGTGACACCTGTTGATTTGAAGTTTATTTGTAAATTAGATATGACCTATAAAACCCAAAACCCAATAATATTGATAGTCAAATGATTAGCTAGGTTAGTCAAATAAGTTAATATAAATCAAATTTTAGCCTTTAAATTAAGTCTAGTGATGTTTTAAGCAAAAATTTATTAAATGAAAATTGATATTTAAAACATAGGCTTATATTTAAGGTTAAAAGGTCAATTTATGTCTCAATGGGGATCAAGTATATAATACTTTTAGAACAAAATGGGTCCCTATTTGAATTTTTTTTAAATGAGGCATGTTGTTCATAACAATACCAATGATGGTCCAAATAGGATTCATCTTGATGACCTCAATGAAGTTGATCACCAATAAGTCCAAAGTATATATAAATTTTGAGAAGGAATTCATCAACTACCACATGACATACCCAAATTAATTGCATTCCTCTTATCTTCCAAAAATTCACACAAATCCAAACGTTCTAAGGTGCAACAAGAACCATTTTTTCATAGTATAAACCCTACCACAAGTGTGGCCACTACCATGGTTGACCCTGTTATTCCATCCACATCTTTAGGTTTGGTGGAAAAACATGGTTTACATCATATTTCTATTCCTATTCCTAACCAAATGATCCATTCCAATCTTTTGATAGTTGTGCATACTACACAACATAACTTATCTACTACACAATCCCTTAAGCAAGCAATTATATTTATACAAGCTAAGGTGTTTCAATTAAATCAAGGCATCCCAAAATTCAATCATTAGATTCCTATGCTTTACTTCATAATCCTTTAGCACATGGGTAAGTGCACAAAGTTGGGGGACAAAAAGTGGCCTACTTGTGGACATGATTTTCTTGAAATTTTAAAAATCTGAACTTCTATAAATAATTTGAGATATCTACACTCCAAATTTGAAAATAGTGTAAGAACATGAAATGTAGAATTTTGAGTCTAATTTCCAAAACACTAAATATTTTTTAAAAAGGTTAAGTATAACTAGATCAAACATATAAATTTTTAAAAGGAACTCATATTTCTTTTAAGAAAACAGAGTAGATAGACGATCATGTGGCGTACCATTTTTTTATTAGTGTTTAATATTATTTGAAACCCTTTGGAGAAAATGTAGATATGATATTCTAGTTTTTTATCTATATTGTTTTATATTTTTTCAATAAATATTATTTTTTTAATGAATTTTTCAAGTAAATAGATCCTAAAAATTGACAAAAAAATAGATAGTCATCCGTCTGGTGCACCTAACTACCTCAAAAAAATAAAAAACATTAATGTGTAAAATTAGGCCTAGTTTGTGATCATATAACTTATTTTTCACTTGGATCAATGAAAGACAAATTACATGAACATATATAGACATGTATGTTTACGGCATGTATTGGCCTAAAAAAGGTATAGTTAGAAATCAACATAGTTTGAAACCTTAAATTAGTCCAAAATTTATAAAAATAATATTTTTGGAAAGAGGAGAGCATGTTCATCACAATGGTATTAAGTTTTTGAATTTTCATGTTGAAATTCATAGTGTATTTGGCGATCAAAGTTAAATTTTGTTAATTTTTATCATATCTCTTGGGCTCAACTGTAGATTGACAGATCCAAGCCTTTAGCCCGAGAATCAAAGCCATTACTCAGCCAAAAGGTGTGGGATTTGAATTAAAATTTAAATAGCATGATTGCATTATTAATCGCATTAGTAATGCAATCATGTTATTTAAATTTTAATTCAAATCCCACACCTTTTGGCTGAGTAATGGCTTGGATTCTTGAGCTAAAGGCTTGGATCTGTCAATCTATAGCTGAGCCCGAGAGATATGATAAAAATTAACAAAATTTAACTTTGATCGCCAAATACACTATGAATTTCAACGTGAAAATTCAAAAACTTAATGCCATTGTGATGAACATGCTCTCCTCTTTCCAAAAATATTATTTTTATAAATAGCCAAAAGGTGTGGGATTTCAATTAAAATTTAAATAGCACGATTACATTATTAATCGCATTAGTAATGCAATCATGTTAATTAATAATGCAATCACATTACTTAATTATATGATCATGTTGATAACATAATTGCATTAAATATTCATAACACCTAAAAACCCAAATTTGCTCTTTACCTCAAATTTTATATCTGATCTTTTCTGTTCTTGAGATCTGTAAAGTGGTGTTGTTTCATGTGATATGGAAAAGGTCCCTAACCTTGGATAGTGAATTAAGGTGTCGTGGTATCACATTAGACTTTAAAAGATTTATAATTATTTTAATATGTTGACTTAACTACTTATAATTACTTGGTTTTAAGGTGTAACTCATTATACATATTATATATAACTTATTTTATCACGAGATGTCATAAAATATATTTTTTAACCCTATGACCAAAACTTCATCTTTGGATTACCAATCTAGTTATGCATCTAAAATAAATCAGGGCTATTTCGAGCCCCTTCAACCTAATTGCATGAATATAAAATGTGATTTATGGGTTGATCAACTCTAATTTCATTAGATTGATTAAAGCAAAGAAACATAATTTATATGTTATAATGTGGTTTTGAGCTCAATAAACTTGAAATCATCAGCTAATGAATGTAAATGTCGATTAGTTCAACTGTGGAGGTAATTAGGGTTAAAATGAGCTAAGTGAATGTATTTTAAATAATATATCTAGTGTGATTTGGAGTGAAATTAACCCTAATGTCATTTCATATATAATTAATCAAAGAGTTTATTCATTTAATCTAGGAGGCATTTGAGGCTAATTTGAACCTCTTCAAGAGCAAGATATGATTTGGGACAACATTAAGTTTGATTCTATCATGAATTGATCTAATTAGTCAAATTGTGTAATTAGGGGTGTGATTTGGGAAAAATTGAGCCCTTAAACCAAATTTATGGCTCAATTGATTGTATAACATGTATGCAACATGTATGGCTTAACTAACCCTACTTTTATCAAAAAAGTAAACATGAAGGTAGTTATCACAAATAGGTGAATAAGAAGCTCAAATTTTATTCAATTACCTTATTTTGGATCTTATATCTGATATCTTAAACCCTAAACCCTATACCATTTAACTTAAATCCTATATCTTGTACCATTTACCTTAAACCCTAAGCCATAAGCCCTAAACCCCAAAACATTTAAATTGTAAACCCTAAACCAATAAATTTAGCCCCAATTAAAGTCTTTTATATATAGTAAAAATTAGGTTCATAGAGATGAGCTTGGTAAAAAAATCATTACCACAATTAACTTAATTGGCTCAATTTGTGATGATGTGGGGGCTAATTGAGCCCAAAATCACATTCTTTACTCACAAATTTAGGTTCAATGAGCTCAAATTTTCCCCAATTACCATCATAATTGTACCTTATACACCCTAAAACCTATACCCTAATCCCTAATCCCTAATCCCTAATTCCTAAACTCTAAACCATAAATATAAACTCTTTAAACACTGAACCAATCATTTTACCCAAAATTAACATCATTTAGACTAAGAATTAAGTTCAGAGGGCTCATTTTGGCCTAAATCACATGAATGATTGCCTTATTTGACTAATTCACTCAATCTACACGATGACATGAGGTATAATGACAACCTAAAAACACATTCTATAGTCACAAATGGGTCCAAGTGATTCAAATTATACTCGATTATCTTTGTGATTTACCCTGTGTACCCTAAACCATATATACATTAAAATATAATCCCTAAACCATAAACCTTAAAAACTATACCCTAAATTGTAAACCATAAATGTTCCCTATTTACTAATCGATTTAGTCCCAATTAACATCCTTTGTAGTAAGAATTAGGTTCACATGGCATAGAGCAAATAGACATTATATACACCCTTAAATCTAAACCCTATGCACTAGTCCCTAATCCCTAAAACATAAATTGTAAGGCCTATGCCCTAATGCCCACTACATGTCACAAACATACATGTCTTACGATATAATTAATTTTATCATGAGATGTCATAAAATGTATTTTTTAAACCTATGGCTAAAACATAACCTTTGTATTACCAATCTATTTGTGCATCTAAAGTAAATTGGGGCTATTTTGATCCCCTTGAACCTAATTGCATGACTATAAAATGTGATTTGGGGATTGATCAACTCTAATTTCATTAGCTCAATTGAATCAAAGAAGCATTATTTACTTATATGCAAGTTCTACATATATAGAATGTGGTTTTGAGCTCAATAAATTTGAATTCATTAGCTAATGAATGCAAATGTCAATTAGTTAAATTATGGAGGTAATTAGGGTTAAAATGAGCCACATTAACCTATTTTAAATTATATTTGATGTGATTTAGAGTGAAATAAACCTTAATGTCATGTCATATATAATTAACCAAAGAGTTGATTCATTAAATCAAGGAGACATTTGAGGCCAATTTAAACCCCTTTAAGAGCAAGATATGATTTGGGATAAAGTTAAAGGTTTGATTCTATCATGAATTGATCTAATTAGTCAATTTGTGAAATTAGGGGCATGAGTTGGGTAAAATTGAGCCCCTAAACCAAATTTATGGTTCAATCGATTTGTATAACATGTATGCAATATGTACATGGCTTAAGTACCCTAATTTTATCATAAATGCAAACATGAAGGTAATTTTCATAAATAAGTGAACAAGCAGCTCAAATGTTCTTCAATTACCTTGGTGGTTGGACCCTATATGTGATAACTTAAACCCTAAACCCTGTACCATTTACCTTAAACCCTAAGTCATAATCCCTAAACCCCAAACCTTTTAAATTATAGACCCTAAACCAATAAATTTAGCCCCAATTAACATCTTTTATATATAGTAAGAATTAGGTTCATAGGGATGAACTTAGTCAAAATGGCATCACTCATTAAACCATAATTGACTTAACTAGCTCACTTTGTGATGATGTGGGGGCTAATTAAGCTCAAAATCACATTCTTTACTCATAAATATAGGTTTAAGGAGCTTAAATTTGTCCCAATCACCTTCATGATTGTACCTTATATACCCTAATACCTATACCCTAAGCCTTAATCCTTAAATTTCCTAATCCCTAAACTCAAAACCATAAATATAAACTTTTTAAACCCTAAATCAATCATTTTAGCCCAAATTAACATCATTCAGACTAAGAATTATCTTTATGATTGAACCTGTGTACCTTAAACCTAAGCCTTATTTCTTAAACCCTAAACACTATACCTTAAATTTTAAACCTTAAACTTTCCCTATTTATCAATCAATTTAGTCCCAATTAACATCCTTTCTATTAAAAATTAGGTTCACATGGCATAGAGCAATTAGAACTTATATACACCCTTAAACCTAAACCCTACATGCCCTAATCCCTAATACCTAAACCTTAAAACATAAATTATAATCCCTAATCCCTAACCATATACACTAATACCTTAATCCTTAATCCCTAATCTATATTAAGTATAGCGTAATCATGTTATTAAATAATGTGATCACATTATTCTTAATATAAATAAAACTCACTTCTCAATGTCTATGTCTAACCCCAACTGAGTATTAAGAATAATGTAATCATGTTATTAAATAGTGTGATTGTGTTATTCTTAATATACATAAAACTCACTTATTAATGTGTATGTTAAAGTAGAACCTAATAACAATAATCACGCGATCACATTATTAAATAACATGATTGTGTTATATAACATGATCACTTTATTATTATTATAGACCAAGCTTACTTTTCAATGTCTAATTTTAACCCAAATTGATAATTTTATCCCCACAAACATTTTCTACATACTTCTGTAGGACGTACGATACCTATGTACTTTTGACCCCACCTTTAAAAAGTTATCAATTGTCCTTGATGGGTGAGAGATCATGTTCAAGGAAGAGGAAGGTGTTGAAGAACATAACACCTGAGGAATTAGAAGATTTGAGATAGAAAAACAAGATACAAATGTAAAAACTTTTTGGTATACAAGGTACAAACCCTAATCCTGATGAACCAAATACCATAGATAATGAGTTAATTGATAATAGTGAATTAAAATATGATGAAATTGACCATAATGAATTGAATAATGATGAAATTGACCACAATGAAATGAATAATAATGAAATTGACAGTAATGAATCAGATAATATTGGAAGTTTACATTCAAAGTTCCATGTTTTTTATTTTGTTGATGATGAGTCTATGTATGATGCTTCACCCCCCATGAATGAATAAAATTTGATGGAAATATATAATGATGAAATTAACAATCAAGAAAATTTCATGGAAACATATAATGAAGAAATAAACAATGAATAAAATGTCATTCCACCTCTAAACAATGAAAGTAATAATGATTTTGAAACACCCTCTCAACAAATTCTACCATTAACAACACCTCCAATAATTATGTGTAGAAAATATAAGTACTTAATTGAAGTTGATGAATATATTTTAGAACCAATGAATAACAAAATGTCTGATCTTCATTGATAAAATTGATTAGGATGAGACCTATGATGTACACATTAGGAATAAGAACATCTAACATGGATGATGAAAATAATGAAATTGTTAAAAAACAACCTTGGTTACCTCTATTACATGTGATAAGGGTCTCATTTAGTCAAATTACCTCTACAAATGAAATAAGAACAAAAAACGACATATATTGCGGTCTAATGTGTTCTTATAACCCCAAATCGACCATGGTTGCCTAGATTGCATGTGATAGGGCCCATGTTTAGTTAAATTCAATCTAAAAAGGAAACAAGAAGACATAAAAAAGACACATTATGGTTTAGCATGTTCTTGTATCCATAAATTAGCATACATTGCCTCTATTACATGTGATAAAGGCCATGTTTAGTCTAATTCACTCTAAAATGGAAACATGAACACATAAAAATGACACTTTATGATCTAATGTATCCATTTATCCATAAATAGACATTGATTACCTTGATTGTGAGTGATAGGGGCCTCCTTTAGTCAAATTCTCTTTATGAAGGAAACATAAAACATAAAAAAAGATAAGCATTTGTATAATGTGTGACCCTAGCCCTAAATGAACTTATGTTGCCTAAATTGCACATGATAGGGGAAAATTTAATTAAATTCACTATATAAAGGATACACAAACACACAAAAATGATGATTGACCTATGACTACATCAATTACATGTGATAGGGGGCCATTTAGAGGCAATCACTCTATAACAAAAATAACATAGAATGTGGTCTAATGTGTATTTGTATCCCTAAATTGACTATTAACACCTTTATTTTATGTGATATTAACCTTATTTAGTCCAATTCACTTTACAAAGGAAACACAAACATTCAAAAATGACACGTTTTGCTCTGATATGTTCATGTAGCCCGAAAGCGATCTTTGTTACCTGAATTGCATGTGATAAAGGCTCTATTTAGTCAAATTTACTCTATAAAGGAAATAAGAATGCACAAAAATGACACATTATGATCTAATGTGTGCCTCTAACCAAAAATCAACCTTAGTTACCTCAATTGAATGTTATAAGGGACCTATTTAACAAATTTAACCTAAAAAATAAATGTAAACAAATAAAAATGAAACAATGTGGACTAATGTGTTCTCTTAACCCTCCATTAACCTTTGTTTCCTTGATTACATGTGATAGGGGTCTGATTTAGTCGAATTCACTCTAAAATGGAAACATGAACACAAAATAAAAATGGTCTAATATGTGCTCTATAAAATTTAATTTTGACACACTTAGAACTCCCAAAAATGTTAGAAACCAATTCCAGAATCCCCAAAACCTAAAAATTGACTAAATGTTTCCAAAAAATAGCATCAATTATAAAATTTACATCTTAAAATCCTTAAGTTCAATATTAAACTCTTGAAAATGAATTAGTAGTGACTAGATTAGGTTTTGAAAAATAATTTTTTTAAGCCAAAACTCATAAAGCTATGAGACAAATTCCAGAAGCTACAAAGTTGCGCTAATTCCTTATATTTATTAAAATAAATTTAAAGTATAAGCTACTTAGCATTTATTTTAGGAAAAACATAGTTTGCCTTTCACTTCTTCAACATGTACTACTTGGAAGCATTAAAAAATTTAAAGTAATAGTATCACGTATGTGCTTAAGTTTATAAATCCGAAAATAAGGCCTAATCTACACATACATATCCAAATCCATGTTTTATACTAAAAATATAAAAATTTGACTTCAAACATGATAAACACTATGAATTTCATTGGGAGTTTTCATGCAATATGACTATGATATGGAACACACTCTCTTCTTTTTAAATATATAATTTTTTAATCATTTGATTACTTTAAGGTTTTTATCTATATTTATTTTTAAGTGTATTTTTTTGTGTCGTTATATACCATAACTATACATGTCTATCTTTGTTTATGTATCTATATTTTTGTTCATCCAAATTAGAAAAAATTATAGCATTGCAAACTAGGTCTAATTCTATAAAGGTTCAAAAACCACTTTTCATTTTTATTTTATTAGGTAGTTAAGGGGGGCATATGCTCATATATATATATATATATATATATATATATATATATATATATATATATATATATATATATAAGTTGTAAATTAGATTTATTTATATTAAAAAATTAATTTATGATTTTTTTATAATTTTTTTGAAGTACTATCTAATATGTTTTTATAAAAATAGGAGTACCTCTTCGAATTTTAGTTGTTTGACTTACTTATACTTCACCATTTTTTTAAAAAAATAGTATTTTAAAAACTACACTCGAAATATCATAATTTATGTTTTGATATCATCTTCAAATTTTGAGCACAAACATTTCAAATAATTCATATAAGTTCAAGTTTCTCATTTTTCAAGATAAAAAATCTACTTAAGACCCCCTTTTGGCCCTCCAATTCTATGCACATAACTTACTTTTATATTTATAAATCTCTTGGATTCAAATTAGGACCATATCGCTACACATAACAATATCAAACAAGTAAAAATATTGATAAAATGTAACCACAAAATTTTAGTCCACCTATATTGAGCCACATGACACACTCTTTTAAAATGCACACTTTTTTTAAGCATAAAACCATATAATGTATGGTTATAAAGGACCACCAAAAATAAAGATATAAAAAAAAGGGAGATAATAAAAAATAACAAAAAACAAACCAATAGAATTTAATTTAGATCAATAATTGACAAATACACAAGGATTATAGAATAATACAATTTAATGACTAACAAATATCTAAAAACCATTTTTAAATGTCTAAATTTATATATAATTATTTTTTTTTATAAATGAAATAAAATAAATAAAATAGTTTACAAACATGTGGTATTTAAAATCCCAAATTCTCTAATTTAGGACCCACCTTTTACATAGGATTGATTATAATAATCAAATCCCCTAACTTGGTTATTCTCTAAATTTAATGTTTTTTAACATGATGCACTCATGTATATTATTTATTTGTTTACAATAATATTTGATCTTAAATTTGATGTCTATTAGATTATTATGAGAAAATTTTAATTTTAAATTTGACTTTTATTTAATTATCATGTTAAAAAAAATTCTTTTTGATTGTAGAAGACAATCAAAACAAACTTTTTTTTGTGGAAATTTTTTTTTTGAGCTCAACATAATAATATAACTAAATTGATATCATTTATCAAAAATAAAAGAAAATTATCATAAAAAATAATAAAATTATTAATTAATATATAAAAAATTAAAATAAAAACTTTCAAATTAATATATTTTTCTCATATTTAAATATATTTATTTAAAATGTTTATATGTATTAGAATGTTTTAAAAAAGGGTTGAAAAAAATTTCTACATTTACCTATATGATTAAGTTTACCTATATTATTAGATGTTAATGTTCATGTTACTAAGAAAATTTAATCAATATTTTATCTCGCATAATAGTGATAATAGTTTAAACAAATTTATAATATATTGTTTTGTCATGCGTTAAGGTTGTCTATTTAAAAAATCTTATTTACAACTTTTTTTTTAAAAAAATTATTATTAATATTAAAATTAGAAAGGGGAGTTAATTATGGTAGTTGTGGATGGTGGTAGGTAACACAATATATATTTTTTAATTTAAGTCAACTTTGTTTGGTTAAATAATTATAATGATTAATTTTAAGTGTAAGTATTTATAAAGATTTGCATTTTGGTAAATAGTTTACAAATCATTATTTTTATTAATTAAATTATAATTCTTTCCAAAATTTATTTAATAATTATATGAAAATCTTTTCTTACTTAAAATGATATATAATAAAAGTTTTAGAGTTTTTTTTATTTATTTTTTTCCTATTTCATATAATGGTTAAGTGAGATTGGCATTCTCTATTATTAATGAATAAAAACTTTATAAAAATATTATAAAATCATTAATAAATTTAAAATAAACATTTAAAAATTATTTTCTGATAAATTAAATATATTTAATTTATATATTAATACCCACTAAAAATTAATATTATTTTTTTAAAACTCTGAAAAATATATAATATTAAAAAAAAAATCTTTAAAAACTTTAAAAATATATAATAAATAATAAAAAATAAACAAAAGAAGTACAATAACATACCTTAATATATAGTAAAAAATAAAAATAAACAGAAGCTCAATGTATTAAAAAAAAAACCTAAATATGTTAAAAAATATTAATACTTCTTTATTAATTGTCAAAGACGATGTCATGTCCAATTAACAATAAGTTGAGTAGATTAGAAAGTTTTGGCCGTTTTAATGCTTGAGAGGCTTTTTCTGTTTTTTGTTTTTTTTTGGGGTGGGGGTGTTTCAAACTTTAAAGATAAGATGTCGTTTATTCTTTATGTTATTTATTTTTAGAAAAGTTAAGTGAATTATTTTTGGTTGGCGGTTTTGTGTTTTCCATATTGCGTTCAAGTTTTTTTCTGAAAACTGCCTAGATCTGAATGAGCTGGGTTTCTTGAAATGAAAAAAAGGCAACGGATATTATGGATATCGCTGGTGATGGTGACAAGGAGATTTCTGGAGAAGGTAGAGAAAAGGCACAGGAATTTCTTCAGCCAGCAAATTGGCACGTAGAGGAAGACTTACAGCTATCCTACGAGCACTGGAATGCGTCTGCCAACATTGACCATGCATCTATTTGGGATGTAGATGGAGATGGATACTCCTCCTCAGGGGATGGAAACAGAGACGATCTGGCAGACTTGTTTCGGCCTCCCTTTGAATTGATGAGCAAAGGAAATTTTGAGCAGACCAAAGTAGCGGCTGCTGAACAAGGGAAATGGCTGATAGCAAATGTGCAATCCACCCAAGAATTCAGCTCTCATGAGCTCAATAGAGACACTTGGGGTAATGAAGCTGTAAAGGAGACCATCAGTGCAAGTTTTGTCTTCTGGCAGGTTACAGATGATAGGGAAGAAGGAAGAAAGGTGTGCGGCTACTATGGTTTGACAAAACTGCCCTCCACCCTTGTGATCGATCCCATCACTGGAGCAAAAGTGAAGCAATGGAATGGTATGATTCATCCAGAAAGGTTAATGGAAGGCTTGTTGCCTTTTATGGATAACCCTCCTCTCACTTTCACTCTGCCAAAGAAGCACCAATACCCATCTCTGCCAAAAGAGCCCCAATATCCATATCTTCCACAAGAACCAGAGCCACAAGCTCATAATGTTTGCAGGGTTACAATTCGTTTTCGAGATGCCAAAAGAGGGGAGAGAAGGCTCCTTTGCACTGATTCAATAGGGTTACTGTGGTCCTTCTGTTCTTTCCAAGTTGAAGAGGCTGCATAAGGCAGAAAGTTCAGATTGGTGCATACAATAGCTCCAGGTGCATCAAAAGCTCTCTACTACGATAATAGTAGCCTCAGTTTTGGCGATGCTGGACTATCCAATTCTCTCCTTTCAATGGTCTGGGAATAATTTTTTTCTCTCCTACGGACTTTTTACATGATATCATATTCCAAGCATAGAAAATAAAACCAGAAGTAAATAAAAAAATAAAACAAATTTGAGAAAATTGAAAAAATAAAGTTTATGTTATTATTTAATGTATATTTGTAATAGCAAAATTTATAAAAATGTTGTTTTATTTTCTTTAAATGGGATATATATATACAAAAAGATTGTAGGGCTTCATCGAGATTCTTTTTGATATATAGGGTGTAATTAGAACATGTACAATTTAGTAGTCATTATATGATACCACTCTAAAATATATATTAAAGATAAACGCTGTATGTTTAATATATATTTTATATTGAAGTATAATTTTAAATTAAGATATATTATTTCATCAGTTTAAGTGATTAATTTTATGATTATCATTAAATTATTGCCATTAAGGGAGGTTATGTGATCGAAAGAGTTTCATAGTTGTCCCAGTATATGTTTTATAGGATAAATGTTAGGTGTCGATGATCAGGGCAATTTTGTGATAGTTAGAAGTGGATTAATTGTTAGTTGATTTAGGTGTTGGGGTAGTGGATTTGATATTGTAAGTGTACAAGGTAGAGTCAATAAAGGTGGAGGAAGTTGAGTTAATCTACCAACATGTGGATTCAATCAAAGTTTCCTTATTAGTTCCTCTCGGTTGTGTGTATCTACTCACACATTTATTCTTTTATATAATCACATTTACATAAGAAGTTTTAACTAGGTATAGAGCCTTATCTATCTATGGGGTCATCAATAAAATTCATCCTTCTACTCAATTGTTGCATACAAATGTTCTCTCCTCTTATATGTTACACCACATTATCGATTTCATCTACAATCTAATCTTGATCAAAATTGTTGTCACAATTATTTTCAACTATTTCTACCATTAATATTAATGGAGGAAATCAAAGAATTTAATGAAAAGGAGATCAAAGCCTATAAAAAAGGACTTAAAGATTACAAAACACACCTAGCTTATAAAACCCTTTATATGGAATGTGTGGTAAGTGTTGACCATTTTGGTCCAGCAGACCAAAATTGGTCTCCTTCTGCCTTGTTGTTCTGAGCCAGTTCAATTTTTTGATTTTGAGCGCAAGTCTTTTGGCAAAAGGAGGAACTAGTTCACTGGTTCGACGTCGGTGCCTAATGGCTTGAGTTTTCAAAGGGATTTGAACTTAAACTTTGAACCATCATTGGTTCAATGAGTTGGTTCAACATTCGGTTAAGGCCTTGGTTCAACAGCTTGATTCAGCATTCGATTCAAAGCCTTGGTTCAATTGGTTTGGTTCAAGCAGTCGGTTCGAGCATTCGATTCAATGCCTTGGTTCAAGCAGTCGGTTTGAGTTGGTTCAAAGGAACGATTCAATGGGAAGTTTCAAGAGAGTCTCCCGAAGGACAAATGCCCTTGCGGAGGGCAAGGAACACTTGAAAAGACCAAAAAAGTGAACAAGGCCAAAAAGGTAAGTTTTCTTCAAAAGTTTGTTTAAGGCAAAGGATGAGAATTTCTTCGAATAAAATGTCTGAAGGAATTCCTTTGGACCTTTTATCCGAAGAAATTCTTTGGAAGAAAGTCCCGTGAAAAGACAAGGCAAGGAAAAGACAAGGAAAAGATTTCTTTTAGACTTTTGTCCGAAGGAATTCCTTCGAACAAAAAGTCTGAAGAAATTCGGCAAGGCTACGAGTAAAAAAGTCCAAAGGAAAACAAGTAAAAAGGACTTAAGACTAAGGCAAAGGAAAGAATGATTTATTTCGGACCTTTGTGCGAAGGAATTCCTTCGGACAAAAATTCTGAAGAAATTTGGGAGAACCGCGGGAAAAAACTCGAGAAAAAGCTTCGAAAGAAAGGAAGCAAGCAAGACAATTCTTGCAGACATTTTGTCCTCTAGAAAATGACAAGGAAAAATCCAGAGAGCGAAAGTAGCCAAGTGTCATCTGTCGGGACACATTATAATTTGTCTCTAAAAGCAGCGGAATGTGCCACGTGTCCCTTGTAAAACTCGGCAGAGCGCGACAAGTGTCTGCATCCGAGTTTCAAAGCTTCTTTCAATAAGCTTCCCTCAGAGTTCCATGGAGGGCACCAAGTGGCAACTGCAGAAGGTTTTGATATGTTTTTTCTAAAAATAGTGGAACGTGCCACATGTCCCTTGTAAAGCTCGGCAAAAGCCGACAAGTGTCAACGTCCGCAGTTTCTTCCTTTCATTTCGTTATTGAGTAAGGACTGTGGTGGGCCCCAGACGAATTGCTAAAGTAAGCAGAGCGTGCCAAGTGTCATAGTCCGTGTGAACCCAAATGAGTCTCGAATGTTTCTATATTATTTCTAAAACTCAGTGGAAGCTGCCATGTGTCATCTTCTGCAGGACCCTCAAAAGATATCTAAAGCTTATATAAGTTAAGCAAATGTTGCCACGTATCATCACCTGTTTCACAGTGGAACATGCCACATGTCACTTGTTGATATCAGTGGAAAGCGACCAAAGCAAGTGAGAAAGACATGAAAGAATTGCTAAGGAAGATGATGGACCCGAAGACGTCAAATTTGTGGCAATGAAATAGCTGTTGATCTTCACAGACTTAAGCGCGAACCCGAAGAAATTTAAAGGCTTAAGCCTAAAAGAAAGAGCCAAGTGCATAAATGGACAAAACAGTCCAAGTGGTGAAGGAAGGTGTTGACTCAAGGAGTTACTCTAGCGGTTGACACAGTGTCTGTGAATTGGTCATCAAGAGGCGCGAACAGTGAATGGCACGACCCATTTTTCTTCACTTTGCATTGATGAGTAGACAAGCCGCGTGAATGCCTTGAAGGAGCAGTCTTGTTTGCAGACAAACGGTGTGGCCTATGCTCTAAATGCCTGAAATCAAAACATGAGCTGACACAACATTATCTATCAAGCCGCTTCCTCTTCTCAATGCTCGAAATGCACATGGGCCACTTGTAAAAGGGTGCCAAAAGTCTTTTCCAAGGGGGGCACCTTTTGTTCTCTCTTATCTATATATATTGTAACTTCTCACTTTGAAAAGAGATATCTCTCACATTGTATGGCGAAGCCCTGGCAAATTTCACCTAGAATCAATAAAATATGCATCTTTTACCTCTATTCTGGTTAGATATATCTCTAAGTGTGTATGAGTGTTAATCTTGTGTTCAGTCATTGCTTCCTAATGCTTTCACAAGGTTGACACCAATGCACCTGGTATCTACTAGTCACCATTCCTACAAGGGACAAGAAGAGTTGTACCTAGAGCGCAGAAGCAGAAGGAGGTTACTACACAATGAGGTCCTTTTTTTGTGTGTTTCCATTAAAGCCTCTCTGTCAAGCTTCCTGGAGTATGGTCCTTTTACCAGTTAAAGTGATGTATGTGTTCTTATGGTTCAGAGTGTGAGTGTGAGTAGGTCAAACTTGTTTGGTGCATCACCCTATTAGGTTAGGTTATGTTGTTTTTAGCATCCTTCTCCCTTTTCAACCCCCCAATACATATACATATTAGCAACTTACTGGAATAACTCAGATGCATCAAAGGGAGCTAGCCCTTATCTAGAGACTCTCCCCCCAGTTTTGCTAGGCCCACAGGCAAGAGGGGAGTTTCCATTATTGTGTGTGGAAGGCAGGAGCTCAGCCTCCTGTCAAGGGTGCAATCCACTGTGTCAATAGTTTTTGTCACGCCTAGTGGGACTCAATTTTTACACTTAGTAAAGTCTCAAGATTGATGTTGGTCCTGTTATAGTAAAATCAACCATTTTTAGCATCTGGCAACTCCACTGCTAAGAGCTTCATTTTTTTATCAAAGACCAGTCTGACCTCCTATGCCTAAAATCACCACACGGTCTGCTGCTAAGGGTGTCCCTTTCAAATTCATTGAATTGCCTTTAAACTCAGCAAAGTGACTGAGTTTTGAGAGGATCCATCCTTATTTAGCAAACCACTTTCCCAAACCTGCTATAAAGTAGACCTATGCAAGAAGGCCGCGGTTACATCCTGTCATAGTTATGGCATTACCCTTTGTGACTTTTTGTGGTCAAAGTCCTTTGAATCTCCAATGTTATGACCCAATTCTAGGAGCAGACCTCAAAAGTGTGCCTCCCTTTGATGGAGAGGGGCCCATTACAGTTATTGAACACATCAAAAATATTGCTAACCTCTACAATATTCACAATGTCACTAAGGAGAATATTGCAATTAGATTGTTGCATTGTCTTTTAAGGGCAAATTTCTGGACTGGTATGGGAATTTACCCATGAATTCAGTCAATTCCTGGAATGAATTGGGCACTCTCTTGACCAACCAATTTGGGGAGAAGAGCGACCACCTCTCACTTGTCGAGCAGCTGACTACAATGAAAAGAGCTCCACATGAATACATGCAGGATTTCAACACTCAGTTTTAGAAGACATGGGATAGAATCCCCATTCTGGTAAAGCCAACTCCTAGCTATGCTTTCCTTTATTAATTAAGAGTGTTGAACAATGATATCGTTGTTATGATACAGTCCATGGGAGAACATGTGTTGCCTGCCGCCTATGACATAGCTATAGCAGCTGAGAATTGCCTAATACAGGCTGGGAAAATAGCTCTTAGACCTCATATGCCACTTTTCCTTGAAATGCTACCCCCAATCCAGATCGCTACTCCCACCTTAGCTCTTCTACCCAGCATAGAAAATCCAGCTGCTACTTCATCTAATGACCTCCACGAATTCAAAAATTTGTTACAAAATGTAACAAATGAACTAGTGGCTATTAAAAGGCAACAAGCTCAAAACAATCGATTGAACCAAGGATATCAACAGTATGGTCAAGCAAATAGACCCCCTTTCCAAAATTACAATCAAGGGCAGGGTCAGTTTGTGCAAGCTAGACCTTTTCAAGGTTACAATCTTGGTGCCCCTTCATCATCTAAGGACATGGTGCCTGTTCAAAACAATTTGGTACAAGAACAACCCAATTGCTCAACCATGGGATATGGTCAAGAGCAGGTTGTTTATACAAATGAAATGCTGAGTCACTTCACAAATGTACAAGACAGTCAAGCAGTTGCCCAATTCCTAGGTTTTGAGGCTTTAATGCAACTCGACATGAGCAATAGTCAGACTTAGCCTAATTTTACTCTCATGAATCACTTGGAAGGTGAGTTCTATGTAGTCAATTATGTGGGTACTATAGACAATCAGGGTGACTATGTCACAGCCAACACAAGATCCAAAAGAAGAGCAATGGAAGAAGCTAGGGCTGCTACCCAAACTTCAATAATACCTTCTTCATCACATGTAAACCAAAGGGTTCCAAACTTTAAACCGCCAGTTGTACCTTCAGCGCCTCAGCTTGTGCCTCAGGCCGTAAGTAATCCCAAATAAAATCTGAAAGAAGGCAACCCTTGATTTAATGTGGTAGACCAGATGAAGAAGCTGCACATGAAAATCTCCTTGTGGGATTCATTGTCAATACTAGGGTAAAAGGACATGCTGCAAAAAGAATTGCATGAGCTGAATGAACAAGCTGTCCCAACAAGAGCTGATAATGTTTTGATGATGAATGGATAGCCTTCCACCGCAGGCCAAGTCAAAAAAGAAGAAAAGGTTCCCCCTTTTTATTTGTCCTTGGTCATATGAGATTTCTTGGTGCACAATTGCATTTATTGACAGTGGAGCAAGCACCTCAATAATGCCCAAATGCATAGCCGACAAGCTGGGGTTGAAATACAAATAAATGACTAAGGGAGTCCTGTAGCTAGATGGAACACCAGCAAAGACAATTGGGGTGGTGAAAGGTTTGAGCTTGATGCTACACGCTTGCCTGACCTTCTCAGTTCCTCATGATGTGGTAGTGGTGGATGTCCCTCCTTACTTTGCTATCTGCTTATCCAGGGATTTCACATCCAAGATAGGCAGCTACCTAGCAATGAATTGGTCTTATCTAGTTTTTAGAACCAAGTATGGGACTAAAGTTAAGATTAAATTTGAGCCACTCCATAGAGATCATCTGGAACCATATTCGCTCAAGGTGGCAAATGTCAGCTACGCCATTATCAACCAAGAAGAGTTCCAAGTGGATCAATCTCCATCCTCTGCCCTTGAAGGAGTTGTAGACGTGCTCTTAGATGAATGGGGAAGTGACAACTTCGAGCATGATCCTAACAAGTTCATAGAGGAGGTAGGCCTTGGAATTTATTGCATACATGAAGAGGGTAATTTTGTACCAAATTTGATGAAAGCAAGCCAAGAAAGCGTAGGTCTATGGCAGATGTTCTTTGATGGCTCAAGAAGTAAGTTAGGAGCTGGTGGTGGAGTGGTGTTAGTTTCTCCTTCAAAGGAGAAATACTTTTTAGCTTTTCGGTTCCAATTTTCTTGCATGAGTAATGTTGCAGAGTATGAATCCCTCATCCATGGCTTGGAGTGGGCGAGGAAGAGAGGAATCAAAGAGATGCAGGTTTTTAGTCACAGTGAGCTAATTGTCAATCAGGTAAGAGGCCAAAATTTGATAAAGAATTTTTTACTGAAGTCCTACAAACATAGGGTATGGGACTTAGTGGAGAATTTCTTTGATTTCAATATTACCTCCATTCCTAGAGAGCAGAACAAGCAAGTAGATAGGTTGGCAGTAGTTGGTGCCCAGTTTGATATCCATCAAGAAATAGGCTATGACTGTAGTTTATGCCACTTCAAGGTAGTAAGCTGGCCCTCTATACCTGACAACATCACCAACTGGTAGGTCTTTGATAGTGACTATAAAATAGTGCTCTTCTTGCAACAAGAAGCTGAATTCACTGCTAAAAATTAGGCAAAGCTACAGTAGCAATATGGCAGCCAAATTGTTCAAATGAAGAACAATAAACTCCCCAAAGGCTTGGTCACTCTAGATAGTATCTTCAATGGAGATGACCAGTTGAAAAGCGACAAGGCATGCATCACAATGAAGGAGGAGCACCATGAGAAGGTTGAAATATTTAAGGATAAGTTGCTTGCACTTGGGAAAGTGTGCACAGACTGTGAAAGGCAGGCCTTTATCTTGTTGTGCCAAGAGTTTGTTGATGTCTTCGCTTGGGAATATAGTGATTTGAAGGTTTTTTACCCAAGTTCGGCCCAACATACCATTGAGCTGGAAGAAGGTGCAAGGCCGATCAAGCAGAAGCAAAGCCCTGTCAACCCAATGATTGAGCCTCTCATGCAGAAGGAACTCACCAAGTTGATTGAGTCCAGGATAATATTTGCAATCAAACACTCCTCTTGGCTAGCAAATCTTGTTCCTGTCCAGAAAAAGAATGGGGAGATCAGACTATGCATTCATTTCAGAGACCTTAATAGAGTCTCTTTTAAAGACCATTATCTCTCCCAAGCATGGAGTAGATCCTTCAAATGATGACAAGTAACGAGCTTTTCTCCCTCCTAGATGGATATTCAAGATATAATCAAATTTTGGTGCAAGACTGTGACCAGTACAAGATAGCCTTCACTACCAAATGGGGGATGTTTGCTTACAAGAAAATGCCTTTCGAATTGTCTAATGCTGGTGCCACCTTCCAACAAGCCATGGACATGGCCTTTTTAGGCCTGATAAATAACATTGTGCTGGTGTATCTTGATGATGTGACAGTTTTCTCCAAGGAGGCAAGCCAACACATGAAACACCTCAAACAAATCTTTGAGAGGTGTAGAGAGTTCGGTATCTCTCTCAACCCGAGGAAATGTGTGTTCGCTATCCACGAAGGGAAACTCATTGGCCACATTATTTCAAAGGAAGGCTTAACTATTGACCCAAAGAGAGTTCACTCCATCCTGGAGCTATCTTTGTCTAAGCACAAGAAAGGCCTGCAAAGCTTCTTCAACAAAATAAATCTCATCCAGAGATTTATTCCAAATTTTGTGGAGATAGTCAAGCCATTAACCTCTATGCTAAAGAAGGAGGAGAAGTTCGCATGGACAGTGTAGAGAAAGGATAATTTTGAAGAGATCAAGCAGGCTATAGCCCAGGCTCCTAATTTGATCAGCCCTGACTTCGCCAAAGATTTCAACCTCTACACCTTCAAAAATGAAGAGGTAATCTCCGCCATGCTTACCCAAGCAAATGGTAATAACCTTGAATAACCACTTGCATTTTTTAGCCAAGGCCTAGAGGGTTTTGAGGTCAGGTACACATATGTGGAGAAGTAAGTCCTTGCATTCATACAAAGTCTGAATAAATTTAGGCATATGTTGTCCAATAGCGAAATTCACCTCATGGTTCCACATCTCAACATCAAGGATTTCTTGATCAACCGAGACCTAAATGAAAAGAGAGCAGGGTGGATCACTAAGGTGATGGAATACGATGTGGATATCAAGATCACCAAGCTGGTAAGAGGGAGAGGCCTGTGTGAACACCTTGCTGTAGACTTTAAATAGAAAAAAGAGGATAGTTTGCTAATTAATGATGCAGCTACAGTAGAAGAACCAGCTGTCATGAAGGATAGGACATCAGACTTGAGGCATTTTCTTCTCACTGGTGAGTGCCTGCAGGGTCTTGATAGGACCAAAAGGAGATATTTTAAACTCTAGTCTCTCCCTTATGTCCTTATCGATGGAGTACTATTCAGAAGGGATCTCTTAGGAGTCCTTTTAAGATGCATAGACCCAAGTCAGGCTGACAAGGTGTTCTTCGAGTTCCATGATGGGCTATTTGGTGGTCACTTTTCTCTTAGGCCTACAGCTGCAAGAATAATGAGAGCTAGTTAATTCTAGCCTACTCTATTCAAGGACACCCATGCCTGGGTACAAAAGTGCCAAAAGTGTGCACTTTTTGATGGGAAGTAATGGCTGGCTGCCATGCTTTTACAGCCTATTCAGGTGGAGTAACCATTCATGCAAAGGGGCCTTGACTTTACAGGGATGATTAACCCTCCCTCCAGTGCTAGATATAAGTGGTCATAACTACCACAGATTAATGCACAAGGTGGGTAGAGGCTATCACTTTGAAGGAAGCCAACAAAAGTGCAGTCCTAGATTTTTATGAAGACTTGGTGGCAAGGTTTGGGGTTCCAGCTACCATAATCTCAGATAACACTTTGGCTTTTCTGGGAACTAAAACAAGTGAATGGGCGTTGAGATATGGTATCTATCTTAGCACTTCATCCAACTACTACCCACAGGGGAATGGGTTGGCTGAGTCCACTAATAAGAATCTGATCAAGATCATCAAGAGAACAATGGAGGAGAATCAAAGGACTTGGCATGCCAAGTTGAAAATAGCCCTGTGGGCAGATAGGGTCACTCTAAAGAGAGAAACTGGCAACTCACCGTACATGCTCGTATATGGAAGGGAAGCTAGGCTTCCTCTTTCACTTGAATTTCTAGCCTTGGACCACACTCACCAACTGTAGTTAGATGGAAGCAACAACATGGAGGTCAGGTTATGTGAGCTAATGGAGCTCCAAGAGACAAGGGACCAAGCTATGGCTTTTATGACCAGTCGCCAATAGCAAATGAAGAAACATTTCAACAAGAAATATTCATCAAAAGGTTTCTCTAAAGGAGACATCATCTTGAAATGGGATGCAGACCAAGCTAAGCTTGAAAAGCACGTAAAGTTTGATGCCCTATGGAGTGGTCCATACATCATCACTCAGTGCAAGCAGCACAATGCATTCCAACTCTCCAAGTTGGATGGTGAGGAACTATATATCCCAGGTAATGGGATATATCTTAAGCATTATCATTGAGCCCTTCTCCCATCATGTATATATTTTCCTTGCCTTGTTCCTACATTTCCTAAGTGCTTTTGCACATGTTGGTAGCTTTTTTAGTCTTGTGTGTGTTTTCATTTCCTTTTTTGGGGGTAAAACCTATGTGATTGATTCTTGGATATCTCAAGGCGGTTGCTAACTCTTTTAAAGCTGCATTCTGACTCCGTGCCCAATGGACTTTAAGGCAACTAGTTTCTAAGCATAGCAAGCATGCTTCCCCTAGGAGTCACCAATTTGTTGACCATTTTGGTCCAACAGACCAAAATCGGTCTCCTTCTGCCTTGCTATTCTGAGCCACTTCAATTTTTTGATTTTGTGCACAAGTCTTTCAACAAAAGGAGGAACCAGTTCATTGGTTTGATGTCGGTGCCCAATGGCTTGAGTTTTCAAAGAGCTTTGAACTTAAACGTTGAACCATTATTGGTTCAATGAATTGGTTCAACATTCAGTTCAAGCCTTGGTTCAACAGCTCAATTCAGCATTCGATTCAAAGCCTTGGTTCAATTGGTTTGGTTCAAGCAGTTAGTTCGAGCATTCAATTTAATGCCTTGGTTTAAGTAGTCGATCCGAGTTGGTTCAACATTTGGTTCAAAGGAACAGTTCAATGGGAAGTTTCAAGAGAGTCTCCCGAAGGAAAAATGCCCTTGCAGAGGGCAGTGAACACTTGAAAAGACCAAAAAAGTGAACAAGGCTGAAAAAGTTAGTTTTCTTCAAAAGTTTGTTTAAGGCAAAGGACGAGAATTTCTTCAGATAAAATGTCTGAAGGAATTCCTTCAGACAAAAAGTCTAAAGAAATTCGACAAGGCTACGAGCAAAAAAGTCCAAAGGAAAACAAGTAAAAAGGACTTAAGACTAAGGCAAAGGCAAGAATGATTTCTTTCAGACTTTTGTTCGAAGGAATTCCTTCGGATAAAAAATCTGAAGAAATTTGAGAGAAGCCATGAGAAAAAACTCGAGAAAAAGATTCGAAGGAAAGGAAGTGAGCAAGACAATTCTTGCAAAGATTTTGTCTGTGGGAAAATGACAAGGAAAAACCCTGAGAGCGAAAGCTGCCAAGTGTCATCTGTCAGGATGCATTATAATTTGTCTCTAAAAGTAGCAGAATGTGCCACATGTCCCTTATAAAACTCAGTTGAGCGCGACAAGTGTCTGCATCTGAGTATCAAAACTTCTTTCAATAAGCTTCCCTTAGAGTTTCACAGAGGGCACCAAGTTGCAACTGCATAAGGTTTTGATATGTTTTTCTAAAAATAGTGGAACGTGCCACATGTCCCTTATAAAGCTTGGTGGATGTTGACAAGTGTCAACATCCAAAATTTCTTCCTTTTGTTCTGTTATTGAGTAAGGACTGTGGTGGGCCTCGAATGAATTGTTAAAGTAAGCATATCACACCAAGTGCCATAGTCCATGTGAATCTGAATGAGTCTCGAATGTTTCTATATTGTTTCTAAAACTCAGCAGAAGTCACCATGTGTCAGCTTCTATAGGACCCTCAAAAGGTATCTAAAGCTTCTATAAGTTAAGCAGATGTTGCCACATGTCCTCCCATGTTTCATAGCAGAACATGCCACGTGTTACTTATTGAGATCAATGGAAAGCGGCCAAAGCAAGTGGGAAAGACACAAAATAATTGCTACAGAAGATGATGGACTCAAAGATGTCAAATATGTGGCAATGAAATAGTTGTTGATCTTTGTAGACTTAAGCGTGAACCCAAATAAATTCAAAGGCTTAAGCCCAAAAGAAAGAGCCAAGTGCAGAAATAGACAAAATAGTCTAAGTGGTGAAGGAAGGTGTCGACTCAAGGAGTTACTCCAGTGGTTGACATAGTGCCTGTGAATTGGTCATCAAGAGGCACAAATAGTGAATGATGCAACCCATTTTTCTTCACTTTACATTGAAGAGAAGACAAGCCGCATGAATACCTTGAAGGAGCAGTCTTGTTTGCAGACAAACGGTGCAGCCTATGTTCTAAATGCTTGAATTCAAAACATGAGCCAACACAACATTATCTATCAAGTGGCTTCCTCTTCTCAATGCTCAGAATGCACATGGGCCACTTGTAAAAGGGTGCCAAAAGTATTTTCCAAGGGGGACACGTTTTATTCTCTCTTCTCTATATATATTGTAACTTCTCATTTTGAAAAGAGATATCTCTCACATTGTATGGCGAAGCCCTGGAAAATTTCACCTGGAATCAATAAAATACACATCTTTTACCTCTATTCTGGTTAGATATATCTCTGAGTGTGTCTGAGTGTTAGTCTTGTGTTCAGTCATTGCTTCCTAATGCTTTCACAGGGTTGACACCAATGCACCTGGTATCTACAAGTCACCATTCCTACAAGGGACAAGAAGAGTTGTACCTAGAGTGCAGAGGCAGAAGGAGGTTATTAGACAGTGTGATTTTCCTACAACGCTTATGGTAAGTCCTTTTTTTATGTGTTTCCATTAAAGCCTCCCTGTCAAACTTCCTGTAGTCTAGTCCTTTTACCAGTTAAAGTGTATGTATGTGTTCTTATGTTTTAGAGTGTGAGTGTGAGTAGGTCAAACTTGTTTGGTGCATCACCCTATTAGGTTAGGTTCTATTGTTTTCAGCATCCTTTTCCCTTTTCAACCCGCCCCCAAATATGTGTGTGTGTGTGTGTGTGTGTGTGTGTGTGTGTGTGTGTGTGTGTGTGTGTGTGTGTGTGTGTATGTATGTATATATATATATATGTATATGTATATGTATATATATATATATATGTATATGTATATGTATATATATATATATATATATATATATATATATATATATATATGTATGTATTAGTAACTTATTGGAATAATTCAGATGCATCAAAAGGAGCTAGCCCTTATCTAGAGACTCTCCCCCTAGTTTTGCCAGGCCCACAGGCAAGAGGGGAGTTTCCATTGTTGCGTGTGGAAGACAGGAGCTCAGCATCTTGTCAAGGGTGCAATCCACTACGTCAACAGTAAAAATCTTAATTATATTATTCACTTTAGTACACAATCTAGATATATGAAGTGGTGTGCTTATATTTAATAATTTCTAGGTGCATTCAACTGGACCAAGACTAAAAGATCTTGTTTGTTCGAATTAGTGTCTATGTTAGATTCAGTTAATTATCAATTAATTAACATGTATTGAATGTTTATCGAGTCAATTGTATCTATCTAGGAAGTATTGTGTCTTTACCAAGCTCATGATATGTGTTATAATAATATCAATTATATTTTTGATTGATGTACATGTATATATTATGGTAAGTACCAATAAACTTATATTTGATAATTATTAGGTGCACTCAAGTGGATCGAGATAAAAGATCATATCCATTCCAATTAGTCTCTCTACAAGACTGAGATAATTATCAATTGATTGACACATATAGGATGTCTATCAGCATATCATTTTTATAAGTTTGGAAAATAATGTGTTTGCACCAAGCTCATGGTGCAGTGTGCTATAAAAATATCATTTATATTATTGATTGAAGTTCATATAGATATGTGAAGTGGTGTAGTTGTGCCTAATAATTTATAAGTGCAATCAAGTGGATTGATGCTAAAAGATCTTGTCTATCTGAATTAGTCTATTCTATGCAAAAGTCAAAGCATGATAAGATTTTATATTAGAGTGTTACAATGAACTTGTAAACCATTAAAATAATTAAACAAACAATAAATGAAAATTAGGAATGCTTGCAAGGAGATCATAACATTCAACATTCACCTTATTACCTATCCAACAAAAAGGATCCATATTATGCATGCATATCTCAAGATTAAAGGTGTAGCAAATATTTATCTACCAATGTTTGTTGTAGTATGCAAATGTTAGTATGAGTTATAATATTAGGTCGACTTTTTTTCCTTTATATCCCCCATTTATCGTAATAAACCATATAATCTAGAGGGATAAAGGTACTCAATAGACATAGAGGCATGTCCTCCTTTTACATTACTATCCCAAGTTACTCTAGTGTTTTCACCATTTAGGCTCATCTCAGTCGAGGCTCTAATAAGTCCAATAGGCCACACCCTCAATGCATCTGTAGGCACTAGTGGACATTGGACATCACATAAAACTTTGTCAAAACATAATATCTTTTTTCAATTTCTCGGAAACATTGGAAAACATAGAAAACTTTGTCAAAACATAATACTTTATTTTAATTTCTTGGACATATATCCTTTAGTCATTGACCTAGTTGAAAAATATTTTTTGTATCAAGTTATAATCAATATTCATTTTCCAATAATTTTTTTATGTACTAGTCTTTATAATTTAAAACATATGTAATTTCATTCCTTGATATTTATATGTATATGAAATAAGGAAATTGAAAGTTAATTTTGTATATTTTTTCTATTTTTTTTGGACATGTTCTCATATATTTTCCATTGCCCTAAAAATATGGTACATTTTTATATAAGTCACCTTATGTGAATAAAAAGATTAAAAATATTGAATACTATAATTTTAAAATTTGGGAAGGATGTTTCATTGGTAAATTTTTTCCCATGCTCTTGAATTACGCACCCAATATAATTCATTTATGTAAAAGGTAAACAAGCAAACAAGAAAATGGAAACCACTAAAATTGATAGTTGAACTTGAAAATATGAAAAAGATGATGGAATGATGACACCTTAATGTTTTCTAGATTTATGAGAGTGGATTTGGATTGTGCGGGTCTATATCTATTTGTATGTAAAATCTTGGCCTTTGACCATTCAAAGGTAAGTTTGGCGCTTGCACTAATTGTGATCTATGTGAGATAATTAGTCTCTTGGTTTTAATGTTGTATTTTTCTTTCTACATTGATCATGTCCTATGTTGAATTTTCATATTATGAATTATTTTAAACTTGTGCACCACTAGATATTATATATGTCTATACATGCACTTCTCTATTCTAATAGGAAAGAATACATAATTGATGTCTTCTTTATTTTTTGACCTAGCTTGCCATTAGATCACCAAAAAATAAAGCTATGGACCAAGCAACACTATGGGATTTTCATCTACGTATCTTGCATGATGGAATTGGACCTCAATGTAGTTTTGTATTGTGTGAATGGAATCTCAAGCAAGCGTTTTAAACCTCCTCTTCCTAGATGTGTGAATGAAAAAATATGAATCCATTAAAAGTGTATGAAAATGGCAAGAGTTGACACTAACTTTAATTATGGATAAAAATAATGGATGCTTGATTCCTCTCTCTCTTGATTTATCTCTATCAAGCTTGGATAATGGATTGGACTAACTTGGTATAAATAGAATTCTCTAGGACATGATTCACACTCAAGGCACAATTGGAATAGTAAGAAGTGACATTTAAGGCACATGTATCATTACTAAAGGAAAAAGGACCCATAAAATGGTGAAGGAGAAGATTGGCAGGCCTCTAAGTGGTACACTAATCTTGCCAAAGGCATGATCGATGGGACTGATGATCTCATCCCAAGAAAAATTACAATGTAAAGTTTCAAGAGTAGTATGGGATGTGTGAAAATAGGCTCAGGAATGAGAATTGATATATTAATATAATTATTAGACACATATGGAAGGCTTCGGGCCTAATGATGGGAATTTTAGGGTAGGAGAAGTCTGAGAAACAAGAAATTATACCCAAGTGTGGAAAGCATGACAAAAAGGGAAAGAAACTATGGAAATGGGTCTTGTACCAAATTTAGGTGTTTACATAATGAGCCTAGATTCATGTATATATGTGAGTGAGTATGCATGTGTTAAATTATATAAATATAAATACTTGAAGTACGCACCTTCACCTAACTAGGGAAGACTGGAAGTATTAAAAAGTGTCCAAGATTGAATCCATCCACACCTTTTTATTGACAAACATAATACACACACACACACAAGTAGTCAACATTAAAATAAAAACTTTAAAAATTTTAATTTAAATCTATATTTTTAAAGCATAAGACTGAATACAACTAGTTTTTATTAAAAATTACCATGCCCAGCTTTCTCTTAGGATGGAAGTACTATGAGATTTCTCATAAAAATTTTGCTCTATTATTTTTTTTCAAATATTTGGTACAATAAGTTTTTTTAGTTCCTTGATATATGCCCCTTTTTTAGGTGAGGGATTGAATAATTTGTGCCTACAATTACTCATCTCAAAATAAATAGAATTAAAAGCACCATGTATAATATGGTTGAAAATAGTTGATACCTTTTTGAAATTTTCATTAAAAAAATGTAACTATTATAAAATATTACATGTAAATCTCCATAGTAAACTAGATACGCAATTATTCATGTCCAAAAGGTTTTATATAAGTGTCACATGGTATATGAAAGATATCATCATGCAAGGCTCAATGCAAGAGTACCATGTCTGTTATTTAAAAAAAAGATAGGGATAACTAACATGCCCCAAATGTAGAAAAATTCCCTTAGTAGGGATAGATATAGAAATTATAAACACACACAAGTATCACCCCCATAGATGTATGGTATGGACCATGGAAATGGTATACCAAAATATATTTACATGATATATATCATGATGCTAAGCATTGTTTAATAAGGGGTATGATAAACATCATGGAAACAAGCATAGGATATTGAAATTAATGACACATGGGTTAATACCACACAAGTTAGTGATATAACACACAAGGATAAGACTCAGAATACATAACAATAATAGGATCCTTTATGCACAAGGATGTAAAAACAATCATAAAAATTCACATACAAGCAAGGACTCTCACACAATACTAAATGAAACTATTGAGAATAAATTTCTCGAGGCTCCATTTATTTCTCAAGCTTTCTTTTCCTAGTGGATAATATTTTTCTAAGGTTAAATTGACTAATACACTAAATATTCAAACTTTGTGCTAGTCACTGTAGTATCTATGTTAGTTGCGGAAAGAATTGGTTGTGTAATAGCAACTTGTGTTAGACTTTGTAAGCATGATACAATTGGTGTATGAGTAAAAATAATATTTTTATGGGTAGCAATACTTACCAAATAATCCAAAACTATAGTGACTAAAATATTAGAAACATTAGTGACAAAAATACCAGCCATACCTAGTGAAGTTATAGTAATGGGAGAGACAATTGAATCAGTTTGGACAATAATAGAAATAGGGGAATTAGTGACCTGTACTGAGTCATGTGTAGTAGATATTGAAGTGACCATAGGAAGAATAACTAAGGTAATTTATGTAACAATTGGAGTGTCAATTGATGTGCCTTGTTAGTCTATGGCTTCATCTAAAATAGGACTTTAGTCTCTTTTTTAACTCATTGCTTGCTCTGCATCCCAAGTATGAGGAGAACTTGGGTTTTGAGTTCCAAATGAAACCTATGTAGGGACCTTTTGGAAAGCATCAAATGAAGTTTCTTCCTCCATGTCTTATTCATATTTTTCTTATAGACTTCCTTCTTCTACAAATTCATCTAGATGCTCTTTTGACAAGTATTCTTCTACATACTCATTTTATGTATCTGAGTAGGTGAGCCCTTGTGATGTACCTAAGTACAAGGGTGGCTTATCCTCTTCTTGTGTACACCTTGAGTGGTTGGCAGTCTTGCTTGCTTGATTTTTCACAAGAGGACTAATTGTAATGTGCATTATGGGAGGAAAAGGTAGTTGACTAACCAATGATGTTGTAAATGGTGGATTTGCATGTTAATATACACACTTATAATATTTTAAATATGTATAATATAATTTAGATCAACACAACACAAAATATATAAGTGGGAAAATTTACGTAAATATTAAATATATGCAGAAATAAAATAATTATCCTTAAGGTAGGGTAACACCACAATACTCCTTTAGGAAGGAATATCTCCACAATGTCTTTTTGAGGGGATAACCTCCAATATCCTCTTACAATAGAATACTCAATGCCTACTTGATTGATTTAAAATTATTTTCACTTCCTTTATATAGATGTCTATATAACTAACATTGGATGGGTAACCTTTTAATCCCAATATAGGTCGACCATTACCCAATACACTAAATCCACAAGTTACTCATTTATCCTAATAAATTAGACCCATATAACTAACTAAGGAGGATGTGTGCCACATGTTGACATCTCCATAAATATATCATGTCCTTAGGTACATAGCATTCCTTCCCTCCTTGACATGTTTCATACCTGAAACATAAGAAAAAACTAAATAATAAGTGTGCTTCAAATCATCGCACACTTGTCTCTAATCTCAATCATCTAACCATCCATATATGATCTTGGTAGGTGATAGCTCTCCAACCTTGTTTACAAATTTTATTATGCTACTCTAATTCCATTCATGATCATAATTTTACTTCATTGGTGTCCATGCATAATTATTCCTCCTTTGATTCCATGTAGCATATTCTATTACGCTACTCTAATTTCATTCATGACCATAGTAGTTATTCTTTCATGCATATTCATATTGATTTCCCCACTGATTCCATGTTCCATAGGCCATGTGCTAATCTGATTTTGTACCTAACCATAGTAATTCTTCTTTGGCTTACATGCATATCCATAATGATTGGTACTCTTATTTCCTATATACCCAAAGTGATTTGTTTTATGACACTATCTCACATGGCTCCATGATTATTTCCTCTCATGATGATGTGGGTGTCTATATACCTCAATTTTTTTTGATACTTTGACCTTAACCACCTTTTCTTCTACCTTTTCCACCTTTTCCTTTGGTGTTTCCTTTGTTTCTTGTGTAGATGAAGTGTTCTTTTCTACTTGAATTATTTCTTCATCTATGTCATCATCTGAATCTTCCTTGTGATTTTCATCACTTATTTCAATCTCATCCTCATGCTCTACTTTGGTTATTATTTGTGCCTTTCCAACTATGATATCATGTAAATTGACCTTATTTTTCCAATACCAAAACTTCATGAACTTCTTCTAAACATAAATTTTTATTGTTCCCAAAGTCTCTAACCATGGATATCCAAGAACCATATCCAAAGCATAACAATTTGAATGCAAAAGATATTTTTCCATAATGAGCTTCAAATCTTTAGAAACCTAAATATTTTGACCATCTATTTGAGCCTCCTTGATATTCTTTGCTTGAACATGTAGATTTTGAGCCACATCCATGTTGATGAAATTATACTTGTTACTAGGGTTTATGGACACAATGACCTTCTTCTTTTAAATGCATCCAAGAAGCTAAAAATTTTGAATCTAATTTCTATCAAGCCAAACCATTTGAACCCTTATCATCCAATCATTTTTCCTCTCTGATATCCTCTAGCTAAAAAATTTGACTCTAATTTCTATCAAACCAAACTATTTGAACCCTTATCATCCAATCATTTTTCCTCTCTGATATCCTCTACCTCTCCTTTTGTAGCATTTGTATCCTCATCATCATCATCATCATCATCATCATCATCATCATCATATGTTATTTCTTTTTCTTTTTCATCACATGTATGCTCTTCCTCATTGCCCTCATTTTTTAACTTTATTTTTTCTTCTTCATCACCTGTGATCTCTTCATCATCATTATTTTCTTCCTATGCTTCATTCTCTTTTTCTTTTATATCTCATTGATCTAGGAAACCTTGTTCTATTTCTTCCCATGAAAACTTCCATCATTATAATCCCAGTTCATCTCACCAAAGTTTTGCAGGACCATAAAGAAAATTGTTAAAATGTCTTTGCCACCAATTTTTTCAAACATTATTCTCCTTAAAAAGGAGCCACCATTCTCTAACATCAATATTATCCTCCCTTAAAAATACTTGTAACTTCATGATTCAAAAAAAATTAGGGTTAATATAAAAACCCTAAAATTTTAATAAGTCATGTAAAAAATATCTAAATAGTCCAAAAAATTTATTGCATCTTCCATGTATGATAATGCAACTTTATTAAAAATTGTGAAAATTTTCTAAAACTTTTTAGCCTGTAGAGTGAATCTATGAAAAATCATAATAAATCACTGTAAAATTTTTTAAAAATTCTAAAATTTTAACTGTAACTCTCTTGTATTTTAATACAACACCAATAAAAATTTCACATAAAATTAAATATATTTCAATAGAGATGACTAAATTATTAAAAACCCTAAAATACCAATAACTCCCTCAAAATTGATTATAATAGACCTTAATTTTTTTATTGTGACTTCCTTAAAATATTATTTATCACCAGAAAAAAAATTGTTCAAAAAATCACAATTTATTGCAAGATATTAATGATTCCACAAAACTAAGGTTTTACCCCACACAAATTACCCAAATCGAAGCTCTAATACCACTTGTTATGATCCACACTTATAATATTAGGAATATATAAAATATAATGTAGATCAAGACAATACAAAATATATAGGTGGGCCAAGATACCCAAATATTCAATATATACATAAATACAATAATTACTTTTAAGATAGGGCAACACCATACAATACTCCTTTAGGAAGGAATAACTCCACAATGTCTCTTCGAGGAGACAACATCCAATATCCTCTTAAAATAGAAGACTCGATACTTGATTTATTTATAATGATGTTCACCTCCTTTATATATATCTCTATATAACTAATAATGGATAGGTAACCTCCTAATCCCAATGTAGGCCAACCATTATCCTATGCACTAATTTCATAAGTTACTCATTTATCCTAATATATTAGACCCATATAACTAACTAAGGGGGATGTGTTCCACATTTCATCATCTCCATCAGCCTATATACATTAATATATAATATCCATAGGTACATAGCATTGTGGTAGTTATCGGTGTAAATGAAAAAATGACTTTTGTAACTAAGGGTGCCCATGTATCTGGATCATGCTACTCTATATATTTTGGCTTTGGGAGGTTCTTGAGGAACCTTGCCTTATATTTATTGCTAATATCTTCCTCTAGATCATCTTATTCTTGATGTTACTTAGCCTACTCTGGGGCTTCACCCTTATCTTCTTTCTCTAGCATGTCTACATCATCCTTTATGATGGAAGGATCATATTAGATCAATTGAGAAATTATCATTGACATTCCTACACCTCTCATTTTTTTGTATGCCTAGGAGTCATCTTCAACATTCAGAAAAGACAAAATCATGTCCATATTCTTTATGCCCATATTTATGCTTGAACCTACCATCAAATTTGTGTATATGTTACACTAACACCCCTGTAGGGTCCCAAAATTTAAACTATGCTAATCTGAAATGGAAAGAAATGATGAGAGGTCTTGGCTAATTATTCCCACTATTAAAATTATTATCTTTTAATACTTAGTGGTGTCTTATGAAATTTTCATAATTTATCCCTTCTAATATTCCATTCAACACTATTGAATAATTGATAAGCAGTTTCCTATTCATCTAGCTTATCTTAAGCTAGCTAAGCATATCTCTCTTTTGCATATTTTATAATTATTCATTTCTATTTTACTTTGCCCAATTATTTTTAGTTTTATTTTTTAGGCTATATTTAAAGTATCCTACTTTTCTATATTCCATTTATAATAATTAGGATTAATTGCAATACAAATTCTAATTCGGATTAAAAAATTGGTGAACCAATTTAATGATTCAAACATTGTGTAACCCTATGTTTTCCTTAGGGTTTCAACCTTATAGGGTTTTAAAATTGGTGTTTGTCTTAGGGTCTCATATATTTCCCCTTTACTTTTATTTATCCTCTATATGTTATTTTTCTATGCCACCTATGAAACTTACCTTTAATACTCCTTCAAGGTGAAGTGTTAGGCTTGGTAAGATTCCCATTGAGCGTAATCAACTTAAAATAGATTATACCAATGCACATATTGGTTCTTATTTTGATGAATAATTTGCTAATGAATATTTGAAATAATAAAATCAAAATGAACAAAATAACCAAACCAAACAAGATAATAAAAATGAGCAAGATGCACAATATATACGTTGATGTGGGTTTTATGCACACCAAATATTCTTATGGGAAAATCCCTCTTGTTTAAGGATCGATGAGAATTCACTCCAAAGCACAAGTTATGGGTTTTAGTTTTGTAAGTAATCACATGGTGTAATAACAATGAGTGTATTGGTTGTTTACCTTAGATGGTTTGGATATGGTGGGTACCTAACACTTAACCTAAATATTCTAATAAATAACCTACATTGGATGGGTGGATATAAACTAAGGTGGACCTAATCAAAAGAAAATAAAGGAAGGGAAAGGTAGGGAAAAAAGGGTTTTATGGTCCAATTGAATATTAAACAATTCTAAGCTGACTTACTATATTAAGCTGAGCATATGTCATGAACCAATTACTATAATAGATTAGTTGTAAACACATAACACAATCCAACACAATAAATAACCTAAGGAAACAATTATATGACCCATTGATTATAATCAAATATGTTGTTATTATCATATTGATATGCATATCCAAAGTTGCTAACAAGTTTTTAATATGATCTATAACCAAATATTCGATTAAGACTAATAGAACATTCAATCGAATCAATGCAAATAAAACACATGCATAGCCTCCTATAGATTTATCAACTTAATGGAAATTATTCAAAGAAACACAAAAATTTGGAAGAGAAAGTACATTTGCACAAACTTATAGAACAGTTAAGAAAACTTCTTTTCTTGCATTAATTGGAAAAATTTTCCTTGCTTAACAATGAATGAAATTTAAACATTTATAGATTTAGATGGGCATTATCTCATTTTCAAAGCTCGTTGCATATTTACAAAGGTATAAAATAATATTTTCTCTTAATTTAGCATGTAAATTTTGCATGATCATAATGTTTATAAATAAATAATTCTTAATTTAACTCGGTCTGCATGTATAAATATATAAATAATCATGCCAAAATTAGACTCTAACAGTCACTTTACAAAGCCCAAGTGGAAGGGCTAGTGAAGACTGCACTTGAACTAGATTGAAGTCTAGTTGGAACTGATTGACTGAAAGAACAAAAAATAGGGGATGCAAAATTTATAGAAACCATAAATATACTAGAAATTTCCATAATAATATAATACATAACTTTATTAGTACCTAAAGTAAGACCTACAGACGTGTATAGGATCAAAATAGAACTACCTTTACACAACACAACTCTTGTTGCAATATGTGTCAATTATGTAGAGGAATAAGGTACAGTTGTCAATGTTTAGGCTTGTAATAATGAATCCCTACCTGGGCATCAAACTATTTTTTCTTCTCTATATCTTCTTTTCTTTTCTTATTTGTAGCCTTGCATGCTACAAAGTCTAACTCTATGACTTCAAAATTAATGATTGGAAGTTTGAACATAATATGGATTTTATTCATCAAAATCCTATGCATACCAAAATATTAAAATATGCATCCAATGCCTATGCTTGATCAACCTTATCCTTAATGAACTTGATCATTTGGATAGCTTGATCACTACTCCCAAAAATTATGATGTCCACTCTTAATTTAAAATTATTAATGGTTTATCAAAGTAGATTTTCAAATAATGGTTTAGTCACTACCTACCCAAATGGAGTATATAAACTAAGGATATGCATGTCTCCCAGTATTTATATGGGTTCATGCTCTTTTCTAGTTAATTGCCCAACTAATTTTTGCATTTGATTATGCCACTTTGTGAGATGAATCCTCTTATTATTCACATAGTTATGATCCAAAGTTATGTTTAGAGGTTGAAATAAATTAATATCTAGATATGTAATTTGTCTTACTATCTTAGCAATGAAATACAACTTGGCATCCAAAAAAATTAAATATTCATGAAAATTCACCACATTTCCTCATTTTGGTTGTGACTCTGCTCTAGGATTTTGTATGCAGCAGACAATGTCATATATATTCTTGGTTGAAGTTTTCACATTGTCTAATATGTCATGTGGGGCCTATATTATACCTTATTCCTCCAATATCTTATTGATCTAATGCAATCCAAGAAACAATTTCTTCGAAACTCCCCTAGTGGCATCAACCATGGAGATTGGATCTTCTTGGATTTCATGATCTTCTTTGGGCAAGGTCTTCCTCTTCTTATTCAGTGAGAGGAGATCTTATTCTCTCTTGAACTCAATTTGTTTATCTCCAATAGTAAATATTCTTCTTCTTAACCTTTTGCGTTTATTATAGACTTCATCAAATTTTATAGTCAGCCTTGGTTCTTCATTGATAACCAAGTCATGTCTAGATAATTGCTCAGCTTGCATTTGTGTAATCCATTAATTTGTCACCTATAAGTCCTAAGATGAAGTTTGTCTAGAAGAGGAGATGGTAGGAGATAAAGGTATTTGTGGAGGAGGCATAAGAGTAGAGGGATCAAGTGAGGTATATGAACTGGGAGATGTGGAAGATTAAGGTTCATGGAATTGTGAAATGACCATATTATCTTTATAAATTTTGGTTTGTGGAGGATTCTTGATGATATACTCTATGAGGTCAAAAAACTCATGAATTGTGACCATAAGTGGCTTTATTTTAATAATTTTAGTCATAGATAACCCCAGTTGAGTGAAAAGGTGTGTGTATAATGGATGTGTGGCAAAAATGGACTAATATACTAAATCTTTAATTTGTGGGCTAGTCTCTATAGTATCTATATTAGTTACAAAAATAATTGGTTGTGTAATATTAACCTATGTTAGACTTTGCAAGAATGAAACAATATGTGTATGGGTGATAGTCATAGTGTTAGTGGTAGTAGTACTGACAAAATAATATAAAACTGTAGTGATTAAAATGGTAGAAACATTAGAGGTATAAGTACTAGCCAAACCCAATTAAGTTGTAGCAATGGGAGGGATAACTAAACCAATTTGGATAACAATAGAAACAGGGGAAGCAATGACCTATATTGAGTCTTTTGTAGTAGATATTGAAGTAACCACATGAGGAACAACTGAGGCAATTTATGTAATAATTGGAGTGTCAACTGATGTGCCTTATTGGTTTATGGATTATTCCAAAATAGGACCTTGGTCTCTCTTTTTATTTACTGATTCTTTTGCATCCCAAGTATGGGAAGAACTAGGGATTTGATTTCCAAAGGTTACCTATGTAGGGACATTTTAGAAATTATAAAATGTAGTTTCTTCTACATCTTCTTTATAATTCTCTTCTATAGTTCCTTCTTCTATAAATTCACTTAGATGTTCTTATGATAAGTATTCTTATACATACTCATATTTTGTATTTGAGAAGGTGAGCCATAATGATGCACTTGAGTATAGGGGTGGTCTCTCCTCTTCTTGTGTAACTTGAGAGGTTGGCAGAGTATTTTTTGCTTGAGTTGTCATAGGAGGACTAGTTGTAGTGTGCATTGCAAGAGGATAATTTAGATGACTAACCATTGGTGATGTAGATGGTAGAGTTCTAGTAACTATTAATGTAAATGTAAAAGTGACTTTTGAAACTCAGGGTGCCTCCTATATCTAGATATTTTTGCTATGTATATTATGGATTTGGGAGTTTCTTGAGGACACTTTCCTTTAATTTATTACCAATCTCTTCCTTTATCTCATCCTATTCATGAGGTTGTTCAACATGTTATGGGGATTCACCCTTATCTTATTACTTTATCTTATATACATCATCCTTTATGATGGAAGGATCATATTGGATCAATTGAGAAATTCTCATTGACATATTTACACCTGTCATTTTCATGTATAGTTGGGAGTCATCTTTAGCATTCAGAAAAGTCATTTTCAACATTCAAAAAACAAAATCATGTCCATATTCCTTATGCCCATAGTTATTCTTGAACATGCCATCAAAGTTATTTCCATGTTGCACTATCACCCCACTTGGGGACCAAAATATAAACTCTACTAATATAAAATATAAATAACCTCTAAGATGAAAGGTTTTAACTAACTCTTCCCAATGTTGGAATTGTTGTCTTCCAATACTGAGGGGTATCTTCTAAATTTATTGAAGTTTATCCCTTCTAATATTCCCATCAACCCTATAGTAAAATCGATAAGTAATTTCATGTTTAGCTAACTTATCTAGAACTAGCCTATGTAAATAGAGTGGTGCTACTAATGTACCCTCAACTTTGATAATTATGTGATTGGGATAGAACCAATAATCCCCTAGTGATTTAAATTATCTCTTGATCTTTGTAAAAAAACTTGGCATTGGTTGTTAATTAATTTCCTTGTATACCATTAGATAGAAGGTGTCTACTATCTTTTGCATGTAATCTCTAAATTTGTGAATGTGATAAAAATAAAAATCATCACATATTTTTTCTATCCTCTATGTTTTGAGGGAGAGGTGCTAGTGGATCTCAAAGTACCACAAATAACATCTACCGATTATGAAAGCACATATAAATTATTATTTTGCCTATTATGGGTGACTCTTTGGGATTTCAATTAGTAACATATGATTTCCCCTAATGCATGGGTGCCCTTGTCCTCTAGAATCGTGAATAATAAAGGAACCTAGATTTAATCGACATAAGTTATGAATGGGGCTCCATGTATCATGTTTAACAATGTCATGGCAATTCTGACACCAAGCCTGAATTTGGAAATTTTGACTTTATTCCTCATGGAAAATTTATTGGGATTTTTAGCCTATTCTTTCAAAGTTTCCCTAACCTTATTTTCCTTGAACCATTCCTTGACTATTTGTTTATTGTATGGAAATTCTAGTTTAAAAAGTTGATAATATTTTTCTAATGCTACACCAAATACATAATCTATTGGTTTTTTGCTATTATTCTTGTAAAATATGTCCTTAGTGCATGCATCTATTTTAAATAAATTAAATTCTAGGTTTGCACAAGGAAATACCTTGGGATTAGTCACTACTTTGTGGATATTGATGAATTTGATGGAGATCAAATCACATTTGTATTCCCTCGTGCTAATATTCATATCATATTCATCCTTTTATGACTAACCAGCTTCAACATCTACATAAATAGTAGAATAATGATGGAAAGCATTATGTAGATTAATTGGGTCAAACTTTATATCCTTAAACTCTTGTTTAGTCCTAAAATAGAACATTGAGGGAGTTGGTTCCTGGTTCTTGATTTTCATTATTTTTCTTACTAATATTTGTGTTTAACTTGAAAAAAATGGCTTTTACTCGCTATAGATTTATGGATAGTAATTCACAAGTTAATAGATTGGCACATGTAATTTTATTTTATTTAGGAGCATAGAATATATCCCAGTTGTTAGCAGAGAATTCATTGCTTGAATCCTTCATTAACAATAATTAATTATAGAATAATGGTCTATGTCAATTGTCTTTCTAATTTGAATTTTATTTTTATGTCGTGAGCTTTTGTGGAGATTTGTTTAACACATGGTGCTTTGTTGTTGATTTTGATTGCTTGGTCATCATTTAAAGCTTTAATATGTTCATTTGCTTTAACATTAGTCATTATGTCATTTATTTGTTATATATCTTCATTATTATTCATATTTTATTGTGTTTATAAGACACGTGGTAGATTTTCACATTCTCGCTTGAATATATTTTTTAATCTATTTATAAATTATATCATTGTCTAAAGCATCAAGGTGATGCCACGTGGCATGACAGGTGGTAGTTGACGATGTACTAGATGGACATGTATATATATATATATATATGAGTGACATGTGGTAGGTTTTTATGCAACATATGAAACATGGTAGTTTGTCTCTTGGTCTAAATTTTGTTATTTTGGTTACAAGCTTATGTGTACTGAGATGATGTCACATGGTGTGATATCACTTAGTCTCTTTATTGCTTTCCTTAGTTAGTTAGACTTTGGGCTAAATTTTATGATAAAGTGGGATTATGACAAGTGAAGCAATCTTGCTCAGTCAACTAGACATTATTTTTCATGATTTAGAACTTTAAGCAAAAGGTTATGATAAGACGAGATGAAGAAATGTGGCATAATATCACTTAGTCATTTTATCACTTATTTTCATGACTTAGAACTTTGAGTAAAGATTTGTGATGAACTGGGATGGTGACACATGGAATGATCTCATGTAGTCAGCTGGTCAAAATTATTTTGAAGCTCAATATGTCAAGTAAATATTGAAATTCCATGTTATTTTGACAATAGATTGACACATGTTGATCTGAAGTTTATCTATAAAATAGATATGACCTATAAAACCTAAAAATCGATAATCTTGGTAGTCAAATGATTAGCTAGGTTAGTCAAATAAATTAATATAAATCAAATTTTAGACTTTAAATTAAGTCTAGCAATGTTTTAAGCAAAAATTTATGAAATGAAAAGTGATAATTAAAACTTAGGCTTATATTTAAGGTTCTAAGGTCAATTTATGTCTCAATGGGGATCAAGTATATAATACTTTTAGAACAAAATGGGTCCTTATTTTTTTTTTGAAAATGAAGCATGTTGTTCATAACAATACTAATGATGGTCCGGATAGGATTCATCTTGATGACCTCAATGAACTTGATCACCAATAAGTCCAAAGTATATCTAAATTTCAAGAAATGCTTCATCGACTACCACATGACATACCCAAAATAATTGAAATCCTCTAAGCTTCCAAAAATTCACACAAATCTAAAATTTCTAATGTGCAACAAGAACCACTTTTTTGTAGTATAAATCTTACCACAAGTGTCACCACTACCATGGTTGAACCTGTTACTCCATCCACATCTTTAGGTATGGGTAAAGAAAATGGTTTAGATCATATTTATATGCCTATGCCTAACCAAGTGATCCATTCCAATATTTTTATAGCTACGAATACTACACAACATAACTTATCTACTGCACAATCCCTTCAGCAAGCAATTATATTTCTACAAGCTAAGGTGTTTCAATTAGAGCAAGACATCCCAAAATATATCCAGTCATTATATTCCAATGCTTTACTTCATAATCCTTTAGCACATGATACTACATCCTATACCCACTAGATTCATAGCTACTAAGTTTTATTTATATGAGGGTAAAGTATGTCATTAATAACATTTGAGATCTTTTCACATAATATGTTTAGATTATGCATTTCATGATAAATTTATAACTAAACTCTTTTGAAGGAGCTTAAAATATTATTTTTTGCATTGGTTCTATGAAATCATTTAATCCTTTAGAGGATTTATTTTTTAAACACTTTACTATCAACATCAATGAGAAACTTTCTTATGCAAAAATTGATAAATTAAAATAATAAACTAATGTACCTATCAATGAATATGTGCTTTATTACAAGACTATGTTGGCTAAAATGACTAATGTACTAGTATACAATGAATTACAAGATATATTCAAGAAATTTTTACTTGCACTGCTACATGAGTCAATAATTTTTAAGAAAATTAAATCTTTTGAAGATCTTTTTCATATTATAAGAGATAGAGAAGTCAAACTTCTTGCTTTGAACAAGCTTAAATACACATTTTCACCTACTATGGCTAGAAACAAATTTCAAAGCAAACCATCTTAAAAAACCAAGAAACAAGATACTAAATCAAAATCAAAGATTCAAGTCAAAATTATTTCTCAACCTGATAATAAATTTATTTATCAAATCAACCACGAAGGTAATTTTATAGGCTACCACAACCACCTTATACTTTATACAAAATTTGATTGAATGTTACTTAATCATTTTGCCTCCTCCATATGAATTGGACATGAATAATCCATAAAGAAAATGTTTTGACTATAATGCATAATGTGATTATCATCGATGCAATGGCCATTATACAAATAAGTGTTATAAACTCAAACATCTCATTCAAGATTGTATTTATGATAATGTCATAGAGATGGAAGCCCTAATCAAGGAAACAAAGACTCAACAAAATTACAATGTTAATTTTCAATGATCCATTTCCTAGGCATGACACTAATAATGACACTTCAATTGTGCATCATACTTACAATTATTATCCACCTCCTACTCATATGAACACCCTATGGATGGTATTATCGATAAAATTACTCCAAATGTTACATTAGGTCCTATGATTAATTGTGATGATAATGAAATAATTGATGATGATTATGATTTTCATGTTTTGTATATAAGAGCTCATATTGATCAATAACCTATTAATAGTATGTTAATTAATAATAGATCAATTGAAAATGAATACACCATGTAATCACCTAAAAGTGGTATTTTGATGCTAAGAGTGTTTCTTGAGACAGTCGATGCCTAACTTATCCCTGAACCTATCATAGATCCTTTATCACACTTTTCCAACCATTGTGCAGACCACAAACATCTCTGTCAACTTAGACACAATCCAAAAATAGCTTTCCCAAACCCCAAACCAATGTGTCTAGTAGTCTACCAACTGAACACTAGCACCACATTAAGGATAATAGAGCCACATGTGGCTAGTGTCCCCAACTTAGTGCTAGTGTCCCTTGCCCTAACTCTCCCAAATGGATATATTTTCAAATGTGTGCCCCTCCTAAGTTCGGCTTAAGTACATTTTACTATTATCATAAGGAGAGAATATCTATAAATACAAGACTATTTGACCTCTATTCACTAGATGGAAAATAGATGCAACATCCTATCCAAACAAGAAACAAGTTGAGTAAAATTAAGGTATTTGATCCCTATTTAACCCTACTTCTATATACTACCATCTATAGATGCCCTAAGCCTAGATTTTAAATATTTTCAAGCTTAATCACACTAAAGGCATTCAAGATCACTCTCATTATAACATTCACTTGTAATTACACCAAGCATTAGGTGGGAGAACTACATCGGGCTTGATCCCTCCTCAGAGTATTGGTATGTAGGCAACTCTCTTCATAGTGAGGTGTTGAGGATGTCTAGCCTATCCTACTAATGAACACACATTTTTAGCTCATGCCATAATTTCAAGGAGGATTAGGTTTTTCATGCTAAATCAGATTTTTTTAGGCATAATATAGAGTTCTAGATTTTATGTGTGCAAGAATAGAACCCAGAAACACAAGCACAAGTGCTCCCAAAAAAAAGGAACAGTCTTAAAAAGAGAAAATTAATGCCATTTTGAAGACAATAGAGTAACATGGTGCTACTATCTAGGAGGGTCATTATTATCTAGTAAGTAATCAGAACCAAAGACCCTATTGACGATACTCAGACCTATTTAGAACCTAGTTTTCAAAGCCAAAACCTTCACAATAGTCACTTTCTAGATAAGTCTCTATTTATGCATATTTATCACTATGTTTAAAAATTTAAAATAATTAAAAACCATAATAAATCAATGGTTAATTATTGCATATTATTTAACTGATTTAGATAACTCAACCCTTTAATCTAACTTAAGATTTATACATGTAAAACACTAAAAGGTTAAATCGCACCATTACTTTACTCTATTCATTAGGCTACACACAAAGTGATATATATGAAACTACTAAACTCGTTAAGTCTTTCAATGGTAAGCAACAAACCACTTTGGGCCATATCATGTTACCTCTTCAAGTAGGTCCGGTTACACTATCCACTCCCTTTGTTATCTTAAAACAAAATGAAATTTTTGATATGATATTGAAATACCCATGGTTGTAAAAAAATTGTGGTGTACCTTTTATAGTTCATATATTCTTGAAGTATATCTATTACAATCAAGTTGTTACTATTTCAAGGGTAAATTATGAGCATCCTATACATTTTATACTATCTCTTCCTCCCCATCCACTGCCATAGTCTAATGATGCATGTAAGCACAAGTAAAACATGATTTTATAATCTAAGCAAAGGGTTCCTAATAAAGTGGTGCAAAAGGTTCAAGTGTAAACAAAGTAAAAAAATTATAAAAAAAAAGGCATTTCCTTTGCAACAATCACATAAGTTGAAACATTTCATAAGCATCTATCTCATGAGATCTAGCAATCGACATGATCTTATACATTATCTTGAGAGACTTTATGTACTCTTGCATCTCCTAGATCCATGGTTCCTACACAAGGTCACATGAATAGTCATTTGGATAGATTTATCACTAAAAATGATACATGTTCTGATTTTAATAATGGCACATTAGATACTTTTCAATCAACTAAGGTAAGGCTTTTATATCTCATTATTGATTGGGTTAATTTCAATCTAGATGTAATCATTGGATAACTTGTGCATTGCAAAAACATCTAAATGTACATAGTTTCTTATTGTTGCATCCCTTCTTCCATTTTCTTACATTTTTTATCAATTGATCCATTCTTCTACACGCTTGGACTTTATTGACTCATTTGTCTCTTGGGCCTCCTATTTGCACTTATAGGTTTGGATAGTCTTAGAACAATGTTCAATCTCACCAAATAGTGACAATTATCTACTCTCATTCATAATTTTTTCCAAAATTTTCTCATTTTTTCCATGGGATAGAATTGAATAGAATATGATAGGATCGTTGACCACTACTATCCTATTGGTCGATCCTATCCTTTGATTATATTTGATCAGATAATGCATTTCCAAAACATAGAGCTCTAGTTCTATCCATTTCTATATTATGCATGTAATATCAATACATAACTTCCATTTTTTTATGCCAAATATCTTATTTTCAAGCTTTATTATTCATACATGTGACATATTTCAACACATGTATATTTGACAAAATGAGAATATATAGTTAGTTACTTACATACACTTTTCAGCCTACTACATATTTATAATAGTTCCATTTCACATTCCATAGGGGGAAATTCCTTTTATTGAACCATTTGACTCCTTACTATTGTAAATCTTTCATTGACCCTTGTTGCAAACTATTCAAACTAATTTCCTTTCTTATATTTTTTAAACCTTGATTCATTTCAGTTTCATCCTTGTTATTTCCTAAAAATGTTCAAAAAAAACATATGTTCTCAAAAAACATACAAAAACATTTAAATATCATCAATAATATAAAATCATGACCTGTACATGGTTATAAATCTAGTTACATCTTTGTAATATGTTATTTATCTTATAATTAGTAGATACCATATTCGTTTTATAACACACATGCATTTCACAGTATGAAGAGTTGAGCAGGACATACAAGCATTTTCACATATTAATATGTTGGACTCTCCTCTACCCATTGGCCTTACTAAGTTGGGGGAATCTTACTCACAAGTGGTAGTATGTAGGTGTTATCATTCTATAACTCCTATATTATTGAACATTCAATTTTATAAAAATGACTTGTTAACATTTCTACCTTAGATAATGTACATGAACATGTGATTTTATAGGATATGATCTCATTGAATATGCATATATTATATTACCTTTTGATAATTCAATGTTATATTGATGTTTCTTACTTATACATAATAGATTACAACTTTTCTTTTCTATTGATTTGGTCCTTGGTCCTTGTGTGACATTATTTTCTTGATGCATCTCTATGAGATATTGTGTGGTGTGTAACATTTGAACATGTATTTTTTTTGTCCCCTAGGCCTATGTGTTATGTGAAACATTCAACTATGTCCTTGATTTGGCCCTTGGCCTTATGTGTGTCCAACATTTGAACATGTCATTAATTCTGGCCCTCAGTGCATAAATGTTAATTTTCTATCATTTATGCTTGTTGTGTGTGTGATTTTTAAGATTTATGAGTTTTATAAGTGTCATGATCCATATGATGCACTCCTAACATACTAACTTACTAATTTCATGAGCTTCAATGATGCATTATATAGGCCTTGCCTCTTAAGTTCTATACATAAATTCAAATCTTACTATGCTAAAACTTTTCCATATCCTACAATTTTCAATTATAACAGATTACCATGCATATTTCACGTAAAATATTATTTTAAGATGAGTGATTTTTCAAGAAAAAATACCTGACCTCAAAAAGGGGCATTTCAATGGGTTTGTCATGCATGAGATAAGCTAATTTTAGATAGAATTGTAGTTTAAAAGTTTCAAAAAAATAACTTCAAGTTGTAAATTTAGTTATTATCACATATTATGGGGGCATATGTCATTGTATATGCATTCTTATTTCTTGTTTTAAAAATCATTCACATACAATTTCTATTTTACAATTACATTGGGCACTTGATAACAATTTTATGCCGTAATTTCTATTTCACAAGATATGATAGGAGCATGGGTGCACTCCATTATATTTTTATCATGTTTCCTTATATCAAGACATTACGAGGATTTTTCAATTGAATCTACAAGCTATCTGCAATGATAGATTTAATTTAGTTGCAGAGTGCATGACTTGAGGTCACTAAGCACTCTAGCATTATGTGTGTGAATCCATTAGGATCCTAACCAAATTACATCTTGGGTTTATAAATATGGACATAACTAATCAAGTTTCAACATTATTCAATGAGCAATATTTCCACTTCAAAAGCACAAATACAAGTTGGGGTATGACCTCCCCCAATTTTCTCCAATGGTTTGGTTAAGGAACCATCTTCTCTAGGTGATTCATGGGAGACACAAATTCTCCAATGCTTTAAGGAAAAATTATTACCAATCAAAGTCACAAAGATCAAAATTGATGTCACACATATAGGTGTACTCATTCCATACTCTCATTTCAGTTTTTAAATTACTCAAATACAAGCAATTTTCAATTAAAAAAATAGTTGAAATTACAAATTGTCTAAGTTAAATTAAAGTTTCAAATGTTCAAATCCAATTTTTAAAATTTTAGTTTTCAAAAGAACAAAATAATGGGTGTTCCAAATTATATAGTGCCTTGCATGATTGAAGTATGCAACTCAAAGACAAAGTGTATTTTACACACTAAGGTATAATTTTATTTTAATATAATAATTTAATTTCTAGACTTAAGGGGGGGCATGGAGAGGGGAGGGATGGGGGCCGGGGGGTTATTAACCTAAATTCAGTCATGAATACTTGATCATGCTTTTTTTATGCCTTTTCACCATTAATCAACATGTGTACTTAATTGACACTTATTTCACCAATTTGGCCTATCCTAAGCACAAGAGAAGACCTTATTTCATACAAGTTCATATATTTTCATATACATAAATGATATTACTGTTGAAATACCTTTATGCATATGTGTGTTATGACTCAGATCTAAAAATCAACATCTTTCCTAAAGGGACAGGATTTCCTAGCATCATGTCTTGTTTGTTGATCATGTCCTTCCGTACAACTAGCCAAAGTTAAAAAAATAAGATATCATTAGGTCAGCCTTAAGATTTATAAACTCCCTAATAGGTATTTTCACTACTTGAACCACTATAAAAGCATAATCAATTCATTCATTAAGAACATCTTGGCAAGCTTATCAATCTTATCACAAGAGCTTATTTATAAAAGTGCACAAAAGACAAAACTTCTCTTTTCTTTCCAAATCAATTTCTAAGCATTCAAATAGTCATTATCCAAGTCCAAATTCATTTTTATACACCCCTAGCCCAAACATGATCAAGTATTCAAGCTAATCCTAGATACATTTATATATTCAAAGGAGCACAATTGCATAAATCACTTAGGTGGGATAACTAAATGGAGGTTTGATTCCTCTTCAAATTATTAGTATGTAGGAAATGCTTAGCACAGTGGGTTATTGATGTCTAGCATAACTCCTATTACTAACTCTTTTTTACTCCCTCACATCTGTTAATCTCCTTGTGGCACAAATCCAGGGTTTGCAACTTCAAGAAAGCATATACAAGTCTCTACATAGTTTATTAAGATAAAATCAATTCTAAAAGACCTAATTTTCATTATCGCACCTAGTTGTTCTAGAATTTATAATATTCTATAAAAACACAATATCAACCAATATGTATACCAGTGACTATTGCTTTTATCTTATCGGTCGTTCTTGTTTTTGAGAGCACTCATGCTCATCCTCTGGAGAGATTCTCATACTTATGCATTATTTATGTTCATGCATCTTGTTTCCCTATTTAGTTACCTAAAAACTTAAGAAATTAAGTATATCTATATTTTTCATAGTTTACCCTTGTTAATTTTTATTTTACTTTGTCCATTTTAGTCATTTATCTTCAGTTTTATTGTTTAGGACTGTATTTTTAGTATCTTGATTTATTATATTATATTTATATGAATTATGATTAATTGAAATATAAATTCTAATTCAAATAGAACAAGAGGCTATACCTTATGCATTTGATATATACATCATTTTTTTACATAATACGCATGACTATCTGGAGTTATTCAAATATTGACTATGTTTTTTTTTTTGAAATTTGTAGGCTTTCAAGTTAACGTGATTTCACCATTTATCTTGCTCAAGAATCTAGGGGTTGTGGAAAATAAAATGGGCCTAAGTGTTGAACCGAATACTTTTTATAGAGAGGTCCTCACCACATGGTGTGATCTAGGGAACTTGAAGGACTTAAATGAATTGTGGCCTGATAGCATGATGCAAACACGTAACCCATAATTTATCCCAAGACCCAAGTGTGCAGGATTCAAAGTTAAATTTACAAATTTAATTGACTAACAAAGCTAAAAATGGTATTCTAATCCATCTTCACTTTTGTATCAATGCAGGGCTAATTTCATATTACCTAAGAAATTGATTATAATTGCAGAAATACATACTTATGAATAATTTGTATCAAGTAACACAAATAATATAGTATAGGTCACTTGAATTCCTAAGAAAGTAAAGGATCCTATCATGGAAACTACAACAAAAGTGCCAATGTTTACATAAATAGAAGATCCGATCAAAGAAGAGAAATAACAAATGCAAATTCCTACAAAAACACCAAAACCTCTTATGGAATTACCATTATTGATCAACTCTAAAAATTCCTTTTGTCAAATCGAGGACTGTTATAATAGTGATGATGAGGATACATAAGAATTAATAGATGATCAATTGTGCAAGGTGAATTTTAATCCCATTGATGAATATGAATATTTATCTTGTTTTTTATTTACACATGTTGGAGTGATAGAATATAGGGCTATTTATTATATACAAAATAAGGGCAAAGCAATCATTTCCAATAAAAATAATTACAATACTATATCATAAGCTATATCACAATCAGTTTATTCAAACACCTCTCCTAATATAATTATTATATTTCCCAAGTAAAAGGTATAAAAAGAGGAATTAAAGTCTTAAATCGAGCAACATTCAGAGGAAAAACTACCAAAACAAGATCATTTTTTTTTAATGTTTTTTTTGCTAGGTAATGACTTTTAACTAGAGCATGAATTGGTCTAAGACATAATCAATGTCTTAGATCCCCAAGTGATTATTAGTCATCTAAATACCATGTGTACTAGATATTACCACATACATACCAACTATTACCACATATGATAGGTAATAGGCTTGTGAATACCACCAATGGCCTCGATAAATACTACCAACAACCATAATTAGCCTGAGGAGTACCAATAACAGCCATAACTATCCTCTAGAATATAACTAACAATGACAACTGACCCCAAGAATGTATCTAATGGCCACAATTAGCCTCGTATGCCATTATTGGGATTTGAACTTGGGTGAGGCTTGAAATAATTAAACCATTTTACCAACTCATCCACATCTCATTAGCTTAAAAAATGGTTTATTAATAAATGAATTTCAAAGAAAGATTCAATCTCTAAGGTTACTCCTCAAAATATGGTAAAAAAGAGGCAACAAAACAACATTTTTCCTCTCTAGAGCCTCTTGTTATTAAATCACTTATGGATGGTAAGTAATGCACTAGTATTGTGGTTACTTACTTGCATGAAGATAATATATACAACCTATCTCTTCTCATATATCTTGGATATGATACACAAAATCTCAATAAAGCTACGAAACGAAAGCATATCATAGGATCTATCACATTACCAATCACTCTTGGTCCTAAATCATGTTCAACACTATTTCACATTCATCCTACTTTAGAACAATATAATATGATCCTTGGCAGATCATGGAAAAGATCAATGAGAGATCCACTCAATATTAATTATGATTCTCTAATATTTGATCAAGATAGTGTAATGATCACCATTTCTAAGGATAACATAATCACAACACAAGAGCATAAAGTAGGGCATAGTCCAACAAGGGCATATAATGTAGTTTTTACTAATATACATAAACAACACATATGATATAATATGATGGATCAAATAACTCTACATAATCGCATCCTATTCCAATTTGTGGCTTATCACAAAATGAAGTAGGCAGATATACCTTTTATGCAAGAACTCCATGAGAAATTTTATCTAATCAATTTACTGCTTAAGTTATACATACATTTTCATTTGTACATATCTTTTTTACTTCATTGATACTTATTTTATCCCTTATTCTAAGCATTACCCTATCCCTTGGCTTTATATTCACTTTGGGCACTTGCCCCATTGATTCTTAAACTAATTCAAATAATTTAAAACAACTATATTACAACACTTTCAAAGCACATTCTTTATGGCATTTGACTTGCTTACTATGTCATATCTATCTTGTTATGGCTTTTAATTCACTTACATGATCACATTTTTATATATTTATGCACTACATGTGTCAACATATCCCCTTGCCCATTGGGAGGCATGTGTGTGTGTGTGTGTATAATTTTGTGTTGCATTGTTATGATTATTTTACACATACATTGGTTGCATATTACTTAACATCCTTCTTGCCACACTATGTTTTATCACTTTGTTGCAAATTGTTTGAATCCCTCCCTTTTCTTCTATTTTTGAAGCCTTAATTCTTACCGCTTTTCAAATATTTTAAATTTTAATCTTGTAAAAACATTTTTAAAAAAACATATATTTCAAAAATACAAAACAAAAATCAAAATATTTTCAAAAATACAAAATTTGGACCTCAAAATCATTTTATTATGCTACTAATTTACTTCTTTCCATATGCTATTTATTTCATGTTAAGTAGATACCATATTTTAGTTTTCAATACATAATTCTTTTCACGAGGTATGGAGTGTGATACAGAACATACAATTACATGGTTCTTTGATGTTGGGCTTCTCTTTTACCCAACAACTTTGCTAACCTTGGGGCATCTCTTCATTATGTATGATCACTTCAATAGGTTGTATCTATCCACAACCTTTCTACCATATTGAGCTATATATCATACAAGTGTTTTTTATCTACTCATAATTTACATTATATTACATGAATATAATATTTTCTAATAATGGCATTGATGCATATGGTTGATGTAGACTAATCTCATTTGCTCTATGCTTATTTTCAAATTCTTACTTAACTACATGATAAGTTAGGACTTGTTTGCTTATTTTGTGTGGCCTTTGACCTTGTGTATGTAACATACATATTTTATTTATTGTATGGCATTATCATGCCAGTGTGGGCCTTGTCTTTGTTTGTTTATGCAACATTCATATCTCGTATATGTAGCCTTTTAGCCTTATGTGTGACATTTTATGAAAGTTGTGTGACATTACTTTTACATTCATTGTTTATTACTATGGTTTCATGATTCATATCACACATTACTTATATTTTCTAATTTTAATCTTGTGCCATGATCAACATCATGCATATGTTGTTTATGTTCCTCAATGTTATATCTATCTAACACATGTTTCATATACAACTCAATGTTATATCCAATACCTTGATGCAATACATCACAAATTTTCACATGCTACTACATGATTACATCTTCCACATATTTTATAAGTTTTATTTTGAGATCAATGACATAATGCTACATCCTTCATCTCAAAAGGGATCATCACAATGGGATTGCCTTGATAATTCAATCCCTCATGAGAAACAAATTGCAAAGTTATGACAATAAATAGTTTTCATAATTATAGTATGGTTTATAATTTTCATATTATGGGGACATATGACATGCATGTGCACTCATTCTTATAGTTACTAAAATAAAAAAATCATACACTTAATGAATATGCATGGGCATGTACAAAAATAGTTACAGGTTTCAAACATTTACAAGTTCAAATTGACATTCTATATCAAGTTAGTGGAGATACATGGGGCATTATATTCATTCATGTTCATGTTTCTACATTGCAAATTTCAAATTTCACTTTTTCAAAGTTTAAAAATTTCAATTAGAATCTTAATCTATCTACATCAGTGTGATTCATCTCATTTTTTAAGTAGACCACATTAGAGTCTAGTGACACTCAACATCTATGATTGCATTTTAGTTAGCCACCTTTGGTGGTTCCACCCTTTCTACTATAATTATTAAATAAAGTACTCTACATATTTAGATGAGAGTTGGAGCATATAATATTTTCAACTCAAGGGCTTTCACTTGTTTTCATCATTAAAACTTTATCACTCTTAATTCGCCATAAGGTTCAACATTTTCTCCAAATGCCTCAATAAGGGGGCACATACTTCTCCACCTTAAATTTATAAGGTAATTATATTGCATACTCTTTCAAGTTTATTCTTTCCTTACTCTCTTTTCAAGTTTTAGATTTTTTATTTTTAAAATATAGATGGTAACTAATTTTGGTGGTATAGTTACAAGTTTTTTCACTCAAACACCTTACAAAATCAAGATTCACATCAAAATACAAATTATGTATACACACTTAAGTTTGCATCTCCTTTACTCTAGTAATTATATTCCATTGCATCATTAGAATAAAAAAGGTGTAAATATATACACTCAAATTTAATCATTAAATGCTTATTAATGTTTAATATTAACAGTATTACCTTGTTTGACCTATTCATCATTTTGTTAATTTAAAATATCTATGAGAGCCTTCATTATTCTACGCATTATCTTGTGAATACTGAGAACATCATTTAGATATCCTTAATATGCTTACAATTTCTGTGAACCAAATTCTAACAATCTCTGGCCTTCTAGGACAATACCAAACTATGTCAAATAGGGATGTGTAGACATTATTTTTGAATTATATAACACCTCCATCTTGTACATGACAAATACAGACCTTGGATATTCAACTCAGTTTTAGACATTTCTTATTATCGAAAGGCTCACATATGTTATCTCTTTATGATAAATTACCTATCTCTTAGTCCAACCAATATTATTCTGATGACTCAAACCTTCTATCATGCTCAGAATGTTTTTGATAAAGTAAGGTGGCAAACTAGGGGCCGAACCCTATACAGTCAAAAAAGACAAGAAGGCAAACAAACAAAAAATGCCTTCAGAGAGACGATGGCACAGCCGAGAACAACAGATAGAAACAAAACACAAGCCATGGGAAGACCAGAGTCAGAGAGGTCTCCCCTTACATAACTATTGATTTGATAAGATCATTGAGTTTCTTATTCTCTACATTGTCAGCATACCCAGTATTACCCACCACTTCCATCATAGACATGTTCAGCATAATTGTATTACGAAGCCCTTTGACGAAGACCTTCTCTAGCTTTTGAATGTGGTCCTTCAGGGCCCTAATTTTAGTTTTCCAATCAGTCTCATTCTCAGTGTCCTCACCAGCTTCCTCAACATACATTTTCCCCTTATTGTCAGTAGTTCCCATAGTGTCAGCACCCTGCTCCTCAGTAACCTCAAAATCCCTATTAGCCTACTTCCCTCTAGTGTCCTCTAAATTTTTTTGGATTTCCAGCTCTTCAAACTCTTCTTCTTGGGTTGCTTCTTCTGAAGCACTTTCTGAATAATCAATCAGTCTGGCCTTCGGGGCTGGTTTACCAGTAATCCACCCTGACCTTCGCACTTTGGAGGGGAATCCTTCCTTATTAATTTTGGAAGGCTTGTGAGATTTACCACCTTGGCCCCCCATGGCCCTGCTTGGATTCCTGTGGGTCCCTTCCGTAGTCTCTTTAATATTTTCTTCCTCTTCATCAACCTTTCTCTTCTTACCCTTCTTGCTCACAAAGGAGTCGGGGGTATCAACAGGGGTCTTTTTAGGGTCATCAATACGCCTCATTCCTGACAAGTCATCTCCTTTTGAATGATCTCCCTAATGTTTAAGGGAATATGAACACCTTGTCACCACACCCTCCAACCTAAAAATTGCTGCCCAAGGTTGGCACAAGCATCAGCGACCTTGTTGCCTTCTCTGTAGGTATGGGAAATCTCAACTTTGAAAAACTTTTGTAAATGAAATTGGATATCAGTAATGATGTCTTTTAGCTTGATTCCCACATTTGAAGTTTTATTAACAGCATCTATGACCATCTTAGAGTCTCCTTGTATATTCAAGTTCCTTATTCTTAGGGATATAGCTAACTTTAATCCCCATAGTAAAGCCATTGCTTCAGCATAGTTGTTGTTCTGGCATCCAATTCCACCAGCATAGACAACAGACATCCATCCTTTATCATTCTTTTTAATTCCTCCTCCACTAGATTTACCACCAACTTGGATGTCCCATCAAAGTTGAGTTTCATCTAATTAGGTTTAGGGGGGATCCATTTAGTATTAAGTCTCTATAGTATTTTGGAGTTATTATACCCAGGGATCTAGTTTAAAACCTTCCATTTGGCTGCAATTTGGCTTTCAATTTGAGATAAGGGTTTCTCCACAACATGAATATGAGCTGTTGTAACACTTTCCATAATGGTCTTAGTAAAGGAGTTAAACACCTGAGAAGCATTTCTAGTAGTGTCCCTAAAAATTTTGTGATTGCACTCTTTCCATAAAGTCCAACTCAAACATGGTAGAGCTTGCTTCCATAATTCCATAAGCCAGGGATGTGTGAAGGTTGGGTTCTAGCTGAGAATTACTTCTTTAAGGTCAGAATTACAGACCTATTCAATACCAAAGTTGTTAAGTATCGTGCCCCATAATTCCCGAGCAAACTCATAGTGGATAAAGAGGTGTGAAACTGATTCCTCTTTTGAACCACACAGGAAACATCTGCTAACCAAAGTAAACCCTCTCTTTTGAAGGTTATCCTGAGTAAGGATTTTGTTATGAGCAGCAACCCACTAAAACATGTTAATTTTTGGAATAATTTTATGATTCCAAACCTTTTTCCATACATCTTTATTCTGAGCTTCAGGAGTGAGCAGATGGTAAGCAGATTTGACAGAGAATGATCCATTCTTATCTAGCCACCAGTATTGTTCATCCTCTCGAGGAAAGAGAGGGATTCTGATCCCTTGAATGCACTATTGGATCTCCCAAACTCTTGAGAAAAGCTCAGGCCGGTGCACACAATAATCCAAAAGATTTTTCCAGCTCCTCATCCCATTGTTATTTTCCATATAATCACTGACCCTATCTCCAAAAAACTGGGTAGTCAAGTTAGCAATCTCTCCATAGTTTCCCTGTGTGATGAGAGCCATATGCTTAGAATGTTATAAACCTACTTATCTTCTATTTTTTTAATTTCTAGACCTATGCTTATTTTCTAGTTCCCTAGACACTTGCATCTCAATAAGACACCTACATTGATGTAGGTGTCCTATCCCTATGTAAGTTTACAGTGCCCTAAAATTCATCTAAATTTTAAATGAAATGTATTCCCATGGTTGGTCTAAGTGATTTAATGTGATATATTCTCCAAAATGATTAGTAAATATTCATTACCAATCCTCATTCATTCCTCACCCAAGCACAAACCAAACAAATCACAAGGAAACTTACCAAAAACATTCAATTAAACATTCAAGTGAGTAAAGCTTCCCTATTTTCCCATAATTCCATATCAGTCATAAGGATATCATATATATAGGTTTGGATTACTAAAGTAACAACTCATGAGCTATATTTTCCAAGTTACAATCTAGGTCATTATTATTTTTTATTATCACATATTGCATCCTTATGCACACACAAGCCCACATGTAGGGTATAACTACATGAATCTAAGGCCCTCTTTGGATTAGTGGCCATGTAGGCAACACCCACTGATAAAGGCTAGCTCGACCCCATGAACCCACTAACCCATTTTTCTCATAGTCACTGTGAAGATGAAGCACTAGGGTTTTGTTATTTGACAAGGAGTAATTGTCCATGAGCTAGATGTGAGCACACTAGATTGAAGATGACACAAAACTTAGAACATTCTAGGTGGTCACATCTAAATCTAGTAGATATTTTATACTAGACACCTACGTCTAAGTTAGACAGAAGCATAGATGCAATCATTCAAGGTTGATATAAGTGTCTTAGGTCACAAAGGTCAAATTTATATAATCTTATGACTGATCTAGAATTGAGATCTAATCTATTTTTAACCCATTCCACATCAGATCCATATGTGTACTGTAATCTAGTTAAGTACCATTATTTTCTACTTATTATAATATTAATCATTGGTTATACTTATTATTTTTAACATATCTCAGTATTTAAATTTAAAATATTATTTATCTAAGTTTTTAAATTAATTGAATTACTATATATATATTTTTTTATAACCCTTGTGCCCTAGACTATCTCTATCCCCTTTAACTCTAGATTCCTTAATCTAAATTTTAGCATTAAATAGGATACAGCCCAGCGTTTTCCACTAGTGCAGCCTTGCCTCCTACACTCTAACAGTTACTTTTCAAATTTGATCTACTTCATGGTAACCCTCATATGGTTTTTAAAAAGTCTTAACAGAAATATTTTAAATCTACTACTATATAAACACATCAAGGCATTTAAGGAATCATCTAGCAATTGGAAATTAACAAGAGCATTATTACATATTGAGAAAAGGAGCCATATTCTTCCCAATTCAAGTTCTAATTTAATCTAATAATTTTAGGCCAAGTCTAAAGTTATTTTATTGTAGGTCAAAGGTATTCAATGTCAAGCATCAATGTAGTTGCATCCATATAGTCAAAGCATTAGTATTTACATACTCACTCTATGAGAGAGAACTGCATTGCCCTGAGGCCATTTTGGACTATGTAAGCAGCAATTAGATTATGTGGAGTTTTTTAGGATGGCTCATTTATTTTCCTTATTGATTCCCCCATTTGTATTTGATGTTTATTTGATTTATGTGTAGGAACTAGGGTTTTGTTACTATAGACACTTTTGTGTGATAACTCAATACCACAAGCCACCAATAAAGCATATCTAACATGTGCAAGTACCTAAGCAAGAAAATCACCTACATAGTCAACTTAGATGTGGCCATAGTCAAATAGATAAGGCCGAAGTGTGCCCTTATCTACCTTAGTGTGGGCTTATCTCAGTGTACTACATGATTTTGTTTTTAGTTATGACACACTTGAGATATCCTTCTAACTAGTTTTACATCAGCAATCTACTTGCACAATCAGCGTAAGTCATTATTGTTTATAGTTTTACATATTTCATTATAAGTTACTATTTATAGTGCATTTTAATTTTTGTATTTTACTATATTTTACATTTAGATTCTATGTATTCTATAAATCTAAGTCAATTTTAATCATTTAATTTTTATTACATTTTATTGTTAAATCAAAATAAACATTAAACACAAGGGTAAAATAGAGAAAAGAGCATCTAAAATTTTGTACTCACAATTTCACACATACACATAAGTGGGAAAATTACATTTGAGTTTGAGCCCTCTTCAAATTATTGACAATGTAGTGCAATGCATGATCGCCAGTGGAGATTAATCAAGGTCAATTTAACTTAAGATTGGTAAACTCAAGTTGAGTAAAAAAGAGTCTTAGGTTGAAATAGAATCAAAGTATTTGTGGTGCAATTTTAAATTTTAATTGGACTTGTAGTCTCAGTTATGCGCATTCAAAATATTTTTAGCATGCATAATCCTTTTGAATTCATCTTCCTTCCGCTAGGTTGGTCACTTTTATTGAGCATGTTAAACCTATGAAAACTTCATGAGTTTGACCTGTTGTTCCCCAAAAGCACATACTTCTTTGAATCTATCAATGTGTTTGCATAATTTCCATCATACCCTTGGTTTCTATGTACGTAAAAAATATTTGTCTCCCTTTTTTTTCTTATTTTATATTTTGTGATTGTGTGTGCATGTTTCCAATAAATGTAGTAATGAGAATAAGGTATCTTATGACATGATTCCAAATCTTTTCTTATGACTATAACCCAATAAATAAGGTATTATTATAAAATAAAAAAAATTGAAGGTTCATCGCAAGTCCTTTTCAGTCTTAGTACCGAATCAAAGCTAGTTGTTATACATGAAAATTGAATTTTCTAAACTTTTCCAAAACCCCTCAATTTTCACTCCAACATGTTTGTTGTGTTTCACAAGCAAGTTTATATGGTAAACATTTTACCCTTATAGCTAGTGTTGTGCGAGTCTCTTATTCATCAAGTCTCACCAAAAGGGGGTGTCTCAGGGATTGCCAAGAGAGTATTAAAATGGAGAAGAGAAAGATTTATTTTTAAAAATGGGTACAATCTCCCTCCCCATTCCCCACTGTAGGATGGAATGAGGATGAAAGAGCCAAGCATGTTGTTGATAGGCAAGACTATCAAGGTGATGCAACGATTCAAAACTAACTTGCGTGTATTGGAGAGAAACGTCAAAATCAAATAACTGAGAGGAGATGTGAAAAGATTAATATCAAAAAAAATCAAGCCTTTTTGGGTTGAGATAAAGTCATGGAAATCCAAATGCAAAAAAGACAACTATGATGCTAAATGCAAAGATTATGAGAGCACGTTGAGAAGTTTTGGTGGACACCAAAATGATGATTTGGATTACCTAGCTTCACTTGCCATCAAGGGCTTATTATAATTTTGTGTAGATGGAGGACCAACTGGATTAACTATTTTTCAAATTTAGAATCAAAAATAAATTTGTACCACTCAATGTGGAAAATATGCAACTGTTGGTGGCAACTCTTCATAACAAGTCACTTTCTAAGAATGTCATGCTTCACATCCTAGACCTTTTGCAGAATGTAATAGTGAATCTATAAAGTAATAGTGAATCCAAAAAGCTTCTCACTTGTGTGGTCCCAAAGGGTGTAATACACTTGTATAACTTAAGGGTCTTAGACTCTTCATTTATTCAAATGGTTGAAGATAATATGTCTTTTCTATATGTGGTTCTTCAAATGCTTGAAGACAATAGGTATTTTCTATATGTGGATGGAAACCTTGGAGAACTTGAGAAATTACATATTTGTATCACCTCTCTTGGTGAGTAATGACGTGAAAAAAATGGCACTATTTATGTTTTTATAGAAAAAAACCAAATAAAGCAAATGCCCAATATCAAGGAAGATTGCACTACTGAGGATTTCAAGACAACTATAGAAAGTTCTACCATAAATCTGAGTTCAAAGGTGAGATCTGCATATCAAATTAATATTTTTTTGTGATGATGAAGCTATTGATGTATGGTGTTGATATGAGCAATGATAAAATGGTGTAAATGGCAATGAATATATTGGTCATGAAGATGTATTAACAAGTAATCCAAGTGGCTATACAAGTTAGTTGAAGATCATAAATCAAAGATAAAAATAATCAAGCAATCACAAAGTGAATTGGCATAACTCTATCACACAATGGCTAAGTTTAGTGGGCCCCACTTTGCTTGATACGTGTTATCCCAGAATTGATATAAAAATTGTTTGTAGACCCAAATCAAACATTAATTTATTAAAATTGTATGAATTCTTGTGGAACTAATTGATTTTATTTATTAAAAATCATCAAATAAGGATACTCTAATTAGGGTGAGTAAGATAAATTTGAGTCAAAGGGAACTTGAGTTATGTGTGTCCCATCCAACTTCAAGTGGTTGTACACCAAGTGAGTCAAATTAATTTAATTATAAATTAATTAAATGTTATAATATGTAATTCATAAAATAATTTGGTAATGGTATTTTGTAAGGCCTCTTATAAAAGTGTTTAAATTTGATGGGTAAACTCAAGTTGAGTGAAAAGGAGTCTTAGGGTTGACTTAGAGTCAAATTAGTTTACCAACTACTTTGTGGATGAAAGTGTTATAAAAAAATGAGTAAAAAAGAGTATATGTTGAGATAGAGACCTTGTGGATGCAAGTGTTACAAAAATGCAAGATTACCTTTGTAAATGTGGAATTCTTCTCTTATATCAACCCTAGGGCTTGGCCAGTTGGAACTTTGTGTGTACATAGATTTTTTTTTTTTTTAAACCCAAAGATATCCCTTGTCCTGTTTGGGACTTTACGACTCTGCCTAGTGACTTTCATTGAGATGAGCAAAGGTGAGGCTAATCTTATGTGGGTTGCTAATGGGCCTGCACACACCGAACAGTAATGTGTACATAGATTTATCTACATTTATGAATATGAAAATACAAGCAAGGGAGATAGATGTTGCTTTTAGGGTGTTAATTTTCTTTAGTTATGGAATGTGCTTTGTTATTCATATTTATATAAATCCATTAATGCTTCAATATTTATTTATTGTATATGAAACTTTGATGATGCAAATTTTGAGTTTAAAATCTTTGTAAATGGACTTTGTGCCATAAGCATGCAATCTGAATGCAAGAATGACTTTTTGATTTTAAGAAACCTTCATTCTCCATGTATTTTTTATTCATGTTCTCATTTTCATATGAGAGGAAGGGTTCCTACACATTTATATTCCTTTTTGAGTTATCCAAATGGTATTTTATGTTCATTTCATTATGGGTCTCATCTTTCCCTAATTTCTCCAATTTCCCTCTACTTTGTTTCATTTTGTTCCCATTCCTTCATTTCTCCGTTTTCTTATTTTTACTTCTTTTTATTATTTCAAGTACTCAAAACCAAAAAAAAATCCCATCATATGAGGGAGCTAGCACTCTCAAATGTAGAGGAAAATCACCCATCATAAGGTTATTTCTCTAATGTTTTAAGCTTTATGTTGCTACATGTTGGGCAAGTCCTTGAAATAATCAAACAAAGCACAATGACATAAAATCTTGCCAACATATCTAACCCTGCAGTCTACACAAAGAAACTAGATAAGAAACCCCTGATTTTGGTTTTCTAAGTCAATAATTTAATCATTACAAGGAAATCCACCAAGAATATTCATAATGTGAAAGCATGATTAATGAAGTACTTTAAGATGATTGAGTTGGACTTGTTACATTTTTATTTGGTCTTCAGATTTCACAATCTGAGAAAATATTTTTTGTTAATCAATCCAAGTATACTCAAGACATACTCCACCAATTCAACATGGAAAAATGTAAATCTCCCAACTTATTATCAATTTGGAGTCAATATTTCCACCAACTATTCTTCTCCTTTGGTTTATGATACATTCTACCATAAATGGGTGGTAAGTCTTTTATACTTGACTCATACTCATCTTAATCTTTGATTTGTTGTGAACCTGGTGTCACACTACTATCAAGACCCCCATGATATCCTTTGACAAGCTACAAAGTTCATTCTAAGGTGTCCTTATCGTATTACTAATTATGGGATTGAGTACTCATCAAGATCAAAGCCTCAACTTCTAGTTACACTTATAGTGGAAAATAGTAGTTGTAGGTCATATACACAGTTATTGGGAAATAGATCCAAATGATCACAAGTCAACTACAAGATACATCTATCATCTTTTGGAAAATTTGTGACTTGGTCTTGAAAGAAACAAACTACTATTATTCTGTTTACTATGAAAGCTAAGTATAGTGGAGTTGTCACTAATTTCCATGAGTTAATTTTGATTTGGCACTTGCATTTTAAGTTTAAATTTCCACAAAACCAACCCACAATACTTTTGTATGATAATCAAAGTGTTATCCACATCTATTGAAACTTAGTGGAGCATGCACAAACCCCATTGAGCTTCATATGCATTGTATATAGCAACTGATACAGGTTAAGGTAGTTGATCTTAAGTATTGCCAAACATATGACTAGGTTGCAAACATATTTACAAATCCCTCACTTGAAGTTTGATTTTTTCAACTCATGAAACTTTTGGGAGAGAAGTAAGGTAACTTCAAGGGAGGATAGTTTAGTAATTCCTCTGTCTTTCCCTTTACCAAAGCACATCGTAAGGAGGGATGTTGATATTTTTAATTACGAATATAATCTTGTATGGTTTTGAGATGCACTTATAATATTCATCTATCCTACTCTTTAAACCTTATAATATGGTTTTAAGACTTATTCTTCAAGATAACTACTCTTTAAACCTTAACCCTAGCCTCTTTCTTATTTATATAAGAGCATAGAGGGTTGATGAGCAAGGTAAATTTTGAAAGAGAGTTACTATTATTTTACTAGTGAATTTAGGTCAAAGATATTAATCTAAAGAGGTAGTGATGCCACTTGGAATAAATATGTGTATTGTTTTTCTTTAAGCTTTCATTATATTTTTATATTGCATGTGTTATGGGTGTTTGTATTATGGTAGCTACAATGAATCTAGACAATATCCAAAAATTTAATACATCTTCATCAACTTTATCTTCTTCATCTTCTTTAACTTGTGTATCGTAACCTCTAAATTCACCATCCAACTTCACCAACTTGATCATATTCAACAACTTGGTCACTAAGGTCTCGTTTAGGTTTTTCCTCACTAGAGTCATCTCAATTATTTTTTTTAACAACATTACTCCTTTCAAATGAAAATTTTAATACATAATTATTACCATCAACATGTCTCATCCTTGGCTCATAATGCAATACAAATTGTTAATTATTTTACTTCTCAATATTATGATAGAAGAAGACCTACATATACATAGTTGTAGTGAATGTTATATGAAAAATCACAAAAACATAATTATAATTAGTATTCCTTATATGAGGACTTACAAAAATGTGATTGTAATTAATCCCTGATCAATATTTTGAGGAAACACTCATAGGGCTCTTTCCCCTCAAATAGTGGTCTAATAAAATTAATTGAATAAATACCACTATTAATTTCCATTTTGAAAATTATTTTATTAATAGAAGGGTACCATGCACACTTAAACAATTTGAAAACTTCAATAGTCAAGTTTTATTATTTCTTCTATCTTCCAACATAATCTGATTTTCCTTTGACCAAGTTTCTATACTTGCACTTGCTTTGTTGGCTTATTCAAAAGGAAGTGAAACCCTAGAACAACAACTAACCCTTCTTTTGTCAATGTTTTCCACATGGAAATATATGCTCTCTAGCCACATTACAGAATGTTTACTCACCTATAGTATATCATATCATTTATGAAAGTATTATTAGAATCATAAAAAACAATGTAAAAAACTTATATTAAAAAAAATCTAACTTACTGATGATTTACATCCTCGGACAATGTCCAATGCTTATTTTGTTACACTCCTTGAAATATTGTCATGAAGATTTTATATGTATTGATTCAAGGTAAAATCCTGTAGGGCTCTACCATACAAGTTGAGAGATCCTTTTCTCAAATGAGAGTTTACAATATATATAAAGAAAGAGGAAGCAATGGCACCCTTTTTTACAAGTGGCCCATGCTGCATTGAAAATATTGGGAAGAGGAAGTCGCTGAAAGAACATGATGTGTCAATTGTCAATCTTGACTTTGGTGTTCAAACATTATTGTGAAAGCATGGGCCACACCCCTTTGTTTGCAAACAAGACCGCTTCTTCAAGACATTCACGTGATTTGTCTGCTCATCAATGAAAAATGGGGAAAAGTAGGCCACACCATTCAATGTTCGCACTCTTTGATGACCACTTGGCAGAGACTGTTTCAACTGCTAGAATAACTCCTCTATCAATGTTTGCCTTTTTGCCACCTGGGTTGTTTTGTCCATATTTGTGTTTGGCTCCTTAGGCTCCTTTCTCAGTGGGTCACTGAGTTCACTCTTCAACTTTTGTCTTTTCTCAGCTTTTGTCTTTTCTTGGCCCTTTCAGCCCTTGGGGTTGTCTTCTGTCAATCCTTGGCTCTTCAGGCTTGTCAATTATTTTAAATACCAATGGTTATTTCATTGTCTTGAAGTCAACATTTGTGCCCCCTCACCTCTTTAGTAACTCCTTCGGCTTCACTTTCCTTCAAACTTTTCTTTGTTTGGGTCTCTGTCGTTGAACCCTTCGATTGAACTTGAACCATTTTTTGGAGTTCAATGGTTTAATGGTTCAATGGTTCAACACTTTGTGTTCTGCAAGGAGTCGTGTCCATTCAATTCCCTTGTGAATCAGATATATTGTTGAAACAATCCGTTGAACCAACTCGTTGAACCAAATCGATTAAACCAAACACTTTGAACCAAACTGATTGAACCAACAATGGTTCAAAGTTCAAAGTTCAAAGTTCAAATTTCAAAGTTCTTGGAAAGATCATGTTGTTGAACCTCGATGTTGAACCACCTTTTCCAACTTTAAGGAAACATGCCTTCAAGTTTTGTTCTCTTTCCTTGTGAATTCCTTCTGACAAAATGTCTAAAGAAGCTTTGTAAAAGCCTTGTATTCTTTGAACTGGTCCATCTTTTTGTCTAAAGACTTGTGCAAACCAAATTTGAAATGGCTCAGAAGGAGATCAATTTTGGCCTGTAAGACCAAAATGGTCAACAAATTGGTGATTCCCAAGGGAAGCATGCCTGTTATGCTTAAAAACTAGTAGCCTCAAAGTCCATTGGGAATGGAGTCAAAACATAGCTTGAAAAAGTTAGCAATAGCCTTGAGAGATCCAAGAATCAATCATGAAGCTTTTACCCCAAACACAAAGGAAAACACACACAACAAAGGCTTAAAAACACTACATGTGCAAACAGCACTTAGGGAAAATAGGGAAAGAAAAATTGAAAACAAACTATTATGTAAAAATAACCAGGTATATTTGCCTCCCCCTGGATCAAAGGGAAAATTTTTTAAGTCTCCTTCATGGCAAGAAAACTTATGTTGCCAGACAAGTGGTTGAATGGAATGGAGACTTGGTGGCTTGCTCTTCTTGCCTACCACCTTGATTGGCTTGTATCCAAATGAATCAGGGTCAAACATGCTTCTAACATATATGTATTCTTCTTGTTCTTAGAAACTTGTCTCTTGATGGTTCTTCATGCTGGTGTGTTTCACCAAGAAATCAATGGCTGCTAGTTTATCACCATAAGCCCTTTGATATGCATAATGAACTAACTTGTCCCCTTCTGCTTCGTTCAAAACCCCGTCAAATTGATCCTCTACTTCATCATGGCTTTCTTGAATAAGGGTGAATATTGTGATGTCTAAAATGAGATCACAGACTGAGTGCTCATCCCATAGAACATCACCTTCTTATTCAAGGCTCTCTTCTTCAAAGCTTTCCTCAAGATAGACAGGCCTCTCCTTTTCCTCCTCAAAGACTAGAGTCTCTAGCTATTCAAAGACATCCTCTTGATTCTCCTCCAACTTAGGTTCCTTGTCATGGTCATTTTCTTCATCAAAGTGACAAGGAATTTCATCAAACAAGGGGGAAGACAGCTCACCATGCTTACTTTCCTCTTCATATTGCTGGAACATTTGCATGTATGCATGACCTGTGTCTTCTCCATTATTGATGATGTCTTCAAAAGGAGCATCCATGATTATTTCATCTTCATTGTTGCTCATGATAGCCTCTTGGGCAGCTGCAAATTAGATCCTCTCTTCTTCACTTGCCTCCTTCAAAACAAGTTCCTCCTTGAGAAGGGATGAAGTGGAAGGCTGATGGTTAAACTCATGTGGAAGAGGAGGCAGTCCTTAAGCTAGAATAAAATGATTCTCTTCCTTCCATTTGGCCAGCACTTTATCTATATCATAGGTGGCCTGATAGCTATCTTAAAAGAAGTGTAGATAGGGTGTGTTCAGACATGGAATCTGTTGTTTGGTCTAAACCATCCATCACACCTTGGCTAAGGAACCTCATTCTGGATTCCAACTCTGCAATTTTCCTGGCTATATTCTCTTGGAAGAGCCTTTCTTGGAGATCATGAGGATTACCATGAGCAGGAGTAGCTTCATCATTTTCAAGGCCCTAAGCTGGTTCATGGTATTCTCTCCTCCAACTTGGAATCTTTACATCATGTTGAAAGACTTGAGGAGGTTGAGGAAGACTAGGAAGAGATTGTTGATGTATAAGAAGAGTTTCTAGAAGAGAGATGTGTTGGTTTATGGTATTCTCTTCAAAGGAGGGTCCACAATCTAAATAACTGAGAAGGTTAGTCTCCATGAGAGGTTGCTCTAATTCCCTTTGATGTTGGAAAGCTAGGTGCAAGGGATTAAGAGCAGAAGTGGTTATTGCATCAGATGAACTAGAGTGAGCAAGTTCTATCTGGTAGAAAGGATTTGGTGCACAAGAGGGGGATTTCTTTAGAATAAGAGGGGGCACACAAGGCTGACTACCTTGAATGAATAGACTCTTCCATTTTTTTACCTCCTCCTTCATGGATTGCAAGACCTGAGTTTGCCTAAACAAACACTCCTCTTTATATAGAAGCTCTTGATGATATCTATACTACTCATCCAATCTATCTATCTCCATCACTTGCTTTTCAAATTCTAGTGCTACTTCCCTTACTATTGAAGGGCAACTAGGAGAGTTACTTAAGGTGATTCCATGAACAACCTAAGCTTGATCAAAGTTATATGAAGGAAAACAAGGTCCATGATTCTGAGCAATGGAATTATACATACAAAAATGTGATTTCTTGATGGCACCAGGACTGCTTAACTAGCTGATTCAACTCAGAGTCGCCATTGTTGTTGATGAAAAGCCTCCAAAGGCTGGTTGGTTGAAGAACACACCAAAAAATTTCAACTCTTTGGAATAAAAACTTGTCCCACCAGGCGTGCCAAAAATTGTTGACGATGTGGATTGCACCCTTGACAGAAGGCTAAGCTTCTATCTTCCACGCAGCACAATGGAGACTCCCCTCTTATTGTGGGTCTGGTAAAACTGAGGGGATAATCTCTAGATAATGGCTAGCTCCCGTTGATGCATTTTCTACTGCTAACAATGGGGGGGAAAGAGATAAGGATTACTAAAAATAGAACCTAGATTAATACGATGATACACCAAAAAGTTTGATCTACTCAGCTTTGACATACACTTTACACCAAGAACAAGTTGATATACACTTCATTTGATACAAAAAACTCTTCTGCATCAGTGAGCTAGGGGTCCTCTGAAGATACAAGGAGGAAGAACTACTAGAGGTGTTCTAAGACACACTATGGTAGCTTGTTCACATGCGCCTATACTCTACTATTGACACTTCTGGCTGACCTACAAGAGAATAACTCATAATACACTAGACATGCTGGAATCATTTTGTGAAAGCATAAAAGAAAATGACTTAACACAAGACAAAACCATAGACATATGCAAAAGTGTAAACTCAAAATGGAGGTAAAAATGCTATGTATTGATTCAAGGTAAAATCTTGTAGAGCTTCACCATACAAGCTGAGAGATCCTTTTCTCAAATGAGAGTTTACAATATATATAGAGAAAGAGGAAGTAATGGCGCCCTTTTTTATAAGTGGCCCATGCTGCGTTGAAAATATTAGGAAGAGGAAGTCGTTAAAACAACATGTTGTGTTAGTTACCAGTCTTGACTTTGGCATTCAAACATTATTGTGAAATCATGGGCCGCACCCCTTTGTCTGCAAACAAGACCACTTCTTCAAGACATTCACGCAGTTTGTCTACTCATCAATGCAAAATGGGTAAAAACAGGTTGTGTCATTCAATGTTTGCACTCCTTGATGACCACTTGGCAGAGACTATTTCAACTTCTGGAATAACTCCTCTGTCGACGCTTCCCTTTTTGCCACTTGGGCTATTTTGTCCATATCTGTGCTTGGCTCCTTGGGCTCCTTTCTCGATGGGTCGCTATGTTCACTCTTCAACTTTTGTCTTTTCCTAGATTTTCTCTTTTCCTTGCCCTTTTGGCCCTTGGGGTTATCTTCTATCAATCCTTGGCTCTTCAGGCTTGTCAATTATTTTAAAGACCAACAGTTATTTCATTGCCACGAAGTCGACATTCATGCCCCCTCACCTCTTTAGTAACTCCTTCGGCTTCGCTTTCCTTTAAACTTTTCTTTATTCGGGTCTCTGTCATTGAACCCTCCAATTGAACTTGAACCATTTTTTGGAGTTCAATGGTTCAATGCTTTGTGTTCTGCAAGGAGTCGCATCCATTAAATTCCCTTGTGAATTAGATGTATTGTTGAAATGACCCATTGAACCGACTCGTTGAACCAAACCGATTGAACCAAACACTTTAAACTAAACCGATTGAACCAACAATGGTTCAAAGTTCAAAGTTCTTGGAAAGATCATGCCGTTGAACCCCAACGTTGAACCACCTTTTCCAACTTTAAGGAAACGTGCCTTCAAGTTTGTTCTCTTTCCTTGTGAATTTCTTCTAACAAAATGTCCGAAGAAGCTTTGTAAAAGCCTTGCAATGTTTGAACTGGTCCATCTTTTTGCTAAAAGACTTATGCAAACCAAATTTGAATTGGCTCAGAAGGAGACCAATTGTGGCCTGTAGGACCAAAATGGTCAACACTAATATTTCTTATAAAATTTATTAGAATGAAACTCATATTACCTCAAAAATTTATAAAGTCAATACAAAGCCCTTAGTAGATTAGGGGGAAGATTACAATATTGCCCTCTTAATGCTAAGGGAAATATATATTGCATAAACCAAAAAAATCAAATGTAAATTACATATTTAATGTAAGGCCAAAAAACATGCTAGCTAATTAATGTTGATGTTTTTAATTTTAACATGTTATGCCACTCATATTTCTAGGCCTCATAGCTGTCCATCAACAGTGAATACTGTTAGGAACCTGTGCGACCCCGTCTCTTTAATTCGTTAGTATATTAGTTGTTATGGGTGCAAATGCTTTGTAAATCATCTCATGAGCATTTTGTTTTATCCACATTCATGGGAAGTAGTAGTTTTTTAGATTACACTTAGTATATAAGTAAGTGTTGAGGCCAATAAAAGCATCCATGAATTTATTGTATTGAGTTTACTCAAAGGAGGTTGCCCCCTCGAAGTGGTCTGCAATCAATATAATCATTTGATTCTTTTGTTAATTACATAAATCTGTTATTTCATGCATTATCATTATCATAAATCTGGTATCAGAGTGTGTTCCAGGGCCAAAAATTTTTCTTTCAAAAAGTCTTAACTCTATGTTGTTACATAATTCATTTAAGTATTTTTTTAAAAAGTCTTAACTATATTCTACTACATAATTCATTTAAGTAACTTTCTATATCATAATTATCTATTTTGGATCAGGGTAAAAACTTAATCGCATAATTATGGGAAGTGCTTGGGTGAAAGCCCTAAAACTCATTATGATGAGTACCATAGGAACCCCAAATTAGTTGGTTCATTGAGAGGACCTGTCAGTGAAATGGGCAATGACCCCTTCCCGATTGAGTAGTTTCCATCCGTGAAGAAACCAAGAGCTGTCATTGAGAGGTAAATTCATGGCCAAAAAAAATTTAAAGAGCGCTACTCACTTAGAAGACATTGGTGGCCAGAGTGATATCTTTAAACCCTTAGGTAGCATTGAAACTTGGGGTCCATTTCTATCAGTTTCAAAATATTACCTATGGATTATCAAAAAACTTACCATATCAGATCTTTGCAGAGTATCAATCAGACTTGCCATACTAGTTTTAGCATATTACCAATAGAGTATCAGAAAACAACCATATCAAATTTGTAGACATGTCATATCAGTTTCAGCATATTCCCAGCATACTTATCTTATAGAACACAGTAACTAAAAACCAAAAAAAATCATTTGTTTGTTATATCTCTCCATTCGTAGCCCCGTTGATTCTCAAACTTTATTTGGACAACTGGAATTCCATTCCCCACTTTTTCTTACTTAAGGTCCCATATCTTGATTCCACTCCTAATTCTCGTAAATCTCAATTTATCCATTTTTTAGGTTTTGCCATAACTTTTTTTGTCTGTTTTCCTTGAAAAGTTTTCACAGTGTTCATCTCTCTTTTCTACTCCTTTGACCCTCTTTGATAAATTTTCTATTTTTTCCATTTTCACTTCTAAAATTGTCCTCACCTTCATCAATCATACTCCTATGCAAATAAATTAGTAAAAGTACCTTTACCCATTTCATTTTCACCCAAATTAAAAAATTCCCTTACTAAACATGTCTTTACTCTAGTTTTCCTACCCATTCCAAAAAACAAATCTCTTGTTTTGGTCATGGTAGTAACCCAAGCAGGAGCAAAAAACATGGAGGATGAAATTCTAGCCCTCAAGACCCACATCAAAGATCTTAATGAAAAAATTATCAACCTTAGTCTTCAACATACCAACATGAACAATAGACAGCATCTAGAGTCCTCTTCAAACACTAGGTTTTCTTCTTCCAGCAATTTTTATGGACTGAAGCTTAATTTTCCTTGATTCAATGGTGTAGATCTGACTAGATGGATCTATCAGGTAGAATAATATTTTAGTTTGCATAATACTTTTGATGCCAACAAAGTCTCGCTTGCATCCTTTCACTTGGAACATGAAGCCCTTCAATGGTATCGTTGGTATACCAAGGCTCATGATGAGCGCATATGGACCAATTTTTACACCCTCATTTTACAATGGTTTGGCCCTAGTACTTTTAATGACTTCACTGGAACACTCACTAAACTTCACCAAACAAGAACCATGAGAGAATATCAAACAGAATTTGAAAAATTGGCCAATCATACAGAGGGATTGTCTGATGAATTCTTTAGGAGTTACTTTGTCAGTGGACTGAAGGATGTAATTCGATCAAAGATCAAAATATTCTAACCTAACACAATGATGGAAGCCCTAGGGTTGGCTAAGTTGGTAGAGGACAAGATCATAACTCAATAGTGATTCAATTCTAATTTTGCACCATCCAAAAATATAACTCCATAACGATCTCAAACAATGTCAGCCCCCAGAATCACTCCTATCAAGCATTTGACTAAAGTAGGTATACAAACTCCTAGAGAAAAAGGACTATGTTATAATTGTGATGGAAATTTCACTCAGGGACATCGATGTGTAGAGCAAAAGCTCTACCTAATGGATATGGATTCTCTGCCTGAAAATGAAGTTTTTGTAGATGCTCAAGATATAGCAGATAATCTAGAAGAAGCTCCATCGATTGTGGAACCTACTTCTGAGGAAGACCAACCAAATATCTCTCTCCATGCCTTAGCAAGAATCACCACACCACAAACCATGTGGATCAGGGGTTACTTCAAGAAGCTTCCTCTCACAATACTCATTGATTTGGGTATCACCCATAAATTTATTGACCCTCGAATAGCCAAATAGGTTGATTGTCTTATCCATCCTTGATCCAACTTTAGAATCATGATTGCCAATGGGAGCACATTACCTCACAAAGGGAGGTTTTACAATGTGTATCTCTATTGGATATTATAAATTGTGCTCTGACATGTTTGCCTTGCCCTTAGGTGAATGTGATTTTATTTTAGGAGCCTGATGGTTACACACACTTGGACCCATCTTATGGGATTTTACTGAACTTCGGATGTAGTTTTCAGATAATGGGCAAAAACACACATTGAAAGGCTTAGAACCAAGGTCTCTTAACATCATAAGTTCACATCACATGGAAATTCTTCTTAAGAAGAATTCACATGGTGTCATTACCCAACTCCACTCCATTCAAATGTAACCATCAATGGTCTCCACTACTCCTTCTGATCTACAAACCATTTTGTAGAGGTATGCAAGTGTCTTTGTGAAACCAGTGGGATTACCACCTTCATGGCTAGAGGACCATCATATTCAGTTCCTTCTTGGAAGATTTCCTCCCAACATCAAGCCTTATCACTACCTATTTCAAAAAAATATTGAGATCGAGATGCTCATTCAAGACTTACTAAAGTAAGGCATTATTCTCCCCAGTACCAGCTCATATTCTTCCCCAGTTCTCTTTGTCTAGAAAAAAGATGGATCATGGCACCTCTACATTGACTTATGTGCACTTAATCACATCACAATCAAGGATAAGTTCTCGATCCCTATTATTAATGAACTTCATGGTTCTCATTTTTATCCAAGTTGGATCTCCACTCTGGATATCACCAAATCTAGCTTCATGAGGATGATATCCTTAAGATAACTTTTTGCATGCATGATGGCCACTATGAGTTTATGGTCATGCCATTTGGCCTCACTAATGCTCCTTCAACATTTCAGGCATTGATGAATAAAATATTTTGGCCCTACCTATGGAAATTCATTTTGGTCTTCTTCGATGATATCCTCATCTATAGTAAAACATGGTCTGAGCATCTCCAACATTTGGAGCTTGCACTGCAACTTCTCTCTGATCATCATCTATGTGCAAAATAGTTCAAATGTGCTTTTGGCCAAGATGAAGTGGAGTATATTGGGCATATTTTTCATCCCAATAGGTTCAAGTGGATCCCAAAAAAATAGGTGCCATGATAAATTAGCCTCATCCTCAGACATGCAAGAGCCTCCATGGTTTTTTGGGGCTGACTGGATACCATCATAAGTTTGTTAAGGATTATGGGAAGATTGTAGCTCTATTGATAATTATGTTTAAAAATGATGCTTTTACATGGACACAAGTTGTTGAGTGTGCATTTGAAGAATTAAAACAAGCTATGTGTACTACCCTTGCTCTAGCTATGCCAAATTTTGCCAAGACCTTCACTATCAAGAGTGATGCTTGCGGCAATGGATTTGGTGTTGTTCTCCTCCAAGAAGGATACCCCATTGCGTTCACCAGCAAAGTCCTTGTTGGAAATAATTTATTACTATCTAATTATGAGAAGGAAATGGTGGTCATTTTACATGCAGTACAGAAGTGGTGGCCATACCTAGTGGGGAATCATTTTTGCATCAAAATTGATCACCAGAGTCTGAAATATTTCCTAGAACAATGGGTCTCTACCCCATCAAAATATAAATGGGTTATCAAATTCATGGGTTATGACTATGAGATCACTTACAAGAAGGGTTAGAACAATATTATGGTTGATGCTCTGTCTCGCACATTTGCGAACCAAGCTTTCCTTTCAGTTATTTCCTTGCCTATTCTAAATTAGTTGGATGTTGTACAACAAGGGTATGTCAATGACTCCTTTTTATCTCAAATCATTCAACAGTTGGCCATTGACCCCTCTATAGTACCATATTATTCTTGGGATGGTGCTTCTTTGTGATACAAGGGTCGTCTGGTGCTTCCCTATAGCACAGATCTTTAGCAGGATGTATTCTATGAACTGCATGTTTTTCTATCTACAGGACACTCAAGGTTTCTCAAAAATTATGAGTGAGCATGCCATAAATTCTTTTGGAAGGGAATGAAAAGGCAATTCAATAGATGGTGGTTGATTGTGATACCTGTTAATGCAACAAAGGTGAAATAACATTCATTCCTGGGTTGCTCGAACCCTTACCCTTCCCCACCAATATTTGGATAGATATTTCTATGGATTCATTTAGGGGCTTCTTAAATCTAGAGGTAAAATAATGATCTTAGTTGTGGTTGATCACCTCTCCAAATATATTCATTTTTTTGCCCTCAGCGATCCCTATATCGCCTCCATATTCACATAAATTTTCTTGGACCAGATTCCATCTTCATGGCATTCCTTCTTCCATTATCTCATATCATGATGCAACTTTCACCAGCCATTTTTGAACAAATCTATTTTGATGCACTGACACCCAACTGAAGATGAGTTATGGGTATCATCCACAAATGAATGGCTAGACTGAAATTGTCAACAAATGCTTGGAAACTTTCCTTTGTTGTTTCACCTCAGAACAACAACACCAGTGGGAAAAATGGCTTCCTCTCACTGAATGGTGGTACAATACCTCCTACCACACTTCAACTAAAATGACTCCATATGAAGCAATCTATGGTCAAGCACCACCAATGCTCCCTCTATACACCCCCAGTAGTTCAACGGTTCAAGCGGTTGACATGCTTTTCTAAACTCAAGATCAAATCCTCAGGACCCTGTGGGATAATATTCATATGGAAAAAAATCAAATGAAACAATAGGTTGATCAACATCATTCTGATCACACCTTTCAAGTGGGTGATATGGTTTTTCTTTGCCTGCAGCCATACAAACAATCCTCCCTAAAACTTAAAGGGTGTCATATGTTGGCTCCCAAGTTTTATGGGCCATATAAGGTTCTCCAAAATATTGGGTCAGTTGCTTATAAGTTAGAGCTCCCACCTTCTTCCTGAATTCATCCAGTATTTCATGTCTCTTGTCTGAAGAAAGTTCTTAGCACAAACATCAGAGTGCAGACTATTTTACCAAAACTTGATAATGAAGGATCCATCCTTCTTGAGCTGAAGGCAATCTTGGACAGGTGCACATGCCAACTTCACTCTCACTCCATCACAGAGGTATTAATTCAGTGGCATGGAATGTAACCAGAGGATGCAACATGGAAACCACTCTTTCAAATTCAGCACCAATTCCCACATTTGAAGCTTTGAGGACAAAGCTTTTTCAAAGAGGGAGGGGATGTTAGGAACCTATAAGACCCCTTATCTTTACTTTATTAGTATATTAGTTGATATGGATACATATGCTTTTAAGTCATCTTGTGAGCATTTTGTTTTATCCCACATTCATGGAAAGTAGTAGTTGCTTAGATTAGACTTAGTATATAAGTAAGTGTTGAGGCCAATAAAGGCATCCACAAATTTATTGTATTGATCTTGCTCAAAGGAGGTTGTCCCCTCGAAGTGGATTGTGATCAATATAATCATTATGATGCTTTTTTTAATTACATAAATTTGTTATTTCATGCATTGTCATTAATTTATTGTAGGAGGATCCTCTCAAATACATGTTTCATAAAAGAACCATACCCATTTAGTGTACAAATATCTAGAATTGTTTGATTCACTAAATTGAGTTAGTCTTTACTTAACATCCATGGAATAGTTACTTCATTTCGTAGACTCTTCTATGTCATGATGGCTTTCAAATATGCTCTAGAACTTGGTGTGTCTTTATCTTTGCTATAGATGTGATTCCATATAGAAACTGCCACATTTTCAAATATATGCATTGGATCAAAAATATGTAAAATAATAATTCTCCCAATATGGAAGGCTATAGAAACTAGATAGTTTTTTCATTCTTGTTAACATTTCAACCTTTTCATTAATTTCTATTGACCATAACCAATCTCTCCCCTAATATTGAGAAATGTCAACATTTTTTGTTTTGCATGCTTCTATGAAGACTTTGTACCAATCCCCAGGTGACATAACCTTTGGAGGTTCTTAGTACCAAGTTTTCTATCAAAATTACTTTTATTTTTAAGACATTATTCATGGTCCATGGGAAAGAACCTACAATGGCCTTCATAAACAATTTTTTTGAGATGTTTTGACAATCTTCCACATAGTTGGTCACCACACCTTGGGTATACATAATTTCCATTTATTGAAAGACCTATATATAGAAATAATTTATTACAAACTTAGTATATAATGTGCACACATAAAAATATAACCTTAGTAATTCAAATTTTAACATTTAATAAATACATGAACAAATAGAAATCTTAATAAAATATTGAAGAGTCTATCACAAGATACCATACCAAGTGAATTGTGTTTGATCAATCAAGATTGAAAGGGCATACATTGTAATGGCATTCTGTAATTCTTACAACTCGTCAATTAGAGGTTTAAGGTAGCCATCCATATTTTTAATTTGATGTTTACTAAAGACCAATAATGACAACATTAGATGCACCTTATGGAATAATCTATCAACATTACTAGATGAATAAAGTACTTAACTCATAAGTTGGAAAAGTGTTAACACCTTCCATTACTAAACCAAACCATACAGTTTGTGCCCTATCTTCGAATTTTTTGGGCCACAATTGCTCAATGTGCTTCATTACATTTCAATATGAAGGAACACACCAAAATCCATCATTGATTCTATTGTTATAATGCCATGTCATTAACCTTGCAAGTGACTTGTAACAGAAAAGATGCTTAAGTCTAGAATTATTGGAAAATGTCATAAGACCTTATTTTCAATGGTAGTACTTCTAACTCCTTATCAATATCGTGGTGCCCCGTATTCAATATAAGTAATATTTTGCTCAATATTCCTTCCTAGATAGAATGCAATCATTTATGCGTACATCATAGTTAACATAGAGAATCCATAAATTTGATGAAATTTGCTTTGCTTCCAATATGAGGATAGAAGTTTATTATTTTTGGGGAACAAACTAGCTTTTAAGAGACTACATTAAAAATAATAAAATCTATCATTTAATTAAATAGAAAATAAATCATTAGATTGTGAATTGTCACCTAACCTCAACAAAGCAATCATATTGAAATGTTTGATCATCCAAATCTTGTTTTCTAGTCCATCAACAACAATATAGTTCCCAACTTTGATGTTCTCGAATGTCCCACTATAAACAAAGGAGTTTGAGCAAATTCCATAATTTTACCCTCTCGTTCAATGTCCTCAGGAATGCATCAATATTATGTTCTTGATAATCATCACCAATTTGATAATCCAAATCATCATCCTAATGATGTTCATCATCGATAGTGGAAAAGAAATGATCTACCATATCTCTGGGCCCAACACTTTCTTCATGAACATCTTCATCAACAATTTCAGGTGGAGGTTTGTTGATTCATTTAATCATTTTTTGGTGTGCCCTTGGATGTTATGAGGATGTATTTCATCCTTAGGATCACACAACAACAAACTCATAGTTTTTGTGTTTCTTCTTCAAGGTAGTTAATGAACATCAACATCATTGTTTGAATATTCACTATCAAAACACTATTTTCTCTTATTTCTCTTGGAGTTGTTATGCCTGTCCATCCTCCTCCCTCACTTTTACTTCCACCACTACCTTGATGAGGTTGTGATGACTCTTTCTATACATAAAATTGCAAAAAAATAGTTTATAAATATTTAAGGTCAAATAAAAAATAAAATATATATTAAAATAATTTTAAATAATTTATAGTCATATTTATTTTACTTACAAACTTATGTGATGCATGTCTACTTGCTAATCTAAATGATGTATTTATAGCAACAAAGAGATTCATACAAGTCCTGCATAAATCTATATAGGTGATGTGTGATAGCAATTTGATGATGACATTGTATTTATGACACCAATAAAAATTTAGGGTACTAACATCTTTATACACAGGGTGTCTCTGGTCTTAGAATGTGTCTAGCATGTGGGATTGTAAATATATTGCTCCCATTCATGAATAGTGTCACCCCAATGTGACAAAGCTCTAACTATGAAGGATTCAATTGTCATGTACCCCACTATTTTGTCTTTGAGGTATGAATCAGGTAACTTCCTAGGGCTAATTGCTTACTAATGCGCCATAGGTTATAGACAACTGAAAGTTCCTCGTGGCTAGGTTCTAAAAAAATTTATGGCATCATTTGATATATTTTAAGATACGTGGAATCTCAAAGTCATAAAGTGATGTTGTCTAGAAACCTATGATGATGGGTCAAATCCAACCTCACTTCACAGTAGATTCCTTATGCATGTTTAGCCAAAAATAATAGCTCTTTTAGGATATTTTAAAACCCCTAACACAAGATTTCTACCGTAAAATAAAAATAAATTAGTAATAAACAAAGAATTGGGGAAAATTGCTTAGTGCCTCCTTCAATTGTCACTTTTTTATCACCAAGATCTCAATAGGGTAAGGTGAGAGCATACGATGGCTAGTTGCACTAAGATTTTGATAATTAATTTTTCTTCTTGCTTATACTTTCTACAACTAGAAAACTAAAGAACACTACTACTTTCAATGTATGTAGGATATATAATTACAAAACATATGCACCCAATTAGCTTATGTAATACCTCGAATTTCAAATGAAAAAATATTGCACCCCAAATCCAGCACTAATAGATCTCACAATACTTATTTATTTCATCACCTTCACTTCCATGCATGTGTAGCTATAGATATGCTACTACACAATCTAGGGAACTCATTCTTGAAATTTATTTCCATGTTACTTTATGTACATAGACTTCTTGCAATTTTTTCATTATCATAAACAATTTTACTTCAATGTCAATGTTAGATGAAGTTATGTCATTTCCTTCTATCTTGAAGAATATAAAACCCATCTTTATGGGTCTCTCACCAATACTTTTGGTGACCCATTGGGTTTGATAGGTCCATTGGGTTATATGTAACTTGTGATTTGTAACTTTCATGTTGTAGTGTGTATTTTACAAGTGTAATTATAATCTATTGGGAAAAGTGCGTTATAATAGCCCGACCTATCCTTATAACATAGGTTGATAGGTGTATACAAAGGAAATACCTTCCACCTATTTATCCAACTTGTTCAATCATTCTATTCTATTTTATTCAAGTATTATTATTTAATCACCACCAAAAATTTGTGATTTTTTTCTATTTGCTTGGAATATTTCACTATTAATTGATTATGGGCATGTTAGTATAATATAATATGGTATCATGTCCTAGGGTCTGAAGTGTGAAAAGCATGAGTTCTTTCCTTTCTCCACTACAAGATTGTGTGAAGAAGAGGCAAAAATTCCATGATTACATTGATATCAACATTTGTGCCCATGTTTTGGATTGTAATTAATGATCAATTTTTAGAAAAGAAGAAATCTAGAAACATGCATGAGAATCTAGGTGATGATCTAATTTTAGGTTTATAATCCTTATGGAATTTAGATTCAAGAGGAACTCATTTCGAGATAATTGGGTTTGTAGATCCCATAGCACAATAATTTCTTTGTATAGAAGAAAGTTGGTTTCTAAATAAATTCCCCTTATGGTGTAGTATTTTTTACATTTAACTACATCTTTAGATTCCTTTTTAAAACTTAGCATGGGCCCAATTTTTTGCTCATCTTCCAATTCATCTTTTTTTACCACAAAATTGAGTTCCTCATGGTTTCGATCTCTTGTAAGGGTGGAAGCAAGGAGCAAGGGTTATCCCAAGGAACATTGAAGACCACATGATTTCTCAAGTTTTTGATCTCTAGTAAGGATGGTAGGGGGTAGTGAGGGTTATGCCCAAGAACATTGAAGACCACATGATTGAGCATAGGGGATGTGTTTTTTATTAGTCTCAAACACAACGTTCCACAAGAACAACTAGACTATGCTTGAAGAATTCAACCTCTAAATTTTCCAAATCTTGGATTTTTTATTAGACTTGAATTTAAAAATGACTTGAGGATCATTTTGTCTATTAAAAAATGACAGTTAAGTGGTCTAGTATTCACATGGATGGTGGGTTCATTGAGAGCATCATAAAGAGAGGTGGCATTAGTATACCATGAATGGGGGTCGATAATTGCATAAATAGACTTTTTGTAGTCTTACTCGAAGATGAGTCCCCCTCCCCCATTTTTGGCAAGTCCTAGATGTCCTAGATGCTTCCGAGACTTGGGGACTATTGAAAAATGTCCTCTTGGGGTTTCCAAAAAAATGAAAATTTTGGAAAACATCATGGGAACATTTTGGCCTTTTTTTTAAAGTTCTGCGAACATTCTATTTTCTAGAGCTTGTAGAAGACATTTGGGATGTCCAAGACTGTCGAGGGACAGATAAAGCTTGCAGCTAAAAATAATAATTTCTAATAAAATAAAAATTGTTAAATGACAAAAAAAATTAAAATAACATAAAACTAACCCTAAAAGTGACTTACAACTTATAAATAGACCAATTTCTATCATTCTAAAAAAATACCAACATACCAAACATTTTGAGTGCCATGGCTATTATGTGGTCAAATTATGTGGTCAAGTAGTGTGAATGTAGTGATGAAAGACTTTAAGTGCAACACTAAAAAATCCTGGGAATAACATATTAACACTCTCAATTGGGATCCATAATCTCATAAATACTCATGAGGCATAATCAAAATTGATAACATGTTAGCGAGAGAACCAAAGTCAAAAACTTTACCAAGTTAGACAAGTGGTATCTAAAAAGAGAGAACAACATGATCTTTAAAATGAGGGGGCAAGCCAAATCCTAGAGATCATAGATACTCAAAGAAGTAATTTTATAAGATATTATATGGTCTATTACACTTGGTTCATTAATGTAAACATTCAAAATAAGAAAAGCCTCTAAGTTTAGGAAAGTGTTATGTAATGTTTAATATAACAAGGTCATGTGATTCACCCAACTTAATTAGGAGCCACTCATAAGCATTCATGGTAGACTCCTACAAAATATGTTTTGAAACCTAACTTATGCTGATCAACATCATAAATCATTAATGGGTCATTATGAAGTTCATGGATAGTTCACTATAATTGACCAAATTGGGTATTGAAGTTCACCAAGAAGTACCTAACAAATTGCATAGTATTTTTACAAGTGAAGCACCATCATGAACAATAGCATACTCAAATATTCTAGGAATGTAATAAACAACAATAAACAAATTTTTCAGATGGGGTATTCTTCTTAGTGATATACATAAAAATCTTTAATATTCTAGGAATGTAATAAGCAACAATAAACAACTTTTTCAAATGAGGTATTCTTCTTGGTGATATACGTAAAAATCCTTAGCAAATGATGGGATCCCTTCAAGTTGGATAGAGGATAAGAGCTGAACTTTATAAACGCAAAGCTACTCCACCAAAGCCTTTTGTTCTATGTCAAAGCTTTGCTCTATGTACAATAATACAAGTATCATGTATATGAAAGGAGTGGTTTCTCTCTCTTTGGTTTTGTAGGTTTTCTTGAGAAAGAGGGTATCCAAAATAAGCATCACATCCTCAAAAGAACTTGGAGCTTAAAAAATGAAACATCACAATTCTAAATTACAATTGTAATTAAGATCATAATCTTAGATTCTGTACTCCATCATCATGAAGAAATGGACCAAAATTTTTGTGACCCATGCTCTTTCATTACAAATAACATCCCACTCTACTTGCTTTTTAACTTCCAACACTTCCCTTGTACTTTCTTTCAACTCTTTTTGTTATAATTTACTTTATCTTCATCAAGATAAATCTTATTAACACAACCAAACAATTTTTCCTTTTGATCTCAAAAACCTCCAATTTGTCTTGTGACGTGCAAAAGTAAATAATTATGTCATCTTAAGTCACCTTGATTCAAATACTTAAGAAATCATCTTTGATTGAACAAAGCCTTGCCTCGTGACAAGATGAATCAAGCATTGTCTTGTGAGATAAGCAATTCTAGCTTACACAATTTGTAGTTGTATGGGTGGCATCTTCTCATTTGATTCAACTTTTGACATGTAGATTAAAGGGATTTGCCTTTTACCCCTTACATTGTCTATCCTTTTCTATCTTACTATTTCATGGAGATGGTTTGTTTTTTTTTGTATTACAACTTCAATTAGTGGAGGTAGCTTCTTGTTTTTCACCACTACTTCAACACAAGGTGGTTTCTTATTGTTTTTCTTCTACATTACTACTTCAATTAGTGGACATAGTTTTTTGTTTTTCACCAATACTTAAACACATGAATTTGGACTGATAGTTACAACTTTGTCATAATCATCTTTTAATTTTTGTTTTAATAGTTAACACCTTTCACTTCAAGATGAGATGGCTCTTCAAAATTGTCGTTGAAGAGCATGATAATTGAAAATAATTCTAACACTTGTTTGAGAGGGACTGTAATTTTATTTTAGAGACTACAATTGTTTGTCTAGAAATAATGGAAAACAATGAATGAATAAATGAAAGATTTTAATAAGTCTACAAGACCAAGTAGCCTATAAGAACAAGAGTTATAACAAAGTTGTTCCTCGTTAACACCACCTCTTGACACAAGGGTTGTCCTACTAATATTGTGAAATTTATAATCTCTTCTCAATGCTAGAAAACTTGTTCTATTTAACCTTTCCTTTTCAAACAAATCAATTAATCACAATCTTTACTAATATATTCAAATTCGTGATATATTCAAATTAATCACATCTAATCTTTCCATCAACTTATACACTTACAAATAATCACGTCTTTCCTCATCCCTAGTTGGCTCCATCATTATATTTTTGGTTTAAGAGTTTTGTTAACTCCATCATTATATTTTTCGTTTAAGAGTTTTGTAAACACTTAGCAAGAAAGCTTCAAACCTAGAATAAAACCTTTGCCTTTCAAATTTCTATCGTGAAAATAGTTGGCCATGAAATTTGGTGAATATTTTCAGATTAATATTCAGCAATGAGCATATTCAACACTTAATTTAAAAGAGGTGGGAGAAATTGAACACTCACTACATATGGACGCATATGCCTTTAATCCAAAATGGTATGTTGACAACCCTGGTAACATGCACCCCTTGGGAGGATGAGGAGGTGAAGGGGGGCTTAATGAAGGTCCTAAAAAAATGTATATTGTAGAGGCTTCACATTTCAAGATCATATTGGGCAACATTGGCACAAGAGAAACCAATGAGTTGGTGGCTATTGTATGGGCATCCAAGATAGCTACATATACTTGTAATTCATCTCCTTTCATAGGGTTCTAGTCCCTCGATTGCAAAGAGGAATTAGTCAACAGATCGTTGGATCCACTCTCTTAAGAGTGGATAAACTTACATCTAAGATAGCAAAGAAGCTTGTCATTATACACAATGTCTCACGTCTACTGGATCACAAGACTCCTCAGCGCATACAAACCCCAACATTGTGATCAAATGTAGATCCACAAGGATCCAAACCAAGTTGAAGAAGAGCATAATGTGCAACAAGGATTAATTGGGATCCACTTCAAGGATGAGGATAAGGAAAACAATTCCAACAAGGAACCCCATCCCAAAGTCTTGAGTATCTATATTTTTTTATAAAAATGACATCTAGAAATACTTGAGATTGAACCCAATTTGGTGGAAGATAACTCTTCATTTGTTATACAACTAATGTCAATTTTTCTTTCTAAGAATAACTGTAACTTTTGGATGAGCTTGACTTTAAAGGGTGTTTGCGTTATAAAATGTTAGGTTAATATGGGTAAGTTTTTGCAATCAACAACATTCCAATCCCCTTTAAACGCTTCTTCAGTGGAATGCTGAACTAAACGTATAATAGCAACCCGTGCTCTCTTCACAAAATACCTTGTAACTGATTGAAACTAACTGTAACCTGTGACTCTGACTCTCAACTCTGTGTTGGATGTTTTGTTCCTATTTACCTTACTATATTACTGGTGATTGATGTCCCCTACATGTTTGCCACCATGTTAAGGGTTAATATAACATAGCGCTGTTAATATAACATAGCGCTGTTGAAGTTTGCCTCGTCGGATAAAGTTGCATAGTTGCATAGAGAAGGCCTTGCATTTTCAAGAATATGTAGAATATGATTAATTTGAATAGTTCACGAGACACCATGGCCACCTCTCCCCATGACAGGATATCACTTCAAGAACAATTTCAGTCCCTCAAACACAATAACTGTTGATATTTTAAATCATCATATTACATTTCTAGTGTCAATGACCAGGAAATTAAATAAGAACGACACTCCAGGAATGACTCTTAAACTACAAATCAGCCCTTAAAAATTCACAAACACCCACTAGTTAAGTTTGGGACAACACCTACTTACGCTTATTGAGGCAAAAGTCCCGCCGACCAATCTAGGCAGACAACCCGTAAATAGAAAAACAAAAACAATTAGAACGAGCACTGTAAAAATACATCATATGAAAGAGAAAGAGAGAGAATGAAAATAAAGCGGTCAGGATAACACAGCAATCCCTTTCGATCAAAGACCTTTTGTTAATTTAGAGCAAATAATTGCTTGATGCACCTGAACCATGCCAATACCTGCCATCAATGACACATTCTACCTAAACCAAAAGATAACATTGCAAAGAACGAAAGGAAAATAAAACCGTTCTTTTCTTCGTCGAAACCTAAGATCCGAAAGGAAAATAAAACCGTTCTTTTCTTCGTCGAAACCTAAGATCTCAAATTCTTACCCTAATTATAAGTGAAAGAAGGTATTGAATAATTTTAATCGGGTCAAACAGAACCCATTGGGATAAAAATCGCTATCATGGAAACCAGAAAACCTAATATCTCAAACCCTAACCCTAATTACAAGGTACAGAAAACATTGAATAATTGCAACCCAGTCAATCAGAACCTGTTGGGATAAAAATAGCATCATGTGATTTTCAGTAATTTGAAAGATTTTAGCATTCATCACATTGACCAGCCGTATACATAACAATAAAATTATTCTAAAGCGCTCACTCAGAACTTCTTAGAGGGTATTGTTGCCTTCATCGAAACAAATGCTTCTAAGGCAATCAAAGTTACTTTCATCACGGTGAGCAGTTAATTCAAACTAAAATCCACTAAAATAAAAACCCCAAGCCAAAAAATAATATAATATGCTTCTCTAAGCCATGCCAATCAGAACCTGTTGGGATAAAATTACGCATCAAGGGATTTTCAGTGGATTGACAGATTTTAATATTCATCACATTGACTGGCTATATACGTAACAATAGAAAATCTAGAGCGCTCACTCAGAACTTCTTAGAGGGTATTGTTGCCTTCACCGAAACGAACGCTTCTAAGGCAATCAAAGTTACTTTCATCGCAGTGAGCAATTAAATCTGAAAAACACAAACACTCATCATGTATCCCTGTTGCTCTGCCAACAGAACCAACATTCCGCTTCAACACATTGGCAACTGATTTCAAACCCTGGCTATCGCATATATAATCTCTTGCAGATAAACATATGGTCCTTGTAAATGGTGCAAAACCCTAATCCTTTTCAAACCCTAATCGTTTTCAAACCCTAGAAAAGGTCTCTTTTTCTATGATCACCAAGGTAGCGGTCTCATGGTGGGGCTAGCTAATTGTTTTTAAGGGGGAACTCGAGAAATTATAGGGGACTTTTTCCTTGTGACCCAGTTGCATGATTCTTTAATTTTTTGTGCATTACATGTCGTAGAAAAAAAAAGGAGTAACTATTACAAATGTTGAGTGTCATATCGCATCTCATGTCCTTAAAGCTTCTCCTTAAATAATAATCGCATGTATAGAGGGAGTGCAAATTAGCACTTAATTAATCTAAAATTGAAGCTATGTATTAATTAATCTATCCCAGAAGTATTAGTTGTTAATGTAGCAACAAAAAAATAGTTGCTATTGCAAACGCCTTATTGCATTCACCCCTTAAAAGTTTCTCCCTAAACAATAGTCGTATGTATAGAGGGAGTGCAAATCAGCGTTTAATTAATCTAAAACTGAAATTGTGTATCAACCAATCTGTCCCAAAATTACTAGTTTTTAATCTAGCAGTATTGTAAATAAGATTATCGACTAGAAATTGTACATAATGATAATAAATCTAAAACCACGTGTTTGTTGGTCTTAATTACTCTAGTCTTACAATAAAATCAGAGCCTAAATCATAAAAAAAGATTTCTTAATTAGAATAACACGCCACTCCCTTGTGGACAATTCTTATTTAATAAAATAAAGCTAAAATAAACTTAATAGAATAAAACTTGCATGAGAAAAGGTCAAAAAGTCAAATCTAAATTAAAACTATTATTTGACAACTAAGTAGCCTATAATTAGATTTCTAAAAATGGACTCTACGATAACCGAAAGTAGACTAAAACAAACAAGATTGACTTATGTTCAAGACAAGGTCAACATGTAAGAAGCCTTGTTTAACAAGTAATCAAACCATGCAACCTATTCAACTAAGGCACCTCAAATTCTCTATAAAATAATAATAAACTTGAATAAACTTATTTTCAGTTATCTCAACTTCTATCTTTGGGTATCTATTGCATCGAGTCTTTGCCCGTCTATATCATTTGTTTTAGGGCCTTTATCTCTGCAAACTTTACCCTTATTAGATAATCCTCGCTTTCAGAATTTTCTTAAGCCGAAAATGGAATTTGAAAAGGCTCAATCTATTGTTGAGGGTTATGAAATCTTGAATGAAGCCAGTTTGGAAGGATCTTATGAGCTTCCACCTGTTGTTACAGACCAGATTCCTGAAAATCCTGAGATTTAAGTCACTGAAAATCAATTAGAAGGATCTTTTCAGTTGTATAAACCTCCAACAATAAAGGCAAAGAATGTCTACAAAGACTCTGAGTTAATTAAGTCTAAGGTCATTTACAACTCTACTTTTATGTCATTTGTTCGTCCTCATATTAAGTCTTTAGAACTTGCATTAACATATAAACCAAAAAAATCTTCCCAGACAAGTCTTCTTCCATTACTCCCTCCTAAAGAAATAGAGTATATAAGATTTCATAAAGATGTGAAGTTTGTTCATTTTGGACTAATTCGTGTATATGTTACTCCTCTTATACCTAATAATATAAACCCAATTATGTATCTATGTCTATGTGATCGTCGTCAAACCAATTTTGTTCATGCCTGTCAGTTGTCGAGTATTTCTAAACTAAATGATGGTGTTGTGTTTTATGAATATGTCCCAAATTGGTCTGTTGTTGTCTGTTTAAAGGTTGTCAAGAAGTGAAAAATGGTTCTTTAGACTGTTGGGGAATATTTTCTTTTGTCTATTCTTTAAACATGTTTGAAGAATTTAAATATGCCTCTGTAAATATTGCATTCCTATATAGTATGATAAATACCAACCATCCAAAAAAATTAAAAAATTTGCCATACGATAGAAAGCTTAGTGGTACTGTCCAACTCCAAAAAGGTCATATAGTATCCATTGACACCTCCAACTTGGAAATTAGATTGGTTAAAAGTTGTAACCCCCAAGATGAAAGGACAATCAAAGATTCATGATACAGATGGTCGATCTATAAATATTCTCCCAAGATCCCTTTCATTTAATTCTTTTGAATCCAGTATATTCACAAAAGAGAAATCTTATTTGAAGATGAACTTGTAAATCAGGGTCCAGATCCCAACGATATATCCCACACTTTTATGAGTCTTTCTAGAGAAAAAATTCTTGAATTTTATACAGAGGATAAACTCACTCTGTATAAAGGAGGAAGATGGCCTCCTCATCGAGGTATAAATATAACAAATGATTTTATGGGAAGATAGGCGTGGAGTGCAATGTTTACAAAAGAAACGGTGTGGTGGAGCATAAGAATGCTAGCAAGAAAAAGAATGATGTTTGAAGGTGAGACGTGTTTCGTGTTGCTTGTGATGCTTTTTGAGAGCGACAAACTGTCGACATCCAGATAGTGCAGTTTCAGGAAAAACTGGAGCAATGCGAGATGCTTGGTGCTTGCTAAGCTTATGGATAGTTCTGGTGTCAGAAACAAGTTGCATAGCTTGTTGGCGTGCAAAATCAATGACATCAAACAAGGACATGGCCGATATAGTGAGACCTTTGATATCAATATACTAGATGACTTTATCAATTAGATGATAGGGTAAGGACTAAAGAAATTTTATTTTAACAGAATCATCATTAAAGCATTTAGCTTCATAGGCCAAAGATCTAAATTGCTTAGCATATTGCTCAAACTATTTTAAATCACACAACTGCATCTTCATAAGCCATTTATGGTTTTCAATATCTTTGTTCCCTTCAGGTGGAGCAAACTCATTAATTAACATATGATACAAAATCGCAAGAGGATCAAGCTGTCTATGTACACGAAGTGTCTGTTCTTGTTCAGTCATGGAATTCCACTATTTTTGAGTAATTCCTCGTAAACACTTAAATGCAAATTGAGTAGTTGTAGGAGGATCAAAATTTGCAGCAACACAAATGACTATCATTGAATTACACCAGGTAGATATTTCATTCAAAAGATTTAAGATATCATCTATATAGATTTTTCTCAAAAATTTTGGGGATTATCATAACATATATTTTCTCTAATTTGTAGCCTATGGTTTCTATGTTCTGAAAAACTTAAGTATCAAGAGTTTGACTCATTGAGCTTGGAAATTGTTATGTGGCATAAACTAATATGAGAATTCTTATTCTTTCATTATTTATGGTGAAGAGAAGACTTTTGGGAGTAGATCTATAGGGTGAATATCTATCAATAAAAGCTCCTAATAGGATATCTACAAGTATTTTTTTCATGGGCAAAGAAATCACAAGTAAAAATTGTCTTGGATTCTGAATGGTTGTTGATGTTTATATAGGTTACAGGTGAAACTATTACCTTGGACATCTAAAATTTTATAGGACTGTGACTCTTTTAATTTCTACCAATCGTTTATCATAGGAGGCTTATCAAAAGAAAGAGATGCACTAGTATCAACTTGAGCATCAACTAATCTTTCATTTATTTCTATAGTGATAAACTGAGCAAATCTTCCATTGAGCAATTGAGTCAAATAAATTGGTTGTGGATCTTTTAATGTAGCTACAATAGTACATACCAATTTATGCTTAGAGGGATCTGATATTTGAATAGAAGTAGATTCTTCTTCTTCTGGTTCTTTTTCTTGAATAAATGAACTGCTACATTCTCCTTCATTTGGACAAGTGTAAAATTCTTCAAGAATTTCTTCTTCTGCTTCATGTTGTTTATCAAAATCTGTGAATGGATCAAACTTATTGAAATCTGTACAAAATGCTTCATCAAAACTTGGAGATTGGATTTTTAGAGGCTGTTCTCTAGAAGTAAACGTATTCCTTATCCAATATTCACTAAGTCTGAAAGAACTGGGAAAATGCATAGGAATATTTACAGGGTTATTTATTGATGGTGGCATGCGAGGCATATTGGGCTATCTACCTCTATTATTTCTTCTTCTATCCTTTTTATGGTACTCTTCATTCTCATGACAACCATGAGACATCTGTCCCCATGCTTCATATTGTAGATTTTCTCTTGGAAATCAGGATCTATTAGATCGATTCCAAGATCTCTGCATATTTGTAAGAGGGTTTTCTAATTCATCTACTAGTGATTCCAAGTCTATTTCATCTTGGAGAACATCATTATCTTCTTCAAAAATGGGTTCAAAAATATCTTCTTGATCATACAAATCTTCTTGTTCATCAACAAGATCCCACCACGTTGTTGCATTGGAGGAATAAACAGTTTTAACAGTTGGATTTTTACAAGAGCACTGAGGAGCAATATGGCCAGAGTTTTTACAAATATAATAGATGATTTTATTAGAAGATGGGCATGGAGTGTGATGTTTATGAAGGAAATGGTGTGGTGGAGCATAAGAATGGCGATGAGGAAAAGAACAACGTTTGAAGGCGAGACACGTTTTGCATTGCTTGTGATGTTTTTTGGGAGTGACAAACTATTGACATCCAAATGGTGTAGTTTCAAGAAAAACTGGAGCAATGTGAGATGCTTGGTGCTTGCTAAGATTATGGATAATTCTAGTGTCTAAAACAAGTTGCATAGCTTGTTAGCGTGCAAAATCAATGACATCAAACAAGGACATGGCCGATATAGTGAGACCTTTGATATCAATATACTAGATGACTTTATCAATCAGATGATAGGGTAAGGACTCAAGAAGTTTGATTTTAATAGAATCATCATTAAAGCATTTAGTTTCATAGGCCAAAGATCTAAATTGCTTAGCATATTGCTCAAATTGTTTTAAATCACACAATTGCATATTCATAAGCCATTTATGGCTTTCAATATCTTTATTCCCTTTAGGTGGAGCAAACTCATTAATTAACATATGATACAAAATAAAAAGAGGATAGGGTTGTCTATGTACATGGAGTGTCTGTTCTTGTTCAGTCATGGAATTCCACCATTTTTGAGTAATTTCCCATAAATACTTAGATGCAAATTGAGTAGTTGTAGGAGGATCAAAATTTGCAGCAACACAAATGACTCTCATTGAATTACATCAGACAGATATTTCATTCAAAGGATTTAAGATATCATCTATATAGATTTTTTCCAAAAATTTTGGGGATTATCAGAATAGATATTTTCTCCGATTTGTAGCCCTATGGTTTCTATGTTTTGAAGAACTTCAATATCAAGAGTTTGACTCATTGAGCTTGGAAATTGTTCTGTGGCATAAACTAATCTAGGAATTCTTTTTTTATTATTATTTATGGTGAAGAGAACACTTTTAAGAGTAGATCCATAGGGTGAATATCTATCAATAAAAACTACTCCTAATAGGATATCTACATGCATTTTTCATGGGCAAATAAATCACAAGTAAAATTTTTGTCTTGGATTCTAAATGGCTGTTGATGTTTATATAGGTTACAGGTGAAACTGTTACCTTGGACATCCAGACTTTTATAGGACTATGACTCTTTTAATTTCTACCAATCATTTATTAGAGGAGGATTAGCAAAAGAAAGAGATGCACCAGTATCAACTTGAACATCAACTAATCTTCCATTTATTTCTATAGTGATAAACTGAGCAAATCTTTCATTGAGTAATTAAGTCAAATAAACTGGTTGTGGATCTTCTAATGTAAGTACAATAGTGCATACCAATATATGCTTAGAGGGATCTGATAGTTGAATAGAAACATATTTTTCTTCTTTTTCTGGTTCTTCTTGAACAAATGTCCTGCTACATTCTCCTTCATTTGGACAAGTATAAAATTCTTCGAGAATTTCTTTTTCTGCTTCATGTTGTTGATCAAAATTTGAGAATGGATCAAACTTATTGAAATATATACAAAATACTTCATCAAACCTTGGAGATTGGATTTATAGAGGTTGTTCTCTAGAAGTAAACTTATTCCTTATCCAAGATTCAATAGGTCTGAAAGAACTAAGAAAATGCATAGGAATATTTACAGGTTTATTTACTGATGGTGGCATGCGAGGCATATTGGGCTATCTACCTCTGTTATTTATTCTTCTATATTTTTGAGGATACTCTTCATTCTCATGATGACCACAAGACATTTGTCCCCATGCTTTATATTGTATATTTTCTCTTGGAAATCGAGATCTATTAGATCGGTTCCAAGGTCTCTGCATATTTGTAAGAGGGTTTTCTAATTCATCTTCTAGTGATTCCAAGTCTATTTCATCTTGGAGATCATCATTATCTTCTTCAGAGACTTCTTCAAAAATGGGTTCAAAAATATCTTCTTGATCATACAAATCTTCTTGTTCACCAACAACATCCCACCACGCTACTGCGTTGGAGGAATAAACAACTTTAACAATTGGATTTTTACAAGAGCATTGAGGAGCAATATGGCCAGGCTTTTTACAAATATAACTGATGATTTTATTAGAAGATGGGCATGGAGTGCGAAGTTTACGAAGGAAATGATGTGGTGGAGCATAAGAATGGTGATGAGGAAAAGATCGACGTTTGAAGGTGAGACAACATGTGTCCCAATTGTTGGGGATAAATAGATAATTATTCAGCTCAGTTAAGCACACATTCACTACACTCTAACTAATATTTCTAACTATTTTTTAAGATGTTTTTGAAAAATATCTAAAATTACTATGCCCTTAACCTATAGTGCATCTAGGGATACGTGTGGCCTACTTATCACTTACATGCTGATTTAACTTTTAAGGGGATTATAGGGTTTAAAACCCTAGGTTGTTAAAGTGTTGAAATAATAAATTAGAGGAGAAAACCATAATAAATATATCAATTGGTTTGTATAATAATTGACCTAATTGATTTGATAAATGTGGAAAGGATGATTAGTTGGAAATAGGGCTTCCTAGAGGAATCAAAGTATGAAAATTGGTGAGCAGATAGATCTAACTTCATGAACAGGATCCAAGCATTAGAATTAGCCCTGGATAGTAACATTGTCCTTTGGACAATAGCAGGATGCACTAGTGTCTAAGGCAGTGAGTTAGTGTCCCACTCAAAATCTCTGTAACTGATTTATGGGTTTTGTATAATAGGCCCTATTCCATCTCTAGTCCAAATTTAAAGTTTGTGCAATCAATACTTTTTCTTGTATCTTTGTTTTACTCCAAAAACCCTAGGTTTTCATGTTTGCAATGGGATTGAATGAACACCATGAGAAAAGGGAGTTAGTGGGATAGGTTGGACATCCTCAACACCCTATTGTGTTGAGATTTATCTACATACTAATACCTTGAGAGGGAATCAAGCATGATGTAGTTCCCCTGATCTAAGTGCTTGGTGCAAGTGTAAGTGAATGTTAGTATGAATGCCAACTTGAGTGATTTTAGTGTGTTTGAGACTAAAAATATTAGTAATTTAAGCTTAAAAATAATGCGGATGGCTATATGCAGAAGTAGGGTAGAATATAGATTAATGACCTTGATTTGCACAATTGTTTCTGAGTTTGTTCATGAGTATTTGCATCTAATTTCCATCTAGTAGATAAAGGACTAAAAGTCATGTATTTAACCATTTTAGTGCTTGTGAAAAGTGTGAAATAGGTCTAGGTTGATCCTAAGTGTCTTATTAATTGAAAATATAATCCGTTGGGGTTGAAATTAGGCAAGGGACACTAGCATGGCACTTTGGTCAATAGCGTGGTGCGTTAGTGTCTAAAGAACCACATGAGTGTCCAAGTGGCAGAACCTAAGGCATTAGGGCCTTGGATCCCTAAGGGAAGGTCTACAATTGATTTTGGGATGTCTAGGGATGTGTAATGCCCGCACAAAAGTTAAATAAGGGTTGAAAGAGGCCCTAAGATAGTTATAGGGTTAAGTTAGGGGTGGGCGGTCTCAAGTGACACTCATTACACTCAAGTGGCATTGTATATGACTACACCCCCCCCCCTTTATTCTAGAAATGCAACAAAGGGAAATGACTAAGATAAAGGAAAAAGAAGCGTACCAATATTTACCTATGAGGTGGAGTTCATGAATCTAGGTATGGGTATGCAAAGCATGCTCCATTATGTATCCTAAAAATGAAGCATGGATGAATCAATCCTTATTTAAGAGATATCAAGATCAAAGATAGATCTGAGTAAAGAGATGAGAAAGAAAGGAAAAGAATGAATATACCTCATTGGGTATATGAGCCAATGCAAAAACTTAGTGATATCTTGTATGTGTAACTAGTGATCAAATCAGTGAATGGTTTGGACTAAGCTGATGGCTTGCTCAATCTCCATGTGTGGGTAGCTCAATAACTCAATATAGTTTTGACTCCATCATTTCCCACCCCTTCTTGGTGGATCATACACCGTGAATAACTTGGATTTGACTGATGGCTTGTCAAACCCTCCTGTGTAGGTGGCTTGAGAACTCAAGTAGGCTATGACTCCATCATTGCCTAGCCATGTGTAGTAGATGCATCTGTGACTGAAACTGTATGATGTAACTAAGACTATGTAGGATGGCTCTGGGCCACTCAGAAACTCTAAAATATAAAATGGCCAATGGGCCTCTCAGGAACTTGAGAATGTAGCTCAAGGACTATGCAAAAATATCAACCGCTACAAATGGAATAAGGCATTAATCTAGTGTAGAACATGGTGCAAATGGTGTCTAAAGTATACAACATGGAGAATGACATGGAGTTATCATTCCATCTAAGATGAGCTGGTAGAAAATTGATCATGTAGAAATAATGTATCATGCACATGCCCCCAATTATGATATCTGAGCATATGAATTATGGACTAAGTTGTAGCAATCTATGTCTGTGTATATCTTAAATTAAAATGGAATTGATCAAGTCATGCATGATGCCCCAGTATGAGCATACCTAGTATGATTTTGTACAAAATTGAACATAAACTGATCAAATCTAATAACTTATGACTAAAATTGTGTAAATATAAATTGTAATTGTTTTGTCCTTCTATCAAATCTAAATTTTCCTATTTTTGGGGTTACTAGACAATAGCGTGGTCCCTTGGATAGTAGTACACCATGCTAATGTCCTTTATGTCGTGCTAGTGTCTTTTTGTGTTTTTTCTGTGCAAACTAAAATTGATATGTGTATGATTGTTTTTCATTGTGTTTTCTTGTTTTTGAACTCTATAATATGTGTTTGTGTGATAGAAACTATATCTAAGTAAACTCAAAGGCTTGATCTCTTTGACAAACCATTGTGAATGCCCCATCTTTTGAAGGGAATTTTTGAACCTGTGCAATAACTATCCTTAAAAAAACACTATACATCATGTGTGTTAGCCTGAGCATATATGATATATGCATAATAAACTAATATAATGTATATCATGACATCAAAATGTAAGATAATTTGAGCATAAGTTGATCATGTATGATGTATGTTAGATCTAACATTCACAAAGTTGTTAATATAGATGTAATATTGTAAGCATGTAGATGAATAAAAAATTTGAATATAATTTGAGTAAACTACATGTGGGGATGGGGCATGATGTCCATCAAATCACTCAAGGAGGAAGGGGAGATGCATGAAGTCCCTAATGGCATATAAAACTAAGTGTAAGAGTAACAAACAAGAGACAAGTGTCATGGCCATGATGCATACATGAAAGTATGTGTACAAACACATGAGGCACATAAATTAGGCCAAAAGGCCACAATATAAGGGACATGGGAACATGTCACTAAGTCTGAAAAAGAGCAAGCATACAAGGACATGTTCAAATGTCCACATACACATAGAGTAATCAAGGTTGGCTTAGAGCCACATGGAAGGATATATTCAAATGTTCACATACATAATCAAGAAGGCACACAGAAGGACATGGGTACATGTCCAAATCATACACATAATGAAAGGAATTAGCATAGAGCCGTAGAACAAAGGCATATTCAAATGCCCTCGAATAGATGTAGAAGTAAAGAGACACAATCAAATTGACACTAACAAAGCTAGAAATGAAAGTATGCATGAACATGTGGTATAAATTTGTATAAGAGCAAAGATTTACATAATCAAAATCTATAATCGTAGTTGACAAAAAATCTTAGTAGTATAAGATGATTAATATCAAGATATAATCAATTCTAAATTTGTGATATGGAGTATAGAATGATGTAACCTAATAAATCGTAAGTTGTGTAGTATGATGCTCTCAATAGGCGAGTGTATCAATGTTGAAGCTATGTATGTGCCCCCAATGGGTAGATAGTATCAAATTTGGATGTGTAGAGGACCTGAGTCTTATAAGAATCTACAAACACTCGAAGAGAACAAGTGAAGCATGTGTGTATGATAAAATTGACTATGCTAGCATATATAACATATGTAGTACTTGGCAAATAGAAGGGATGCAAACATAGAAATGCATAAAATCTAAAATTTATATTTTATGAGTAATATTTAAACATTTTTGTGTTTTTAAACATATTATATTTTTTTTTTTAATTTTACAAGTATAAGCTATGTACAAGAAACATGAAATAAAACTATATACAAGGAACAAGAATAAAAGAAACCATGTATAAGTAGGGAGGAACATACTAACTATTGAGTCTCATGGGAAACTCACTATCAATGTGGCCTGTGTCAAAAAGAGCAATGGTAAGACCTTGTTAAGTGTCATGGATGTGTTATGGTTGAATTGAGTTGTAGTGTGAATCTAGTATTGTTCATTATCAATATATTGGTAATCATAATAACCTGGATTGTTCCACTCATCATTGTCATCTTGATTTTGAACCAATGGAATGCTAGTGTTGACTTATATTGTAGCTAGATGAGCATAGGGAATTACCTCATATCGTGGAATTGACCTTTCTAAAATTTTATTTACAATATTTTTTAGTTATTGTGCCCTTTTAAATTGTGTTTATTGTAGGTGTATGGTGCTTTGGAGGCTCTTTTCCTATAAAGCCTCTTTTGAGAATGTTTGTTGGCTTAGCATGATTGTGAATTTACAACTTAAGTTCTTGCTCTTTTTGTAACATTTCCTATATGCCTGGATGTTTTTCTTTGATAAACTATATCTATGAATGATTTGCCTTAGTATGTTACATAAATCCCAAACCTAGTTGACCAACATTATCAACTGCTAGAATAAGAGTAACGATGCTTTGGGCATATTTGTCCAACCCTTGACCTTGATAATCAAATTGTTGTAGATATTTTTTACCAAACCCATATTATTTTGAAAGTGAGATGTCATTTTGGAGAGGTATGTTTGTATCCTTCACTTGATTTATTTGTGCTCATTGTATTATTTCTTGTTCTAATTTTGTTTTGTGAACCTTTTGTTGTGTTGAGTTATGATTTGATAACCACTTTTGTACTATTTCTGAATTTGACCCTTTTTGAATTTGTACACATACCATTATATGTTTTTGTATGATGTGTCACTGTTTGAGTCATCTATATCAATTACCTAATGTATTTTCTTTTTCAATGCTAAACATGAATCGATGTGGTGCCTATGCATTCTATGATATGTACAATAATATTTGGATCTCCTCACTTGATGTAAAGGAGGTAGGTTGGTCAACTTAGCTTTAATCGTTTGCCTTAAAATCTCACTTGAAATTCTATTTTATATTTGAATATGTAATCATTTAAAAATGACACTTGAGTGCTAAGAGTGTTACTTGAGACCACCCATCCCTAACTTAGCTCTAGACCTATCTTAATGCCTATTTAGACACATGTCCAACCTTTGTGTGGGCCACACACATCCTTAAATATTCCTAAAATAGTCATAAACCCTCATTTTAGCATCTTGGCCCCTAGTGCCTCAGGTTCTACCACCTGCACACTAGCACCATAATTTAGACAGTAGCGCCAATGGTGATAGTGTTCTAGTTTGGGCATTATTATCCTTTTCCCACCTTTAGCCACCAAAAAATATCTTTTCAAATTAAAAACCACCTAGGGTCGGCCTAGACCTCTTTCAAGACCTGCACAAGCACTAAAACAATATATATACATGACTTTTAGTACTTTACCCACTAGATAGAAATTTGATGCAAATAACACAAATTAACTCACAGCAAGTTATGCACAATCAAGGTCATTAATCCCTATTCTACCCTACTTTTACTATAACCATCTACAACATTCATAAGCTTAGATTACTCAAATTTCCAATCTCAAGCACACTCAAATCACTCAAGCTGACATTCATACTAGCTTCACTTGCACTTATATTAACACTTAGGTGGGGAAAACTACATCGAGATTGATCCCTCCTTAGAGTATTAGTATGTAGGCAACTCTCATCACAAAGGGGTGTTGAGGATGTATAACATACCCCAGTAACATCACACTTTGATACTTATGCCAATTAAATGCCCTGACAACATGGAAGTCTACGATTTGTATACGAAAATAAATAAAACAAGTCATCGATAGAGAACCAAAGCTCATGCACACAGGAATAGGCTTGACAGACTTAGACAAAAGTGCACCTAGAAGCTCAGAATAGCTCTGCATAGACACTAGTACCATTGACACTACTATCTAGCTAGGATGCTACTGTTCAGAAAGGATTTTTCTATGGGAAGATTTACAGATGTGAGACTAAAATTATGATCTATGAAGTGACCTCTAGGATTTTAGAATTCAACTCTTCGAATTAATTAGGGAGGAAAAGGGGAAGAAGGAAATGCAAATAAAACTAAAGCAAAACCATCTAAGGTGATGCACTGAAACTTATTATGTATCCATTCCTAAAATTGGATAAAATAGCTTGAACCCTTAAAACATTATAAACAATTTAAAAGAGCTTATGCATGATTTAAAGTCTACAATATAAGCAAAATCCAAGACTATAAAAGCAAAAAATAAAAACAATAGACAATAATTGATTCTACTCAATTTGACATAGAACACCATATCCTCTTCATTGTTGGGCAGAGAACAAAATACAAAAGGCCCAATATAGAATATTCAATCCTTCTCGTGAGGGGTACCTACTAAGGTCTTGAAATAAAAACAAAATACTATTGTTATTCCTATTAAAAACTAAAACTATTACAATGACTACTCTCTGATAATAGTCATAAAAATAAATTCTATTGTCTAACTCCTAGCCCCCTTTATAAAATAAAGAAGCCCAAAATATATAGGCACAATAGCCTCATGAGGAAACAACACTTGTAACCTGACACTCACATTCATGATGAGGTCATTGTAATTGAAAGGGGGAGCTTCATCTCATGAGTGCAGATGGTCTTCAAATCCCAAATGTTGTTCAAACTCAATGCCTCATGATTCCTATGATGCTTAGAAGAAGCATTGTGGTGACGTGTGTCCCCCTCTGAACTAGCTCTAGGATTCTTGTTAGAAATAGGGATCACTTCCCTTGGCCAATAGTACAACTCAGAGCTCTGAGAAAAAGAAACTTGCCTCAGATAAGCATCATGATGCCACATGAAAGGCTAGTTCCTTTTTTTGGCATGCCCGATGGGACCAGTCTACCTGATTAGAAGTTAGAGTTTATGAGATAAAGACCCATCATAAGGTCACTAATAATGTAGAATCCAAGTTTATTACTACCACCTCTAGTGGTTGTAACTCGCCAAAGAACCATAGGGTCTGACGTAAAACAACAACCATAATAGATGGCTATCGGGGGACCACCAAGGAACTTTGTGGCATGGAATAGTGGTATCCCACTCATCCCTCCAATACCCCCATTTATGTGGGATCCTATTCCTTTTTAACACCTTGAAGGCACTCCCAAAGTTCACAGGGGAGGATTTCAAAATCACAACGAAACATATTCAATATGTTTCCAATGTTTGTATCATGCATTATGTCATGGAGTAAAATGTAGCCTTCAAGATATTGGTTTCCTCTTTCAAAGGATGAGTTCTTGACTGGTATTAGTCCTTACCACCCAACTCCATCACCACTTGAGATGAGTTGGGCACCATATTCTTTGATTGATTCAATGAGAAAGAAGATCAGTCATCTCTCTTGCAACAGTTAATCATTATTAAAAGAGCCATGTAAGAGGCTATCATTGATTTTAATACCTGATTCAACAAGACCTAGTAAAGGATTTTGATATTATCTCGATCATTTTTGGGTACAGCCATCATCTTTTAACTTAACTTAGCCTTCAACTCAGACATAGATTTTATGATTCAGTCCCGTGGAGGCTAGACGATGTCAGATGCATACGAATTTGCAGTCAGAGCAAAAAATAATTTAATAGACATCAAGAAACTTCCCTCATGACCGTCGATGCTTATGTTCTTAGAACTATCAATGTCACCATAGGAGGAAGTCTCAAGCACCTCACAAACATCTCCTTCCATGTATGTATATCTGATCGCTCAAACAAGCACATCCTCTTCATCCATGCTAGATGTGGAGATGAACAATATGAAAAACATCCTATGAAACTCATCAAATGAGATCATAAACCTCAAGAGGCTGTAGGCTATGCCTTTAATACACCCGTTTTAGAACTACTGAAGTAGAAGAGCATCGTATCAGCATAACCAATACTAGGGAGGGTAGAGGCCGAATCATCAGGGACAACCTGTAAATCAGATTGTCCCACCAAGCTCAAACAGAGAATTGGTCATTGGCCAAAATAACTTAGTATATGACTCGAATTCATGGTGATTTATGTGTAATGATTCACATACACCCCAAAATTTCCCAAGAGGTAATCTATAGCAAAATGTTATCGAACAATGAAGATAAGGGAACACACTTGATTCATCTCCTTATGGATACCAGTCCCTAGGTGTTGAAAATGTTATCTTTATGGCTCAAATGCAAGGAATGTCCTTGGAGCAAGAAGAATAGATGGCCTCATAACATGCACTTTTATCTTGGATGGAAGGTGAAGATGTAATTTATGCAAACAAGATCCCCATGTTAAAAGCCCCACAAGTCCAATCAGACTACTACACTCAATCTAAGAAGAAATTCGTTGAGACCTAAGGCTTTTGCAAGGCCTAAAGTGACTTTTAGGAAAAGTTTAAGATCCCAACCATCATCCCTAGCATATCAAAAGTAGGGTGAAATATCACAAAATAGGATAAAGGACCCCAAAGTCCAACCTCAAGGGTCATTTAATGTGGTGTAGCTGAAGAAGGCCCTAGCCAATGTTTCTCTTTGGGATGTCTTATATATCCCTGAGTAGAAGTATCTACTGTGAAAAGCATTAGAAAACCAAGAGAAACCTTCGTGATCTAACCTGGCTATGGAGCTAATACAAACCAAAGCAAGAGAAGCTAGTGGGAATGCATAACTTCATGCACCATCTACATTCATCAACTCCAAAGCAAGGGTAAGTAAAACAAAATCCACCCCATTTTTATTAACTCTCATTATGGGTAACAAGTAGTTAAATAATTTTATGATTGATTCCTATGCAAGCACCATAGTGATGCCCAAATAGATTGTGGATGCACTACAACATGAATATGAACCTTTGGATAAAGGAGTGATGTAGTTAGATGGGAAGAAAATCCAGACCATAGGTGTTATCAAAACCCTTCCCCTGACTTTGAATTCTTGTCCTAGTATTATAATATCACAAGAAGTTTTGGTAGTAGACATTTTTCTACTCTTTGGGTTATGTTTTTTAAGAATTTCATAGCCAAGATAGGCAGATACCTATCTTTGGATTGGTCTCACTTGATCCTAAGAACCAAATATGGTTCAAATTGAAGGTGTTGTTTGAGCCAATACAACCAAAACACATAACTAATGACATTATGATGAATTTCAAATCCATGCACAATTCTTTCTCCAAGAAAGAGATGTATTATGTAGAAATGCTCGAGAAAGAAAGAGTGGCAGCTGACAGGAGCCCAAAAGAAGAGGTCCTCATTAATGAATTCATTGAGAATGATCTGTTCATAAAATTTGACACCACCAGCCTTGAGTTTTCTATAATCCATGATGAATATCAAGCTATTCTTGAAGTCATGAATAAAAGGGAGAATCAGAGCAAGGAACCTGAAAATGAGTCTAGTTTTTAGACTTTGCAATTTGATGGTGCAAAATGCAAAACTAGCTCTAGAATTGGTATCTAATTGGCATTTCCATCCAAAAAAGAGACCCTTAGGGCCTTCTACTTCCATTTTGTTTACATAAATAATTAATCTAATTGAGAATCTTCTGTACATGGCCTCAACCTCATCGAGCGCATGGGCATGAAGCAATTAAAAGTGTTTAGAGATTCTGAACTAGTAGTAAAATAAGTAAGAGGAACTATGGCTACAAAGAACATCAGCATGAGGTCTTACCACTATCAAATATGGGATCTAATTGAAGTGTTTAAAGCATTCAATATCTAAATCATCCCTAGGTCCATGAATGCTCAGGTGGATAGAATGGTAGTAATCAACTCCTAGTTTGATCTAATAATCGACTTGTTGACCAATGAACAAGTGATGCGAGTAATTATCAAACACATTATCCTAGATAATGATCAGAATTGGTAGGTATTTGAGAGTGATGCCCAAATTATCATGTTTCTTCAACAATCAAGTGAGTTTTCAAAGTAGTTGTAGCCAAAGATTGAAGAAGCCTACAAAGATCAAATCATGCAACTAAAGTCCAATAAACTTCCAAAGGGACTAATCACGCTAGAGAATCTATTTGATTTCAATGATGCAAAGAATGACAAATAGAAGTTTATCACAAACAAAGGTGACTAATCCAAGATTGATGTAGGAGATGGAAGAAAATTGAAAGTGGGGAAAGAAGTTTCCTAAAAGGATAAGGATTGATTGGTGCATTTATGTAACTATTGTGAAGGATTTATGGCCTAGACCTATGATTACCTAAAAGGGTATGATCACGAGGTTATCTAAAACACCATAGATCTAATCAAAGGATCCAAACCAGTCTACCAAAAGAAAAGTTTGGTAAACCCAAAGATTGAGTCTCTCATGGCTCAAGAATCGAGTAAATTGATCAATTCAAGGATTATATACCTAATCAAGCATTTGACTTAGGTATCCAACCTAGTTCTAGTGAAAAAGAAGAATGGAAAATTTAGGCTATGCGTAGACTTCAAGGACTTGAACAAATAATCTTTGAAAGATCATTACCCCCTTCCTTCTATGGAACAGATCCTCCAAAGAGGAATGGGATCAAAAATGTTCTCTCTGCTGGATGGGTTCTCAAGTTATAAATAGGTATGGGCGAATGAGGAGGATCAACATAAAACCACTTTCACTACAAAGTGGGGAACCTTCGTATATGCAAAAATGCCTGTCGACTTCTCTAATATAGGAGTTACTCTCTAGCAGGCCATGGATATAGCTTTTAAGGGCCTAATTAACAAAATCATCCTCATTTATCTAGATGATCTGACAATGTTCTCCAACAAAAATAATACCATTTTGATCATTTAGAGAATTTTTTTCAAAAGTGCCAAGAGTTTGGGGTATCCCTCAACCCTAAAAAATGTTTCTTTAATGTCTTGCAAGGCAAGCTACTAGGGTATGTGATATCCAAGCAAGGCATCTTTATTGGCCCAGATAGAGTGAAGGACATCAAAGACTTAACCTTATTGGTTAACAATAAGGGATTCTAGTCTTTCATAGGGAGGATCAACTTCATTATCCAATTGATGGTTAACAAAATTAAGGAAGTAATATTCACCACTCCCATGCTAGTCAATCCTGACTTCTCTAAGTATTTTGTCATGTATATTTATAAGAATGAACATAGCTTGGTGACTATGTTAACTTAAAAGGAAGATGATGGGATGGGTGAGCATCTTATTGCATTTTATTCAAGAACCCTACATCGACATGAGATATTATATAATTTCATTGAGAAGTAGGCTTTCACCATCATTAAATTTCTCAAGAAGTTCAGAACATGGTGGTGGGGAGCAAAGTAATGATATGTGTAACGTATTCCAGCACAAGAGAATATATCCTAGAGGGAGAAATCACCAAAAAAAGAGCCAATTGGATCACTAAGATCCTGGAAAATGATGTCAAAGTTAAAACAACCAAGGTAATTTGAGGGATAGGACTTTGTGAGTATTTGGCCCAATGTGCGGACAACCTAACATATGAGTAGGATACACCGAGAATGGTTTTAGTAAATCAATATGAAACTACCAAGTCCTAGGTCAATGATAGAAACATTGAATATAAATTGGTTGATATCCAGATGACCTCCTTACATATAAAAAGAGATTCTATAGGTTGCAAGGAGATATTTATATACTATTACAAGGAGTCATTTTCAAAAATATTTGAATGGGAATTTATTTGATTTGTTGTCAACCACCAAGCTAGAAAAATCCAATAAGACATGAATTTTACCCCTTCATGTGGACATTTATCAGTAAAAATAATTGCATCTAAAATTATGCATGCTGGATATGATTGGTCAACCATGTTTTTAGATGCCATCAAGTGGTGAAGAAATGCTAACAATCATAGTTTTTCGCTAGCAAGCAAAAAAATCCAGCCATGTCACTAAACCCAATTGTGACTGATGAGTCTTTCATGTAATGGGTCTTGGATTTCATTGGGATGATCAATTCAAAGTTTAACATGGGCCATAAATGGATACTCATGACCACATACTACTTCATGAGGTGGACCCAAGTGACCCCTTTGAAAGAGGTAACTGAAAATGTGATCCTTAACTTCTTAAGAGGATTAGTGGAAAGGTTTAGCCCTCTTAAAATGATTAAATTTAATAATGCAAAGGTTTTCTTTGGTTCAAATATTTTAGAATTTGTGCTCCAAAATGGCATTTTCCTTAAAACTTCATCCAACTACTACCTGCAAGGGAATGGGTTGGTTGAATCGACCAACAAGAACCTTATAAGGTTAATTAAGAGAATGGGCACTGCTTGACAAAGTGAGTAGCATAATCATCTGAAGAGAGTTCTGTGGGCTGATTGAATCACCCGTAAACAAATTCTCAAAATATTCCCGTATGAATTAGTATATGGGAAAGAAATGGTCATGCCCATTTCAATGGAGATTCTCACTTTACAATTGTTAAAAGCTATCAAAATAGTAAAAAATGGAGCAATAGAGGTCAGGTTAGCAGAATTGCTCAGGCTTTAAGAAGCAAGATAATAAGCCAATGATGTTATGATCATATGATAATGGGTAGTTAAGAGATGGTTTGATAAGAAGGCATTCGACCCAAGCTTCAAACTGGGAGACTTGGTTTAAAAATATGATGAAAAGATTGTGAAGCCAGGTCAGCATGTTAAGTTTGATTCCCTGTGGAGAGGACCCTTTAATATAGTTGATAATAGGTAGGGTAATGCATTCAAATTGGTGAAAAAAGAAGGTAATGCCTTAGAGTTTTTAATTAATGAAATCCACTTGAATCACTTTAATTGATTTATCAACTTCGCCTTGTACATAGTTAGTTTCCCTCTTTTATTGCTATTCCTTTTTAAAAATAAGTGCCATTGGCACAAGTTATTATTGTCCCATCGCCAAGTGTCCACACCTTTACTCCCCTTATTTTAAATCATCTTTGATAGATGGTTATCTACCCCACTACCCCTGTAATTAATATTTAGGTGCCCCCAATTGCATGATCTCCTGTAAGGATAATTGTAAATATTTTGTGAGTGGCTCCTCAAGTATGTGTGATACCCTTCTCATTTATGGGAACCCAAATCCAAAAAGGCTACATGATGATTAATCTAGGAGTGTTAACCTATAAATATCCCTCTCCTGATCAAATAAAACATTTAAATGCCTTAATAATTTTGAGAGTATTGGGCCGAATAGACGTCTTGAGCAGAGAATTATGCCAAGAATTATGAGCAAAATCCAGTATCAACTGTTTCCTAAAGGTTATTTTAGGAGAATTATAAAATGGAACATAATGGGCCATTGTCTGATGGTGGACACCCTAGAAAGCAAAGATCTTGTGGATTGAGTGGTCATGGGGACCTTCCCCCTCAATTTTTAGGAAGCAAATCATATGATTTTATCACTGCATAGTCAAAGCCCACAACACCAAATGTCAAGAGTGTCACCAAAGGACATTGTAGGGACCCTACACTGGTCCTAGATTATGTAGATGAGATCTTTGATCCCAAATTGACCAAAAATAGGAAAAACCTAACAGAGGGTGTTCATGCCTGCATGAATATAAAGGTTCAAAATAATGACTTTGAGTCATTTGATTTTTTAGATATGGAGATCTACTCTGGCTCAATACATGGTGCCTCTTGTACACCCATACCTAGAGATTATTTCCATCTGTGTAGAAAGATATAATGCCAACACTGGCATTATCGTAGGCAACCACCTAAATGTGGACATCAGTGCCAATGTAGTGAGGGAGATGCTTCATCTCCCTAATGATCCCCATATAGACATATATGATATGGAGAGCTTAAAAAATGTATGGGACACTCATGTCCATAAGATGAAGTTCCTAAACTTAATTGTCCACAACAATTACATGGAAGTGCCACTTTGTAGATGTCATTCACAATTAGTTGGCAAATTTTTTAGCCTAGAATACCTTCAAGTATTCCTCCTTCCTTCTCCACCTAATATTGTACCAGAGTTCCCAATTATTTTCACTGTACTTCACCATCAATGTAACTAAGATGGGAATGTATCCCCATATCTTCCTGGACCCATGTCCTTTCTACCATGCAAGATTATATGAATTTGCAGAGTGTTTCCTATCTTTGGTCTTGATTGACCTTAGCTAGAAAGCCATTACCTTTAGAATGATGAACCGTCAAAGAGCATGGCTCACTAGCTACAAAATTCTAGTCGACTGGTTATTTAAAGTCTATTTTACATTCATCAAGGTCCATGAATTCAAGGAGGAGCCATTTCAACTCTCGTTCATGCTCACAAATAGGACCTTAGCCCTGAAACTGGCCCATCAATTTAATGTAGTAGATTTAGTGCATGGTGTGGGCTGAAATAAAAGGGCCCTTTATGATGTCCCCTTTTCAAGAGGATGCATTATAGTTATGAGGAGGTCATAGGAGCATCTACTTACACTCAAACTAGTAGAGCTCGACCTAGATCAAATCAATGCTCAGTGGAATTATGACCTGATTGACCACATAGCTACTCTCAATATGATTGCCCCCTTAAATCATGAGCCCTGACCATACTTTGAAGAATAGAAATCGCCAATGGAAGATGACATTAAGCACTATGTCAATCTATCCAAGATCCCCTCAAACACCCACTAATGATTGGAGTCTTTCTATAAACTAGTTTAGAATTTTGATCCCATGAATCTCATGACCAAGGGTATAAGAGCACAACTCATCTAGAGGGGATGGATCAAGGAAAAAATGAATGCCTATTCTAAATATAGGCAAAAAATTAGCCATAGGGAGCTCAACTTTAAAGATCTGGACTTCAACGAGCAATTTGAGAACCTCTAGGATGAGTACCATGAGGAAGAAGATTGAGCAAATAAGAGGTTTTGATCGAAGAAGAAGAAGATGCCCCCTCAGGGAAATAAGAAGAAACTTTCATGATTCAAAGGCCTACGTCCTAGCTCCCTCCTCTTTATGCAGCTCCCCAATAGCAAATGCAGGCCGCTCCAAGGCAACCTACGGTAGAGTCATCTCAACCTAGCTTTGAGGTGCAAGCTTTCAACCCCCCTCCAAATCCCAAGAAAAAAAAGGTATGATTTTATCACCCTCTCCTTTCTACTTCATCTTCATTCTTCACTTCATCTTCACCTTACACTATTTCCACCATGCTTGCATCACTTTCCACTACTCAACCAATCACCACACTCACACTGTTTTCACTCCTCCACCTTCATCCATTACAAGTACATCCATCATGGTGTAATCCCCTACCACCCATCTCTACAACCTCCCACCTTTCTCACCTTCCACATTAACCATTTACCTGCTCATCCCTGAGGGAACAATGCCCATTTCTTCACAACAACAAGTGACCATTCCTTTCAGATTGCCACAAGGATCCCCCTTCATGGGGGATTTAACTCAATAACAAGATTATTTCCACTGTTAGTTAGAGACTACAAGAAAATATTGGGAATCCCAAGTAGAAAAGATAAGAGGAAAAGTGGCTACGGCGTTAGTAGTACCTCACATGCGGTCATTCTTTGACCCTGCATAATAATATTTGATGATTTCACATATGATGCCAATAGTAATCAATCCCTAAGAATAGATGCATCCAAAGGATTACTCAATCCACATCATTGGCCTTAACCTTAGCTAGGCCAAACCACATGATAGGGTCAAACTCATGGAAGAGACCAAAAATTTTATCACAAGGGACTATCTCAAGGTGGGCCATCAATTGGAAAAGGAGTAGGAACTCGTAAGAGTTAAAGCTACCATCAACTACCTCAATGTAGAGGCCAAGGCTAAAGACATAGAGCTCACCAAGATGAAGTCCAACCTACAGAATCACATCACCTTCGAGATCTTCCAATCAAAAGTTAATCAAAGAACCCAACTATAAATTCAAGTAGCAGAACTGAAGGCCAAAATAGATGGCCTAAAAAGGGAGAAGCAGGCTACAGAGAATAAGCTACAAGAAAAATAATTAGATCTCACATAGACCCATAAGAGTCTCTTGGACTTTACAAATATGTAAGAACATATGCAGTAATAAATGCAACAAGAGATCTAGACCAAGGACTAGGAGATCCAAAAGCTAAAGAATAATCTCGCCACCCATTCCCAAACCACAAATATCCTCCCAATGATCCAATAACTATATGTTTTATATTGTGAGAGGATAAAGAATACAGCCTCAAACTTGAAGCTAGTACTTGGGTTCATTATCGACTCACAACAACTAAGCACATAAGTGAGCACGTCTGAGGATCATGTCCTCACCTTCATATCCCCTAAGGTCTAAGATTCATACTCCTAGTCTGAAACTTGAAACTTGTATAACGTGATGGATGAGATGCTCTAGGCAGCAGGGGTGGCCGATAGAAGGTAGGCGAGAGTTAAGGATAATGAGTTTTTAAGCTGCAACAAAACCACATTAAAATGCAAGGCATTTTTGAATGCTTTAGAGCAAGCGGTCTAGGATATGAAGGGACACATTGAATAGTTGCTCCAGTTAGGCATCCCCTCCCCATTCTTTATAGATAATAGGTTCCTTTCAGAGGACAAAATAAAAGAGTTATTTATCAAAAATCATAATGATCATATCATCTTTGTAGCCCTGGGTCAAGCGCCAAGCCTCTCAAAAGTGGAAACCATTTTGTAGCCTCTTGCCTAACTTGAGTTTCAGATGTGAGCAATTATTTAGGGACTAAGCAACATCTCCTTCAAGGAAATAATTGATTTGGATAGATCCTTTGAGGCTATAAAAAAGAAGACTTAACCCATCGAAGAAGAGTGGATGCTTTTGAAGGTGACTCTTTAGAAGTTAAGAGTTTTATAGGCCTTCCCTTTTTATAATTTTACTTTGACTGGTCTAAGAAACCAAAGCTTTTGGGTTCTTCCATTCATAAGCAGATTCCCCTAAAAATCACCAGGAACTATGGATCAAATCTATGTTTTAAATATTTTTGGGTTAGCTTTTTGTTATGGATGTGCTCAATGAGTTGTGCAAATTGGTATCAGCCTCCTCTTTCTTGGATTCTCCTTTTTTATTTTTGGCTAATTCTTGGCTCCTTCCACTGGTGCCATGTGGTGACAACGCACCTCATTCTTTGTAAAAGAGTTCTCAACTTCCCCAAAAGTAGCATTGACTCACCATGTGGCATCATATCACTCTTCGAGAGTGAAGGGTTATTTTGTCAAAAATTTAAGGTGCACCATTGGTTGATGGAATAATAGGAAAACCCCACTATGTGGGCATAACTAAAAAGGAGCGAGCCATCTACATGGTATCATGATGTTTATCCGAGGTAGGTTTCTTTTTTTTAGATCTTCGAGTTATGCTAGTGGTCAAGGGAAGTGGGCCATGTTTCTAACAAGAATTCCAAAGGCAATTCAGAGGGGGACATGCATTACCACAATGTTTCTTCTAAGTATCATGGGAATCATGAGGCATTGAGGTTGTGAAATATCCAAGATTTGAAGACTGTCTGCACTCATGATCTGAAGCTCCCCCTTTTAGTTGCAATGACCTCATCATAAATGTAAGTGTTAGGTTCCAGGTGTCATTTCCTCATGAGGCCATTGTGCCTTTATATTTTAGGCTTCTTTATTTTGTAAAGGGGGCTAGGATTCAAATAATATAATTTGTTTTTAAGACTGTTATTAAAGAGCAACAATTGTAATAGCTTTAGTTTTTAATAGGAATAGTAGCAGTATTTTGTTTTTATTTCAAGACCTTAGCAAGTGCCCCTTGTGGGAAGGATTAAATATTCTATATTGTGCCTTTGGGTCTTTTGTATTTTGTTCTCCACCCAACAATGAAGAGGACATGGTGTTCTATGTCAATTTGAGTAGAATTAATTATTGTATATTGTTCCTATTTTCTACTTCTATGTCAAATTGAGTAGAATTAATTATTGTATGTTGTTCCTATTTTCTAATTCTATAGTGTTGGCTTTTGCTTATATTGCAGACATTAAATCATGCATAAGCTCTTTTAAATTGTTTGTAATGTTTTAAGGGTTCAAGCTATTCTATCCAATTTTAGGAATGGATACATAAAGAATTTCAGTGCATCACCTCAAATAGTTTTGCTTTAGTTTTATTTGTATTTCCTTCTTCCCCTTTTCCTCCCCAATTAATTCGAAGAGCTGAATTCTAAAATCTTGGAGGTCACTTCATAGATCATAATTTTAGTCCCACATTTGTAAAGCTTCCTATAGGAAACTATTTGCAGAAAATGAAGGTTTTAGGCATCAACACCTCCAAGAGGTGAGGTAGCCTATACTACGGTTTAAAATGTGTATACTCAGCCTATCCATCCTTCAAACCCTTCCCTTCCCATATATTCTCTACAGGGCATGTGCCTACATGTTCAATCAGAAGCAACTAGGGTTTGCACTTGTGAGACTCTATGTGATCAAATTATTAGTATGAGCAAGATAATTGCATAAATACAAAATAAAAAACAAATACTACATGGAAATATTATAGTATTGAAAAATCATATTATAAAACAAAAACCTTTAGGGCACACTAGTGTCAATCATGTATATGCATCTTTACCTAGACAATTTGTGGCAAGCAATGTTACATATCAAAATAAGAAATCACAACAAAGTGCATCTACAACTAGTGATTCAAAAAGTATTCAAAGATCAAATAGAATTTTAAGTGAGATTTTAAGATAAATTATTAAAGCTAAGTGTTGATGTAGTAGATTGCACCCAGGGCAGGACGCTTAGCTCCTACCTTCCACACGCAACAATGGAAACTCCCCTCTCGCCTGTGGGACCGGCGACGCTGGAGGGGAGAGTCTCTAGATAGGGGCTATCTCCCTTTGATGTATCTTTTAGGCCCTGGTTTCTCCTACTGCTAACAAATAAATTTAAAAAAGGAGGGGGGATGAAAAGGGAGAGATAGATGCTGAAAACAAAACCTAAGCCTAAAAATGAAAAGGTGATACACCATAAAATGTTGACCCACTCAGCCCGAACATACACTTTTCACTAGGAAGAAATGCCCATACACTTCATCTAATGTGGGAAACTCTTCTATTTCAGTGAGTCAGGGGTCCATAGAGATACAAGGAGGAAGGAACTAGCAAAGGTTTTCTAAGACACACTTTGACAACCTATTCACATGCACCTATATTCTGGCTATAAACACTTCTGGCAGATCTACAGAAAGGAGACTTCACAATGCACTGGACATGCTGTAATCGATCTATGAAAAGCATGAAAGACAATGACTTAACACAAAAGAAGAACACACACATATACTTTAAATTCAAGTCCAGATAGAGGTAAAAATGCTAAGTCCTGATTCAAGGTAAGATCTGGCAGAGTTCTGCCTTACAAGCCTAAGAGATTTTTTGGGCAGAGTTTTGCCTTAAGGCTAAGAGAGTCCATGCTTCTCAAATGAGAAATTTTAAAATATATTGAAAGAGGAAGAGAACTTGGTGCTTCTTGGGAAAGACGTTAGCGCTCTTTTTGCAAGCTGGCCCATGTGCGCTCTGAGCCTTGGGAAGAGGAAGTCATTTGATTGTCGATTCCTACTTTGACTTTGGCACCCCAACATTAATAAGAAAACATGGTCGTGCCTCTTTTCTACAAATAGACTGCTCTTTTCCTGCAAACAAACTACGGTTTGTCCCCTCATAAATGCCAAATGGAGAAAGTAGGTCGTGTCGCTCACTGTTTGTGTCGTTTGATGACCATCTAGCAATAACTCGCCTCTCCTCACCCCTTGGACTGCTTTGTCTTTTCCTGCACTTTGTCTTCTTCCTTGCCTTGTCTCTTCCTAGCTCCTTCAGTCCTCGGGGGCTATCTTCTGGCGGGTCACTGCATTCCTTGGGCTCTTCCTGCTTGCCTTGGCCACTTTTCGCCGATTTCAAATAAGTGACATGTGGTGCGTTTCACTGTGAAACAGGCAGGACACGTGGTAGCATCCACTTGACTCATGGAAGCTTTAGGCACCCTTTGAAGGTCCTACAAAAGAGGACATGTGTCAGCTTTTGCTCTCTTTAGCAATTCATTTGGGGCCCACCACAGTTCTCGTGGGACAAAAGAGAGAGACTGTGGGTGTTAAAACTTGTCGGCTTCTACCGAGCCTTGCAAGGGGCATGTGGCACATTCTGTTGCTCTAAGAAAAGCATGTCAAAGCCTTCTATGATTGCCACTTGACACCTTTCACGCTCTGGATTTCATGGTGTAAAATTAATGTTCACAGGCCTGTCATCCTTGGACTTTCCATCAATTTTTTGCTTTGGCCTTTTGTTATTCCTTTGGGTTTCTTTTTCATAGACTTTCTTGCTTTGGGCTTCACCTTCAAAAATTTCCTTTCAGTCTTTTGGTCTATGGTTTCCCTGAATCCCTTCAAACTTTTGTTTGAAGGAATTCCTTCAGACAAAAAGTATGAAAGAATTCATTTCTTTGCCTTAACAAAATTTTGAAAAGATCTTACCTTTGCAGCTTTCTTTCCTTGTGGCCTCTTTGAAGTGCTCTCTGCCCTCTGCAAGGGCTCTTGAACCCAGAATTGCCCTCTGCAAGGGCACTTGTCCTTCGAGAGGCTTGAAATTTTCACGTTGAACCGCTCCTTTGAGCCAACCGTTGATCCAATCCATTGAACCGGTTCAATGGTTCAAATGATTGTTGAACCAAGGCTTTGAACCGAGCATTGAACCAAGCTCGTTGAACCATCTGATGAACCCTTTGAGTGAACCAAAAGGTGTTGAACCAATGGATGAACCAACTGAGTGAACCGAAGCATTTGAACCAAGGTGACTGAACCAAGTTGTTGAACCAAAGCGATGAACCAAGGCGTTGAACCAAAGCAATGAACCAAGGCGTTGAACCGGTTCAATGGCTCAATGGTTAAAAGCTGCTAACTCTTTGAAAGATCATGTCATTGAACCACTTTAGCTCCCTTTCCTTATGAATTCCTTCAAATAAGAGTCCAATAATCTTCGTAAAACCTTGCACTCTTTGACTGGTTCTTCATCTACCCAAAAGACTACACCTGTAGAGTTCGTAGAAGTCCCTGTGAAGTTCATAGAAAGCTCTGTAGAGTCCGTAGAAATGGACCTACAGAGTCCGTAGAAATTTCACTACTGAGTTCATAGAAATCCAAGCTCTGCAGAGTCCATAGAAATGGACCTACAGAGTCCGTAGAAACTTGTAGAGTCCGTAGAAATTGCAAGACTCATGCAAAAATTAAAAGTACTAGCTCAGAACAACATAAAAAAAGGGGGACCAAATTTTTTGGCCTGTTGGGCAAAAAATGGTCAACAAATTGGTGACTCCCAGGGGAAGCATGCCTACTATGCTTAGAGACCAGTTGCCTTGAAGTCCATTGGGCACGGAGTTAGTATGCAGCTTTGAAGAAAGGTTAGCAACAGCCCCAAAAGATCCACGAATCAAACATGAGCCTTTTACCCTAGACACAAGGGAAAGCACACACAAGACTAAAAACACTACTTGTGCAAACTGCACTTAGGGAAAGCAGGAAATAAAACTGAAAGAAAACTACTATATACAGCTAACTAGGTGTAATTGCCTTCCTCTTGGATCAAAGGGAAAACTTCTCAAGTCCCTTTCCTGGCAAGAAGACTTATGGTGCCAGACAAGTGGCTGAATGAAAAGGAGATTTGGTGACCTGCTCCTCTTTCCTGCCACCTAGATTGGCTTGCATCTGAGTGGATCAAATTCAAACATGCTTCCAACATATACGTACTTTGCTTGTTCTTGGAAGCTTGTTGAATGTTGGTCCTTCATGCTGGTGCATTTCACCAAGAAATTTGTGGTTGTTGGCTCATCACCATAAGCCTTCTGTAGTGCATGGTCCCTCTGTAATGCATCATGGTTTGACTCATTTCCTTCTGCCTCATTGAAAATCCTTTCAAACTCATCCTCTACTCCCTCATGGCCTTCTTGAAGAATGGTGACTATTGTGATGTCTGAAATGGAATCACAAACTAATTGCTCATCCCACATAACATCACCTCTTTGTTCAAAGCTCTCTTCTTCAAGGCTTTCCTCAAGGTAGACAGACCTCTCCTTTTCCTTCTCAAAGGTCCAGATCTCTAGATGTTCAAAGATATTTTCCTGATCCTCCTCTAACTCTAGCTCCTTGGCATAGTCATCCTCTTCAACGAAGCAACAAGGAAGCTCATCAAACAAAGGGGGAGAGGGCTCACCATGCTTAAGTTCCTCCTCGTATTGCTGGAACATCCACATGTATGCATGCCTTGTGTCTTCTCCATCGTCGATGATGTCTTCTGAAGGATCATTGATGATGATTTCTTCTTCATTGTCACTCATGATAGCCTCTTGGGAAACTGCAGATTGGGTCTTCTGCTCCTCATTCGCCTCCTGCAGAACAGGTTCTTCCTTGAGAAGGGGTGAAGTGAAACAACCATGTAGAAGGGGAGGCAGTCTTTGAGCTAAAATCAAATGATTCTCCTCCTTCCATTTGTCAGCACTTCATCAATATCAGGTGTGGCCTGATAGCTCTCTTGGAGGTGTGTAGATGGGGTGTGTTCAGACATGGAATCTGCTGCTTGGTCTGAACTATCCATCACACATTGGCTGAGGAATCTCTCTCTAGATTCCAACTCTGTAATTCTTCTGGCCATATATTCTTGGAAGATCCTCTCTTGGAGGTCACCAACATCATCATGAGCAGGAGCAGCCTCATCTTCTTCAAGGTTTTGAGCAAAACCTTTCTTCTCCTCCTTCCTGCCCCATGATTCTACTATTTTCTTCTAGTTCAGGATCTCAGAATTAAAATTTTGCTCCTGTGGACAGGCAGCAACTATGTTTTCTCCAAGGTCTTGGGGCTCCTCCACAAGGTCTAAAAGTTCCATCTCTCTTTCACGAAGCAATCTCATCTTAGCCTCTAAATCTTCAATTTTCTGGGCTAGATTATCCTGAAAGAGTCTTTCTTGGAGCTCATAGGAATCATCATAGAGATGGGTAGGAGTAGTTTCAAGAGATATGTGTTGGTTCATGATGTTCCCCCCAAAGGAAGATTCATGATCTAAGGAGTTTAGAAGGTTCATCTCCATGGGAGGTTGTTCCAGTTCCCTTTGATGCTTGAAGGCTAGGCACACGGGGTCAAGAGCAAGGTTGATTGATGCATCGAATGAGCCATAATGAGCAAGTGCCATCTGGTAGAAAGGATTTGATACACAAGAGGAAGCTTTCTTTAGGATAGGAGGGGGCGTGCAAGGCTGACTACCTTGCATGAATGGATTCCTCCATTTTTCTACCTCCTCCTCCATGGATTGCAAGGCCTGAGCTTGCCTGAACAAGCACTCCTCTTTATACATCAGCTCTTACTGATATCCATACTACTCATCCGGTCTGTCAATTTCCATTACCTGCTTCTCAAACTCTAGCGCCACTTCCCTTATTGTTGAAGGGCAACTAGGAGGGTTGTTTGAGGTGATTACATGAATATTTTGAGTCTGATCATAGTCATATGAAGGAATACAAGGTCCATGATTTTGTGCAAAGGAATTATACATATAAAAATGTGATTTCTTGATGGCACATGGCTGTTAACCAGCTGATTCAACTCAGAGTCGCCATTGGTGTTGATGCAAAAGCCTCCAAAGGCTGGTTGGTTGAAGAACACACCAAAAATTCTTCAACTCTTTGGACACAACTTGTCCTAGTTGGTCCCACTGGGCGTGCCAAAAATTGTTGACGCAGTGGATTGCACCCGAGGTAGGACACCTAGCTCCTGCCTTCCACACGTAACAATAAAAACTCCCCTCTCGCCTGTGGAACCGGTGAAGCTAGAGGGGAGAGTCTCTAGATAAGGTTTAGCTCCCTCTGATGTATCTTTTAGGCCCTAGTTTCTCCCACTGCTAACAAATAAATGAAAAAAAGGGGGGAATGAAAAGGGAGAGAGAGATGCTGAAAATAGAACCTAAGCCTAAAAATGAAAAGGTGATACACCAAAAAATGTTGACCCACTCAGCCCGAACATACACTTTTCACTAGGAAGAAACACCCATACACTTCATCTGACATGGGAAACTCTTCTATTTCAGTGAGTCAGGGGTCTGTAGAGATACAAGGAGGAAGGAACTAGCAAAGGTGTTCTGAGACACACTTTGATAGCCTATTCACATACACCTATATTCTGGCTGTAGACACTTCTGGCAGACCTACAAAAAGGAGACTTTACACTGCACTGGACATGTTGTAATTGATCTGGGAAAAGCATGAAAGACAATGACTTAACACAAAAGAAGAACACACACATATACTTTAAAGTGCAAGTCCAGATAGAGGTAAAAATGCTAAGTCCTGATTTAAGGTAAAATCTGGCAGAGCTCTACCTTACAAGCTCGAGAGATTTTTTGGGCAGAGTTTTGCCTTAAGGCTTCTCAAATGAGAAATTTTAAAATATATAGAAAGAGGAAGAGAACTTGGCACTTCCTGGGAAAGACTTTGGTGCTCTTTTTGCAAGCTGGCCCATGTGTGCTCTGAGCCTTGGGAAGAGGAAGCCATTTGATTGTCAGTTCCTGCTTTGACTTTGGTGCCCCAATATTAATAAGAAAACATGGCCGCATCTCTTTTCTACAAATAGATTGCTCTTTTCTCGCAAATAGACTGTGGTTTGTCCTCTCATAAATGCCAAATGAATAAAGCAAGCCACGTCGCTCACTATTTGCACCATTTGATGACCATCTAGCAATAACTCGCCTCTCCTCACCACTTGGACTGCTTTGTCTTTTCCTGCACTTCATCTTCTTCCTTGCCTTGTCTCTTCCTAGCTCCTTCAGCCCTTGGGGGCTATCTTCTGGGGGTCGCTGCATTCTTTGGGCTATTCCTACTTGCCTTGGCCATTTTCCATTGATTTCAAATAAGTGACATGTGGCACGTTCCGTTGTGAAATGGGCAAGACACATGGTAGCATCCACTTGACTCATGGAAGCTTTAGGCACCCTTTGAAGGTCCTACAGGAGAGGACATGTGTCGGCTTTCGCTCTCTTTAGCAATTCATCCGAGGCCCACCACAGTTCTTGTGAGACAAAAGAGAGAGACTGCGAGTGTTGACACTTGTTGGCTTTCGTCAAGCCTTGCAGGGGATACGTGGCACATTTCGATGCTCCTAGAAAATCATGTCAAAGCCTTTCACGGTTACCACTTGGTGCCTTCTATGCTCTGGATTTCTTGGTGTAAAATTGACGTTCATGGGCCCGTCATCCTTGGACTTTCCATCAATTTTTTACTTCGGCCTTTTGTTATTCCTTCGAGTTTCTTTTCCACGGGCTTTCTTGCTTTGGGCTTTGCCTTCAGAAATTTCCTTTCAGGCTTTTGGCTTGCAGTTTCCCCAAATTCCTTTGGACAAAAAGTCTGAAAGAATTTGTTTCTTTGCCTTAAAATAATTATGAAAAGATCTTACCTTTGCATCTTTCTTTCCTTGTGGCCTCTTTGAAGTGTTCTTTGCCCTCCACAAGGGCACTTGTCCTTCAAGAGGCTTGAAATTTTCACATTGAACCGCTCCTTTGAACTAACCGTTGAACCAATCCATTAAACCGGTTCAATAGTTCAAATGATTGTTGAACCAAGGCTTTGAACTGAGCATTGAACCAAGCTCATTAAACCATTCAATGAACCCTTTGAGTGAACCAAAAGCCATTGAACCAACAGATGAACTGACTGAGTGAACTGAAGTGTTTGAACTAAGGTGACTGAACCAAGTCATTGAACCAAAGCGATGAACCAAGGCGTTGAACCGGTTCAATGGTTCAACGGTTCAAAGATGCTAACTCTTTGAAAGATCATGTCGTTGAACCACTTTAGCTCCCTTTCCTTATGAATTTCTTCAGACAAGAATCTGAATAAGCTTTGTAAAACTTTTCACTCTTTGACTGGTTTTTCATCTACCCAAAAGACTACACCTGCAGAGTTCGTAGAAGTCCCTGTGAAGCCCGTAGAAAGCTCTACAGAGTCCGTAGAAATGGACCTGCAGAGTCTATAGAAATTTCACTGTTGAGTTCGTAAAAATCTAAGCTCTGCAAAGTCCATAGAAATGGACCTGCAGAGTCCGTAGAAATTACAAGACTCGTGCAAAAATTAAAAGTACTGGCTCAGAACAACATAAAAAAAAGGGGGACCGAATTTTTTGGCCTGTTGGGCAAAAAATGGTCAGCACTAAGTTCAACCTACCTCCTCTACATCCAGTAAGGAGATCCATATATTATTGTGCATACCATAGAATGCATGGTCATCACACAAATTCAAGTTTGGCATTGAAAAAGCATATACAACACATAATCTATAATGAGAAACCTGAATAAGATAAATTAGTTAAACAATCCACAGTGATATAGAAACATATTTAAAAAAGGTCAAGTTTAGAAATAGTAAAAAAATGGTTATCAAAGCATAAATCAGAACAACAAAAGGTTCACAAATCAAAATTAGATTAAGAAACAGTACAAAAAGCACATGCAAAACAAGTAAAGGATACAAATATACCTCTCCAAAATGAGGTCCCACTTTCAAAACATTATGGTTTTGGTCAAAAGGATCTACAACATATTGATTATCAAGGTCAAGGTTGGGTAAACATGCGTCAGGCATCATTACTCCTATTCTACTAATTGATAATGTTGGTCAAAAAGGCTTGGGATTTATTAAACATCCTAAGGCAAGTCATTCACATATACATTTTATCAAGGCAAAATATCATGATATATAATAAATTTTAGAAAAAAAGCGAGAGCTTAAGTTGTAAAGTCAAGATCATGTTAAGCCAACAAACATTATCAAAAGAGGATTTATAACAAAAGAGTCCCCAAATCACCATATGCCTACAATAAACATAATTTCAAAGGGCACAGTCGCAGGAGATATTGCAAAGCATAATTTAGAAAGGTTGAATCCACAATATGAGGCAATTCCCTATGCTCATCTAGATACTACAAAAGTCAACACTAACATTCCATTGGTTCAAAATCAAGATGATAATGACAAGTGGAACAATCCAAGTTATTATGATTATTATGATACCGATGATGAACAATACTCAAATTCATACTATAACTCAATTCAACTACAACATATAAATCACACTACATGAGAGGTTACCATTCCTATTTTTAACGTAGACCACATTGATAGTGAGTCTTCCATGAGACTCATCGATTAGTATGTTCGTCCCTAATTATACATAGTTTCATTATTTATTGATCCTTGTATATAGTTCCATTTTCATGTTGCTTTTGCATAGATTATATCAAAAAACGCAAAAATAATATAATATGTTGAAAACCCAAAAACATTCAAATATTTACTCATAAAATGCAAATTATAGATTGTATGCATTGTCATATTTACACCTTTTATACTTTCTAGGTACTACATATGTTAACTATCTTAGTATAGTTGGTTTTGTATCATACATACATGTTTCACTTATTCTTGTCGAGTGTTTGTAGATACTTATAGGACCTATGTCTACTACACAGATCCATATTTGTTATTATCAACCCATTGGGGGCATATACACAAATACATGGGTTCCTCATTTGATACATTCACCCATTTGGGGGCATCCTATACATAGTTTCGATTGCTAGGCTACATCTTTATAAACTCTACATCACAGATTTAGCACTGTTATATCTTGATATTGATCATCCTACACCTACTTATATTTTTTGGCGACTACTACTACTTTATACTTAACTTATGTACATTTTTTCTCTTATACAAATTTATACCACGTGTTCATGCATACTTTCATTTTTAAATTTTATAGTTTAGACTTGATTGTGTCTCTATGCTTTTATATCTATTTAAGGGCAATTGAATATGCCATTACTCTGTGGCTCTGTGCCAACTTATTTTCATTGTATGTATGCTTTGGACATGTGCCCATGTCTTTGTGTGTGTTTTCTTGATTGTGTATGCAGATATTTGAACATGTCCTTCTATGTGCCTCTAAGCCAACTTACTTCTTGTTTGCATATGTGGACATTTGAACATGTACTTGTATGTCTTGCTCTCTAAAATTTAGTGACATGTGCCCATGTCCTTTGTATCATGGCCCCTTGGCCTAATTTGTGTGCCTCATGTGTGTTATATGTATGATTTTATGTATGCATCATGGCCATGACACCTGTCTCTTGCTTATTTTACATTCCATTTTTAAATGCCATGAGGGACCTCATGCATCTCTCCTTCCTACTTGGGTGCCTTGATGGACATCATGCCCCATCCCCTAAATAGCTACTCATTTTATTACTCAAATTTGTTGTTCATATCAATTGTTATATTTATCTTAACAGCTTTGTGAATGCTAGATCTAACATACATCATGCATTATAAACTTATGCTAAGACTATCTTACATTCCAGTGTTATGTGTGCACATTATATTGGTTTATTACATAGATATCATATATGCTCTGGGTAACACACATTTTATTGAGATTTTTCTTCTGAGGATAATTCTTTCACATGTTCAATAACTCTCCTCAAAATTGGGGGCATCAACAAAGGTTTTTCACATAGATCAAGTTATAAGAGTGCTCTTAGAGAATAATTTTCAATACACAAGCACAAAATACAGAAATCAATTTCAAAAAAACACAATGGGAAATAGTCACACAAAGACCAATTTTAGTTTCCCATAAATCAGTATAATTGGATATTAGAATCCAAATCAGGACACTAGTACCACCAACACTATTGTCTAAAATATGGTGTTACTATCCAATAGCTTTAATTTCAAAAAATTCTAGATTGGCTAGAAAAGTAAAGTAGGTACAATCCAGGTTTGCATAAGTTGAGTTATAGATTACCAATTTTTACTTAGTTTAGCATAGGTTTATACCAATTTGCTTAGATCGGTAGAATCATGTGTGACATGATCATTCCCATTTTAATTTTAGATACTCAGATACATGTTATTACAACTCAAATCTAGAATCCATATGCTCAAATATTAGATTTGGGGGCATATACATGACACATTATTTTCATATATTCACTTATGCATGAGTTAATTAAATGGAATGATAAACTCCATGTCATTATCTATGTTTTACACACTAGACACCATTTTCTAAGTTACACACCAGATTGGTGCTTTACTCTGTCTATAGTGGTTGGCATTCCCAAATGGCCTAGAGTCACCTAATATTCTTGAGTGACCTAGAGCTATTTTACATTTCATAAATTTTGAGTGGCCTAGAGCCATATTATATAGTTCAGTTACATCATATAGTTTCATATGCATCTACTATACATGGGTAGGTAATGATGGAATCATAGTCTACTTGAGTTCTTAAGCCACATACATGAAAGGGTTGGACACACCATCAATCTAATCTAATCTATTCACTGGTCATGATCCACCAAGTAGGGGTGGGCAATGATGGAGTCAAAACCAAATAGAGTTCTTAAGCCACCCACACATGGAGATTGAGTAAGCCAGGACCTCAGTCCAAGTTATTCATCAATTGATCACTATCTACATGCACACATATAGGATTTCACCAGGGTTATGCACCTAATGAGGTGTACTCATTCATTTCCTCTCTCTTATCTCTTAGTTTTATCTTTTACTTTTGATATCTCTTAAGTAAGGACTTGTCTATGGACATTTCATTTCCAGGACATGCAATGGAGCATGCTTCACACACTCAAACCCTGATTCATAAGCTTCACCTCTTAAGTAAGTCTATGAATGTTTATTTTTCCTTTATCTTAGTCAATTTGCTTTATTGTATTTCTACAATTAAGGGGGGCAAATGTAATCATCTAAAATTGACACTTGAGTGCTAAGAGTGTTACTTGAGACCACCCATCCCTTGCTGAGCCCTATACATGTCATAAGGCCTATTTATACACTTATCTAGTTTTTGTACAGGCCACTTATGTCTCTAAACATCCCCAAAGTAGTCTTAGACCCTCACTTTAGCATCTTGGCCCCTAGTAAGTCAAGTTTTGCCACTTGCACACTAGCGCCATAATTTAGATAGTATCCCTAATGGTGATAGTGTCCCAATTTGGGATCTATTATCCTTTTCCTACCTTTGGCCACTAACGGATAACTTTTTAAATAAAAAGCCACCTAGGGTCAGCCTAAACCTATTTTAAGACTAGCACAAGCACTAGAATAATATATATACATGATTTTTATCCCTTTATCAACTAGATGGAAACTAGATGTAAATAACATAAATTAACTCATAACAAGTTGTGCATGATAAAGGTTATTAATCCATATTCTACAATAGTTCTACGTATAACCATTTACAACATTCCTAAGCTTATATTACTCAGATTTCCAATCTTAAGCACACTTAAAGCACTCAAGCAAACATTCTTACTAGTTTCACTTGCACTTACACGAATACTTAGGTGGGGAAAACTACACCGAGCTTGATCCCTCCTTGGAGTATTGGTATGTAGGCAACTCTCATCATAGCAGGGTGTTGAGGATGTCTAGCCTACCCCATAAACATCATAATTTTCTACTTGTGCCAATCAGATGCCATAACAACATGGAATTCTAGGTTTTGTGTACAAAATTAGTTAAAATAGGTCACCAAAAAAGAACCAAAACTCATGAACTCAGGAATAGGATTGGTAGACTCAAACATAGGTGCACCTAAATGCTTGGAATAGTTCTTCATAGAGGACACTAGCACCAAAGGAGGACACTAGTTCCATTGGCACTACTATCTAGTTAGGGTGCTATTGTATAGTAAGGGTTTTGACACTTAGATCCTATCTATGACACTTAGATTAGCTCATGTCCTAGTTTGCAGCCTCTAAATTTGCCATCTCAGTCAATTTTAAGTTAAGTTCCATTTATTGCTATTTTTAGAAAGGTTAAACTAGGTTAATTCTATTACAAAATAGTGGTGGTATTTATTGCATATTTATACCTTGATTTACTATGCTCAACCCCTTTAACAACTAAGGGCTTAAAATCCAAAACCCTAAAAAGGTAAATCATTTGGTGAACCAGACTTACTTCAAATATTGCTCAAACCCTAACCCTAGATGCTACTAGGTTTTCTATCCTTTTGTTTCATATTTTTAGTGGTTATGTCAAGGTTTTTAGACCTAATATATTATACCCTAGCATCCCTGCTCCAAGTTGCATTGCCAAATTTCATGGATAACGAAGATTTTTTTCTTCCTCATCTCCAAGAGGGTGATAACCATTTATCTCTAACCAGATCTATGATATCACTCCTCCAAGAGGTGAGGTATCCTATACTACTATTTAAATGTCTATACTTAGCATATCCATCCTTCAAACCCTTCCCTTCCCATATCTTATTTACATGGTGTGTGCCTACATGTTTAATCAGAAGCATCTAGAGTTTGCACTTGTGAGACTCTATGTGATCAAATTATTAGCATGAGCAAGATAATTATAGAATTACAAAATCAGAGTCAGTTGCTACATGAAAATATTATAGTATTGGAAAATTAGTTTATAAAACAAAAGCCTTCAGGGTGCACTAGTGTCAATCGTGTATATGCATCTTCACCTAGTCAATTTGTGGCAATTAATGGTACATATCAAAATAAGAAATCACAATAAAGTGCATCTACAACTAGTGATTCAAAAATTATTCAAAGATTAAATAAAATTTAAAGTGAGATTTTAAGGCACATGATTCAAACTAAGTTGATCAAAATACCTCCTCTACATCCAATAAGGAGATCCATATATTATTGTGTATACCATAAAATGCATGGTCATCACATAAATTCATGTTTGGTATTGAAAAATCATATACAACACATCATTAATAACGAGGAACTTGATCAAGATAAATTAGTTAAGCAATTTGTAGCTCCAAGAAATTGAATGGAACTACCAGTGTTTGGTAGGGTGTTAAAGCAAACCACTAAGAGGTTAGAAGGCTCAGGATTTCTATGGGATATAAGAGATCTATAGTGGCTCTCTAGTTTGTCAACTTACACTAGGCTATAGACAAACTTGTAATCTAGGTTGGAGCTAGTATGAACAAGCACACAAAGTACGTAGGCACCTCTATCAGATCTAACCACAATAAAGCAAGTAGCCAAGACTAGGCTATTGATTGTATAAATAAAGTGAAAACAACAATACCAAATGGAGAGAGATAAAAATTGAAATGCAAATATAGGAGCTAAGTCACTTTGAGGCCAGGTTAAAGATGTTTTAAATAATAAAGACATTTTTAAGAAAGGGTTCAAAAACATGCCTATTCTAGATTTGAGATATCTTTCCAAATCAATACTACTATTCTCTATAAATGCAATGTTCTAGTTCAACAAGAGAGGGACGTTATTTAAGCTAGTTGTCTAGTTCACTTTAAGCATGTAGAGTCCTACTATGTAATAAAAATGTTTTCAATACAAGCATAACATGTAAGATAAATATTTCAATCAATGAAGATATATTATAACCATATATGAATGCATAAACTTTAGACACTATTCTAAACAATGCACAAAATAACTAAATCACCAAAAAAAACCAAACCCTAGCATATATACCACACAAAATAATGGAGTTACAGTTTGCATAGCAAAGTGCCCTCAGATCAAGGTCAAAGAAGATGTGCAGATGTTCTACCAATTGGGAATCCAAGCTAGGAAACAATGTAGGAGGAAGACCAAACTATATGCAAGCTGAAGTCCAAACCAAAAGCCAAGAGCAAAGGAGGAGGTGAAGTCAGAACTTGTAATGGTGTAATAGCCCAACCAAGTGAACAAATTAGGTGCAACACTAAATGTAAAAGTTGGAATCAAGCCATAAGGAATTAGGAATAATTGAGAGCAACAATGGAGTCTCCAAGTAAATGTGTAACAACATATGGGATCCTCTATCACCAATCAAGCTCAAGAGTGCTAAGAATGAATCAAGAGAGATTCAAGAAGGCATGAGAGTCAAGACAAGGAAAAAGAATCAAGATAGAGTCTAGAGAGTGAAGGGGAGGCTCAAATGAATGAGAATGAGGCATATATCCCAACCCCAATCTGCTAAAACACCTAAAACTAGTTGGTTTTGATCGTTTAACTCTAAATAGGTACTTTTGCATGCTTTTTGCCTAGGACATGGCATTTGTGAAGGAAACATGTAGCCTAGGCTATGGGTTTTCTTCACACAAGTCATGACCTGGGTCAAACAAGGGCCTAAGCTAGTCAACAGGCTCCCAAAAGGCCTTAGGTGGTCTTTACAAGGCATATCTTGCGTGCGAAAGGGCCAAGATAGACTAAGGATATATGGAGGGTAAGAATATGATGTAGGAGAGGTCTAAGTAGATAGTAGATGTTTTAAAATGGGATAACCAAAGTTGGTAGTCTGTACATGAGTCAATGTGTAATCATAGGGAGGAGTAGGGTCACAGTAATTAAAATTACATATGCCCTTGAGGTACAAGCAATTGGTGTTTGAATGAACAAGGAGTATTATGCAGTACCTGGAAACCACACCAAAGCAAAGGAAAGAAAGAACTAAAAATATAAAAGGAAACATTACCTACACTTATCATATAAGGATGGTGGTGGAAGAAGTTGATGGCATAATCCATGGGTGAGAGTACAAATGTTGTGTAATCCAAAATCCAATTCTAGCTCTAGCTTTGATTATTATAAAGAAAGGATGCAAGTGATATCAAATCAAATCATACTATCAAGAATGACATTCACTAGGGCATCAACCCTAGTGTTCTCCTTGTGAGGGACATGGGTGAACTAGACATCATTTAAGAAAGAGAGTAAATCACATACCACCTCAAAGAGGTGGAGAAACTCAGAGCTAAGGATGGCCCAGACACTAGTCAGTTAAGACACGACTAAGAGTGATTCAAAAAATAATTGCACATAGCACGTGCCTAACTCATAGGAATCAATCAAGGTGCCAATGATTGTGTGATACTCGATGATATTATTTATCTCACTAGTAAGGAAGAAACCAACTACAACAAGCTCATGGCCCCATTGATTATTGATAACCCAAACCACAACTGTTAGTCCTAGGTTATCCTGACTACCACCATCATTATGAATTGCCACTAAGAGGTACACCATGATGGGGGTCAAGAATGCAAGACTAATAACTGCCAAAAGGCAATCTCAAAGTGAAGTGATGTAAGCAATTTGTATGAGGGAAATAAAAAATGAAACCAAGACACAATCTTAGTGTTTGACCAACACTGACCATGGTGAGAGGTGACTAGGGAAAGTGGGGGGAAGTTTGGAGAAGATGAAGACCACTCAACAAGATTAGAATAAGTCCTAAACCACCACAACTAGATAATAACCCTACTTGTAATGATGGCAAATAAGAGAGAGGGATTTCAAATAAATTGACTACAAAAAATTAAAGAAACAACTAACTAAAAGAAACATAGTAAGTAACTTCTATCCTTAAATTCCCAAGAGATAGGTCACAGGTCCAAGATGTTGAAAGAGACCCAAAAGGGGTCTCAAGAACCAAAATAGGCCAAAGGAAGCCTTTAATTAAAAAATAGAGGCTGCCAAGTGCTCAGAATGTGCCAAAACCTCCATCTTAACACCTAAAAAGGGCCCACAAAAAGCAAGAAAAGGGTTAAAAAGAGGAAAAAGAGAGAAAAGAGGTCATTTTCACTCTTGTTTTCACTTTTAGAGAGCCAAAGGAGAGCCCATGAACAACTACAACTCAAGTGAAGTAAATGAGAACATCATAGATGCACATGATGGTTTGAGTAAGCTCTATGAACATTTTTTTTTCAATTTTATTCATTTTTGGGGGGTTTGGAAGGTCCTAGATGCATTTTGACTCATTATAAATGATTCAATATGTGAATCAGATGAAACAAGGACTCAAAACAATGGGTTAGGTGAGCTAGAGAGAACGAGACCCACGGGAGCTCAAACTATGGCCCGTGGGGCAAGAAAGAGGGAACCCTAAGACTCCCTAGGGTGTCTCAATACAAGCCATGACTTTTCCTAGAAAACCATAGCCTGGGATATGGAAGCCCTAAAATAGGCCCCAGGGAGCCCAGGAGGTCCTACAAGGGGCCAAAATAGGAAGGAAGAAAGAAAAATAAGCTAGATAGATGAAAATAATCATTTTTTTTCTTATTCTTGCTCATTTTTCAGCCTGTAAACTAATCTAGTTACTTATTTGCTTACTTGTGCAGACACAAAGAGGAGTTAACATACCATAGAAGGGAGGACTTTCACAGGTGAGAGAGTAGCCAACATAGTGAGATGGGTTATGTGAGGTGACCAACTGAGAGAGAGTCCCAGCATGGTTGGTCGAGGAGGCCGATGTTTTACCTATGGTAGATTAGGATCACTTGTGGAGTGAAAGACTTTGGAAACTAGTACATATGCCCTCATTGCATTGCTTTAGGGACTCAATGAATGTGTTGGTGATTAGATGGGTACCAAAGAGGCATGTGTTCTATTTAGGGCCTAAGCTAGAGGTCATTCTCAGTATTAAGGACATGTACCAACTTTATGGGGTGGAGCCAATAGATAGAGAGATCGAGCTATCACCAGTGCAAGATATAACAATAATAGAGCTCTACTTTTTGGGACTCCACCCTCAGTAGAACAACCATGGAGTGCAAATCACATAGTTTTCATCGAGGGTACCCAATCTTAGGATAGTGATAGTAGGGACTATGGTCGAGAGGCTCTACATCGATTAGATTATAAGATGATTACCACTCTCATGGATAGGAGTTGTCTAATACATGAAGGGCGGATAAATATATGTCTAGGGCCATTATATCATAGGTGGATTGTAATAGTAGCTAGATCACATCTGGCATACAAGGTAAACTAGATTGACATATCCCAACTTACTCATGTCCTGGGCTTATGAGAGGCTCCCACTGACATGACTGAGGACATCATATGGTAGTGAGGTGTACCCTACACTAGAGGAGGGCATGGCATGGGTTGGATGGTTCATAGATAGGGCAGGGCCTGTACAAACCACCTTGGATCCAAATATAGTGGATAGTTACATCTATGATCCCTACATGTCTATAGCATGGCCAAAGGATGTCAGGGTAGATCCTTACTTGGAATGGGAAGAGCTCTGAGGTCTATAAGGGTCATACCATCATCTAAGGAGATAAGCTCTAGCAGGGCAGGAGAGATGAGCACAACCTAGGCTAATTAAGGTTGAGTTTAGGAGGTAACCAAGATAGAGAAAAGGGGTTGATGATGGAGAGAGGCCACCATGATGAGGACCATTGCCACTAGGTGGAGTATGACCTATAAGAGGGCCATAGAGGCCATCAGTGTTACCAAGTAAGACAAGTGTATTTGTTAGATATCACATTATCTTTGTATTCATCCTTAGCAAGAGCTAATATGTGACTAATACATATGCTTTATGTGTGTGTAGGAGACTAACCTTGCTAGATTGGATCCTAGGTAGACCTATTACTAAGGGAGTTATTACCTAATGTGATGGTGATACCCATGACAAAATAGGTGCCACATCTACCAGTGAGGGTAGAGCCACATACTCACTTATAGTAGGTGGGTGTATGAGCCTCACTTAAGCTAGTAAGGACATGACACCAGATACCACAACTAAAGGTAAAGTCAACACAACATGAGGTGTCTATGGTAAACTAGAGGGTGGCTATAGTGGAGGCTAGTGTATGATTGGCTAGAGTCGAGGCCAAGATTGATAAGCTATGGGTTGAGCTAGATTGAGAGTAGACCATAGGAGTTGAGGCAAATAACATGAGGGCAGACTGGCTGGCTACACTAGAGGAGATTGTAGCTTGACTAATCAAGATCTAGAGATTGATATCTCTACTTAGAACTTGAATACCATAGATAGTGCCTAGTCATAGGTTGACTGGGGTATGCATATGTATCCATGATTATGGTAGTTTTTGGGGACTGTGAGCCCAGGTTGACGACAAGCTATGTGATGTACCTAGAGAAAAATATGTATTTTTATGATATATATATAGTGGTTTTCTTATTATTAGCACATGTGTTTATATGATTTTGTGTGTGATGTGTATATTTCATTTGGTATAGACTTCTAGATACATGTGATTAGATAGTAGGAACTACTAATAAAGAACCCATGTGCTCACACATATACCAACAACACAAAGGTTAGTGGTGCAAGAAGAGAGGAAAGGCTCATCATACCACCATAAGAAACTTTCCAAGAGGACCACACAGTCCTTAGACATGAAATGTCTTGAGGTGGAACCCATTGATCAGGTGCAATAGGGGATCACCTTCGAGGGTCAGGAAACAAAAATCCCCATTCTCTAAAGAGGTGGTGATAACAAAGGGGCCAAACTATTTATGTGTAATTTTTACCTTCTTATAGTGTTCCTTATAAAAAATGATGACCGTATCACCTACTTTAAATTAACGAGGGTGCACCAACTTCTTGAATTGGTAGTATTGATGGTGATGGTAAGCATGATTATACTCAAGAGTGGTCAAACGTCACTCATTTTATTACTCAAGCTTGGTGAGGTAAACATCATGTTCTTCCTCATAGAAAAGAGACCTAATGTCTTAACCCATAGTGAAAGGATTAAGACCTCAAAGGAAAAATAACCTCCAATACATACATGAGAGAGTATGGGGTTGCCTCTGTGGTCATTCAAAAACTAGTCTGATAGGCCCAAAGGGTAGGATAAAGCATGAGATGCCAATCCCTCTTGGACTAGGTGATTGTATAGAGAAGCATCTTCTTCAAGTTTTTATTTGAAGACTCTTCTTGCCCATTTCCCTAGGGGTAATGGGTAGAGGAGAAGTAAAGCTTAAACCCATAACATTCAACAAGCTCATGCATCTCAAGGCTTTGGAAGCCTGGGCCATTATCTACTGTAATCATGGTGAGAACCCCAAACCTACAAATAATTTGGTTTAATACAAACTTGGTGATGATCTTCCCATAGATGCTACTAAGAGGCATGGCTTCAACCCACTTCATGAAATAGTCAGTGGTGGTGATAAACCAATAATGGCCATCAGAACAGGTAGGTTGAAATTCATTGATAATGTTGAGAGCCCAAACCAAGAAAGTCTAAGGGGTAAAAATAGAGTGTAAGAGGTTATCTAGGGCATTAATAACATCCTTGATGATTTAGCACATCTTACCCTTCTTGACATATTAGACTGCATCCTTATCAAGAGTGGGCCAGTAGTAGCCCATCCTGTTAATACATTGAGCGATGACTTGCCTTCTCAGGTGGCCACCATAAACACTCCCATGAGACTCTTCAAGCATGAGAGGGATATCCTCAAGGGTGAGGCACTACATCAACACACCATTGAGACCCCTCTTAAACAAGATGTTGTGAATAATGACATATTAGATGACAATCTTATGAATCTGATAACATTAGTGTGAAGAAGCGATGATGGGATAAGATTGGTCATTAAGGTAATAGACAATGTCCCAATATCAATCATACTCAGAGACCTCAACATAGTTGATCGAGTAGACCATCTCATTAGGAAAGGCATTATCAACTAGTTTCATGTTAGGGTTTGGTAGTGGGCTCTCACCGAGTTGGTCAGCCACAACTAAGCCCTTGGTGGACTTTTGGTAAATGATAAAGAGGTTAAACTCTTGAAGAAGCATGATTTACCTCATAATTCTACCAGCAAGATATGTCTTTTTGAGCAAGTAGTAAATTGGATCAGATTGGACAATCACATTGGTAGTCTGGCCTAACATATAATGTCTTAACATATATCAAAGATGAGGGAGAGGCACTAACTCTCAATAAGAGAATAGTTGATTTCAAGGCCAACCAACATATGAGAGATGTATTAAACAACTCTCTCCCTGTTGATGTCATCCTTTTAGCACAACATGCCCCTAATGGAAGGATCAGTGACAGAGGTATATAAGATGAACTCACACCCTTCAATAGGTGTCATTACGATAAGAGGACTATGAATCACTCACTTTAATTCCTTGAAAGCCACTTAGAATTTAGTAAATCACAAGAACATAGTGTCTTTGCACAAGAGACGTCTTAGGGGTATGAATTTGTGAGCATACTCCTCAAGGAAACACATGATAAAGTTGAGTCTTCCTAGGAAGCACTACAACTGGATGAGGTTATGTAGGGGAGGCATCTCAAGGATCACCTTAATATTATCAACACCTACTTCAATTCCCCTTTGTGAAATGAGAATGTTGAGAAGCTTTTTAGTGGAGACATTGAAAATGCACTTATTAGGGTTGAGACTAATGTCATACTCTCAAAGATACTCAAAGATGATCCTGAGGTCTTGCACATGTTTGTCCTGATTATGGGATTTGCTAAGGAGGTCATCAACATATTACTCAATGATCTTATGGATAAGGTTATGGAAAACATGGGTCATAACATGTTGATACATGGACTCGATGTTCTTTAGACCAAAAAGCATAATGGTGTAGTAGAAGGTACCCCATGGGGTAGTGAATGTCATCTTGTGTTAGTTTTTGGGTGCAATCTAGATTTAGTTATACCCAGAGAAACCATCCATAAGTGACATGATCTCAAAACTAGTGGTGGAATCAATAATTTTGTTTATCAAAGGAGTAGAAAATTTATCCTTTGGGTAGGCCATATTGAGATCTTGAAAGTCGATGCAAATCTAAATATATCCATTTTTATTGAGAATGGAAATAATGTTGGAAATCCATTGAAGGTAGTCATCAACTTGGATAAATCCAACTTGAATGAGTTTCTCAATCTCTTCTTTGACCAGTTGGGATACTTTAAGAGCCATTGTCCATTGCTTTTGGTGAACGATTCAGATCCCATTATCCATAATGAGACTATGGATAACTATGTATAGATCCATGCCTTTCATATCAACATATTCTAAAGCAAATACATCTAAAAATTCACGTAAGAAGGTAACCAAAATGTCTCATTCCTCTAGAGTAAGGCTAGCACTGATCTTGATGATCTTATGCCTTGTTAAAGTACCAAGGTTGAAATCTATGGATCCTTCAATGTCCAAAGTGTTGCCTTCCTTGAAACACTCAAGTATGGGAGGGAGTGACTCATCTAACACTTCAGGTTCAACCACTAAGACATTCATCATAAGAAGGCCTGGGATTGGTCCATCTGTGAGAGAAATATCCAAACCAAGATGATCAAGAGGATAATGATACTTATGGCAAGCTTGATGAGCTCAGTCTAAGCCTTTCTCTCCTTTAATAGGTTGCATGTTGTAACATAAATGAAATAACACTCAAGATCAGACTTAGCCACTCTAGTGTTCTCAGTGGGAGATTCATAGAGAGGGTCTATACTTTGATGGGAAAAGCATGATAAAAGGGGGAGCTCAACATCCAAGGAAACATCATGGAAGAGGTCTTCAAAAAGAGATGAGCTAGTCTGGCATCGTAGAGTGGAAGAGAGAGTCAGCTGACATGTGCCAGACTCTAAGGAAATGAATGTTGATCGGTACTTATGTAGATCAAAACATTCATCCTTGAAGAAATGAGACTACAAAATAAGGGGTGTATGAGAATATATAGGCCCCATGAGGAGACAACCAAAGCCTCGCCTGAGGGCTTTGTCTTTATGTAGAGCAATGTTTAGGGATCTAGGTTAGCCACTAAGGTATGAACCTCACCTTCATCCATAAACTAAACCATGTGAATTGTGGTTGACATGATGGTCTATATGGTAGTGGTTCAAATATGGCAAAGAATAATGTTGTATGAAAGATCAAGGTCTAACACACAAAACTCGATCTAGACTATCTTGGGGCCAAACTTGACCCAGGGCTTCACATTCCCCACTGGCGTAATTGTGTTATTTTTAAAACCAACATAGTTATCGAGAAAATCAGAGAGATTATTCTAATTGATCATGATCTCATTAAACACACATAGGGGCATGATATTCAATGTAGCTCCTTCATCGATGATGCACCGCTTAACATGAAAATCATCAACAAAAGTCTTGATATAGAGAGGGAACCAAGCCTTCTTTACTAAAATTGAAGAATTTTGAAAATTGGCTAGGTTAAAAAATAAGACGAGAGGATGAGGGTGCTCATGTGCATCAGATTTGAACAACACTTTCACATCATCATGTAGCAGACCCTCATGAGAGAAACCAAGCTCATCAAAGATGAGGCCCTTTTACTTAGGGCAAAGGTGAAGAAGGTACCAAATGTAGATCCTAGCCAAGAGGCCATGTAACTCTTCTATGATGGAGTAAGGATGATATCTATCCTAAGGAGGGATATTACACCTAAGGTCAAATATGACCTTAAGATTCCCTACCCTCCTGGGTTGGATAGGAGGTCCAGCACCACTAGTCTCTCCAACAAGGTCAATGGCTCGATTGGAACATGTGTTGACAAAGCACTCATACCTAGGAAAGGCTATGCCAATAGAAACAATAAACTTACTACTCTCATGCTTGGCTTTCCTTCTCGGGTTAGCCTGGGAGGAGGAATCATAAGAGGTGAAAGAGTAAGAAGGAGAACATGGTACCTTAGCCTTTTATTTCTTCTTTTCCTTATCCTAGTTAGGCAAGGCAATTTGAAAACATCTAAATTATGGTTGGGTTCCACAAGAGAACTCTCTAACGATGGTGAGGCTTTCCCACCAGACTTTTGGGTGATATAATTGGCATCATCATACCCCTTCATCTGATGGAAATTAAAAAACTTGGTCAGGTCGTAAGGAAACACCATCCATTATATTACTATGCTTGATTTAGAAACCTTTTTTTCAGCTGGCTTCTTCCTCAAAGTATTTACCTTATGACTATCCTTCTTGTCCTTCTTCTTGGGAGGAGAATTAGTGACACCATCACTAGTCATATTTCAATTATGATTGCATGAAGATGATGAATTTTGTGAAAGTACAGGCCACATGGCCACATGTACCTCAAACACTTTGATCTTCAGACACTCATTATCAGCTTCATCATAAGAGGTAGGTTCACACTTGAAGACCTCAAGGTGAACCTCTTGCCTCAATGCTCGCATGAACATATCATAAAGTTGGTCATCTAAGAACCTAGTCTTGCACTTATGAACAACTGAATGTGATCTACACACAAAATCAAAGTTCAACTCACCCTTTGCTTGTGTTGTGGAGGTGAGTGACTAGATGTTGAGGTTAAAAGGTCTAGAAATATCAAAATATTGGAGGAAGTCATTCAAGAGATAAAAACTAGAGAGAGAATCTGGAGGTAGATTCTAAAACTAAACCAGAGCTTTTACTCATAGAGAATAAGCAAAGAACTTCATGATCATGCCTTTATTCTATTCCCAATCCATACACACCATCATGAATGTTGTAATATGCTCCATGAGGTTGGATTCACTTGTCTCATTGAACTTAGGTAGTTTAGGGATAGGAGTAAAAAGGGAAATAACACACACCCAAGGGGCTAGAGGATTTCAATGAAGATCCTCATAATCATGGTTGATATCTGGTTGGTGATGAACTCCGAGAGGGGGTTCATGATGGTGATGATGTTACCTATGCCCATAGGCATCACCATGACCCTACCCATGGAGAGGATGATTTTGGGGTGGCTCATGATAGGAAGGATGATCATGATGTAAATCATCTCTACCATGTGGTGGAGAATGGCCATGGTAAGTGTGATGGTCCCCACAAGGATGATGAGAAGATGTGGCATACTCATGGAAATGATTATGATGGCCAAAATCTCCACATTGTTGATCACGTGACATCAGATGAGGGTTAATCGATAGGTGTTGATGCTTCAAATAGGCCTCCCATGGATCTTTAATCCATAGATGATGACCTAGATAATCATGCTCATTAAAAACTCTAAAGGAAGGACTAGGAGGATGGGAGGACCCCTCATGATGGGGATACATCATTGAGTTGGAGTACCTATGAACCATAACATGGATATGAGGATGTTCTTGCTCTAGAGTCTCCAACTTGGAAAGAGGCAGGGAACTCATGCAAGAACTGGTTGAGGCACTCAAAACTGAGTGGGTATGAGCTCTATTTATAGAGGAAGCATGCTACTAACTCCTAGGGGGATAAGGATGCATGTGATTCACCTAAATATGTCTACAATAATCATTAATGATCACATGTAACTCATCCAATCCTAGATGTACAAAGGGATCCTCATCACTTTAAATGGGTGAATGAGGTGTGACGTGAAACTAAGATGAAACATCCTTAGCTAAATGAAGCTTAGACTAGTTAAAAGGAGACCAAATTCATTTGTTATAGTCCTACCAATCTTGTTTCCTTTTAAAAATGAGAGGGTATAGACTATTGTGTTAGGTCAAGGGAAGCTCTTAGATCCTACGTTGTCTATGGCATTATATTGAAAGCACATCTTGTTCATGAGTGAGCTCAGGGATGAGACCTTGAATCCACTAGGATTGGCATCCCAAGGGTGGGAGATCAGCCATGGATGCAATGAAGTAAGAGCAACATGAAATATAATAGAAAAGGTAAACTAATGAAGAAAAAACAAGGAGAATGACATAGAACCAAAGTAGGAGAAAATAACTAAGGTGAGAGTTAAAACACAACTAAAAACAAAGCCTAATAGTTAACAAAAGGGAGTTGGCTAAGATAGTTATAAATGAGATAGAACTAATGTGAAACCATATGTGAGGTCCCACTGGGCATGTTATAATGTAGCTCCAAGAATCTGAATAGAACCAGTGTTTAACAGGGTGTTAAAGTAAACCACTAAGAGGCTAGAAGGATCGAGGCTTCTATGGGCTACATGAGGTCTATATTGGCTATTTGGTTTATTAGATAGTACCAAGCTATAGAAAAACTTCTAAACCAATGCTTGGGGTTAGTACAAACAAGTGCACAAAATATGTAGGCACCTCTAGTATATCTGACCACATTAAATCAAGTAACTAAGACTAGGCTATTGATTGCATAAATAAAGTGAAAACAACAATACCAAATGGAGAGAGATAATAACTGAAACGTAAATCTAGAAGCTAAGGCAACTTTGAGGCCAAGTGAAATATGTTTTAATCAATAAAGATGTTTTCGAGAAAGGGTTTAAGAGCATTTATATTCTATATTTGAGCTATCTTTCCAAAACAATATTATTATTCTCTAACAATGCAATGTTCTAGTTTAGCAAGAGAGGGAGATTGTTTAAGCCACTTATCTAGTTCATTTTAAGAATATAGAGTCCTACTATGTAATAGAAATGTTTCCAATGCAAGTATAACATGTAATGGTAAATATGTCAATTAATGAATAAATCTTGTAACCACATATGAATGCATAAACTTCAGACACTATTCTAAACAATGCACAAAACAACTAAATCATTGAAACAAATCAAGCCCTAACATATATACCACACAAAACAATGGAGTTTCACTTTAAATAGTAAAGTGCCCTTAGCTCAAGCTTAAAGCATATGTGTAGATTTTCTACCAACGGGGAATCCAAGCTAGGAAGCAATGTAGGAGGAAAACTAAGCTATGTGCAAGCTGAAGTCCAAACAAAAGCCAAGAGCAAAGGAGGAGGTGAAGTGAGAACTTGAAATGGTGTAAGAGCACTAACCAAGTGCACAAATCAGGTGTAATGCCAAATGTAGAAGCTAAAATCAAGCCACAAGGAAGTAGGAATAATTGAGAGCAGCAATGGAGTCTCCAAGCAAATATGTAGTAGCATATGGGATCCTTTGTCACCAATAAAGCTCAAGAGTGCCAAGAATGAATTAAGAGAGATTAAAGAAGGAATGAGAGTCAAGAGAGGAAAGAATAATCAAGAGAAAATTTGGAGAGTCAATGGAGAGGCTCAAATGAATAAGAATGAGGCATATATCCCAACCCCAATCTACCAAAAGACCTAAAACTAGACATTTTTTACCATTTGACTCCAAATAGGCAATTTTGCATGCATTCTGCCTAGGTCATGGCCTAGGCCATGGATTTTGTGAAAGAAACATGCAGCTTAGGCTACAGGTTTCCTTCACACAAGCCATGACCTGGGTAAAACAAGGGCCTAGGCTGGTCAACAGGCTCCCAAAAGGCCCTGGGGGGTCTCTAGAGGGCCTATCTTACGTGCAAAAAGGTCAAGATGGACAAAGGATGTATAGAGGATGAGAATATGATGTGCGAGAGGTCCAAGTAGGTGGTGAATGTCTCAAAGTGGGATAACTAGGGTCATTAGTTTGCACATGAGTTGATGTGTAATCATAGGGAAGAGTAGGGTCACATAAAGTATGATTACACAATCCATAGTGATATAGGAACATATTCAAAAAGGGTCAGATTTAGAAATAGTATAAAAGTGGTTACCAAAACATAACTCAGAACAACAAAAGTTCACAAAGCAAAATTAGAACAAGAAATAGTAGAACAAGCACAAGTAAAGCAAGTAAAGGATACAAATATACCTCTCCAAAATGAGGTCCCACTTTCCAAATAGTATGGGTTTGGTCAAAATTATCTACAACAATTTGATTATCAAGGTCAAGGGTTGGGCTAACATGTTTGAGGCATCATTACTCCTATTCTAGTAGTTGCTAATGTTGGTCAATGAGGCTTGGGATTTATTGAACATCCAAAGGCAAATCATTCACATATATAGTTTACCAAGGCAAAATATTGAGATACATAGGAAATTTTACAAAAAGAGCAAGAGCTTCAGTTGTAAAGTCAAAATCATGCTAAGCCAACAAGCATTCTCAAAAGAACAAGAGCTTGAGTTGTAAATTCAAAATCATGCTAAGCCAACAAGCAATCACAAAAGAGCCCCCAAAGCACCATATGCCTACAATAAGCATAATTTCAAAGGGCAAAATCATAAGATATATTACAAAGCATAATTCAAAAAGGTCAACTCCACAATATGAGGCAATTCCATATGCTCATATAACTATAACAAAATTCAGCAATAACACTCCATTGGTTAAAAATCAAGATGATAATGACGAGTGGAACAACCCAAGTTATTATGATTATTATGATACTAATAATAAACAATACTTAGAATCATTCTACAACTCAATTCAACTACAACACATCGATCACACTGTACGAGAGGTTACCATTCCTATATTTGACATGGACCACATTGATAGTGAGTCTCCTATGAGACTCATTGGTTAGTATTTTCCTCACTACTTGTTCATAGATTCATTCATTCTTGTTCCTTTTATATACTTCCATTTTCATGTTACTTATACATGCTTTATATCCACAAAACACAAAAACAAAATAATATGTCAAAAACACAAAAGCATTCAAAAAATTTATTAGAAAATGCAAATTATAGATTGTATGCAGTGCCATATTTACATCTCTTATACTTTATAGGTACTACATATGCTAGCTATCTTAGTATAGTTGGTTTTTATCATACATACATGCTTCACTTGTTTTTGTTGAGTGTTTGTAGATACTTACAAGACCCAGGTCTACTACATAGAACTAAATTTGTTATTATCAACCCACCAAGGGCATATACATAGATACATGGGTTCCTTATTTGATACATTCACCCATTTGGGGGAATCTTATACATATTTTCAATTGCTAGATTACATATTTCTAAACTCTACATCATAGATTTAGCATTGTTATATCTTGATGTTGATCATCCTATACCTACTAAGATTTTTGTCGACTACTACTACTTTAGACTTAGCTTATGCACATTTTTTCTCTTACATAAATTTGTACCATGTGTTCATACATACTTTCATTTAAATATTTCCTAGTTTAAACTTGATTGTCTCTATGCTTTTACATATATTCAAGGGCAATTGAATATGCCATTTCTCTGTGACTCTACGCCAACTTCTTTTCATTGTATGTATGCTTTGGACATGTGCCCATGTCCTTATGCATGTTTTCTTAATTATGTATGTGTATATTTAAACATGTCATTCCATGTGTTTCTAAGCCAACTTCTTGTTTACATACGTGGACATTTAAACATGTCCTTGTATGTCTTGTTCTCTCAGATTTAGTGACATGTGCCCATGTCCCTTGTATAGTGGCACCTTGGTCTTATTTACTTGACTCATATGTGTTTTATGTATGCTATCATGTATGAATCATGGCCATGACACTTGTCTCTTTTTTTTTGTGAACTCTAGTTTTAGATGCCATGAGGGACCTCATGCATCTCCCCTTCCTAATTGGGTGCCTTGATGGACATCATGCCCCACTCCCTAGGTAGTTACTTAGTTTATTACTTATATTTATTATTTATATACATTTTTATATCTATCTTGACAATGAACAAGATGCATCCACGATTGGCATATTGGAAAGTTATGGTACCTTATGTTTGTAATGGTTTATAGGTGTATAATGCTTCCATTTTTTTAATGGCTTAATATAACTTGGTAAGGATGTCATAATTTCTTAGTTAAACTTTTTAATATTGTCAATATAAAATGAAGGGCAAGATGAATTATCTCCCTTAATAATGGAAATATTATTTGTAAATGGAGGAATTGGAGGGGTTTTGATCAATGAACTTGAAACAACATCCCCTTTATTAATGATTTATAAATCCTCCATGATTTCCTTATGGAGTTGGTAGAAATTGTCATGATCAAACAAAAGTACCTTATCTCCATGGGGGATCAATTTTGGTATAGAAGGCAAGGGCATGTGCTTTGGATCCTCATTGGGATGGATCACATCATGTATTGAAAGGATGGGAGCATGGACTTGATTAGAGGGATAGAAGTTACCACCATTCAAAGCTTTTATACTGTTTGCCTTAGCACTTAGAGGAATGCAAGAGTAATGGATTTTGATCCCTACTTGGAGAGATTGTTAAAGGGTTTCATAATCATAACAATCAAAGAAATCAATTTCATCCATGATAAAAGAGAAAAAGAACACAAATATTAGGACAAGGTAGGAGATAAGCATATACAAGAGAATGCTTATGCAACAATTATGTTTAAGAGAATGCTTATGTAACAATGATGTTCAAAGGTTGGGTTTTACAAATGTTTAACCCTAATCTAGATTGTGTAATCCTACTTGGGTAGATAGTGTTAAGGATATAAAAATGATAGGGCACAATAATGAATATCATATCTACAACATACCAATTAATGTGCTAAACTTAGATATACCATATGCTTAATTTATTAAATTAAGATAGACTATTAATGGAAAGTACAACCATGTTAGATATAGAAATGACATAAAAGAGATTACTTAGTTGGTTATAATTCTAATTCAATGCTATATCTAGTACAAGTAGAAAGTAGGTAGGAAGATAGTTTTGAATTTGTCTTCAGATTCTAGATTTAGTGTCTCTAGCTCTCTAGACACTTGCATCAGCCTGGGATAATTCCATCAATGCTAGTGTCTCAGTTTGATGCTAGTGTCCTATACAAAATATTTACTAAAATAATATGTGACCACTTGGATGCTTTTGGGTTTGGCTTAGAATTTACTTTGGTACAATCAAATCTGGGTCATGGACTGTCACTCCCGGTGAAATGGTAAAACCCTAGATTTTCATCTTCAATGTGACCTTAGGGGAAAACAAGTTAGTGGGCACATGGTGTTGAGTTGGCCCACAATTACCCCATTGTAAAGGTGTTGCCTACATATCCAATACTCCAAAAAAGGGCATCAGACTCATGTAATTCTCCCCTACATGTTGGCTTGTGTGTGAATCATGTAATGTGTGTAAAACAAGTACAATAGTGACCTCGCTTGCAACTTAACATATATGACCTTATGACTACTCCTTTAGTACTTTAGACCTATAGCTAGGATATTCTTTTGATTGATATCATAATAGGGTAGAATATGAAAGCTTTTGGTAACTTGAGTGCTCTTTTGGTCTAATTGTTATGTGAGGAATGAATGAGGGTTGATATTATATTTATACCAATCCTCTCGAAAGATAACTTACATTAAAACACTTAGATTAAACATTATGATATATTTCATTTGTAAATTGGATGACTTTAGGGCACTATACACTTACATTAGGTCAGGACAATAACATTAATGTTATTATTTGTCTTGAACGTTAGTGTCTAGGGAGAAGGACAATAGACGCATGCTTAGAACTTGCAGAGGTATAAGATAAGTACATTTTAAGCCTTCTAGGAAATATGGGATGTATATATCATCAATATAAGGTTGGTTGAACTAAGAATAGGTAGAGGTGCACAAGATAGAGTAGATGTGAGGATTACATAAGCAAGGCATGTGTAAAACTAAAAAGAATAACCAAGGTCTGAGTTTTTCAAGTGTACAAGACTGAGGTTCTACATAATAAAAAAAATCATCTACAAATAGGTACAAGTGGGTCACAAAGAATTAATTATTTCCATGCTTGTTGAATTCACATTCTCACCCTACAATGTTATGGCAATGTTGTTTCCTTACAAGTCCTTGATTTGAAGTGTTCTCTTTTTGCCTTTTAACATATCTTTTTGATGTATTATTGACACAAGAGAAATTGACATGACCACATCGATAATGTCTATTGTAGCTCTATTTTTCATTATTAGAATATCATAAATGTGCTTAAAATTGATGTGGTGCATTGGTATATGATATAACCTTTTAGGGTTTTACAAGTGTAATTCTTATTTTTGATTATAGGGTTGATATGTCTAAAGTAGTTACATAAATATGCAATAATTAAGTACTGATTTATTATGATTTTGACCTTGTTTGAATTTTTATAAATAGCAACAAATAGGGATAAATAGAGACTTATCTAAAAATTAACTATCATGGATGATTTAGGTTTTTAAATTTGAGATCTGGGTAGTAACCTATGTCATCAACAAGATTTTGGTAGTGCCTAGTTTGGACAATAACACAATCCATATGTAGTGTCCTTAATGTCCCCTTGGTAGGATTGTTCCTATTTTTTGGGAGTACCTGTGCCTGTGTTTGTATGTTTTATTCTTGCAAGACCAAAACTTGTAGCTTTGCATTATACCTGGAAAACCTTATTTGATGTGTAAGCCCTAATCTCCTTGCAAGCATGGCATTATGAATAATTGTGTGTGTGTGTTAGCAGGATGGACTGGACATCCTAAATACCCTCTTGTATAGAGAGTTGCCTACATAACATTACTCTGAAGAGGGATTAGATTTGATGTAGTTCTCCAACCTAATGCTTGATATATGTGCAAGTGAATACTAGAGTGAAAGTGGACTTGGATGCCTTGAATGTTCTTGAGCTTTGAAATGCTTGAATACTAGACTTAGGACTATTGTAGATGGTAGGATGTAGAAAGTAGGGTAGAATAGGGATTAAATACCTTGATTTTGCACAACTTTGTCTTTGGTTTGAATAAATTTTACATCTAATTTCCATCTAGTGAATAAAGGTGGATTAAACTTATATTTATAGGGTTTTGTTGCTTGTGTGGATAAGAAAATGAGCTTTGGCTGATCTTAGGAGGGTACATGTTTGAAAAAGTATCCATTATGAAGAGCTAGGGACAAGGATAATAACACTCATTTGGGAACACTAGTGCCATGTGGTTGCAATGTCCCAAATGTGGTGCTAATGTCCTTTTGGCAAACTGCTAAGAAATTTAGATTTGGATTCGAGATGATAGTTCTAGGACTATGTTATGACTGGTTGTAGGTGACTATGGTCTATTAAATGATTGGAAATGGAAGTCTAATGCTCAATAATAGGTCTATGGATAGCCTAGGGATAGGTTAACACAAGCAATACTCTTAGCATCCAATTACCACTTTTAGATGATAACATTTACCCCCCTTTATGCTACTAATGCAACAAAGTGAAATGATCAGTATAACAGAAAAAGAAGCATACCTAGACTTACCTTGAAAGTGACTCCCATGTATTTGGGTTTGAATATGTGAATCTTGGTCTACATATGTGGAACGTGATCCAAAGTAATGTCTTGCAATGAAACATACAAAAATTAGTCCTTATTTAAGAGATGATCAAAATCAAAAGACTATGCTAAAATGAAATAAATGAGTAAAGTTAAGTAAAGAGACAAAAGGAATGAATACACCTCATTGTGTACATGAACCTGGTGACAACCTCTGTGTGTGAATGTGCATAGTGATCATATCATTGAATAACTTTAATTGAGTTGATGGCTTGCTCAGTCTTCATATTGGTAGCTAAAAAATTCAATCTAATTTTGACCTCATCATTGCCCACCCCTACTTGGTGGATCCTGATCTCTATGAATATCTTGGATAAGACTGTAAGTGTGTCTAACCCTCTCATGTAGGTGGCTCAAGAACTTAATAAAACCATGAATCCATCATTTCCCCCTATGTGAATTAGATTCATCTATAACTAAACTATGTAAAATGTTGAAAGTACATATCTGAGTAAATCTAACTATGTTTTCAACTCTGTGACCACTTAGGTATATTAGGCAGATCTGGGCCACTCGAGAATGCCAACCACTATAGATGGAGTAAGGCGTGAATCTTATGATCACCTAGAATGTGATATTAAGTGCATATAATGTAGAGATTAACATGGAGTTTACCATTCCATCTAATTAACCTATTTGAAGCTAAGTATATGGAAACTATGTGTCGTGCACATGCCCCCAATCTAGTATCTGAGTATATTGAATTTGAATCAAGTATGTAATAGTTAAACATGTGTAACTGATTGAAATGTATGAGTGATCATGCCATACATAATGCCCCAAAATCTGAGCAACTAGTATGAATTTGAATTTAATTAACTAAATTTGAGCTAAATATGAACATAACTACCAAACCTATGACTACATTTATGCAAACCTATATTGTACCTGGTATACTAGTCTAAATGATCTAGATTGTCTTAAAGTTGGGGCTATTAAACAATATCACCCTATAGTGGATAGTAGTGCCTTGTGGTGCTAGTGTCCCAATCTAGGTGTTAATGACTGGTTGGTTTGATTTTTGTGTAAGATTTTTGTGTAATCTGAACTAACTGTTGAGTCTACATTTATTTTATGTCTACCCTAAGTCTGATACCTGAAATTGAGCCTATGTGCTATAATGTATCTATGAAAATCAATGTAGGAGCCTAATATTTGTGACAAACCACTATGAATTCCCCCTCTTTTGAGGGTAGTTGTGAAACTTGTATAAGAACTGGCCTCTAAAGAAGTAGCTCTACAAAATGTGTTAGCCAGAGCATGTGCATGATTTCTTAATATAATGTAGAAACATAACATCAAAATGTAAATGTATCTGAGCATAAGTAGAAAATGTAAGATGTATGTTATAATCTAACATTTCACAATGGTGTCAAGATAGATGTAAGTAATGTATATAGTAGCAAAATATGAGTAACTACTTAGGGGGGTGGGGCATGATGTCCATCAAGGCTCCCAACTAGGAAGGGTATATGCATGAGAGCTCTCATGGCATAAAAAACTAGTGTGTGTGTGTGTGTGTTTGTAATAAGTAAATATAATTTTCATGGTGTAGAAGCATAAAAATAAGCAGACATACAAACACATGAGACATGTAAAAGGTAGGTCAAGGGGCCACAATACAAGGGACATGGACAGATATCACTAAATCTAAGAATGGATACATACAAGGACATGTTCAAATGTCTACATATATAAATAAAAAGAAACTTGGCATAGAGACACATAGAAGGACATGTTCAAATATCCATATATAGAAGCATGAAATATCATACACAAGGGACATGGGAAAATATTTGAGGCATAAAAATAGAGATGTGGTGTAGAAGCCAAAGAACAATGGCATATTCAAATGCCCTCAAAGATGTAAGAAGCATAGGAACATAATCAAGTCTAATCTAGGAACTATAAATGAAAGCATGTATAACTATGTAATACAAATCTATGTAGATGCTAGGGTACATATATAATGAGTCTAACTAGTGATAGTCGATAAAAAATATAAGCAATGAGGAGCAATGATCAATATCAAGATAACTCAATACATAAAGTGGAATGCATAATGTGTAAAGATAAAACCTGGTTATAACAACTATGTAAGAGATGCCCCCAAGTGAGTAGATGTATCAATGTATAAACCTAGATCGATGTAAATTCCCCCAATGGGTAAATGGTAGCTAGTCTTGATTAGTGTAGTGGACTAGAGTCTTGTCTAGAATCTACAACCACTTGACAAGAATAAGTGAAACATACGTGTATGATAAAAATGACTATAATAGGATAAATAAAAACATGTAATATCTAACAAGTATTAGAACTATAAACATAATAATGCATACAATCTATAAAAAAATTATGTTTTTGAAATATTTGAATATTTTTGTATTTTGACATGTATATTATTTTTGTGTTTTTTGAATATAAGCTATGTACAAGCATATGAAAATAAACTATGTATAAGGAGTGAGAGAGAGAAGGAAGTGTATCCAAGGGAAAGAACCATACTAACCAATGAGTTTCATTAGAGGCTCACCATCACTGTGACCTGTGTTGAAGAGGGGAAGTATGATCATGCCTACAGTGTGAAAGGGCAATTGTGAGCCCATGATACAGTGTGTTTTATAATCTAAACTTGAAGCTGCCTAAGTAGTGATGATATGACATGGTGGCACTAATTATGATGCCCTATGAAATGTATAGGTCTTAAGAAACCATCTGGTAGAATTAAAAGCTATAGGTGTTGTAGGTGCCCTATGCTTAGAACCCCTAGACCCCAATATAATTGATCTCGATGTAAATTGAGAAGAGGAAGGTCCTCTAGAATCTATGATGTATCTCTGATGTAATGGTCTCTCTAGCAATGGTTTTTGAGGGAGAGTATGTGTGTGTAGACACCATAGAAGTAGACCTAGCATGCTCTAAGGACTTTATTGAACATAGTGATATATGCATAGGAGTTTTATTCTCTATTATAATTGATAATCATGCCATTTTGGGTAGTGGAACTAGAACTGTAACTAGTGTCTGTCTTGGAAGTGTGACTAGAATTTGTGTTGAAACTACCTATGAGATGGGAAGAGGATACTCATATGGGACACCCTCAATCTTAACCACCTAGTTATCATGTATATACTTGAGGCATCAATGTACTATAGATAGGATGTCTTGAAGCTACTGTAACCATATCCTACCCAATAATATGTTGAATATACCCACACTAGGTACTACTAGAACTCAAGTGGCTATGTGTGATGGTCTAACCTATAATAGAAGCATAATTTCTCCAATGGAGCTCTGAACATGGCCATTAAAAGTAATAATGACTGTATCTATAGGGAATATATCCCACTCTATGTAGCCCAAGTGTTATAAAAGTGTCATGGTACACATGCTTATGCTTGACTCCTTATCAACCATAACACTCTGAATAAGATAGTGGTTTATATATACTCATATGAAGAGTGCATGTAAATCTGTCATTGTCCACAATCTCCTACTCTGAAAAGGTGATAAGTGGTCTAGGTGGCACTGTAGTATGATACATACCCATGATGTTATGTAAGGTATGTGTCTCCTTTATAACTATGTGATAAGAAGCTGGTAGTGGATGAGACTAATATGTATAGTGAACACATAATGTGGCCCCTACCTCATTAGTTGTATGCTTTGGGAAAGGATTTGAAAATATATTAAGTGCCTTTGCCTTTGTCTGCTATTATTTTAGTTCCTTTGTGGGTGTTCGCACATCAATAATATTATCCTTAATGAGATCTTATATCTTGTGCTTCAAGATAATGCATGCATTTGAATCATAACTCTTTGGAAGAATTTGTGTCATATCAACCTCTTTAATGGGAGGGAGACATATGACATTGCATTCCAATAGTTGTAGAACTTGTGTTGGTGACTCGGGTAGATTAGTGAAGACTCTGTATTGAGGTGAAAATAAAACCAATCTAGGAGAAGGCTATGAATTTGTGTTGCCTATGGCCTTTTGATCACTTTTGTTTTTTGTGGCCCTGACTTTGTATGTAGGTTTGTTTTTACTCTTAATATTTGAATCTGATCTATTTATGTACTTGAGATTGCCCATTGCTAAGATCTTAACCTCACTTTCCTTAATTGTGTGGCACATATTAGTAAATATGGGAAACTTTTTTAATAATATAGCTTCGTGAAGTGTTAGTAATAGACCCTCTTTAAATATATCTTGAACCTCTCTATCTGCCATGAGGCTAGTGAATTTTGATAGTATTATCTTGTATCGTAGGACATAATCAACTATGGGCTCATTTGACTTTTGCTTTAACTGTGCCACTTATGCATATGATATCTTATCATTGATGTTTATAAAGAAGCATGCTCGGAACATATCTTCTAAAGGATTGAATGCTATGATAGATTGGTTTGGAAAATAATAGAACCATTGTAGGGCATAACCCTTGAGATTGCATGGAAATAGCTTCGTAAGAAGCCAATCATTAGACACATAGTCCAAACATGATGCATGAAAGGCTCTAAGATTATTCTCTAGGTCACCCTTACCATCATATAATGTGAGATTTGGTGCTACAAAACCACATGGCAAAAGAGTTACCAGAATGTGATATGCCAAAGGTGTATGCAAGAGAATATTGGAATCCAAGTCATGTGATGGCTTAATTTTTCCCTGATTAAGATGTAACACCTTGGATTGTCGAAAAAGAACTTGTTTCATAAGGGATTTTACATTTTAAGGTGAATAACTAGCCATAGGTGGTGTAGCTATCACTGATGTTTGAATAACAAGCTTGGGTTATGTTATCTGAGTTGGTTGAGTGGGTCCTATTAAAGGTGTAACAACATCATTAACTAGAGGGGTTGAAGATTGACCATTATTGTTCTTATTCTTGATTTACAAAATGGCCTATAAAATTTTTACATGATCATTGGATTGTTCCTAAATTATATCTCTAAAACCCTGTAATACCTCATCCTTAATCATAACTATATCATTATCATTAAGTGGAGGTAATGTGTCTTGCTCCTCAATATGGATCTGATCTTATTCTTGGTTATATTGTTCATCCTTAAATTAATTTTCATTCAATTCCATAGAATTAGGGTGTGAAGGATTCATATCTAGAGTTGTAATAGGTTCCTTGTCCTTGTGTAGGTTTGGATATATAGAATTTGAATATGCTCTATATGATTACCACCTAGTCTAGCACTTCTTCTTAGGGGAAGAGAGATAGCTTTTTTAGATGGCATATAGTAAATAAATTGAAATAGAGCTACTAAAATATAATATATGAATTTTAAATAATGAATAGTAGCTAATGAAAATAAGATAAAAATGGATACAAACCCTAAAAACATTTAGGGTTAGTTTTTTGGAATCTAGGGTTTCTTTGCAACAATTTAAATTAGATGTAAAATAAATTGAAACAATAATGTAAGATTGATTTTAATTAGTTATGTTATCTAAATAAAATTAAAAAAATAGAATTATTCAACTGTAAATTTATTGCACAAAATTTATATGAATGCAAGTTAGGGTTTGATGTAATATTGGAAGTAAGATAGGTTCACCAAATGATTTAACCTTTTAGGGTTTTACAAGTGTAATTCCTATGTTTTGTTAAAGGGTTGAGATGTCTAAATTAGTTAAATAAATATGTGATAATTAAACATTGATTTGTTATGATTTTGACCTTTTTTGAATTTTTGTAAATAGCAACAAATAGGGATAAATCTCTAGAGACTTATCTAAAAATTAACTGTTGTAGATGATTTGGGTTCTAAAATTTGAGATCTAGATAGTAGTTTGCATCATCAATATGATTATGGTATTTGTTTACTTGCTGAATAGTAGTACCCAATTTGGACAATAACACCATCCATGTGTAGTGTCCTCAATAAGGTGCTAATGTCCCCTTTACGAGACTGTTCTTATTTTTATGGAACACCTATGCTTGTGTATATATGTTTTGTTCCTACATGACTAAAAAATTTAGCTCCATATTATACCTAAAACACCTAATTTGATGTTAAAACCCTAATCTCCTTACAAGTATGGCATTATCAATAATTTTGTGTGTTAGTAGGATGGACTGGACATCCTCAACACCCAACTATGTAGATAGTTGCCTACATACCAATACTCTGAAGAGGGATCAAGTCCGATGTAGTTCTCCTACCTAGTGCTTGATATATATGCAAGTGAATTATAAAGTGAGAGTGGCTTTGGATGCCTTTAATGCACTTGAGCTTTGAAATGCTTTAAAACTAGACCTAGGGTTATTATAGATGGTAGTGTAGACACTTAAAATCAGAGACTTTATGTTGACTTTAACCTTTTTTGCACTAAATATATAATCATCTCTAATCATTCTTAATTTTTCCTAATCATTATTCATCATCACTATTCACTATTTATTATTCACTATTTATTATATTTAAATTAATCCAAAGTTAGTTAATTAACTAATCTTTCTCTAAATAAAAATTTCATGGATTTTGGAAATTCATAATTTTCATATATCCAAAAAATCAAAATTATCTTCACATGCCCTAAGGCTCCACTTGTCCCCCACCATTCCAATTTAATAATCATATTATCCACCATGATCTAATTTAATAATCATATTATCCTCCTTGATCCAATTTAATAATCCACCTTTATTCATGTTATCTTCCATGATCTAATTTTATAATCCACCATTATTTTTATTATCTTCCATGATCTGATTTTCTCAAATTTAATAATCCACCTCATATCCACTTACTAATTTTATATCATATCTTCCTCTAAAATTAATTTTATATTCATTTGTGAGTCCTGCATGTTCTCAACTCCAATTTTTAATTCAAAATTCTCATTATGAATTAAAAATTACCTTTTATTCTCAACCATTGATCTTCATCTCAAGATGGACGGTTCACATCCATTTCCAAATTCTATAAATTGGAGGTTCTTTCTCCAATTTAGCCAAGCTTCTTCATTACAAAGTTATTCTACTAGCATATCTTAGAAGCTTCTTCATTACAGGTTTATTATGCTAAGGTTATAAGAGTTTGCATACCATAAAATTGCCCATTTACTCTTGTATTGGAAGAGTGAGCAACCACAATTCAAAGAGAACAAATCAAATTCACATCACAATGAAAGAAGCTTATTTTTGTGCTAAGGTATAATTTTATGTTGTTTCTCTCATTTTTAGCTGTATCATAGGTTGGGTTAGTTTAGATTAAGATTTCATTTGATTTCTTAGCTTACTTTTATTTATATATTTACTACACGCATATTTAGCATGCCTGATTGGACATTCCCTCATTTTTTTTATCTCATATTCATCATAGTTGCATTTAGAAGTTTTTTTCAATTGATTTTTGTTATTTTCTCTTATTTTGTGGTTTGTTCTTACTTTGTTGCATGTTTTCTTGACTCTAAGCCAAAATAAATTCTCTAAAAAATTGTTTTCAGGATGTTAGTCAAAGAAATTTTGCAAAAGAGCTAAAACAAAAAAAAAAAAAAACTTTTTATTTTGCTACCAATGTTTCATTTTAGTTTTGTTTTCAATTTTTAGTAATTAGCTCACACTTAATTTATTGGAGTTAATTAATATTTTTTTCTAACATTTTATGTGTTGTGATATTATGTATACTCTTCCCTTGGCATCATGTTGGTGATGATACTTGGGAATCAAAAGCAATTTCATAACTTTTATGCTACCCAAGTTATGCTTGTGTATGTTCTTTCATTGGCATCACATTGGTGACAATACTTGAAAATAAAAAATAAGTATTAACTTTTATTTATTATTCTAGGGGATCTATTGACCATGGATTTCACCACCACATAGTAGGCTAAACTCTGTGTACCAACAGAGTATAAATAGCAGGATCAATTATTTTAAAGGCCTAAGCAGTGTTATGTTTTAATCACACTGTGATGTGAGTGGCTTCCATGCTCCAATACATAGGGTTTTAATAGCTCTCTATACGATCTTAGGCCTTATTATATCGAAAGGTATCTCGAAGACTCCCTCTTTAGAAAATCTTGTGCAAACCTTAGGCCTAGGTAAGCCATTATATGTCTAATTTGTGGTGCATCTAAGAGGAACATATCACCTAGGGAAGTTACTTTCTATGCCCCCTCTAAACTAGACTTAGCGAGCCATAGGAATAGTAGGATCCTCTATTGTTAGTGCCTTAAAATATTAAGATGTAGCTAATGTAATGGATGAGTAAGTTACATGAAAATCCCATAAATTATTCAAGTCCTTTTGCCTAGATTTTATCCTTTTTATTGTAATTGCATGTGTGTTTAGAGTAGGACTTGTTTTTTGTTTCCTTATGCTCTACCATGTGATAAACAAACCTTGAGTTAAAAAAAGGTTATTTTGAGTCATTAAAAATATACCAATAACCTTACACTCAAACTCAAAATCATTTAGTTGTCAATCAAGTTTTTAGACACTTTGGTCTTTTTTATAGTCTAGTGTCAAATCTTTTTTTTTTAATCCTTTTTTTTTAGTAAAAGCCTTTCTTGTAAGAAATATCATCTATCACTGGGCAAATGGCTTTGTTGAGCAATACCTTGATCTATCTGGTCACAAATCTAAATCCAAACAACTATAGTCTTAACCTAAGGTTCAATCTAATCAATTTTGATTCAAACGCATATTTGAAAAACATCAAATCAACCATCCAATAAATCCAAATCTGAGTTTGAATGTGCATTCAACCTCACCCATCGATTAATCAAATCCAAATTTGAATACTTATTCAACTTTAACTTTCTATAATAAATCTAATATGAGCTTGAATAATTATATTAGCTCATAAATCAATCGAAATCCCAGTCTTCAGGACTCACCAATCAACAACATTGTTAATCCAAGTCATAGTCTAAGCTTGGATAGTTATTCTAGCTCACCAATCTATCATAATCTAAGTCTTCACAATACACCAATAAATAACATCATCAATCCAAGTCATAATTTGAGCTTGAATAATTATTTTGGCTCACAACTTGACCAATCTTTACCAAATCCAAGCTTGGGTATTACTTAAGGTATGCCCACCAATCCAATCCAAATAACAATTTAAGAAGTTTATAAAATCAATTTTCCCATTCTCTTGTAGGATTTAATCCAAACCAAACATCACTTAACACCAATACGATCCATAATAATCCACATCATAACCAACCATTTAACATTAACACCCATTTTAATCACATGATTAGTTCACATCCAAATCAAAATCTAAACCAAGATCACCTAACCAACCTCAACTCTAACACCAAAATTAACCCAAATAATCTGAGCCAAATCAACCCAAACTTTAATCAAACAAACCCCAACTTTAATGCTCACCCAAATCATCAATAGTTTAACTATAACACTAATTCTAACCCAATAAATTTTAAAACTAATCCAAACCCAACACACTTTAACATCTCCACTAATCCAGCCAATCCAAACCACTTTGCATCTCCACAACATGCTAACTTTCCCAACCCACCTCCTAATCACTTCAATAACAATCCACCACTTCACCAATTTTCACAAACTTACACTAACCCAAACCCATTCATATGCCAAAACCTATTACCTTCTTCAAGCCAAATGAATCAAATACCACTAAAATTTATCCAAGAGTTTCAAAACATGAAAGATAAAGTTCAAGGCTTATAGGATGGCACATTTTCCTAGCAAAAAAAAAATATAAGTTTGAAGAAATTTATTCTTACCCATATGATTTAACTACCATGACAACATCTTTCCCCAATTATTTTGAACTTTCAAATTTTGACAAATACAAAGACAAGGGTGATCCTAGGGAACACCTTGGGGACTTATATCATGCGTGTGCAAATGTTGCTTATAGTAATGAGCACATGTTATGACTATTTCTATAAAGTCTCGAGGGTCAAGCCCTCAAATGGTTTTTACGCCTCCCCAAAGGATCTATCTTTAATTTTGAGGACCTTTTTGATAAATTTGTTCATCAATTTTCTTATAATATCAAAAATGACTTGACCACCTTAGACTTACATAACACCAAACAACCCAATCGTGAAACTTGTGCCTCCTTTTTACAAAGATGGTAGGAATTGGCAAGCCATTTTTTGTGGTCCTTTCCTAAAACCAAACTTGTCGATATATTTTTGCATAATCTTAACTCAGACTTGGGGCATCACTTGTTACTCATTTATCTAAGGTCATTTGAAGAAAATATTAAAAAAGGAGTTAAGATTGAATGCACTTTTATCAATAAAGGTATTATCAAGATATTTAAACCTAACAACAATTCCTTGAAAAAACTTGAAAAACCAAAGTTTATTGCCAAGAATAATAATGTTATTGGTGATGGAATGACCGATGTTAAAAAATCCAAAACCCACTTAGACAATACCAATTCTAAACACAACCCACCAACACCCAATTCCAAACATAACCAAAAATCAAAAGTTGGGGATATATCAAGATCCATTCCCTAAACAAGATAAAAAAAAGGTAAATAAATATAAGAACAACCCAAATCAAGCAATGTTAACCAATTCAATCACCCTTTGGACTCTATATTCAATTTCATTGATTATGCATGTAATCATGTTGATGTCATTACTTTACAATTCTAAGATTGTGTTGTTACCATAAAGCACGAAAAAATTACAATTCCTCGTGCATCATCATTCAATGTTGCATGGAATTACAAAATTATTGACCATCTTGAGAATATTCCCACTAACATTCCCATCCTAAACCTTCTCAAGACATCATGTATAATTTTTTCTAAAAACCCTTGTCTACTAAAGAATCAAATGTGTCTAAGTCTGAAATTAAGCGAATAGAGATATACCAAGAGTATTTTCCCAATCATAATCAGACTCCTTCACTTATAAACATGGATCCACAACCCATTATTTTCCAACAACATATCTTTCATTCATTACTTAAGATTTTCCATTTCCAAAAAATCTTCATCCTAAATCCATCATTTCCAAACACCCAATGAAAAAGGTACTTGTGGATAATGCAATTCAACAGGGACTCATTGTGGCCACCTCCAAACCAAGATCAAATTTATTATCCAAATTTGATTTACAATATGTTTTGGCATTAAGATCAAGTTTAACATCAACATCAGAATTTACCTTGGTCTCAACAAAAACCACATCAATAGATCAGTTTGAAAATGTTAGTGACCCTTTTATAGTTATTAAGGAAGCTTAATTTGGCATAGATGCAAGTTATCTTGGTAGCCTTGTGAGGATTGTGCAACATGTTCTCCTTTCATAAGCACTACCCTTCCTTTTCCCATACAATATCCTCACATCTCATTTCCTACACGTGTCAATTAGGACCCAAAGAAACACATATCATTGGACTTATTACATGGAAACATATCATTTGTAGCTTCTATAAAGATCCAACAAGACATCCAATTTGAATAAATGCTCCCCAATGAAACCTTTTTTGAGGCTCTAGGGGGTAATCAAAATAAAAAATATCCTATTAGTGGAAACCTTGTCAAGACACTTGTTGACCAAATTTGACTTTTAGGTCAAATTAGGGAAACCCTCGATAAAAATTGACTTTCAAGTGTTTTAGGGGTCTAATATAGATGTAACAAGGTGTTTTATAGGCTAATTGATGTAATTTAATGTTATACTGGCTTTGGTCTTTAGTCATTTTAGTCCTTTTAGTCATTTTGAAGTCCAAAAGGGACATTTAGTGAGTTATATGGATTTATTGGGAAGTGTGAAGGTTCCAAAATATGATGTCACATCCCATGTGTCCCACTAAGTCATAATCAACAAACATAACTGAAAGGAGTTAGGTTCTTCAGAAGAAAGGGTAGTTTTCTTAAGGAAAAAGGTTAGTTTGGCACTTGTATGGCTCATGGGGAAGTGTGCCACATGGGATAAGGTTTTAATATGACTCTTAGGCTTCCTTAGATATATATTAGTGTTTTTCATGCTTTATAAGTTCCATTTTTAGCCCAAAACTATTCTACTCCTTTTTCACCCTTCTTGACAAGTAAAAGCAGTCTTCAAGTTTGTACTTGGTACAACCAATAGAGGAGGTTTCAAACAAAACGCCTTGGTGAGGTTAAATAAAACTCACATACCTTTATTTAATTATAAATATTTTGAAAAATGGTGACCTTTGCTTCATAAACCATCCTCATGAAGCTGATTGTACTTTTTTGCTTGTTGTTTCATGCACCCTATAGGTTTTACCTTGGTTTGAGTAATTATTTATGAACTATTTACTAAGTTTGATTCCAGAGGATTTTTAATTACTTCCTAAATTCTACCCATACTTGGTTTCATGCTTCAAGGTGTTATTATAGGCAAATCATCTCAAATTTGTAGACTGCTCTCATTTGGGATGACATGCCAGTTTTCCTCCATTCTCAGATCCTAAAGCTTTATCAATGATTCTAGGGGGTATAAATAAGTCCATTAACATTTTTTACATTTTTTTAACCCTAAAATTTCTAGGATCCTTATCCAAGCAATTCTTCATGAAGGTGTAATCATGTGCAACTTATGAGTTAGGCAACCATTGATGAACATATACAGGTGTCATGAAGAAAGTAAATCATGTTGAAATGGAGGTTTTGAAGTTGGTTCCAAGACAATTATAATTATGATAAACCATTTGGTCAATTTTAAGGAGTTTGGGTCTATTCATGAGGCTTAAATAATTCATATTATCCATTTTCCACTTGCTACCTATATAGGAAAATGGTCACCTATAAGTGACACTTCAGAGAGCTGAGAAGTTTGTCTTGAAGCATAGAAATAAGTGATGGAAATTTGTTTGATTTCATTACATGTGGTTTTGATCATTATGGATCCATTTGGAATGATAGGTTAGAAGGTTAGAGTTGAAAACCATGTTTAAGGAGTCAAAGACTGAATTCTAGGATCAAGTTCCTAAAAAAGCAAAACAAAGGTCCAAGGTCTTTTTGTGGGCCTACTAAAACATGTTTGTAAAGGATTAAAAAGAATATATATTAGATTAATTTATTTCCTATAGTATATATAAGATACATGCCAAAAATTAGGGTCAATAAGTGAAGAGAAGATGGAAGTCTAGAGCCTTAAAACTGCCTAGAAATACACTAAAAATCTGCATTCATGTCTATAGTTTTGGGGTTTGGATGATAGTTGATATATCAAGAGTAGGCAAGCACACTCTCATGTTAGATAGAGTGGTTCCATTAATAAAATAGTGTATAATTAGGTATGAAGGTCATTTTATGATATGGATACATAGTTCTCCTAGCTCCATGGGCACCTACAAGTGTCCCATCACAAGGAAATGTCCACCTATAGCTAAGCATGAAAATAGTGATCAAAGAGTAGGGTTTCTTGGTGTTTATTAGCACATTAAAGATAAACCCAATGTATAATAAAATTATAGGTGGTTTTCATGATCCATGTAATGTTTCCCTAGTATGACCAAGCATAATTGAAGCTAATACACATGTATAGGAATAAGAGGTAGGGTGTCTTAGTCAACAAGTAGTGGGATTAAGCATGACACCCAAGAGGTTAGAGAGTTGATCTTAGGGAAATTAACGAGTCTAAAAGATAATATGTGACCATGGAATTATTCAAGGAGGGTTTATGTCTTGTTTTTAAGGCATAAAGCATACAAACTCACCTATAGGTGCCCTTCCAAGGTACAAAATAGTCAAGGTAACACTCAATTTACAAGGCATTACTGTTTTCATTTGTATTAATAATGAACATGATTCAAGTGAATATAGACACCTAAAAATGGATCCTAGAGGGTGCTAGGAGAACCTAATAAATATAACCTAGGCTTAATCTATGTAAATGACATAAACAAGGGTCTTCAAGCAAAAGTCACAGTCTAATGTTGACTAAGACTGACAGTGAATAGAGAAGTAAAGTTTGTAAGTGTGAAGAGAGGGCATTGAAGGGTTAAGGTGATGAAAAAGATCAGATCACATTATCATGATTATAATAGTCTAATATAACCCTCATGAGTTAGGAACAAGCAAAGAAAAGAGCACAAAGCAAGCATACACAGTCCATTGAAAAAATCCTACACACTGTCCATTCCATTAGGGGTCATTTTTAGGTTTTAGATGAGTTGAGAGGTCTATTGACCTGAATAAGAGATAAAAATTTGTAAATAACATCCCCATGTCTTGAGGAAGCTCATAAAATATTCACTTTTGTTTGAGTAGGCATGGGAATGCCCTCTATTTTATCTCAGACATAGGGCACTCCCCTCATCCACAAACCCTGGTAGTTTTGGGAAAAGGTGACAAAGGTTGGACTAAAAAGTTGTGTGGATATTTAGAGAAGATGTGGAAAGCTAATAAAAATATGAAAAACCATGAATAACACCTCATAGAAGGAGGGAACCCAACAAGATGTCCTACGAGGCAAGAGTTGCAGTCAGGATTAAAGGTAAGGTTTTGGCATAGAGACCAAATGGACAGTGACCTTCACTTTCCACATGAGGTGAGAATTTAAACCTATTGGATCATGTTTTTGGGGCCAATGAAGAGATGATCAAGATTTTAGAAGGCATAGAAAACATAAATAAGCCACTTTTTAGACCTTATATAACATTAGGCCTATTGAAATGGGAAAAAGAGCTCGATAGGAGAGTTTCAAATGCTCACATCTCCTTGAAGGATTTTTATGGAGGCCTTATAAATTTTGGAAAGTTAGAATAGGTCTTGAAAAATAAATTTGTGGAATTTGTTTGCAACTCCAACATCAAAATTTTATGAATGAACCTTAAGAGATCAAAATAGGCCAAAACCCTTACCAGTGACCTAATTGGAGAAATGAAACTAGAGATGCATTACAATGGAATATTTTACTCATGAAAGTTATTAGACATTTTAGAAGACTCACTTAGTCCCCATCCCATACTTTTTATCTATACAAACTTGTATGGATAGGGTAAAAAATAGGATTTTCTTGATAATTTTGTGCATTGTGAAGGCTATAGGAGGAGTTTAAATATAAAATCAAGTTTGGAGGGAATATTAGGAATTTTAATAACTCAATATGTTCATTTAATTCCAAGAAAAAACTCCTAAGTGTCTAAACAATAGCTCTCATCTCAGCCAATCAAAACTGGCATAGTGGACAAACTAGTGAAAAGGGTGGAGATCTTCAAGTGACATGATTTTAAGGTGTCCCTGATGCTTCTAAGGCCATGGATGGTATTTATAAGTGTAATAAACTCCTTCCCATAAAATTTTATGAGAAAATTATGCTAATTTTGAGGCCAAGTGTGCAAGGTGCATGAAAGAGGAGTTTTCTTGACAATAGATGATGATATCTCATTTTGGGATGATTACAAAGGACCAAAATTACAACCAATGCATGGATAGACATGTATAAGAGCATCCCCATTCATTAAAATCATTGGACCTATTCCTAGTCCATTATGAGGTTTAGAAGAAGCCCAAATCATGGAGGTAATTTTTTTGAGCCAGATAAGAGAATTTTATACCACTTTACAAGAGTTTGATGACTTAGATAGCCACTTGTTCCTTATAAACTTGCATGGTTCATACTATATCCTCTTCTCATACAAAATTAATTGATTTTATTAGCTTTAAAAGTGTCCTTGTGACCCTTTAAATTCTCTCTTCTTCTCTCTCTCTCAAGTTCTATAAGAACTAGGCCATTGTAACTTATGCTCCACCTGAGTATGGTGAAGCCCTACTCATTTACATACCATTTGATCAATGAGACTAATAATGTTTTACTTCTTCCATGAATTTTCATAGTGTGTTCAATTATATGATGAATCTTGATTAGTGAAAACTATGGATTCCTTAGCATGTTGTTTCATTTTTTCACCTATTTGCAGCGTGTTCTTACAAGGAATGTGAAGTGTTCTAAGAAATGTCCAGTTTTGAGTGAGTTAGTATATTCACTAGTGCCATTAAAGGACTCTTATCTATTCCTTCTAGTCTAAGGCATTCATCCATAACCTCATAATGTAACATTTATGTGAGAAGACATAGATTGTAGAAGTGTATGTTTAGTTTATCCCTTGATTTTATGTGTAACATGCCGTTGGTTGAAAGTCATCATCTTATTTGGTGTATCACCTCCTTAAGATAGTTTGATTTTAGTTATCTCTCTCCCTTTTCACCCCAAAAGGTAGGTGTAGTTGTAATACAAAGTGGTATATCAAGGGAGCTATCCCTATCTAGAGATTCACCTCAACCTTAGGCTACCTACAAGCCTAGAGGTTTTTCCATTGTGCCACTTGGATGAAGAGAGCTTAGGCATCTCCTCAAAGGGTGAAAATCCAAGTGAAAATCGTTTTTTGGCATGCCTAGTAGGACTCTTAGTCCAAGAGGTTGAAATATTTTTGGTGTTTTCTTTCAACAATCAGCTTTTAGAGGCATCTATCAAAGCATCAATGGAAAATCTGAAGATACATCAGTTGGTCAAGTATCCCAAGTTTCCTTTTGAAAATTGTTGGTAATATATTTCTTTTTGTTCTTGATTTCAATGAGGTTTCATGGCTAATTTTGGTGTTGAGTTCCTTTTTACACAAGTTGGTGAGACATTTAAGCTTGTGCCATTCCTTATCAACAAGAGTAAGTTATTAATCAGCCTTGGTGTGATCCTTACCAATCTTGTTAGGATCCATATCAACTCTCACATGGCCATTATCAACCTTCTCATGATTATTACTAGTATTATAGTTAGCCTCCTCAATGTCTTGATCCCCCTAGTCAAACTAAACACTTCTCAACTCAATCCATTTCCACCTTCAAGAAGACACTCTTGGGATATGAGAGGTACATGTTGGATCTTGATACTCCACGAGTATGTGGTCAAGAGTTCATAGTAATCTTATTCATAAGGTGAGAGATCCATTAGAGTTATTCAAAAAAGAGAGGGTATCTATTGAGAGAACTAATTGGTCAAGGCTCACAAGTGAGATGTTTGATGTGAGTGGCCTAGTTTCTTCCTTAGAGGATAGGCTAGGAGTTCATGAAAGGCAACCTCACCAAACATATCAGCCATCATATCCACTTCCCCAAGTTCCTTATTATCCATATTTGATCCCTACTCATGAGCCCAATCAAAGATATCAAATTCATACTTTCCCCAATCAGTTGGAAGAGAGAGTTGAAAGAAGAAACCTTGTTTTTGAAGTTAATCTTGATAGGAAGATTGAGTTGGCTAATATGCATATGTAGAAGTCCATGTTAGAATCAAAGGAAGTGGAATTCAATCCCATATTTCTCTCTCATATTGCATCCCCACCACCTCAAGAAGAGACTTATAATCCTAACATCCTAAGATGGAATAAGATAGTGGAATCATGGGGAACGAAAGAGGATATAAGTTTGGTTGATAAGGAGTGTGAAGCTATGAATGAAGTTGATCCTTTGGAAGTTCCTCCTACCCTTCCTTAATAAAATTCTTGTGTTCCATGTTAGCCCTCTTGTATTCCTCCTTCTCATGAAGACTCATATGAAATTCAAGAAAGACTTTTCCAAGAGAACCTAGCTAAGCAAATTGAAGAGTTAGAGGCAAAGATGAAATTGCTAAGTCAAGGTGTAATGGAAGGTTTAAACCCAAAAGAAGATCTTATACCTAAACACACCTCATCTACCCCTCCTCAAGAAAATTTTCAAGCTATATCATATGTGAATGAAGTGGTTTTCAAGTGGAAGGAATAAAATCAAGTTGTTTTAGCCTAAGGTCTACCTCCCCTTCCTCACGAGCTTCTAAAAGAATCCCCTACACTTCACTCTCAATCTGATTTTGAGTTCTATGTGCCACCTCCACCAACTAGTTCATCTTTTCCTCACCCCATCACCCATTGCCTTGATGTAAATATGGTATGGGAACCCAAAGAGGATCAGTTAGATGATAAAAACTCATAACTCATGATTTAATAAAGTCTAGCTCCTTGGCAACCTCATTGGACTAAGTCACATGACTCCAAGATGCCTAGTCTTGGAATCACAATGAATGAGATGGAAGATATTGTAGCCCTTGAGAACCAAAATCCTATTGTAGAGGTTTAAATGCAACTTAATATCCCTCAAGAGGTTATAAATGCTAAAGAAGAGGTGGTCTCTTGTGTTGAATCTTTAGATTGGGTTGATGAGGAAGAATGTTTTCCTTTTGCCAAATAGGGAGAAATTGTCATTGATTATTCCATCACTATGCAAGATACCATGGATAGGCAAGGACAAGTTCTTAATTAGTATTAATATGATTTTTTTGCAATCATTGGAGTAAAGTATACTCCTCTTTAAGGAGGCTATGATCTGGTTAAAGATGGAGAAGCTAGCTTTGGCATTCAATTAAGTATGCAAAGGAAAAATAACCTTTCAATTCTATCCTTTCAAGAAGAATATACATTTCATGATGACATGTTCAAAGTCATCATAATTGGCTATCATACTCTCAATCAATTGGGAGAAACACATCAACTCTTGAAGGATGTAATAAGCTCCTATTGGCCTCAATCTTTTAAGGAATAAGAAACCAATCCTTCTGAAGCTATGCCTACAAAGAAGATGCAAGTTGACCTTGAGATGAAGAGTGGGAAGTAGTATGAGGTATGTGCACAAATTCAAGAGGATTTATATTACATTGGATACCTATTCAAAGATGATCTACTTGAGGGAAGATCAAGTGAAGTGCCAAGGAATAGGTCTGATCTATAAAGCATCCAATCCAAGGAGAAACATGTTTGGCACTATGATTCATCCCATCATGAAGATGATTCAAGAAGTTTTCCTTTTGATCCTAGAAAGGAGGTATTATTAGTTTCTATTTGTGCATAATAGTTTTTTTTATAGATTCCCCTATGTGCCTTGAACACATGTGTGTGTGTCTTGTTAGTTTTATTGCCTTATTTTGTGTGTGTCCTTTGTTTTATGTGGTTGAGGTAATTAGTGGTATTGTATTGATAAAATCCTTTTGTTAAATGTTCAAAGTCATATTGTTGTGTATTAGACTTTAAATGAATTCCTAATCCCAATGGACTGATAAGGATATTGGTCTAGTTAGTATAGCAGGCATACTACCCCTATGAGTCACTACTTTGTTGACCAAATTTGACTTTGAGGTCAAATTGGGGGACCCTTAGGTAAAAAATTGACTTTCATGTGTTTTAAGGGTCTAATATATATGTCACAAGGTGTTTTATAGGATAATTGATGTCATTTAATGTTATACTAGCTTCAGTCCTTAGTCATTTTAAGAATTTTGTGTCATTTTGAAATCAAAAAGGGCATTTAATGAGTTGTATAGATTTATTGGAAAGTGTTAAGGTTCCAAAATATGATGTCACATACCATGTTTCCCAATAAGTCTTAATCAATTGACATAACTAAAATGTGGTAGATTCTTCAAAAGAAAGGGTAATTTTCTTGAGGAAAAATGTGAGTTTAGGACTTGTATGGCTCATGGATAAGTGTGCCACATGGGATAAGGTTATAATATGACTATTCAAAATCTATAGATCCATATCAATGCTTGACACACTCTGGAAGTTCCATTTTTGGCCAAAATTGTTCTACTCCTTTTTCACCCTTCTTGGCAAGCAAAAATAGTCTTCAAGCTTCTACTTAGTATGACCAGCAGAGGAGGTTTCAGACCAATTGAATTGGGGAGGTTAAACTAAACTTAGATACCTTAATTTACATATAAATATTTTGAATAATGGTTGTCTGTGTTTCATGAACCATCCTCATGTAGTTGACTGTACTTTTTTGCTTATTATTTCATGTACCCTATAGGTTTTGCCTTGGTTTGAGAAATTTTGTATGAACCAATTACTAATTTTTATTCCAAAGGATTTTTAATTCCTTCCCAAATTTTCCCCATACTTGATTTCATGTTTCAAGGTGTTGTGATGGGAAAATCATCTCAAAATTGTAGACTACTCTCATTTGGGATGACAAGCTAATTTTCCACCATTCTTAATTCCTCAAGATTTTTAAGTGATTTTAAGGGGTATAAATAATTCCATTACCATGTTTATTAACCCCTCACATTTATAGGCTCATTATCCAAGCAATTCTCCATGAAGGTGCAATCATGTGCAACTTACTAGTTAGGTAGCCATTGATGAACATATACAGGTGTCATGAAGAGAGGAAATCATGTTAAAATGGAGGTTTTGAAGTTGGTTCCAAGACCATTACAATTATGAGTAACCATTTGGTTAATTTTAAGGAGTTTTGGTGTGTTCGTGGGGCCTAAATAATGCATATTGTCCATTTTCCACTTATTGCATGTACAGGAAAATGGTCACCTATAGGTGACACTTCAGAGAGCTAAGAATTTTATCTTGAAGCATATAAATAAGTGATGTAAACTTCATTAAGGTTATTACATGTGGTTTTTATCATTATGGATCCATATGTAATGATAGGTTAGAAGGTTAGATTTTAAAACCATGTTAAGGGAGTCAAAGACTGAGTTTTGGGATCAAGTCCCTAAAAAATCAAAATAGAGGTCCAAGCGATTTTTGTGGGCCTCCTACAACATGTTTTCAAGGGATTAAAAAGAATATAGATTAGATGAATTTATTTCATATATTATAGATAATAGAGATGCCAAAAATGAGGGTCAGGAAGTGAAGAGAAGATGGAAGTCTAGAGCCTCAAAACTTCCTAAAAATACACTAAAAATCTGCATTCATCTATACAGTTTTGAGGTTTGAATGATAGTTGATATCCCAAGAGTAGAAAATCACACTCTCATGTTGGATAGAGTGGTTCCATTGATAAAATAATGTATAATTAGGTATGGATTTAATTTTATGAGGTGGATACATAGTTCTCCTAGCTCTATGGGCACCTATAGGTGTCCCCTCACAGGGAAATGTTCACCTATAGCTAAGCATGAAAACAGTGATCAAAGAGCATGGTGTCTTGGTGTTTATTAGCACATTCAAGATAAAACAAATGTATAATCAAATTATAGGTGGATTTAGTTCTCCATGGAATTTTTCCCTACTTGACCAAGCTCAATTGAAGTTAATACACACCTACAGGAATAAGAGGTAGGGTGTCTTAGTCAACAGGCAGTCGAATGAAACATGACACCCAAGAGGTTAGAAAGTACATATTAGGGAAATTAATGAGTAATAAAGATGATAAATGACCATGTAAGGGTTAAATGAGGGTTTATCTCTTGTATTTAAGGATTAAAGCATATAAACTCACCTATAGGTGCCCTTCCAAGGTACAAAATAGTCAAGGTAACACTCAGTTTGCAAGGCAATATTGTTTTGGTTTGTATTTATCATAAACATGATTCAAATGAATCTAGACACCTAAAAATGGATATTATAAGGTGTTATGAGAACATAAGCACTGTAACCTAGGATTAATCCATGCAAATGACACAAATAAGGGTCTTCAAGCAAAAGTCATAGTTTGTTGTTGATTGAGACTGACAATGAAAAGAGAAGTAAATTTTGTAAGTGTGAAGAGAGAGAATTGAAGGGTTAAGGTGATGAACAAGATCATATCACCTTATTATGATTATAATAGTCTAATATAACCCTCACGAGTCTGTAACAAGTAAATAAAAGAGCCCAAAGTAAGCATACACAGTCCATTGAAAAAATCCTACACGCAGTCCATTCCACTAGGGGTATTTTTTAGGGTTTGGATGAGTTGAGGGGTCTCTTGACCTGAAAAAGAGATAAAAATTTGTAGATATAATCCTCGTGACTAAAATCTTCACTTTTATCTAAGTGGGTTGGGGATTGTCCTTTGTTTTGTCTCAGACAGAGGGAATTCCCCTCATCCACAAACCCTGGCAATTTTGGGAAAAGGTGACAAAGGTTGGAATAATAATATATGTGGATATTTATAAAATATGTGGAAAGCTAAGGAACATATGAAAAAACATGAATAACACATCATAGGAGGGAACCTAACAAGATGGCCTAGGAGGCAAGAGTTACAATCAGGCTTAAAGGCAAGGTTTTGGCATAAAGAGAAAATGGATAATCACCTTCACTTTCCACATGAGGTGAGAATTTAAACCTATTAGATCATTTTTGTGGGGCCAATGCCGAGATGATCAAGCTTTTATAAGGTAGAGAAAACACAAAGAAGAGACTTTTTGGACCTTAGACAACATTAGGCCTATTGGAATGGGGAAAAGAGCTTGATAGGAGAGTTTTAAATTCTCACATCTCCTTGAACGATTTGCATGGAGGCCTAAGAGATTTGGGAAAGTTATAAGAGGTATTGAAAAACTAATTTGTGGAATTTTTATGCAACTTCAACATCATAATTTTATGAACGAACCTTAAGAGGTCAAAATAGACCTAAACCCTTACCAGTGAACCAATTGGAGAAATGAAGCTGGAAATACATTATAATGGAATAATTTGTTCATTAAGGTTATTGGTTCCTTATAAAGGATGTACTCAAGCTCCCTCCCATACTTTTTAGTTGTATGGACATGGTATAAAACATGATTTTCTTGACAGTTTTATGCATTGTGTAGGCTATAGGAGGATTTTGAAGATGAAATAAATTTTGGAGGGAATATTATGACTTGTAATAACTCCATATGGTCATTTAATTCCAATAAAAAACTCATAAGTGTCCAAACAATAGCTCTCATCTTAGCCAGTCAAAACTGACATAGTGGATAAACTAGTGAGAAGGGTGGAGATCTTCAATTGAGGTGATTTTAAGGTGTCCTTGATGATTATAAGGATATGGAGGGTATTTATAGGTGTCATAAACTCCCTCCCATGGATTTTCATGAGAAAATGATTCCAATTTTTAGGCCAAGTGTGTAGGGTACATGAAAGAGGAGTTTTCTTGATAAAAAATGATGATATCTCATTTTGGGATGATTCTAGAGGACCAAAACTACAACCAATGCATAAAGAGGCATGTCTGAGAACCTCCCCCTTCAGTTCAATCATTAGACCTATTCCTTGTTAGTTATGAAGCATTCAAGAAGCCCAAATCATGCAGGTAGTTTTTCTAAGCCAGTTAAGAGAATTTTATGCCACTTTACAAGAGTTTGATGACTTGGATAGCCACTTGTTCCTTATAACCTTACATGGTTTATCCCATATCCTCTTCTCATGCACAAATAACTATTTTTGTTAGCTTGACAAGTTTCCTTGTGACCCTTGGACTTCTCTCTTCTTCTTTCTCTCTCAAGTTCTATAAGAACTAGCTATTTTGACCATTATAACTTATGCTCCAACTGAGTATGGAAAATAATTGCTCATTTTCATAAAATTTATCTATAAGACTACTAATTTTTTACCTCTTCCATGACTATTCATAGTGTGTTCAATTAGATGATAAATCTTGCCTAGTGAAAACTATGGATTCCTTAGCATTTTATTTCATTCTTTCACCTATTTGCAACCTCTTCTTGTAGGGCATGTGAAGTGTGATAGGATATGTCTAGGTTTGAGTGAATTATTCTATTCACTAGTGCCATTCAAAGCCTCTTGTCTAGTCCTTATAGTCTAAATCATTCATCCATGACCTCGTAATGTAACATTGATCTGAGAAGGCATAGATTAAAGAAGTGTATGTTTAGTTTGTCCCTTATTTTCATGTGTAACATGCAACTAGCTAGAAGTCATCATCTAATTTGGTGTATCACCCCCTTAGGATAGTTTACTTTCAGTTATATCTCTCCCTTTTCACCTCCAAAGTTAGGTGTAGTTGTAATCCAAAGTGGTACATCAAGGGAGCTAGCCCTATATAGAGATTCACCTCATCCTTAAGCTATCCACAAGCCTAGAGGTGTTTCCATTATGCCACTTGGATGAAGATATATTAGGCATCTCCTCAAAGGGTGAAAATCCAAGTGACAACAACACCAATAGATGAACAAATCAACTCTTCATTATTTGAAGAAGACAATATCGAAGATAATGAAAACATCAGTCTAGCTAGGAGAGAAACAACATGGAATGATCTTCTAATTATAATCCAAAAATGAATTCTAACTTATGTCTTATATACTTATTATGGTAATCTATTAGCATGGCACTATAATGAGTTACATCATTATTTTGAGATCGCATTCAACCCACATCACAATAAATTTGAATATTATGGTTTTGCCAAAGAATTAAAAATTGTCAATATAGATTAACTTATTTAAAAAAATTTAGTATTTGGTGGTTAGTCAATAGTGTTTGGGCAAGATATATTGGTCTTTGTACATATGATAAACTAATTAGTCCCTGGTGTTTGATACTATTTAACAGTATTGCTTATAATCCCTATAGGGAAAGGGTTCCTAATTCCATGATGATCCAAATAACTCTTAGAAGGTTTCTAGAGTTTATATTTACTATATGGCATACTAATATGGGTCTATTCAATAACTATGTTTTTCCAATAAAAACCAAAATTACCACATAACTTTGTCAAAAAAATGTATATCTAGATTTATTTATTCAACAAGGATTTCTTAATAAGGAGTGATACTCAGGATGGTTTGCTAATAACTTTTGGTGGGCCCAACAACCTCATCTTGGTCAAGTGTTATTTAAAGTAAAGGACAAAACTAAAACTAAGATTGAAGAGGAAATATAGTCAGATCGATGGAGATTATATAGAATTGGCATGGGATAGAAATTGAAAAAAAAATTATTATGCATCTCATGATCCTCCATTGGGTTCAAATGCTAATAAATCCAAAAAAATAAAATAACTTGTTGTCTACAAGTACCTTGACACTCAGGGGTAGCCCATTTATGAATACATTTCACATTTCCCACATTCCATTGCATTTTTCATTATTTACATTTTGTTTTTTATAGCAGATGTCATATTTGGTGATTATTTAGTTGTTAGTTCGCATAACACAAACTTTTAAAATGTAGTTTATCATATCATTTCACTTTTCATATCACCGTATTATCCCATGTAAAACATTCTCAAAGTTAGCATTGCATTGGTTCTTGCCTTAGTTATTACGATCAAAGTATATCTCTTTTTCCTACATCATCTTGCAAGACTTAGAAAATACTATCCCACAACCTAGTCTAGAAGCTTGTCCATGACAAAGTCTCCTCTTACAGTTCCCTCTAAGTAGAAAACATTAACACGTTAAAAAAATGGTAAGTTTACTCGCCTATCTTGGTCTTTGGTGATGAGCCCTTTCATCTTACTAGTTGCATGGGGCCAAAACTTGGAAGAAAATTCTTTCCAAATAATAAGACACCTTTATCCAAAGCTTATGAAATATCAAATTCAAATTCTACATATCTTGCCCTTTGCTAATATTTGGTGTTGAGCCCTCACATCTCACTAGTTGCATGGGATTAACAAACATGAGAGATGCCATTACTCGCCTATGTATAGCCTTTGGTGATAAGCCCATGTGTCTTCCTAGTCATATGAGACTACATGTAGGGGGTCACAAATAAAAGTATTAAATATTAAATCAAAAGGTATACAAAGAAAAATTTATTAAAAAAACTTGTCTATATGTTTATGCTAAAAAGGGTAACTTTATCCCATTTATCGATTCTATCAGGGCTAGCTATCTCTAGATGCAACCAATAAAGTTAGTATTTTATGAGTTTAACAAGAATTACATTTTCCCCTTTGCTCATAAGGATTAGGTCACCTTTCTTTTCCATATGAAATTCTAATTTTTGGTTTTCATCTTCACCATTTCATACTTATTCTATTCCCCATTTCATTCCTTCACTGCAAATTGAAAGTCATATGTTGTGTAAACAAAATAATTGGGTCATCACTTACAAAATAATTGTTAGTACATTCACAAAGCTTCATGAATGTCCATCATGTTACATCATTTTCATGCATTTTTTATTCTCACATATATAATCATTTTCCATAACATTATCATAAAAACATAGAGATATAGGGTATATCCTCAATGCTTGGTCATATAAGATTGATAAACTAAAAAGCATACATCAAAATTAAATCATAACATAAGAATGACAAGTCATTAAAATACACCACAACATCTCTATATATCATAATAAATGTCAAGTTTGTACAATGTGTCTCTAGTTAAATTCACCTTTGTAGAGGGCATGTGAGTCAAGCATCTAAAAAAAACATTAAATAAAAAATAAATAAATAAATAAATAAATAATAATAATAATAAATTAAATAAATGAGAAATAAAAAAGAGAAAAATAGTTCATCTACAAGTAAAAACTAGTTTATTGGTGCTTTGGGCAAGTCACATGGTGAAAACTAGATTTCTGGCACCATGCATCGCATAATTACCTCTCTCTTCCACCCATCCATATCCAATCCATATTATTATTACTCATCATTAATCCATGTTTTCAATTAACTTCTTTATTTATGTTTGCATATCCATCATCCATAATCATTTCTTACTCTTTCCATTCAAACTCTCACACCTGTCAATTATGACCTACAAAATCAGAATATCCATCCTCTCTCCATCAATGAATCCATCACTCAAGAAATTGGTCATTAAATTAGTCAACCAAGCCAAGCTTGCATATTTTCAACAAGATATATTATTCCCACATCCACTCCTATGAACCCTTATTCATGGGGCACCTCAAAATGTGCAGCTTATCTTAGGAGATATCATTCCCATTCCATTCCTTATATATATCATTGCTTGGGGGAAAATCAATCTATCATCATAACTAATCACAATGTACAATCATTAGATTACTTGGGTTAATAACATCGATGGGTCAATTTTAATGCTTCATCCATCAACCCATTTTCTCATCATTTCCTATATGTGTTGAACTACATATGGCCTAAAGTTTATCCTCATTATCATGCGTGTTCACACTATTTTCAACGGTAAGAGTGTTTGGATTATGTTGGTAGTGATCGAGGGAATAGGGCCTTTGGGTTCAATTCGAGCACCATCTCCATTCATCCTAAATGTGATTTCACTTGTTCTCATCTATATCTGCAACTGCATGGTTATCTATGGGCTTCCTCATATGTCATTTAATATTGTCATAAATGTTGGCTACCAAAAGTCTCGACCCTCATCTAGACTATTAATCATCTCATTTGCTTCTTTTTATTAATGTAGATTGCTTTAGTTTTTGTTTTCACCTATGACTTTTTGTAATTGTGCTTAACTTGTCTTCATTAAGGTTGCTTACTCTCAATTTTCTTGTCATTTACTTCTTTTATCTTACATTCATCATTTTTGTTTGTGTAAACTTTTTTTTTGTTTGCATTTGTCTTCTTTCCACTTATTTTTTTTCTTTATTTTTATCATTTTTTTAGTCAAGATTCTTTTGTGTATTACACTATAGTGTGATTAAGATTTACCCATATCATGATACACTCTGTTTTGCACAAATTACAATCTTTTCAGTCCTTATGCATAAAATGCAAATATTCATCATGATTATCTCATATCATTGGTGATCATTATTTTATGCTAAATTAAAACTTAGGTTGCTCAACTCTTACTCACCTATTCATTTTGGAATTCCAAAGCAAGGCAAAAATAAACACAAAGCAACGGTCTAACTATCCATATAATTTCCATCCATGCCATCAATTTACACTTTCCAATTCATCCTCTCTCTATATCCTATCCCCTCCCATTCCAATATTTTTCCCTCCAACCCATCATTTTCATATTTTGCAATATTTTTTCTCCACAATTTTAGGCCTCGGTCAATTAAAATGCTATCAATCTTTATCAACTGCTTACAACTATTAATTTTGTAAAATCTTCCCTTTAAATTAGAAAATCTATATTTTCTATTTTCAAGCCTACAACTTATTGGGATATATCATTCCCACTTCTGCTCATGTGACCCTTTAGTCCTGATCACCATCTAAGCGTGCAACCTCTGAGCAAGAAATATTCTTTTTCCTATCTATTATCTAGTTTTTAGCTAAAGGAAAATCATTTTACACCAACTTTAATCTTGCAAGTATGATATCAATTTCTAGTGCTTCAATTTCTTGATGACCTTTATTATCATCACTTCATCATTTTTCCTCCTACATCATTTTGAGTGTTCATCCACTTTACTGCATGAACACTCAAGGGGGCATCATCATGGGTCCATCATTTTTTTATAATCATTAGCTTATTCTTCTATCCAAACTCCTACACCTAGCAATTAGAAATGATAAAATCATAACATCCATTATCTCTCTATCTAATTTTTTATTTTTATTCTTTTTCCACCTTTTTAACGACTTTTTCATTCTTTAAAAAGTCATTAATTTGATAATATCTCACAATGACTTCTCAAAAAGGGGTAAAATTTAGACACTTAAAATCAGACACTTTGTGTTGATTTTAACCTTCTTTGCACTAAACACCTAATCATCTCTAATCATGCTTAATTTTTCCTAATCACTATTCATCATCACTATCCACTATTCATTATTCACTATGTATTGTTCTTAAATTAATCCAAAGTTAATTAACTAATGTTTTTCTAATTAAAAAATCATGGACTTTAAAAATCCATAATTTTCATAAATCTAAAATATCAAAATTATCTTCACATGCCCTAAGGCTCCACTTTTCCCCATCATTGCAATTTAATAATCCTATTGTCTTCCATGATCCAATTTTATAATCTTATTGTCCTCCATAATTTAATTTAATAATCCACCTTTATTCACATTATCTTCCATGATCTAATTTTATAATCCACCTTTATTCCCATTATCTTCCATGATCTAATTTTCTCCAATTTAATAATCCACCTCACATCCACTTACTAATTTTATATCATATCTTTCTCCCAAATGAATTTTATATTCATTTGTGAGTCCCGCATGTTCTCCACTCTAATTTTTAATTCAAAATTCTCATTATGAATTAAAAATTACCTTTTATTCTCATCCCTTAATCTTCATCTCAAGATGGATGATTTACATCTATTTCTAAATTCTATAAATTAGAAGTTCTTCCTCCAATTCAGCCAAGCTTCTTCATTACAAATTTATTTTTCTAGCATATCCCAAAAGCTTCTTCGTTACATGTTTATCATATTGAGATTATAAGAGTTTACATACCACAAAATTGTCCATTTGCCCTTGTATTAGAAGAGTAAGTAACCATAATTTAAAGAGAGTAAATCAAATTCACATCACAATGGAGGAAACTTCTTTTTGTGCTAAATTATAATTTTGTATTGTTTCTTCCATTTGTAGCTCTATCATAGGTTGAGTTAGTTTAGATTAAGATTTATTTTAATTTCTTAGCTTAATTGCATTTCTAGATTTCTTTAATATAGGTAGTATGCAAAAATTAGAGCAATATAGGGATCAAATACCTTGATTTTGCACAACTTTATCTATAGTTTGAATAGCTTTTGCATCTATATTCTATCTAGTGAATAGAGGTGGATCAGACTTGTATTTAAAGGTAACTATTTCTTATGTGGATATGAAAATGATCTTAGGTTGACCTTAGGAGGGGCACACACTTAAAAAATATCTGTTAGGAAGCGTTAGGGCTAAAGGAAATAGCTACCAACCAGGGACACTAGCATCATGTGGCTGTAGTGTCCCAAATGTCCTTTTAGTATACTGCTAAGTAGATTGGATTGGGGTCTGAGATGATATTTTTAGGAATATGTTATGACTGATTATAGGTGATTGTGATCTATTGAATGGTTAGAAATGTAAGTCTAATGCTCAAGAATAGGTATATGGATAGCCTAGGGATAGGCTAACTCAAACGACACTCTTAGCATCCAATTACCACTTTTAGGTGATTACAATATACCATTAATTTTTTCAACACAAGGACCTATTCTCAATGACAATTGTAATATTATTTCACAAGAATGTTCAAAATGATTATATATCTTGTTTGCTTCTCTAACAATATCATTTAATTAAAAAAATTCATTTTCAATTTGGTTACAAACTGCATCTAAAACTATGTTGAAACAAGTCACACATATTTTTCCTTTATCATTATTAACAAAATCAAATCCAAAAAATCTTCGACATTTTTTTTATTGTCATATTCTCAAAAGCTAGTATTTGCTAAAACTCTTCCCTTTATTGACAATTATTTTTGGCCTGGAGTTAACTCACTGATAGTTGTTGACGCTGTGGATTACACCCTTGAGAGAAGACTAAGTTTCTCTCTTCCACGTGGCACAATGGAGACTCCTCTCTTGCCTATAGGTCTGGCAAAAATGAGGGGAGAATCTATAGATAAGGGTTAGCTCCCTTTGATGCATCTCTGAGTTATTCCAGTATTATTGCTAATATATATATATATATATATATATATATATATATATATATATATATATATATATATATATATATATATATGGGGGTTGAAAAGAGAGAAGGATTACTGAAATTAGAGCCTAGATTAATACAGTGATACACCCAAAAAATTTGATCTACTCATTTACTCACACTTTAAACCATAATAAAACATACATACACTTTATCTAGTAAAAGGACTAGACTGCAGAGAGCTTAACAGGGAGGTTTAATGAAGATACACACAAAAAATGAACTTACCATAGGTGCTATAGGAAAACACACTGCTTGGTAACCTTCTTCTGCTTCTGCATTCCAGATATAGCTATCCTTGTTACCTGCAGGAATGGTGCTTTGTCTATACCAGGTATGTTGGTATCAAGCCTGTGAAAGCATTATGGAACAATGACTGAACACAAGGTTAATACTCGGGCACACTCAGAGATATATCCAACCAAATAAAGGTAAAAAATGCTTTCTATTGATTCAAGGTGAAAATTTGGCAAGGTTGTGCCATATAAAAATGAGAGATCTCTCTCAAAGGAGAGTTTTACAATATATATAGAGAGAGAGGAAGCAATGGTGCCCCTTTGGAAAAGACTTTGGCACCTTTTTTTTTACAAGTGGCCCATGTGCATTAAGAACATCAGGAAGAGGAAGCCGCTATTGCTGATATCATCCTTCTAGAAATAGCCTGCTAGAACCATGTTGTATAGTCGCCAGTCTTGACTTTAGCACTTAAAATGTATTAAATGCTACTACAAAAACATGAGTCACCTGATTGTTTTAATGACAAGGCCACCCCTTTTGTCTTCAAACAAGACTGCTTCTTAAAGAGATTCATGCGGTTGTTTGCTCATTAATGCAAAATGAGGAAAAATAGGCCACGTCATTCACTATTTGCATTCCTTGATGACCACTTGGCGGAGATTGTTTCAACCATTGGAATAACTCCTTTATCGATGCTTTCCTTTTGCCACCTAGGCTTTCCTGTCTTTCCTTGTTATTTTTGTCTCTCCCTGGCTTTGTCTTTTCTAGCTTTGTCTTTTCTGCATTTGTGAGCACTCGGGGCTATCTTCTCAGTGGGTCACTAAGTTCACTTGTGATCTGTCCTTAAGTATTTCAAAATCAACAACTATTTCACCACCTTAAATTTAACATTTGCACGCCCGTCACTGGGCGTTTGAACCTCTAACAGCTAGTTTGCCATGCTAGATTTTGACATCTTTGAGCCCGTCACCCCCTCTGGCAATTCCTTCAGACTTTCTTTCCTTTGAATTTTTTCCTTTGTCCGAGCCTTTGTCTTTTAACCCTCCCAAAGGGAAGGTATCCCTTCAAGCTTTGAGAAAAGGTCCCTTTCACAATTTCTGAGAGTTCCCCGCAAGGGCACTTGCCCTTCAAGGTCCTTCGGGCTCCTTGTGGTTCTCACATCCTTTAGACATTTTGCCTGAAGGAATTGTTCCTTTCATTTTAAACGCTTGCTTTTGATCAGATTTTTTGCAAACAAATTCCTTCAAATAAAATGTCCAAAGGAATTCCTTCAGACTTTTTTTTTAAGGATATGCCTTACCATTTTCCATGGATTTTCTTTCCAAATAAACAGTCTTTGCTCGGTGACCTGCCTTGTGAATTTATTCAAACAAAATGTCTAAAGGAATTCCTTCAGGCATTTTGTCTGAAGGAATTCCTTCGAGCATTTTGTCTGAACAAATTGAACCTTTGTCTTTGCCTTGTCTTTTTCAGAAGGGCAAGTCCCTTTTGGGCCTTTTGACCAGCTGCCCTCTGGAAAGGCTGATCAAGTCCAAATTTACCCTTCAGATCTTTTGCCATGGTCCACTTTGCTCATCACCTACCCTCTGTGAGGGCTACTCAACCTTCTGAAGAAGCTTTGTAAAAATCCTTGCATTCTTTGAACTGGTTCATCCTTTTGCTAGAAGACTTGTGCAAACCAAAATTTGAACTAGCTTAGAATAGTAGGGGAAGGAGACCAATTTTGGCTTATAGGACCAAAATGGTCAACAAATTGGTGATTCCCAGGGGAAGCATGCTTGCTATGCTTAAGAAAATAGTAGCCTCAAAGTCCATTAAGCATAGAGTCAAAACGTAGCTTGAAAAATTTAGCAATAGCCTCGAGAGATCCAAGAATCAATCGTGAAGCTTTTTACCCCAAACACAAAGGAAAACACACGCAAGGCTAAAAACACTACCTATGCAAACAACAATTAGGGAAAATAGGGAAAGAAAAATTGAAAGCAAACTACTACTCAAAACTAACCAGGTATATCTGCATCCCTCTTGGATCAAAGGGAAAACTTCTTAAGTCTCCTTCATGGCAAGAAAACTTATGGTGCCAAACAAGTGACTGAATGGAATGGATATTTGGTGACTTGCTCTTCTTGCCTGCCACCTTGATTGGGTCATATCCAAATGAGTCGAGGGCAAACATTCTTCCAACATATATGTATTCTTATTATTCTTAGAAGCTTGCCTCCTGCTAGTTCTTCATGCTAGTGTGTTTCGTCAAGAAATCAATGGTTGTTGGCTCATCACCATAAGCCCTTTGATATGCATTATGGATTGGCTTGTCTCCTTCTACCTCATTGAAGACGCTGTCAAACTCATCTTCTACTTGATCTTGGCTTTCTTGAAGAAGGGTGACTGTTGTGATGTCTGAAATGAGATCACAGACTGATTACTCAGCCCATAGAACATCAACTTCTTGTGCAAGGCTCTCTTCTTCAAAGCTTTCATCAAGATGGATAAGCCTATACTTTTCCTACTCAAAGACATCCTCTTGATCCTCCTCTAACTCAAGTTTAATGGCATGGTCTTCCTCCTTGATGACTTCAAAAATATCATCTTCAGATTCACCAACCTCTTGAAAGGATAAATCTGAAAGCTTGCAGCCCCTTTGAATACTTATTTGAGTCCCAATGTTGCCTCCTCCACCCTTAGCCAGCTCATAGCCTCCTTGAAGAAGATTGTAACCTGCCCCAATGACTTCAAACAAATCATTCAAAACATGATCAAGAATATGTCCATGCTCCTCCATGATGTCTTACAAAGTGAGAGAAGAGTCAAGGATCATCTCTTCCTCATTAGAGATAGAGGAAAAAGCTTGTGACTTGTCTTCTTGTTCATCAAAGGGGGTACCTATGGTGATCTCCTTCTCATCTGCATTCATGAAGCTTCCCTGATCATTCATGAACTGAGCATACTCCTCTTCACTTGCTTCTTTTAAGATGGATTCCTCAACACAAGAGAAACATTCTTCATTTACCAGGCAAGGAGATGGATCACAAGGATTGTCAAAATTAGGTTGGGAATGGAAAGCAGGGGATCTTTTTAAAACCCTATGAGAAAATGGGGGCAGACCTTGGGCCAAAATCACTTGATTTTCATCTCTCCACTTGACCAACACTTCATCAATATCAAAATTAGCTTGAGGATTGGTAGAAGGGGTGTCTTTTGGCGTAGGCTCCTCTACAAGGTCTAAAACTTCCATATCTCTTTCACTAAGAAATCTCACCTTAGCCTCTAATTCCTCAATTTACTTAGCTAGATTATCCTAAAAGAGTCTTTCTTGGAGCTCATAGAAATCATCATGGAAATGGGGAGTGCATGAAGGCTAATATGGAGTACAAGAATCTTCTTGAGGAAGGGTGGGAGGGACTTGAAAAGGACTAGCCTCATTTTGTACCCCACACTCTTAGACAATGTCTTTCTCCTCCTTGTTGCTCCATGACTTGACTACTTTACTCCAGCTCATGATCTTAGGACTGGAAGTCTCCTTTTGGGGTGATGGGACTGTAATGTGAGAGGGTAGTGAGGGTTTAGATTCCACTTCCCTTGCTACCAACATAGACTATTGCATTTGAAGATTTGCCAATTCGATCTACTTATCAAGATTGGCTTTAAACACAAGATTTTTTGTTTCATAACTCTCCTCAACATGATTAGGGAAAGGACTTTGACAAGCTTGACTTGGCTTATGAGCAGGGGCTGTGTATGTCTGATATAAAACTTGGGGTAATGGGTATGCAGGTTGATAGACTTGGTAAGGTTGCCTCTCATGAATACTTATCTTCTCTTCCAAAGATACAATCAAACCACTCACATCCAGCATCTCGCTTGTAAGCCTTTGCCAATTGGTTCTTTCAATAGGAGTCCATTCACTCTTAACCAGATCTAATGCATTTCTCACTTGATGAATGGAATGATCAAAAATTTCTTGGCCACATCCCCTTCTAGTGTCAAGCTCCACTACATACTTTTCATATCCCACCAGTGCTTATTTGAAGGTGGAAATGGGCTGATTGGCAAAAAGACTAGGTTGAGTAGGAGAAGTAACACATTGAGAAGACTGGGCACAAGACTGATATAGCTCATGACAGGGCTGAGACTGGTCATATTGGACCCAATAAGGATCAACACAAAGCTGGTAAGGATCATACCCAGGTTGGCCAAGGACTTTCTCAAACTAAGGAGGAAGAGGCAAAGCCCAAAATATTTCACTAGCCTGCAAAGGGCAAAAATCATAATCGTATGCATCCTTGTTGCTTGAGATGATTCCATAAACAACTTGAGCTTGATCAAAACTATATAAGGAACACAAGACCCATGGTTCTGAGTAATGGAATTATACATACCAAAATACAATTTGCTGATGGCACCAGGACTAGTTAACCAGTTGATTCAACTTGGAGTCACTATTGGTGTTGATGAAAAAGCCTCCAAAATCTGGTTGGTTGAAGAACATACCAAAATTCTTCAACTCTTTGGATAAAAAATTGGTCCCACTGGGCGTGCCAAAAATTGTTAACACTATGGATTGCACCCTTGAGAGAAGACTGGGCTTCTCTCTTCCACGTGGCACAATGGAGACTCCTCTTTTGCCTGTGGGTTTGGAAAAACTAAGGGGAGAATATCTAGATAAGGGATAGCTCCCTTTGATGCATCTCTGAGTTATTCCAGTATTATTTCTAATATATATATAAATGGGGGTCAAAAAGAGATAAGGATTACTGAAATCAAAGCCTAGATTAATATGGTGATGCACCAAAAAAGTTTGATCTACTCATTTGCTCACACTTCAAACCATAACAACACATACATACACTTTATCTAGTAAAAGGACTAGACTGCAGAGAGCTTAACAGGGAGGTTTAATGAAGATACACAGAAAATGAACTTACCACAGGCACTGTAGGAAAACACACTGCTTGGTAACCTTCTTCTACCTCTGCACTCCAGATACAACTCCCCTTGTTACTTGTAAGAATGGTGCTTTGTCTATACCAGGTATGTTGGTATCAAGCCTATGAAAGCATTATCGAACAATGACTAAACACAAGGTTAATACTCTGGCACACTCAGAGATATATCCAACCAAATAGAAGTAAAAAATACTTTCTATTGATTTAAGGTGAAAATTTGGCAGGGCTGCGCCATACAAAAATGAGAGATCTCTCTCAAATGAGAGTTTTACAATATATATATAGAGAGAGGAAGCAATGGCACCCCTTTGGAAAAGAATTTGGCACCTTTTTTTTACAACTGGCCCATGTGCATTGAGAACATCAAGAAGAGGAAGTCATTGTTGTTGATATCATCCTTCTAGAAATGGCCTACTAGAACCATGTTATGTAGTCGTCAGTCTTGACTTTAGCACTTAAAACATATTAAACACTACTGCAAAAGCATGAGTCGCCCAATTGTTTTAATGGCAAGGCTGCCCCTTTTGTCTACAAACAAGACTGCTTCTTAAAGAGATTCACGTAGTTGTTTGCTCATTAATGCAAAATGAGGAAAAATAGGCCACGTCATTCACTGTTTGCATTCCTTGATGACCACTTGGTGGAGACTATTTCAACCATTGGAATAACTCCTATACCAACACTTTCCTTTTGCCACCTGGGTTGTTCCCGTCTTTCCTTGTTAATTTTTTTCTCTTCTTGGCTTTATCTTTTCTGGCTTTGTGAGCACTTGGGGCTATCTTCTCGGTAGGTCACTGAGTTCACTTGTGGCCTGTCCTTAAGTATTTCAAAATTAACATCTATTTCACCACCTTAAATTTGACGTTTGCATGCCCGTCACTAGGTGTTTAAACCTTTAACGGCTAGTTCGCCATGCTAGATTTTGACGTCTTTGGGCCCGTCACCCCCTCTGGTAATTCCTTCAGACTTTATTACCTTCAATTTTTTTCCTTTGTCTAGACCTTTGTCTTTTAACCCTCTCAAAGGGAAGGTATCCCTTTGGGCTTTGAGAAAAGGTCCCTTTCACGGTCATCGAGAGTCCCCCGCAAGGGCACTTGCCCTTTGGGGTCCTTCGAGCTCCTTGTGGTTCTCACATCCTTCAGAAAAAATGTTCGAAGGAATTCCTTCAGACATTTTGCCCGAAGGAATTGTTCCCTTCATTTTAAATGCTTGCTTTTGGTTGGCATTTTAGCGGACAAATTCCTTCGGACTTTTTTTTCGAAGGATTTGCCTTACCATTTTCCATGGATTTTCTTTTCGAATGGACAGTCTTTGCAAGACAACCTACCTTGTGAATTTATTCAGACAAAATGTTCGAAGGAATTCCTTCGGGCATTTTGTCTGAAGAAATTCAACCTTTGTCTTCGCCTTGTCTTTTTCAGAAGGGCAAGTCCCTTTTGTGCCTTTTGACCAACTACCCTCCGTAAAGGCTGATCAAGTCCAAAGTTACCCTTCAGATCTTTTGCCATGGTCCACCTTGCTCATCACTTGCCCTCCACAGGGGCTGCTCAACCTTCTGAAGAATCTTTGTAAAAGCCTTGCAATCTTTGAACTGGTTCATCCTTTTGCCGAAAGACTTGTGCAAACCAAAATTTGAACTGGCTCAAAACAGCAGGGGAAGAAGGAGACCAATTTTGGTTTGTAGGACCAAAATGGTCAACAATAGGGAAAATAGTTTTTGGAGTATTATTACCATGGAAAGTATCCCAATAGTTTTTGTTGTATTAATTCTAGTCTGTGAATAAATGACATTCAATAAAGAAATCATTTGCATTTATTTCTTCTATGTGTTTGACATATGTGTTGGGTTCATGATATTGTTGTGTTTATATGTAACAATATGTAAGTTGAGTATCATAACAGCCCTATTTGAAAATAAATTACATGATTATTTTGTGGAAAATTAAAATATAAAAACATCACTTGCATACAAAATTGAAAAACCAATAAGTAACTTACATTTCATCTTCAACTATTATACATTGAAACTTAATGAGTTGCATAACAGATCTTTTTTGTAGCTCATTAGATGCAACAAGAGCACTGAATTTCATTGCCAAAATACTTATTTGTAAATTTAATCCATTAGAAAGCAAAAAGTGATGGTGTATTTATGCACTTAAAAGCAAGTGGATATGACATTTCTCCAACATTTAGAAAAAAGTTTTCGTTTGAATGTATGCTTTAAGCAAAGTAGAAATGGTATTTTTAGTTAAATATGTAACCACGATGTAATATAAATGCTTAATCATGCTGATATGAATGCTATTAAACCATACATTGCAAACAAAATTAAATAAATCCATACATAAGAGCATTAAAATACATGATTTTTTTATATAACTTTAGCTTTATTTTGTTTCTTCTCTATTATGAAATTGACAAAAATTCAAAAGAGAATGCTACCTTAGAGCAAAAAAAATATCAACTTTAATTTTTTTTAAAATACCCAATAATAAGACAAATATCAAGAAGACCATTATCAACAAGGAGAACAAAAAATTACACAACAAAAAAACTGTATCACTCCAAACAAGTGTACATTTAATTCGATACATAATTACCATTATGTATACTGTATTAAATATATGCACTTTACAATGTTGCATTTTAATTTTTCAAATATAAAATACTATGCATTATTGGATCTCTATCTAGAGGTTTTGGTCTTATTTATAATAATGTCCATTATGCTACGAAATATGAACTTGGGTATAAATTATAAAAAAATGGGTATTAGAGTTCCAAATGCTAAGGCAACAAAATATTGTCTTGATTGTACAAGTAAACATTCAAGAGCAAAGAAAGAGAAAGTTTATTAAATAAAAATAATAAATATTGATTATAATTTTATTGTACTATATATATATATATATATACATATATATATGTATATATATATATATATATAGTACAATAAAATTATAATCAATATTTATTATTTTTATTTAATAAACTTTCTCTTTCTTTGCTCTTGAATGTTTACTTGTACAATCAAGACAATATTTTGTTGCCTTAGCATTTGGAACTCTAATACCCATTTTTTTATAATTTATACCCAAGTTCATATTTCGTAGCATAATGGACATTATTATAAATAAGACCAAAACCTCTAGATAGAGATCCAATAATACAAATTATTGACAAATAAAAACATGTGTTTTCAAAAACTTGAACCAATATCTCACCATCACTTTTATCTCTAATAATGAAGGTCTTGGTGGGTAAGTGCACAGAGATGGGGGGCCAAAAGGTAGACATAATTTCATGAAATAAGTTCTGTGTATGCAGTTTTTAATATTTGTGTACGTAATTCAAAACTATGTGAGCAATTCTATAATACAACCTCATCATTACTAAGCCAAAACCACATGTAATTTTAAAACCACATACATGATTAAACCAGGTACATGATTAAACTTGTATGCAATTAAACTATGTACGTGATTGTAAAATAATAGAACTCTATACACAGTTATTTTATTTTAAAACCAAAAAAAATCATCAATGCCATTCATTTAGCATTGACACGAACTGCAAGCAAAGGACAACAAAAGTAAATAGTGCTTGAGTGAGACCAAGGCAAGCCGAATTCAATAATTTCATGCTGAAAGAGAGGTATGAAAATGCATTTAGAAACAAAAATAGTTAATTTTCTTACATTTTTTTTTTTTTTTTGTTTTCCATCACATGTAAAGGCAAGTGGCACTAAATAACAACTTGACCCTCCTATCCCTCCTATCCTATAAAACCCTAGACTATCCCTCCTCCCTTGAAAACCCTCATATCTCCTCTCCCTCACAAAACCTCCTAGCCCTCTTGTAGTTCCTAAAGCCCCCATGGTAATCAAGAGGAAATTTAGCATCCCATATCATTGAAAATAAGTTGGAAATTAAAAATCTAATTAGGACATTGAGAAATGCATGTGCAAATAACCCCCCCATCGACTTTCTCCATCAAACACATTACAAACATTATTAGGTGAAACTGACTCAGTAATGGGTCAAATTGATAAGTGATCTGAATATGGAAATAAATATAGGGCATATTATTCTAACAAATTATCTGCAACAACTATAAAAGGTAAAAATATAACCAAAGCCCAAATTTGTGCCTTATTCATTGATGGAAAAACTGGTTCACCACTACATGTTATGGCCAAACATATTCCAATCCACTACTGCACTCACGATATAATCAAACAAAATTTTTGGGACCTATGTTGAATGGTCTTTGATCACATGCCTCGTAACACTAATGAGGTCCCAGTGTATTTTTTGAGAAAATTGTATTGTGAGTTTATGTTGAATGATTTTTCAAACTATTTTGATTTTTTAGGGTTCCTTGGTAGAGTAAAGGGCTTTGCATAGAATAGGCTAGGTGCATGTTGTGCCCCTAATCAAGCTATAAGAGTACATATCAACAAACCATATCCTCCTAAGACCCTACCCTATACAGTTAAGGACAATATAGAGATTGATATTTTTCATGCACTTAAGGCACTTATTGACACCATCATTTAGCATACAAACCTTCTCATACTTATACTGGCGAGGGTAGACATGGAGAAGTTTCATCTAGTGTTGCTACTTGACAAGCTCACTATTGTAAATAATGTGGTGATATATGCACTAGACATGAAGAGGAGGAGGATATGATGTAGCCCACTCATGGTGGTATTTTCATTGGCCTAGATGATATCGATCTCACTATGTTTCATCCATCTGCATTTGATCTAGACACCTTGGCTACAACTATCTAAGTAACTTTAATATTTTACTTGTAAAAAATTATCAAACTTGTTAAATTTTAAATATTTGTACAATTTAAAAGGTATTGAACTATTTTTTATATAGAATGCTCAATAATGTATATGAATTTTATATGTTGCAATAAGATGTTGGATGTCATAGGAGCATGTATGTTGCTTCTACTATGCCTGTATATACCTATACAAAGGTGATTTTGAAGGATTAATTAATGTTATTGATGTAAATAGCCTACTTACATTTACTAACTATGATCAATTTTAATTCAATTAGGCCTCATTGGTGTCTATAACTCTAGTCTTATTCAAACACTTGTGTGTGTGTGTATGATGAAGTGAGTAACAATGTTATTTTGTTTTTCCACTTGATGACCACACTAGACACTTTGCCATTTATTCAAGAGGGAGTAAATGTAGGTGTTGCTTATATGATTTCATCTTCACAACAACTCACTGAGGTACACGAGAGTTATTATAATGTTTAAGTGTAAATATGGATGTGTGTTTTATAATTATCCTTTGTACTTGTGCAAATGGTTGACACACAAAATAATTGTCTATGCAAAGTCCTCCGGTGATGACTTATGGCCCTGTTGAAATTATTAGCAGGCATGACATGGTATAGTTGATAATTTAATTTGCAAAATTTCCATTATATTTCAATGATTTAGCTAGTTGACTTAAATGTTTATGAGCTAAATATAGATTTTTATTTTACACACACACACACATTTATAGGGACCCATCCCTTTTATTATCATGAGCATGTCACCATCTCCTATTGGTGATTCGTTTCACTCCCATTCACCAATATGAACCTATCATTGACTCTATTGAGCGTTAGTCCCAAATTGACTATGACCACCAGCGTATGGTAAGTACCCCTGTGAATTATTTTTTTATCATTTTAAAAACTTAATTTGTTAATTTTTTAAGTATCTTGTTCCAATACATATAAAGTTACTAATAATATTTGTATATAAATAGTTAGATCTACAGGCAAGTTTTAGTGGAAGAGGACTCGTAGTCATCCAAATCCAACATCTCTTATTGTGAGCAAGGCATCCCAAGGAGAGGCTTTCAAAATAAATTCAAAGAGAGTGATGTATTTTGATTATTAGGATCATGTCTTATGATATTTTTTTGTAAGCCTATATAGCTTGATGTATATTTGTTTCCAGCATTAAATGCCTATATGACATTGACTCAGGATATTGTATCAAACTTGTTCATATTTTATACATCTTTATGTGGATTTTATGGATCTATTGCATACATATATTATTCAACATCTCAATTTTTAAATATTCTCATTGATTTTAGCTTTTGGATTTGTTGTAATTTATTACATATTATATTACATGTTTACATGTTGTCTGCCTTAGATTTTTGTTGAGCATTAAAAATATACCTTGTAGCCTGTTGAATGTTCTTGAAATGTATGTGAAGTAGGAGCATCATTGAAAGTATGATGAAATGGTGGTGTCAAGAGTTCTTAGAGTCTTAGGTAGTCAAATAAATCAATAAATGTCTTACTAAAGGTCCTAGAAGTCAATATATAGGTCAATTAGATGATTTGGCAAGTTTTCCTACCGAAAGCAAAATTGGAATTTTTTAATGTATTTATTGTAAATATGTGAAAATATTGTAATTTTTCAAGTGTCATAATGAATTTTCATGGTCATGTTGAGTTTTCAAGGTAGATGAGGAGTGAAGAAGACTTTTAACCCTACATTCTATAAATATGATTGTGTAAATGATCAATAAAGTAAGACTTATATGGTATTGAAGGCATGTTCTATTGATGAAAGGTATTGGTTCACATGTTTTAGTCTTGTTTACATATGTTCCTAATAATACTAAGATGAATCTTGAAATCTAAGATAAGAAAATTAGTTTTGTTGACAGTCTGTCGTGGTAACAGGGTTCTGTGTATGAGGAAACTTACTTTTTTTGCAATAAAAATGGATATGTTGGTTATAAATGTATTCATCTTGTACTTGCCTAAATAAATATGAATCAATTTAATTTAAGGATAAGTTGCACTTTTTTCAAGGTCTAAGTTGTTGAAACCTTTAAGCAACCATGTTTTGTGCATTCATAGTCATTTACAAGTACTTATAATACATACTAAACATTACATGAGTTCATTTAAAGGTTTGGGAAGTTGAATAGGGTTACTAATACCCTCACATACATATTTGAAAATATGTAAAGTTTTTTGTCTTGATGAACAATCCATAAAGATCTCTTGGGCTATGTATTTCCTGTAAAACCCTAAAACATGGTTTAAGGCACAAATTGAACCATAACTCCATTTTTAACTGGTGGAAATTATTTAAACTCTGTAAGAAGGTGGTTGAAGATATTTATAAGAGATTACAAGAGTTATAACATGAAAATAAGCCCCGTATAATGAGGAAATTCTGACTATGTATTGGTTTCCTATAGGTTTTCATTGAGAAAACATAGAACACGAGAAGAGAATCGATGTTTAGTCTTGTTCTTGGGTTATAAATATTGTATGAATATATTTCCTTGATAATTTATCACCATAAAATGATGTTATGAGGTAATTCAAGTCATTGGTTTTAGTGGTTTGAATTAAGACCTATCAAAGGTAGAGTATGCTTGTATAGACCTAAACTATAAAAGTTTTTGTTGAGATTACTTTTGTGAGAAACCAATAAAATCATTGGTTTGTCATCATATTAGACAATCTATAAGAAGTAAAGAGGTCATTAAATAGGGTTATTAATTGGAAATTAGAAGTAAGCATACTTTCCAAGAATAAATTAGGCCTAGACAAAGCATTGCAGTAGAGCCTATACAAAGTGAAATTTGATAACATAAAATTGGGTATTGTTGTCATGAGTTTCTCTTAGAGTTATGGAGTGATTAATTGGATAAAATAGAGTGGTATAAGATAATATAAGAATTCATTTAAAGGGTTATGATAAGAAGTCTTTTAGACATTTATGATTGCTACAACAAATTACAATATCTTAATTGGATTGCTTGATATACTTACACACTTTTAATCTCAAAACAAATTATTAATAATTTCCACATCTCTACTATATTATATTTATATCAGAGGTATCAATTTAACATTTATGACATAACTACAAATACAAACAAACATATCTATAATGAGAATGTTCAGCTACAAGAAACATAAATTGGTTCTCATGGTTAAACCTTGCCCAATGGAACACATTGAATCTGATAGGTCATTCATAACCAAAGTTTAGTTAGAGATACCCTAACATAATTATTTCATGAAGTCAAAGCTTGTTACTGTTATCAATCAGGAGTGTTACCCTTGTGAGAATGCGTGCCACTTCCTACCCCTATTGAAATAATAGAATCTCTTCTAAGTGTGGGTAACTTTAAGGTGGAGAGAATCCCTAGATAGAGGGTTGGTTCCCTTGATTCACTCACTAAATTTATATCTAATACTAATAACTAGTAATTTCTTGACTAAGGGAAAGGGTAAAGGGATAATGATTGCATTGAAATTGACATGAAAACTTGAAATAAAGGTGATGCACCAATGTTTATGACCACTTCTTCTTGTAATTGACACTCTCAAGAAACAAGGGAGCCTACACACATTCTCTTCACTTCAGGTATATGGATTCTATAACAATGTTTCATACAAAGGACTTAACAACACTCACTTTTTGCATGGAAGGAATGAAAGATTATTGAATTCACATCCAAAATTAGATTAAGATTGAACCCAGACACTTAGCATGACCTATACAAACTCAAATATTGTTAGTATGTGAAGTCACTATTCATAGTTACTATTCATCCAACACTATTCCATTTTACTATTCACAAGTGACATGGTAGTGGGGCCCAAGTGGGGCCTAGGTGGTGGGCTTATGGCAAGACCCAGGTGACTGGGCATGTGAGGTGCTATAAGTGTCACATGGCATGACCCACATATCATATTTTATTGTTGAAAAGATTGGAAAGAGAAAATGGGATGCCATTTTCTAAGGCATGTGATTTGGCACGTGTGGGAAAAGAGTGAAGTCAAAAAGGAAGGATTTTTTAATCTTTCTTTTTGAGTGGGGCTTTCATGTTGGAAGAAAATTTGACCCCTTTCATGCATGAATAGTAAGGTGGGATGAAATATTCTTTGGTTGCACATATCTTTGGTCAAAAGTGGTTTTGTCATCTTTTGGAGCAAAGGTGGATGAAGTCTACATCAAATCCTTTTGAAGTTTTGGCCTCATATGATGATGTCTACATGATGAATAGTGTTGCCACGTGGGTGTGGCATATTTTTCCTCTATCCCCTTCATTTCCTTCTTGATAATTATTTTCATTGTATTTTCTATTTTAATGAGAACATTCTCATAATGTTTTATGTGGTGGAAGTTTGAGAAAATAAGTTATTATTTTCTAGTTTGTAAAGCCTTTATGCTTAAAAGATAGAATTGGAAGAAGGAGAGTGTGTTGAAGAGAATTGTTGTAGATTTTATCTGAAGTTAATACAAAGATACAATTGCCTATTTCCCCATGGTTTTTCCTTGCATCTTGCAAGGTTTCCACGTAAACTCTCTGTGTAATGTGTTACTCTTGTCATTTGATTTTGTTGTAGCTTGTTATTTCCACATTAATTTTTTTTGTACATATTTTGGATTGTTTCCTTACAAATATGTTGTGAGAAGGTACAAAAACTAGACATTAACATAGGAAAGATACTTATTCATAGTGTTTTATCAATGGAAATCACACATACACTTTGCACAACCTAAAAATGGAAGAAATTAGATTCTTATTTCTTCAAAAGGTACAGTACAAATTTTTGACAACCTTTCAACATAGTCAAAGCAAAAAAGAGATATCTCATTCTAAAATTATTATACAATATAGAACAAAGAGATTTTAAGGGAGACAAGACAACCCCAAAATAGGGATGACTCACTTGTCATCACCTTCTTCAACTCCTATGTACTAATTCCTCTATTTTCTCATTTTTTCCTCCTTCAAAGTGGCGTAGAGGTAAAGTTAAACTTGTTTGGGGAGCTTGAAGAAGTCTTTAGCATCGATTGGTCAATTTTAACCCTTTGATAAGTTTTAATCTTTTCTCACATTCCCTATATCCTTGTTTTCATGTCCTTTGATGAATAAGTCACATCCTTGAAAATAGGTCTTCAAGTCTTCATTAATTCCTCAGTTGAAACCTTCTCCTCATTCATTTATGAGGTCTTTCCACCTTGAAATGGTTTTTATAAGACTCTTTGAATCATCTTTGAATTTGTCTCATTAGTTTGGCATAAGAGAGTGAAATTTCTCTTTGGTCACTTTCCATTCATTATCCTAAACTCCCATTCCATATCATGCATTGTATCATCTTTTTCAAGTTTGAAAACCAACCCTGAATCATCTAAGCCAATCTGTAGGTAATGATTTGGATTTGACTACAATTTAGGGTTTAATACCTCAATTATAAATCACTATTAAGTTCAATGGTATTCATCACATAATTTAGTGATCTTATATTGAATCTTTAATCAAGTAGGAACCTCAATTAACATGACTAGATAGAGTTCTTAGAGTTCCATGGCTGAGTGACTGTAAGTGCTAGTGCTTAATATGAACATTAAATTTGATCTTTTTTAGTCCTATAGGAGAGGGTCTTCATGACCTCATATACCTTTTACTTTCTCAATCTCTCAAACCAGGGACACATTCTCTCCTATGATTCTAACAGGCTTGACTATAACATTATTACTCATAGTATGACTGTAGGTGGTTATTTGGTCTCTTTAGCCTCTATACGAATAGAGGGAGGAATGATAAGGTTGAATCAAATGAAAAATGTATATCAAGACTCTCATTGACTAAATTTCACCTTTCATGCTTGGAGAAGTATCAACTTGATACTTACAGGCTTGATTGTTATGAAACTAAAAATGACCTTTTACCTTAAATGTTGCTAAAAAACCTTAAACTATACAAACAGTGAAATGGAGTCTTTACTGGTGCTTCAAGAGTGATAGGAAGTAGGAGTACACCTCATTAATTTTTACATAACTTGGTATAATCTTGAATAATACCTCAACCAACCTCAAATCCTTTTAAACAATAAAACTACGTTGTTACCTTAAACTTTACTAACATACCTTAAATTCTCTAAATATGTGCTTCAAAGTCATCTTTAATGATATTAAGTTATACATTGGTGGAATATTAAACATATTCATCCCTCCAAGGGCTTATATCACCTTGAGTATTCACTTAACACCTTCACAATTCACCCCTAGGTGTATGTAGTCCATCACAAGTCTTTTTTATCATGAAACACATACTTGACTGTGTCATTTAAGCATACAAGGTGTTAATTGGATCTTTTAATTCATTGACTAGTACCTTTCACCATGGAGATTCTTAAGAGCTATATGAAACTACTTCAAGCTCCACCACAAACTAATTTGTCTTCATGATTCCTCTATATGATCTTGTTACCATAAGAACTCATGACTTTATGCCTGAACCTTGCTAAAAAAGCATCTCACTACCATTGCCTAAGTAATCCATTATTCACAGAAGTAATATATGAATTGACTGAAAGTAATAAGTGTGACATAACTGAAATATCAACTTGAGAAACCTTTAAATATGAAAACACTCGGTTACTAGTTCAAACATGCTTTTAAGTTGTTGAATTTGATAATCATAGGCAAATGATTTCCTGCCAAAAGACCCCTTATCAAAAAAAATTGTCTGATGAGTCCATCATTAAAAGGTTCCTATTTGACCTTGAAATCACCTCACCATAATCATTTTTCTCCATCAAGTTCTGAAGTGAAGAAATAGAAGAAAACCTAAACCGTGTTTGAATGGCTAAGACATAGTGACCCCCTTATACTCTTAGTGATTATTTATAAATATGGGGGGTTGAATCTAACAAACAATGCCACTAAATTGAATGTCATTAGTGTCCCTATCATTTATAAATATCTTTGGTCCTGGCCTTCTCTCTCCTAGTCTAACTGAATAAAAATCAATGACCTTCTTTGAGCTGCCAAAGAAGTCGATAAGAGAGATAAATAGGTTTTCTATATTTTAGCACCTAAAACCTCTTACAAACCATGCATTGGACCTTGACAGAAATAAATGAAGTCCTCAAGATTCTTGGAAGTCAATTTTACCTTGAAAACTTGTATGAAAAACCTCAAAAGAGCCCTTTTTAGTGCTAAAACTACCATGATCACTTAAATAACCTGATGAAACTACTGTAAAAGTTATTCATAAGACCTTTACATGTCTAAATAGGTGTATTATGGCCCTTTTCTAGTACTATACTACCATTACCTTGCAAAACCTTCTTTGGAATCCATAAAATGATCTAAAAGACAACCAACTAGGTTATGAAGTTAGCCAAGAATATCACCAACATGTTAGATCCTTTGTAGATCACATCATGACCTTAACACATGCTATGAGACCTAACCAGACACCCTAGACTCCTTATATCACTTGAAACTCACTGAAATAGGCTATAATGAACAAAACCTTAAACTTATCAAATTACCATGACAAAATCTCAAAGAGAGCCATTCTTAAGATTAGACCATGACAAAATCTCCATGAAAAAGACTAAAAATTCATAACTAGTAATGAAAATTACCATTACTACTTAAAGAGCATATATATTTGTATATTTAACCTAGAGTGCTTATTGATATGTTCATGCAAAGGGTCTATGGTGGCTTGGGCGAAGTACATAGAGAAAATAAGGTAGAAGTCAATCATGGCTTCTATCAACCATTATACTCCAAGTACCATCAGAAGAAAATCTACAAAACTAAGAAAATAAATCGTGTGTGGGCCTCCCTTTGCTACATCTACATTTGCTAACCATTTGAAGTACAACATATCTAATTAAACCAAGTCAAAGTATGCTTTACAGAATGTAAAAATTCACTAAGCTCGTAGTAGTGTAAAAGATAATGTATGTCATCATTGAATATAAAAAGCATAGATAAAGTGCATTTATTATCTACTTCTTATTATGTTAATTTAGGAGGGCAAAAAATGATGATGCATTTCAAAGAGGGCCATTCTTAAGATTAGACCATGACAAAATCTCCATGAAAAAGACATATGAGTTCATAAATAGTAATACAAATTATCATTACTACTTCAAAACCACATATATTTGTATATTTAATCAAGAGTGATTATTGATATGTCCATATAAAGTGTTTATGGTGGCCTGGGCAAATTACACATACCCCTACCAACCCCTACCACTTCTAGATATACAAAAAAAAAAAAAAAAATCCATTCAAAGCTTTAATCTAAAATAATTGTATCCTCCTTACCCAGACCAGAGTGGTTTGAACCAAAGCAACACCCAAAAAGTACGATATTGTCCAAATCATTTGGAAATTTTAGGTAATAGTTTGGAATCTCAAAGGTAGTTGTTGACAGCTTGATTCCCCTAGTCACATTCAACTCCTTTTGACCTTGTAATATGGCATTAATACCGTTTATCATATTATGATCATGAGTTGTAGATTCTTAATCAAAGACAATCATTTGAGATTATAAATTCATAAGGTCTTGCTGCAAGAGGAATTATCCTATTGAAATTGAAAGAATATTGGCCCTGCTGACACATTGAGACATTTCAAATCATTCCTTTCATGAAGTGACTACTTTGGATCAAGCATGGTAGATCACATATGTTTCCTTAATTTAATATTATCAATTTCATTGAATTTCTTAAATATTGAACAAGCCTGGTGTAATCAAGCTCACATTTTGAAGTTTTTAATTTCCTTATCCAAGAAATTGAATAAGCTTTTACCTACATCCTGACTAGTTTCTACCTTATTTATTCTCATATTCTTTGCATATATCCATCTTTCACTTTTCCAACATGTCTACCTATAGGCCTTTCTCTTCTTTAATGAGAATGTTATCCCCTGCTTCCATTTAAAGGTGCAAGATAACTTTTTTTTTTTAATTATGCCTCTCAATGAGGCACTCTCCCCAAATAAGAAGTGACGATGGGAGAGTCACATAGGGTAAGGTGATGATGAGATGAAGAATCCTCCAGCATGCTGAAAATTTGAATCCTTACCCTTATTCAATTTATTGACTTATGATAGAGGGTAAAATCTAATTCACACGAGGGGAGAGAATATACAAAATAAATGCATGTGTGTGTATGCACACACACACACACACACACACACACACACACACACACACACACACACACACACACACACACACACATTACATCTCTAAACATATACATATATATACACATACATACATAAACACACACGTATATATATGCACACAAATGTGTGTGTATGAGTGTATGTGTGTATATGTATATGTGTGTGTGGGTATATATATATATACACACACACACATGTTTGTATATCCATGTGTGTATACATATATACATGCATTCATGCACACATGCATGCACACACATAGATAAGCTATGAATGAAGTCGATGATAAATTCTTGGTTCTATTAGCTAATCATCAAATCTTAATTGAATATGGTGATGGTATTATTGATCTTTATCTTTCTCAAAGCAACACGAGGTTTGAAAGTCAAAACCAGATCTTAAACACCATAAAAAAAGAGGAGTTGTATTCTAACATTAGCAACCTTGACTACCACTTAGCTCCCCACTCTCTTTATGTGGGTAAAACTTAATTCTTATAGTTGGCTTATTACCCATCATGATTCTTCTTGAAGTGCATGAAGTTGCCAAAAATCAATCTTGTATGTATTCCATTAATCTAAATTTTAGAATCCATTTCAACAATAAGATATTTACATCCCTTCAAAAGGGCTATTTTTAGACATTTTGCATGACCAAACCTTATGTTTGATTATTTGTCCCAGTCCCTATATCAAATGCAATTATTAGTAATAGTGGACCTATCACATATCTAAACACACAACCTCCTCTAACCAGGCCTAATATGTATTCCTTCCGTTAATCCAAATTTGTGAATCCCCTTCAATGATAAGATACATCCATCCTTTCAAAAGGGTTACTTTTAGACCTTTTAAAACAACCAAACCTTTTATCTGATTATTTGTCTCGGTGTCTATATCAAAAATAATTATTAATAACAAGTAACCCATTACATCTCTAAACATATAAATATTAAACACATATACATATACATATCTACACATATATACATATAATAAGTAATGTGATTTGTGTTGAATTGAGCCCCAGATGAACATAATTATTACTCTAAAGGATGTTAAGTGGGGTTAAATATGTTAGGAATGGTGAACAAGCATTCTAACCCAAGATTCAGAAGTGATAACACCAAAAATATCACACAATAAAGATACAGACAAGTGGTTAAAAAACAATGCAAGTCAAGTGTTATTCAAAAATAAAATATACTAGTACAAAGAAAAGCCCTTACATAAGTAGGCAAGGTAAATACATAAAACTAGCCTAACTAACTAGTGTGGGATAAATCCTCACATAAGACAAACTCACAAAAATATGACATAGTTAGCTAATACACTCATAAACATGAGAAATACATGAAATACATATTCTAACACCCCCCTCAAGTGAATCTAGGGACTAAAAATAGCCAAAAAATAAGTGGCATATCCATAGTATGAGTCCTGATAACAAGGCCTGATGAGGTTCTCATGTACAACATGTATCCATGAAATGAAGAAGGAAGATGTCCTCACGAACAGCCTCAAGGACAACTTATGAAACCCCAAGCATGACACACAACTCAAGGAAATGAGGTGATGTAAAAGGCTTTATGAAGATGTCTACAACTCATTGATGAGTTGGAATATACTCTAAGCTAAGAACTCCATCCTGGATGTGCTAATGAATGAAGTGTATATGTACCTCAATGTCTTTGGTTCATTGATGTTCAACTGGGTTTCAAGATACGTGAATTGTACTCTAGTTGTCACACCAAAGTATAGTGGGTGAATCTTACATGAATCTAAATTCTGTCAATAATTGACGAAGCTAAAGAATTTGTTGACTTGTTATAACTGTTGCCTTGTACTCAACCTTTGTAGATGAAAGTACAATAGCCTACTACTTCTTACATAACCAAGTAATAGGTAAAGAACCAAGACAAAATATGTAGCTATAAGTGGCACGTCTGTCATCAAGAAAACTTACCCAATATGAATCACTATACAAAAACCAATTGAGTAGAACCCCCAATGTAGTGTAATCCAAAATGAGTAGTGCCTCATAGATATTGTAAAATCCTCTTGGTATCTTGTCAATGACTGTCATGAGGATCATGTGTAAACCTAGATATAAACCCAATTGCAAATGAACTGTTGGGGTGAGTATAGGTCAAATACATAAGACTCATAACCACATGCCTATACAATGTAGGATCACAAAGTGGAGTAATACAAGAGGTAGTGAAAGTCACTTTAGACTTAAAAGGATGAGGATTTAGCTTGTAATCAGCCATGCCAAAACACTAAATAAGATCAAGGGTATAATTCTATTGACTCAAATAAATCCCTATATATGACTGTGAAATCTGTAAACCAAGGAAAAAATACAAAAGGCCAAGATTTGTCATGTCAAACTATGCAGAAAGTGCCTTCTAAATAGTTTGAATATAAGATGAGGAGTTGCTTGTGAGAAGCAAATCATCAACATATAAGACCAGTATAACAATTTCCTCCCTAATAAGTTGAATATACACTAAGGGATCAAAGTCACAATGAATAAAGCCAGTGGAGAGAAGAAATGAATCCATCTTCTCATACCAAGCCTGAGGGACCTATTTGAGACCACAAAGAGACCTCCTAAGTCAACAAATAAGAGAAGAATCATGAACAAACCCAACAAGCTGCTCTATATAGATTTCTTCATGTAATTCTCCATGTAAGAAAGCACTCTTAACATCTATTTAATACACTGGCCAACCCTATTATGTAGTAAGAGAAAGTACAAGGCAAACATAATCAATCTTGGCAACAGGAAAAAAATTCTCATAGTGGTTAATACCTTCAACCTACAAAACCCTTTTTCAATAAGACATGCCTTATACTTATCAATGAACCCATCAGCTACATACTTGGTGTAGTAAATCCACTCGTACCTAACCAACTTTCTTCTCTTAGGAAGAGTGACCAAATCCCAAGTGTGATTCTTCATCAATGAATAATACTCATCTATCATTGCATCATCCCACTCCTGTATCCCATGAGTCTATAAAAAATACTATGGATCCCCAGAGAATGCCTGACACAAAATTCCAGTGCCTATAGAATGTGCATGATTATGTCAAGTGGAATATTCTATATGAAAGGTGATGACTCTAAAATTGTAGTACGAGCCCACCTAGGCATAGTGGCAACATCAGTGTGAATAAGATCCTCATCATTTATAACCTCCTTAAGAATCTCTTTAAATAGTTCCTCAAAGAATGAATCCTTGAGAGGAGGTGAATCATCAAAAGAAAAAGAAGGCATATAAGAAGATGAAAAGTCACGAGATGTGAAGTGCTCATCAAACTGTACATGTGTTTGAAAATGAACATCATGAGTATTAGGATCCAAAAATGATAAGCTCAAATGTCCTCTCAATACCCTATAAAAATCAAATGTTATTCTTCTTATCCAACACTTTTCCTTTTCTTCTTTGGTACAAATGCCCAAGCAAGGCTCCTAAAGACTCAAAAAAATGAGACATCAAGCTTGGTTCTAGACCAAAGCTCCTTTAGATTTATATGCTTAAGTGTTTTATATGGTATGTGGTTCTGAATGTAGTTTGCGCAATTAACTACCTCTGCCCAATAGATAAGAGATAAATCTCACGAATGCATCATGCAGTTAGCCATTTCCTTTAGATTTTAGTTTTTTTCATTTTGCTAAGCCATTATGATGTGGAGTATGAGTAATATAATGGTGGTGAAAAATACCATGGGATGTTAAAAAATTAGAGAAATATTGACTGAAGTACTCCCTCCCATTATTTGTACGAAGCTTCTTGATGCAACTTGAAGATTGTTTATCAACCAAAGCCTTCAAGACTTTAAAGTGAGCAAAGACATAACTCTTGTAATTGAGGAAATAAACCCAAGTATGCCTTGAGAAATTATCAATAATGGTGAGTGCATATTTAGCTATGTTAAAAGAAAGAGTAAGAAAGACCATCAAATCAATGTGCACAAGCTCAAGTAGTGAAGAAGCTCTCATTGACATACCCTTAGGAAATGGATCCTAGTGTTGTTTCTCCAATGCACAACTAGGAAAACTCCATCAAGACATGAAACTATATGAAGAACCTCTACCATACCGTGAGTGTTCAACTCATTTAAATATCTATAGTTTAGGTGTCCAAATCTCTCATGACAAAGCTGACTCTTAGCATCTGAAGGAGAAACTAAACACATCCCTAACTGAGGAGTATCATCAAAACCCTCAAAATAATAGAGTCAAGAACTATGATCAATAACACCCTGTGCAATAATTGTGTTAGGCTCTAATAAAACTCAAACTTCAACACCCTATGGTGTGAAATTTACTGCTTTGACCTGACTAGAATGATAAATCTGATAAACTAAAAGTAGATCGGTGGTGATGTTTGAAACATATAATGCATCATTGATGTGGCCACCATCTAGCTATATGTCACCCTTCCCCTTAATATAAATGAAGGAAAAATATCCAACCTCAATGTTGGAAGTAGAACTCAGATCAAATGATGTAAATGATTCTTTGGAAGAAGTCATATGATGTGAAGCACCAGCATCTAGAACTCAATTATCTAAAATAGGTAACTATGATCTCCTAACAACATTAAGTGTTTTCCCATGCTCATGAGATGGATAAGGGGTAGAAATAGAAATCTTGTGTTTCCTAATGGCATTTTCTAAGGCTTGCATTCTCTTAAACCACCTAGACTCTTCATGACTAATCCCCCCAAAATAGGAATAAGATAGGTTAGACTTATTCTTAGATTTGTAAGATAATTTGGGTTTAAATGTGTTAATGTTGGGCTTAGGTGCATTTTGAGATGGAGGAGGAGTCTTTTTCTTCTTACTCTTAGTTTTTCCATTGTTCTTAGGATGTGATGCAACTAATGCTTTTTGAGAGGTGGAAGACTCAAGGTGATACAATTTGGATTCCTCCCTAGTAAGTTTCTCACAAAACAACTTTAGATCTGACATTTTGAATGTGGCACCTAAGGCATCCATACTAGAGAAAAAGGTGGAAGCAAGGGTTTGGAATGGGTCACTCAACTTAGATAAAATCAAGTACACACACTCTTCATCCTTTTTATCTCATCTATTCCCCTTAAACTGTGTCAATAAATTCTTAAACTTAGTGGGGTAGTTTAAAATAGAGTCAAAGTCATGTGGATTGAGTGAAGTTAGCTCCACTTCAAGCTACATGGTTCGCAAGTGATCTACTTTCCTAAACAAACCCTTTAGCTTAGCTCATATTTTGAATGGAGAATCACACCCATCCAAATGAAATAAAATACTATCACTCACATAACCCCCAATCAAACCATACACTCTTCAAAATTACATTGGTGTTGAATTTTTTCAAATTCACGTGTAAATTATGGTTGAGTTTCGTTTATTAGGGACCATAAACTTTTACACTCTATGATTGTTTCCATTCAAAGTCTCCATGTATGGTAATTATGTGTATTCAAAGGCTTATAATGTTCAATACTAGAAGTAGAATCCATTATAATGAATCACCAAAGAATAGAAAGAATGTAAAAGGGTGCATAAAATTAACATTGAGATAACCCCCTAAAAGATTACATTAAGGGACCCCTCCAATTTGGAACTTTATAAAAGTAGTATATTTTAACAAATTAATAACACTAATGGATAGAGAATCAAAAACTATGCACTTTTGAAAAAAATAAAACTCAAATCTGAGTTACAGTTCAAAAGTTATAGGTGTTACAAATTCTTGTAAAATGGGTCAAAACATTAAGAAAGACACTACAAATGGATTTTTGTGACCAAACTAGAAAATAACATAGGTATGCAACCACATGTTAGAACCAGAATTAAATCATAAACTTAGAAACACCAACCAAAGTGAAAAAATATCCTCCTAATGAGCTTGGTGCACATGCAAGTGATTTATACTTTCACTTTTAAGAAAAATTCAGCATTTAACAAAGATGAATGAATGTTCAGTTGTGATAAGAGAAAAGAAAGGAGGTTTACTATTGTTAGTTGGCTCAAATTTGAAATCAATGTAATAGATAAGACTCCCTTTATTGATACTATAAAATTGTACACTACGGTTCTAGATGTCAAAATACCCCTAGATGTCCAACCTACCATCCACACCCCCCTTTCGACCATAAACCTGAGTCAAAACACTCTTTGACCAACACACCTTCTAACCCACCATGATTAAACTTAACCTCTTAACCAAATTTGACCATTTCAACTTTTCAACTAAACTTAACCTTCAACTGTTGATGGTCAACATAGTAACCACTGATGGTCAACACTCTAACTACTAATGGTCAGTAATCTAGCCATCGATGATCAATACTCTAATCATTGACGATCACTCTGACCATCGACAGTTAGATCCTCACCTATTTTCATGCATCACTAGTTGTGTATGAGATAATCATGGCATAATTTAACAAATTCCCTTTTTGTGATGCTCAAAAGCTTTAAAACATCATAAATATCAACTTTGTTCTCCTATCTAATTAGCAACTTCATCCTCCTCTCCATCTCCTCTTGCCTATAAAAAAAAGAGAGTAGAACCAAGAAAGGGGCTTCATGATATTTATCTTCCTAATCTTCTTATATCTTAGAGTTTTCTTTGTAGGTTTTTAGCAAGTCTATAAGTGCAATAGAGACCCAAACCTTTGATGAAATCACTCTAGGCTTCACCAATCAACTAGTTGTTACTCTATCAAAATTGTTCTAGACCTCAACAATAAAGATAAGTATCTATCTCTTATTGGGATCAATAATTAGTTTCTTCATTTATTCATTTACCTTGTTCTTATTTCAGTAATTACTTTTGACCTTTGACCATTTACCCAACCTCCAACCATCTATTGAACCCATCAACCAAACCCATAGCCATACCTTTTACCTTAACCAAACCCATCAATAGTAACTGTTAACTATCGACTATCTAATCATCGATGGTCACCCTAACCATTGATGATCAATCATCAAACTAATGTCAGTCACCATGACTACCGATGGTCAACTATCAAATTTCTTTTAGTCACCCAATCGTTGATGGTTACTCTAACCATCGACAATCACCCTAACCACCGATAGTCACTGTGTGAAATTTTTTGACCAAAAACCATCAACCACTAACCAAACCTTATTTTATCGACCTCTATCACCTCATAGACCTGAAACAACAACCTGACCTAAACATTTATTTAATAACATAGCATTTACCTTAATGTTATTTAGTTAGAATAAACATTTCTTTGAAAAGTATTTATTTCTTTCTATTTAGTACTTTCATTTAGGTTATGCTATCTTTATTTTCAACATTAACTTGTATCAAAGGTATATTGATAGCCTCCTAGATAGTTCACGTTTCTTAGATCTAGCCTGATAGACAATCCACCCATCTACCTAACTAACCAACTTTTTTCTAGTTCTTTCTTATTACAAGTCATCTTCCCAAGCCAAAGAAGAGTATGTACAACTGTCTAGATTATGGAGTGCACACCCATCCAGTTTCTACCAACCTATACCCCTCTTTCATTTTTACCTTCTTTTGTAAACAAAAAAATCAAAATTCAAGTAAAACATTATGGCATGCCTGATGGGACCTAGTATCCCTTTTTCTTCTTTATTGTATGCTCATTGAATGAAATCTAAAATTTCTTTTAGGATTAAAATAAACCTTTTGCATACTTTGATTGCTTGTTTATTTTAGTTCATATAGTAACTTAAATGCAAAGTAATTAATTGCAATTTTCACTCTTGTATCACACACTTATCCAAACCACATAACCAACCAACACATCAAAACAAACTTGAGACAAGGCCCGACTAGGATTTCATCACCTAGTGGTAAACCTTACCCTTTTCCAGCAATACTACTTGGAGGCCATTACCAAGGGAAAAACTAACTCAACTCTCTGATTGAGTATAAACTCTAAAATTCAGTATATTTTATCTAAGCACCTGAGACCCTTATCACTATGGTGTGCAAAGTGAGGGAGTAGGCCCCAATACCAAGCCACATACTGAAGTTCAATATGGATTTTTCTCTTGATCACCTAAACATAACTTGAAACTAACCTTAGATTTCCTTTTTAGTACCTGATCTACAAACCAACTTTCTTCTTCACACTTTCTAAGGCATAAGCCGAAAATAATTTAAAAAGAATCCTAGGTTGTTAAATGCACTTTAGTGTATGTTTGATTCCCTTGAGATCTTTTTGACTTTTTCTTGTCTGCTCTTTGTTTTGAGTTGTGAAGAACCTACCTTCCACCATCTTACCCCCATTGCCTTATCCAATGGGGAAGCAACCTATATTTTCTCTTGAAGATCCTAACTTTTCTAGGATCTTAGAGAACAACCATCTCACTTTAGAGCGATACCTTGCATCACGAACCACTTATGCTCCTAACCTTACCTACAATCAACCAAATTTCACCTACAACCAACCAACAACCATTTTATCATCATCATATCCAACCAACAACTTATCAACATTTATCATATCAATCATCCCAACTTCATCAAACTTGGGGCTACCTATCAAAACTAACATATCAAACACCCCAACCTCATCAAACCTTGGGCTACCTATTACAACTAACATATCAAGCACCCCAAACATCATATCAATTACCTCAACCTACCTTATCAACCGTACCAAACCTATCAACTCAATCCAACCAACCTTATCAACCTTACCTAACCTCATCAACAACCAACCTAACCTCACCCACAATCAATCAAATCTTACCTATAACCAATCAAACCTCAACTACAACCAAAAAACAAACTATCAACTACCACCTAAGCTGGTTAAGATGTTAATGGACTAGATAATCAAAGTAGAGTAATCTATTTTTGGTACCCATGACCAATCAACCCTCAGCTACAACCAATCAAATCCCAACTACAATATATCATCGACCATTTAACCATCATCATACCTAACCATCAACCCATCAACACCAACTTAACAATTATTATAACCAACATCAACTTCCACCTATCCAACCTCATAAATTGTTGGGTCACCTACCCCAACCATCTTATCAACTACGCTAACCTGCTTTGAGTCAGCCTTATTTCTCTCAACACCAAGATTTGGTCTATCCTCTTTGCCATCTGACCAACAACTATCAAACTAACTTATCAGCCTTACCTAACCTATCAAATCAACCCACCTTCTCAACCCTACCCAAGCAATCAAACCTACCCAACCTATCAACTCAACCAAACCTATCAAACTAACTAACCTCATCAAACTAATTGATTAGCTCACAAACTCAAGATCAATCCATCATTGAACCTCTTTTTGTACATGTTATTATGCATACTAATAACCAAATCCCTACACATAATGAGGTCCATCCATTAAATTTGGTTTTTATTCAACCTATAACTAAGGAAACCATAATCCAACGCTTAACCAAATCACTTGTTAACCAAGTATAACCTTCTCAAATTTTCCTCAAAATATCAATCAAAGAAACCAACCTACCTTTTCCATTCACCCATGTGGAACCAACCAACCATTTTCACTTACCCATGTGGAACCAACCAACCAACATTTTCCACTTACCCATGTGGAACTAACCAATCAACCTATTCCACTTACCCATGTAGAACCACCCAATCAACCTCTTCCACTTACCCATGTGGGACTAACCAATCAACCTTTTATACTCACCCATGTGGAACCAACCAACCAACCTCTTCCACTCACCCATATGGAACCAACCAACCTACCTCCTCCACTTACCAATTTTCTGGAAATTACCATTAAGCTAACCTTAACAACCATCAACCCAACCTTAACAACCATTAACCCTACCTCACCTACCATCAACCAAACTAAACCTACCATTAACCCAACCAAAATTATCATCGACCTAACCTTACCTATAACCATCCACCCAACCTTACCTCACCAACCAAACCAAACAATCAAACCAACCCAACCACCAAACCAACTCAACCATTTATTTTACCTCTCTCGTATAATCAAACCAACCTCTACACCAAATCAATCAACCATAATCAATATACCTTATAACCCAACTATAACCAACTTATTTAACAACTCAAACCAAGATTAACCTGTCAAACCTACGAAACCTACCCTAACCTACCTAAATCAAGCCCAACCGCATTTTCTTAGCCTTGATGCAATGGAGGAAATCCCACCTAAACCACCACCTACAACTTGAACTAACTAACCTACTAACCTCTAAAAATTAACAACTAACACCACCTTTTGGGATGTGGATGAAGTCTTCTTCACCTCTCCTAAACCCTCTTATTAACTAACACCTCACCTTGGGATCATTTTCCCATCTTTGACCATCCATCAAAAGAGCATATTATGAGAACTTTCCCTCCATAAGGCTTTAACTATTTATCAACCCAAATCATACCTTAAAAATTGACCAAACTAAACTTTGGCCTTTTTGCCTCAACACCAAGCCTATCAACTAGCCAACCCTAAACTGTTGGAGATTACCTTTCTCCTTCACCCAACTAAACTTATTGGACAATCACCTTCTCCCCCTACCTAGTGGAGTCACCTTCTCCACCAACCTCCCTATCCTTTAAAGATTACCCTTCTCCATTTTACCAACCATTTATGCTTTCATAGGATCATATCCTACCTTGAATACCTGAGAACCAACCAACCAACCAAATTAATTTAACCTTAATAATTTTGGGCCACCTTTTTTACATTTTTTACAATTGCCAATTTATTTCAGAATCGATATCAACCCCAAACTTTTGGAGAGTACGTTCTCCATCAACCCAACCTCAACCAAATGTATATCAAATTGGGGAAACTCATTTGGATACCACCCAACCTATTTGGGGAGTCACCTTCTCCCCCAACCCTTAGAGATTATCCTTCTCCACTAGACTATCACCTAACACAACCTTACCTTTTTGTCAATCCAAATTTTTTCCACGTCTAATCAAGTGTCAAAAAGTAATCGGGGGACATCTACTCTCCTAATTGACATCAACCATTTATGCAAGCATGGATCTAGGGCATATCAAAATCCCAACCTCCTCTAATGCTTTTGCATTTATGCACCTTTTCTTTTGTTAAACCAAGTTCCTTGTCATCTTGTGTCTAACTTAATCTCATCCCTTATTTTCAATCACCTTCATCTCATTATCTTTAAGGACAATCGATTGAAATAGGATCATGTGATTATCCATCATAAACTTAGCCTCATCCTAAGCATGGATACCATGGCTCTACCCATGACATGATCCTTGTGTTACTTTCCAAGCTTTTTAGGATAGATTCCCATGGTCGTTGTCACTTAAAACAACTCTTATACCCATCATCAACCTCCTTGTGCTATGGCTTTGCCTCCATAAAAGAAAACCTTAGGCCTATATAGATGGTACATGTCTAATCCAACATATAAACAATTTGAGATACCAAACTATATCACTTAGGTCAACATTTATAGCACGCAGACTACTCCCTTGAAGGACATCCACCCTAAAAAAACACTAAAAATATAGATTGCTTCCTTGAAGGATAGCTATCCAACATGAATAAATCCAAACTTAGACCACTCCTTAAAAGGATGGTTAAGTCAACTTTGTCAAAAGCAATCATTTAAAGCTTCTCGCATTGATCAACTTCCTAAACCTATCAAATAGAGTAATAATAAAACTTATATCAAAATAAATAACAAGCAATCCCAAGAAAGTTGCAATCATCCTTCACAATAGCATCAGTAGACTTTTCGCATTGATCAGTCTACACCTAGTAAGTGACATGAACTTGTCTATCATGGTTTCCAAGTCACCTACAAAAGGGGCAAGTCATTCCCATAATAATGTTACCCTACCTATCACCACTACTTATCATCCATCTCTCCTTTTGTCCTTCATAAATCAAGGGATTTTTAAGCTTACTTGGTACCATGTGATCAAGCTACCTTTTTTTTACCATCAAACTAACAACAAATAATAAACATGATAAGGGTTTATGTTCATAAGACCACCCATCTTGCCATCATGGTCTTTGATAATTGGAGTGTTTAGCCTCCTTATAATTTCATGACCAATAAGGAGTACGTGTCTTCCCTCTTTTGAGTCTTGAAACCAACCCATCAAACTAATCAATCAGTGAACTTATTTTAGAGTCACCTTCTCTACCCTTTTGGAGTCACCTTATCCACCAACCAATTAACCTAACCATGACCTATTAGATAGCACCTACTCCACCAAACTATAAACCATTAAAGAGCACCTTCTCCATCAAACCCAACCATGAACCATTGGAGATTACCTTCTCTATCAACCCCAATCATTAGAGATTACCCTTTTCTACCAAACCTTTTACTTAACTGAACCAAGTGGTACATCAAATTGGGGTAACCCATTTGAACACCATTGACCAACCTTCAGAGAGAACCAATTCTCTACAAACCAACCATGAACCATTGAAGAACACCCTCTCTACCCAACCAACCATCCAACCACATCCACCTCTATGTTGGCCATTTTTGACCCAAATTATTTGCATATTTTGTGATGACCTTGCTTTGGTCTTTTTTACCACACTAATTACCTTTTCATGTTAAACATTTGAATTTGCACCAGCTAGTGCACACCAAACCATTTGTGTTTTTCCTAAGAGCACTTCCTACTTTGACTATGAAAACACCAACCCTATCTAAGAGACTTGATAGGCCTAACCTGATCATCTATGCCTAATGTTGTGGCCTAATTACCTTATCACTAGTTCTTCTATAATTTACCTTATTTTTACCAACCATGGTAACTTAGTCTATGCACAATTTCAGCTATCACACTTTATCATATTTTATGCACATGTTTATGCCTTAATGCCCAATCTTACCTACCACCCTTTTAACCTACATTTTCATCCATATAACCACTCATTAAACCCATACCCAATTCTGTGTTACCTCATTGAATCTTGGTTTGAGGGGGAATACCTCCTCCCATGCTTGAGGCAACCAAACCTTTGACCCATAATATTTTTTTTGTTTTACAGCTTGTTGATACAAACTACATAATAAAAAGGCATAAAATATAGACACTATAAAACCACACACTATAGTTCTAGATGTCAAAATACCCCTAAATGTCCAACCTACCATCCTCACCCCCCTTTTGACTGTAAACATGAGTCAAAACACTCTTTGAATAACTCACCTTCTAACCCACCGTGACCAAACTTAACATCTTGACCAAACATGACCATTTCACCTTTTCAACCAAACTTAACCTTCAACCACCAACAATCAACATAGTAATTGTTGACAATAAGCACTCTAACCACTGATTGTTAGTATAGTAATCACTAATGGTCAACTCTCTAATCACCGATGGTCAACACTCTAATCGTCAATTGTCACTCTGACCATTGACAATTAGATCCTCACTTGCTTTAACACATCACTAGTTGTGTATGAGATAAGCATGGCACAATTTAGCAACTTCCCTTTTTATAATGATCATAAGCATTAAAGCATCATAAATAACAACTTTATTCTCCTATCTAATTAACAACTTCATCCTCCTCTCCTCCATCTCCTCTTTCCTATAAAAGAAAGAGAGTAAAACCAAGAAAGGGGCTTTATGATCTTGATCTTCTTAGATCTTAGAGTTTTCTTTGTATGTTTTTAGGAAGTCTATAAGTGAAATAGAGACCCAAACCTCTAGCAAAATCACTCTAGACTTCACCAATCAACCAGTTGTTACTCTGTCAAAATTATTCTAAACATCAACAATCAAGCTAAGTATTTATCATTTATTGGGATTAACAATTAGTTTCTTTATTTATTCATTTACCTTGATCCTATTTTAGTAATTACTTGTGACCTCTGATCATTTACCCAACCTCTAGCCATCTGTTGAACCCATCAACCAAACCCGTAGCCCAACCTTTTACCTTAACCAGACCCGTCAATGGTAACTACTAATACGATTGTCTAACAACTGATGGTCACCCTAATCATCAACAGTTGACCATCAAACTATTTTCAGTCACCCTAACCACTGATGATTAGCTGTCACACTATTTTTAGTCACCCAAATGTTGATGATTACTCTAACCGAAGATGTCTAGCCTGACCGTTGATAGTCACTATGTGAACTATTTTGACCAAAATCTAACAACCATCAACCACTAACAAAACCCTATTTTCTTGACCTCTGTCAACTCATAGACCTGAAATAACAAGCTGACCTAAACATTTCTTTAATAACTTAGCATTTTCCTTAATTTTATTTTGTTAGAACAAGTATTTCTTTGAAAAGTATTTATTTATTTTGATTTAGTACTTTCATATATGTTATCTTTCTTATCAACATTTATTTTCAACATTAACTTGTATCAAAAGGTGGATTGATAGTCTCCTAAATAGATCATACTTCTTGGATCTATCTTGCTAGGCCATCCACCCATCTACCTAACTAACTAACCCTTTTCTAGTTCTCTCTTATTGCTGGTCATCTTCCCAAGCCAAAGAAGAGTATCTACAACCGTCTGAATTACAGAACACACACCTATCCAAGTTCTACCAACCTCTACCCCTCTTTTAGTTTTACCTTCATCTATAAATATTAAAATCAAAATTTGAGTAAAACACCTTCCTCTTGTAGACACCTAAATCTGGACACTAATGACCATCAACTAGGGTTTTGACCAATTTCCACCAAAATACACAATTTGACCTAAAACACTAAAACACATCAAAGGAGTTGAAATTGATATATTCAAGTGTAGGTTTTGGCTGAGGTATCATTAATTAGGGAAATATAATTTATGGGCCAGTTAACTTTGATTAGATCATTTCAAGTCAAAATGCCAATTTTACACCTAGGTGCTTTGGATTGCTCTTTTCTGTCAAATATCTTGCACAAGACATGTGCCCTTGTTATTTGGTATTGATAACATCCTAAATGGGATAATGAATCCAATACATCTGATAATGTATCCTAATTCTAATCTAGTCAAATTTTGAGCCAATAACAAGACATTCTGACCAATTTGAGTAATTTGTGCATAAAGAGCCAAGGTTTGCATCAAAGTGCTTAATCATGCTTAAGAGATAATTAAACCAAATCATGAACCTAATTAAGAACTCCATAGAACTTGTTGAATAATTTATTTTTGGAAATAAATACTGAATATCTACATCATCAGGTGACATCATTTCTTGGGAAGACATCCCTAGGCCATAAATGCATAAAATATCAAGATTAACCCCTCCCATGCCTCATCAAAGCCCTTCCATGCCTAGTTAATACCCTTCTATCCCAAATATTAATGGGGATATTTGTAAAATGAATTTTATATTTAGATTTATTCATGGTCACACATCTCAATTTTGATATGGATGGTCATGGTTGATCCTCAAACCATTCTAAAAATCTATAAATAGCAAGCCTCAAAGCCATAATTCTAAGCTCTCATATGCTAAAGTTATAATGTTGAATTGATTCCAAAGCTTCACGCAAATTAGAGTTATAATGCCCAAATATTGAGCCAAGCCAAAGCCAAACATGGTGCTAAGGAGAGATGGAAGTAGCCACACTTCATTGATGCATACTTCATGAGCATAAAGCTAAGTAAGCCACTACAACAAGCATTTTGGAGCATCAAAGGAAGGTGAAAGAATGCATTTACTTCATGTTTTAGTTGTGTTCTCTATTTTTATTTTGTTAACTAAGTTCTCCCTTTGTGATAGGCTTAAGGTGTTAATTTAGTGTGTTTTTGATTGATTTGGTTTATTTTAGTAACACAAAACTAATCTCCCCTTATTGCAATCCTGTGTCACGTAATGGCACACCTAGTGGGACCCGAGCCCCAAAAATTTGGTCACAAAGCTCTTTCAATAAACCTACTAATCTTTAACATGTAGGATATTGGAGTTTGAGGCCAAAAGGAATGAAATTTTAGAGTAAAATTTCATTTTTTTATAAATTACATTTTCATTCCTCAGTGTCGCGGTTTTTATTTTTGTTGCGATATCACTGCTATCATAGTAGTGATTTTGTAAACAAAATCATTGTTTGTTAAAAAGCAATTTCATAGCCCTAGGTAGTGATATCATTCACCAAAACATTGATATTGTTACCTTTTGTAGCGATTTTGCCAAAACAACAATTTTGACTCAAAATAGTGATTTTGTAACCCTGAACAATGATATCATTCGTCGGAACAACTATTTCATTTGCCTGAACAGCGATTTCACAGAACAATGATATCATCATTTTGGGCAACAATATTGTTAAAAGTAGAAGTGATTTCATAGGTAAACAAGGATATTGAGTTTTCTATTAGATCTAACCCATAAAAACAATATTGTTGTCTGGTAATTTTGATTTTATAGGGAAACAATGATATTGACTGCGTAGTAGCGAGATTGCAATAGAGAGTTGAAATTTTTAATGTAGTTTGCTCAAACTCTTAAATGTTTCAAATTAATCCTTTATAATTATGTTTTTGCAGGTTGAGGGTGTAGATTAGAAGTTGTTTTGATTACATTTAACCAAACATACTTTCAAATTTGGTGTTTAATGGAAAATCTAGATGCTTAGGTAAATATTTTTGACAAATTGTGCTTTCAAAGTCACAAATTAAGACCAAGGGGTCAAAGGAACACCACTTAATCTTTCATTTGGTGCTTAAAATTGAATTCACTTGTCAAATTTTGTTTTCAAAAGTTGTTTAACTTAGAATTTGATTGGCAAAAAGATGGACATTGCGTGTATACTCTTCCATCTATCCCTTTTAAGGAAATTTTAGAATCAAAAGCATCATCTTTATTGCAAACATGCCTAGTCTAAGGAATAGAAAGAATGTCATCTAAATCACTCCCCAAAAACTCACAATAGTTTGGGTGATCTTGAAATGACTCTAAAATCTTTATATTAGTCATTTATTTTTATGCACACTTGGCTTGTGAGAGGGACTTCATTACCTCCTGTAAGTTCTTTAGGGAAGCTTTAACTCAGGGTTTTATCTCTTAGCACTAACTTCAAACACTCCCACTAGGATTAGAGGTTTGAACGGTTAAACCACCTTCTAGTATTGGAGTTTCATATAGGACGCATCTGTACTTTGGACATTGTACTACATTGAGCAAGCAACATATGTAGTGGTTGCAAAAAGGACAAGACCTTTTTACAACAAGTCAAGTGTCGTGAACACCCAATTACGTGCACTTATTTTGCATCGTGACATGAAAGTCATTATGTAATTGATCCATCTATAATGATCTAAAACCAATTAGTTTTAGTCAACCCCATATTACCATACCCTTGTTAGGATTTGGACGATTATACTTAGTGTATTTTAGTCATTTTTACTTGGTATTGTTTTGAGACTAAAACATGATTATTTATTTATAACCATGTCAAAACCAAATTATTTATACGTCATTCTTTTATCTAAAGAGGTGTTATGCTATCCATTTTACACCACAATTGTGCCTTAAATTTTTTGCTAAACTTCTTTGTGTGTGTGTCATTTGAGATGTTGAGGGTAGTGTTACACTGCGAAAATCATGTCAAACCATTTACCCTCTGAGTCTTTTTGAAACAATAACATTAATCACATCATTCAAGCATGCTTATGCCATTAAGCTGCTCAATTTGTTTCAAGACTTGTTTACCATTATATCAAAAAAAAATTGTTTCAAACCATGTCACATCATCCATTTGGACTTTGTTTATGCACCGTCATGTTGTCCAATCTTGTCTAGCTTGTTTGGTCAAATCCTAGTTTTCAACATTGAGTTTTCAATTAACCTTATTAAGTTTGGATTCAAACATTGATTGATTTTTATTTAGGCCTTAATTCATGGGGATAATACACATATCTTCTCTTTTGGGTTGCATAAACTTTGGTTAAACGATTACCCAAATTTAACGACTATTGATGGTTTGTTTGTTCAATACCTATCCTCATCATTGTTTGTGTCTTTGTTTGGGAGAGCACAACCTTTCTCCAAGATCCTTTTACCTTATGACTTATGCCAATGGATCATTTTTATGTTTGATTTCATGTGTCAGGTTTGTTGGGTGAATATTTTGTCAGTCAGCTATCTGATTGAGCAAAATAGGTCTTATCATCCACAGCAAAGGAGATTAGTCGACCCAGTGTGCAGATTTACTACATCAGAGGTGGACAAATCTCTCCTCTCATCAAGGGGACATTCCCTATAAATATGCAAGAGCTATATATTATAAATATATGTAGAAAATAACACTCTGGGGTAGGATACACCATCCATCTCTCTTCTTTTAGAGATGATGTTCACAAACAAAGGAGAAAATCCTAGTGAAAACACTGATGGCACTTCTCTTCTTTCAGAATTGTACTTACAGGGGACAACAAGAGTTCATTTAGGTATGATAAGTGACTGGTAATAGAGTGCAATAACCGACAAAATGAAGTGTAGCACAAAGTCTCCACTTTAGCTGCCCAAAGAGTGAGATACAAAGGATAATGGGGGCATAAAGTCATCCCAGAATCCTCAACACAGAAACAATAAATAAACACACACTGAAGACAACTATAACAGCACAAAATCTGAAAGTAACTGACTTCAGGACATCTTCCTTTTCACTTCCACTAATTCTACTTGTTAGATTAAATAAACAAGAATGTGTCTAGAAGATAGACATAAGAACAATCTCCTAAAATGGCACAAGCTATAACAGCACAAAGTTTGCAAGTAACTTGCTTTCTCATTCAGATAAAATAATATGAACAACAATCTGAGCTCAAAGTCTCAGTATTTGCCTTTCAATTTGGGCAGAGTTTTGCTTATGTGATCAAAAATATCTCCCTTAAATAAAATGAGAGATTACAATATATAGCGCTCCAAGAAAGACTTGGGCGCTTGATTTCATGAAAAAGGCACATGCTAAATTAAATGCCTTAAATATTTGTGAAAGGGCCATGCTGGAATAGGTCATCGGCCTTGACTTTGGCATTCTTAATCATCTCAAATGTCTCCTCTTAAGCATGGGTTGTTTGGTCTTCTTTATGATGCTTACACGACTGTCCATTCACCTTTACTCAAAGGGGAAAAAACAAGTCGCGCCATTGAATACTCGCGTCCTCTGATGTCCACCTAGTGGACTATTCCACCTACTGGAAATAACTCTCTTGTAGATATTTTTGGATTTCTTATTGCATTTTGTCTCTTCTTGGTGATCTGAGCTCTTGGGCTATCTTCTCGCTTTCTATTGGCTCCTTTGGCTGTTCGTTGAGTTTGTTCTTAGGGTTCGTGCTGTTGTTTCTTTATCTCCTTCAGATAAAATGTTTGAAGGAATTCATTGGCTCTGCATCTTTGACAAGTGGCAAGTTTTGATGTTATGAAACTTATTAGAAACTTACAGAAAATGGGATCCATGACACTTCTTGCCCGAGCAGCTTCAAAAGGGGAATGCAGATGCAAAAACTTGTTACATTTCGTTGAGTTATAACGAGACACATGGCATGTTCTGCTTAACTTATAGAAGCTTTAGAAACCTTTTGAGAGTCCTGCAGAAGATGACATGTGGCAGCTTCCACTCTGCTTTAGAAATAATATAGAAACATTCAGGACTCATTCAGATTCATATGGACAATGACACTTGTCATGCTCTACTTGACCTTAGAAACTCACTCGGGGCCCACCACAGTCCTTACGACATAAAAAGGAGAGACCATAGATGTTGATAGTTGTCAACTTTTGTTGAGTTATAACAGGACACGTGGCACATTCCATAGCTTTGAAACTTATTAAAAACTGTCCTAACAGACGTCACTTGGCAGCTTCCGCTTCGACTCTATAAGAGACATGTGGCGGCTTCCGCTGCACTTTGTATTTTTTCATCAGGCATTTTTCTGTGGGCTTTTCCTTTAGAAAAAAAGTTTGAAGGAATTCCTTTGGGCAATTTGTCTGAAGGAAAGCTTCTGTTCCTTAGCCGTTTGTTCCTTTCAATTTCTTTGGGTTTTCTTCCTGAGTGAATTCCTTCAGACAAAATGTCTGAAGAAATTTTTCCTTAACCATTTTTTTGAGGAAAATTTTCTCGAATTCTAATGGCTCTTTCACTTTATAATTTCCTTCAAACAAAAATTCTAGAGGAAATGTTCCCTATCTGATCTATAAATTGAAAATACAAGTGTAGTATATTCAAAAATCACTTGTTCACGTTTAAGAGATCCTTCAATTTCTCACTTTTTTGCTTAATTATTGTATAAAAAAATTAAAACCATATATAAAATGAAGATCAGAACTAAATAAAAATCAGAGAAAATTCAAAAAATTCACCAGCAAATTGATAACAGAGTTTGGCTTCAATAGCCTACGTCTCCGGGTCCATTCGAAGTGAGGACTGTTCTCATTAATTTTGTGTAACAAATGACTTCCAAAATCAATACAAGTCTTCAATTCACCTTCTTTGATCTTTTTTTTCCTTTAAAAACATCTCTCAGACCTGAAAATAATGGCCCAAGGCCATACAAAGCAATAACAAGTCTCTAACCTTCTTAAATCTCTTTACACTATTTGCTTTTTGTGTTTGTTTAAATATAAATTAGTCCCTTTTTTAACACTTCAAACCCCATGGCTGAAGTGGTCAAGGCATGAATCTTTTAGATGACATGTCAAGAGTTCAAAACCTCCTCCCACGTTTCTAGGTGCCTTGGCATGTGGAAGGGCACGCTCAGCATGGAATTTGAAATGATTTCCATCCTTTTTTGGTGCCTATGGACTTGGTTTAGTCCCACATTTGCTGGGAATTCAGTTTCCAATGCCTTAAATAGAAAATTTTGACCCCTCTTCAAATGGCTAAGACAAAGGTGCCCACTTAGGCCGTTGGTTTGACTTTGTCCATGCTTGGTTGGTGGGATGGATGATGTGGCACTTTCTTTGGCGCCTTGTTTCAAAATTTGAAATTTCAAATAATATGTGAATAAAAACAACAAACCAACATTTTTTTTACAACGAATTATCTTACCGCATGTCAAGTGGCTATTGGTCCACTTGGCATGTTTTCAATAGTGCCACGTCACTTTCAATACCCCCTGTCGTAAGATTTCTTCAACTAGACATATCTTAAGCATCGGGACTCCATTTTTCAAACCACAAAAAGTGCTAGAAAGCTCTCAACGAGTACTACAATGTGAAAATGATTTGAATAGAATTTGAAGACTTTTTAAAAATAGAATGGTACATGGATCCACCTAGATCATTCCTCTCCACTGGGAACTTTTGGACCTCTGAAAGTTGAAATTAATTGGTAATGAGGTGAGGGTATTTTTCCCTCACCTTTCCGACTTCCATCCATCTAGTCTTGCTTGGGTGCATCCCTTTGAGACCAACACGAAGATATTCAACATCACCTCTTCACAAAGTTTGCATATTCCTGTCAAGTATAGTATCTTCTTGCAATTATGTTAGATATTTAGGAGAAAAATCATCAACGAAAGGAATGGATACACTTTCATCGTGATCAATTATCATTGGAGGCTCATAAAATTTCAAATTTTCCACATTTACAACTGAATAAATCTGCATGTAAGATGGTAAATCTAATTGGAAATCATTTGTGCCAATTTTTTCCGTTATCCAAAAAGGACCATACCGGATTGGTTTCAACTTTTTACCTTCACCTGACAGTCTTTCCTTACTAATGTGAAGCCATACCATATCACCTACAACAAATTAGTGATCAATATAATGTTTGTCATGCTTGGCTTTTTACTTGGCTTGACTTTTCTCCAATTGAGTACGAACAGTTTGATGAATGAGCTGTATTTTTTCAATGAACTTCTTGGCTCGAATGGCTTCTTTTGGTTCACCAACAGTTGTATCCTGTCCATAGCAAACATCTAGAGGAGATTTAGGAAAGTATCCATAACAAACTTCAAATGGAGATTTCATAGTAGAAGAATGAAGTGCCCAGTTATATGCATGTTGTATGTAACACAATTATCCATCCCATAACTTTGGATGTTTATTTTTATAACCCCTAAGCAAATGTACCACAGTGCGGTTCACAACCTCTGTTTGTTCGTCGGTTTATGGATGAAATGCAATGCTCTTTTTTAATTTAGTGTCCATTAGTCCCCATAAAGTTGACCAAAACTCCCTAATAAATCGAGAATCCTGAACAAAAATAATTGAAGTAGGCAAACCAAAATGAACCCATACATGTTCAAAGAACAAGTGTGCAGTACCTTCCCCAGTAATTTGCTTAGTGCAAGGAATCAAAACACACATCTTGCTAAATCTATCCACAACCACATATAAATAGTCATGTTTTCTTTGTGTCATAGGCAAACCCCCCACAAAATCCATGGAGATACTTTCCCATGGGCGAGTAAGAATAGGCAGAGGGGTGTAAAGTCCTAGTTTCCTGTTACTAGGTTTGCTTGTGGCACAAAGAATACATCCCTTAATATATTTAGCAACATTTTCCTGCATACGAGGCCAATAACAATACATATCCAAATGTGCAACCATTTTAGCAACTCCAAAATTACCAAAAATAAGAGAAGTATGTGCTTCTCTAATCATGTGCACCCTCTCATTTTGAGGAATACATAATTTACCCAAATGATACAAAAGATCATTGTGTACATGATAGTCCAATTCTTCTACTTGTCTACTACTCATCAAGTCTTTATAAACATCCTGAAAATCAAGATCATTCACATATTGTTATTTATAAATTTCTTGAGACAAAGAACCATGTTGTAAAAGAATAGATGCAACAACCATAGGAGGCCTAGATAACATATCTGCAACCTTATTCTGAATTCCTTTTTTATACTTGATCACAAGATGAAATTGTTGTAAGAAACCCATCCAATGAAAATGTCTAGACTGTTGTAGCTCAGTTTGTGATTGGAGATACTGTAAGGGCTGATGATCTATATGTATTATTGTTTCTTTGCCCATTAAGTAATGTTTTCATTTTTAACACTTTGAACCAATGCATACAATTCCTTATCATAAGTTGGATATTTTCTTACTACACTTGTAAAGGTTTCAGAATGATAACAAACTAGTTTCTTACCTTGCATTAAAATAGCTCCCATAGCATACTCACTTGCATCTGTCTCGATCTCAAATGGTTGTTGTATATCAGGAAGTGCCAAGACCAAAGCAGTACTTATATTTTCTTTCAAAGTGTCAAAGGCTTTTTGATGTTTGCCTCCCCACTGAAAGCCTTGTTTCACACTTGTCAAAGAATGCAAAGGTGATGTAATATATAAAAATTGAGCAATAAACTTTCACCAAAAATGTACTGCACCAAGAAAACTTCTAACCTCAGTTGTGTTAGTGGGTGTAGACCAATTAACAATGACTGCCACTTTTGCAGGATCAATTTTCAATTTACCATATCCTACAATGTAACCCAAGTATATCAAAGAGGTCTTGCCAAATTCACATTTTGACATTTTTAGATAAATTTTTTCCCTTTGTAATGCATCCATGACTTTCTTAATGTGGATCACATGCTCTTCCCATGACTTGTTGAAAATCATTATATCATTTAAGTAAACTATAACAAAATCATCAAGGAACTATCTAAAAACATCATTCATCAATCTCATGAATGTAGCCAGGGCATTACACAACCCGAAAGGCATAACAAGCCATTCAAACAATCCTTGTTTTGTCCTAAAGGTAGTTTTCCACACATCACCTTCATTAATTCTTACTTGATGATATCCACTTCTCAAATCTAGCTTAGTGAAATAAATAGCATGTTTTAATTGATCCAACAAATCATCAATATGAGGAAGAGGGTAACGATTCTTAATAGTAATTTTGTTTAAGGCACAAAAATCAACACACATTCACCAAGTGCCATCTTTCTTTGGCACCAAAATAATTGGTGAACCAACAGGAGATGAACTTGGATGAATAACACCTCTATCCAATAGATCCATTACCTGTTTTTTTATTTCCTCATTTTCCACTACTGATAACCTGTACATGCCAATGTTAGGGAGAGGAGAGTCCTGCAATAGCTGAATTTCATGTTGAACTCCCCTTTTAGGAGGTAAGCCCTTAGGATCCTGAAATACATCATCATAAGTAGAAATGATTTCAACCAATTCATTCTTGTGTCTAGGATCACACTTTTCCAAAGCTTGAGAATATTCTTTTTCCTTAGACTTAATCATCATGAGACAAAAAGTTTTGCTTGAATTAACTAGTCTTTTCATTTGCCCTATTGTAACCAAGGAAAGACTTGTTCTAATGTGATGTGCTCTAACTATATATTCAATGCCATCCTTAACAACCAAGTACTTATTCTCCTCTCTATATAAGATTGCTTTTCTATCATAAAGATATGGGCTTTTCAAAACAATCCCACATATGTCCAATGGAACAACATCCAACTCAACCTCATCTATGAACTTGGATGTGATGGCAAACCTTAGTCTACAAGTTTGGGAGACTTGTAGCTTCACATTGTCACACACCCAACCTAGTGGATAAGGCTTCGGATGGGGATTGGTTTGTAAGCCTAGCTTCTTAACAACCTCTTCAGAAATTAAATTTGCTTGTGAACCACTATCAAATAGAATGTCAATCTTAGTATGCTTTGAAACAACTCTAATGTGGAACAATTCATTTCTTTTCTTATCAACATGCACAGAATTTTGTTTAGAAGAAGATGTAGCATTAGTGCTAGAAATTGAAAGAGAAAAATCATTATGTAATCCCATAGCTGTAATCTTAGTTTCATCACCTGAATCTGAACCTAAGTCCTGAACCATAGCATTAGCCTTCTTTTCTTTCTTTTGATACCTCTTAGGCCTTAACTCAGGATGTAGTTTCCAACACTTAGACTCATCATGATTTTTCTTGCAATGATTACAAAATGGTTTTCCTTCTTCTTTTTTAACAGTATAAGTGGATTTCTGTTTACCCTTTCCTGATGAACTTTCCCCTTTGGATTGCTTAACATTAGATTGCTTACTTTTTACTTTAGGAAAAGATTCTTTTGATTATTTTCCTCTAGCCTCTAAATGAGTGGCTTGAACACATACTGCATCTAAATTAGTGGGATTGAACATAAGAATCATATGTCTTAAGTAACTATGCAACCCACCTATATATTTTAGCAGTGTTTCTTGTGTGTATAGAGGAACATTCAAAAGTAAAGCTTTTTTCCTAAAATCTTCTGTATAATCTTGAACACTTTGGCATTTTCCTTGTCTAAAACTTTGCCAATCCATCATGACTTGTTGCATATATCCTAAAGGATAAAATTGATTTCTAAGTTCTTTAATAAATTCATTCCAAGTAGAAATCAAGTTACCTTTTTGAAGCTCAGTTTCCTTCAACTTACTCTCCCACCAGATGAGAGCTGTGCCTCCCATACGAAGAGTAGCCAAATGAATTTTTGATTCATCTCCTACAATCTTTTGGACCCTGCAATAAACTTTAATCTGCTTGACCCAATTATCCAACTTTTTTGCATTAACTTCGCCATTAAACATTAGTAATTCAAACTCAATATCCAATTTTAGTGAAGGGAGAGATTCCACAATTTTTTTGCCGTCATTCGATGGAGAAGGTTTTTCAATTTCTTTACCTTTTGATTCTCGTGAATCACCTTTTTTTTCATTCTCATATTTCCTTTGTTTGTCACGGTATAGTTCCTCAACCATGCTTATCATGTCCATGAAGGCTCGACATAAAGCTTGTTCGGATTCCATCTCTTCTTCAGCCATCCTTGAAGCACGCCTTGAACAAATCTCTGGATTATACTCAATGATTTTTCCTTCACCCTTTTGGGATTTAGACCTTGTCAACATACACTAGCAATCACTATTAAATAACAACTACTCTGATACCAAAAATTTGATCTGTAAACTGAAAATACAAGTCTAGTATATTCAAAAATCACTTGTTCACGTTTAAGAGATCCTTCAATTTCTCGCTTTTTTGCTTAATTATTGTATAAAGAAATTAAAATGAGATATAAAATGAAGATCAGAACTAAATAAAAATTAGAGAAAATTCAAAGAATTCACCAGCAAATTGATAATGGATTTCGGCTTCAATAGCAAATGCCTCCGGGTCCGTTCGAAGTGAGGACCATTCTCATTAATTTTGTGCAATAAATGGCTTCCAAAATCAATACAAGTCTTCAATTGACCTTTTATGATCTTTGTTTTCCTGTAAAAACATCTCTCAGACCTGAAAATAATGGCCCAAGGCCGTACAAAGCAATAACAAGTCTCTAACCTTCTTAAATCTCTTTACACAGTCTGCTTTTCATGTCTGTTCAAGTATAAATTAGTTCCTTTTATAACACTTCAACCCCCATGGTTGAAGTGGTCAAGGCATTAATCTTTTAGATGATAGGTCAAGAGTTCAAAACCTCCTCCCACCTTTCTAGGCACCTTGGCATGTGGAAGGGCGCGCTCAACATGGAATTTGAAATAATTTCCCTCCTTTTTTGGTGCCTATGGACTTGGTTTAGTCCCACATTTGCTGGGAATTTAGTTTCTAATGCCTTAAATAGAAATGTTTGACCCCTCTTCAAATGCCTAAGACAAAGGCGCCCACTTAGACTGTTGGTTTGACTTTGTCCATGTTTGGTTGGTGGAATGGGTGATGTGGCACTTTCTTTGGTGCCTTGTTTCAAACTTTGAAAATTTCAAATAATATGTGAATAAAAACAACAAACCAACATTTTTTTTGCACCGAATTATCTTTCCACGTGTCAAGTTGCTATTCATCCACTTGGCATGTTTTCAACAATGCCACGTCACTTTCGACACCCCCTGTCGCAAGATTTCTTCAACTAGCCATATCTTGAGCATCGGGACTCCCTTTTTCAAACCGTAAAAAGTGCTAAAAAGGTTTTGGTTAGTGTAAGGCCAAGGGATTCAACCACTTTGACAGACATAATATTGTCTGAAGCTCCAGAATCAATGATGCAATTACTCAGTTTGTGACCATTTATCAATAGAGAAACATAAAAAGGCTTTATTTTCTTAAGGGAAGTAGGAGGAGTAATGACAAGATTATTTGGGATGGGTATGTTTTTTGAGGGATCATGAGTTGCCTTCTTAGCTTCTTGCCTTATAGGGGCGTTTTGGTTCTTCACACACTGAACCAATTTATCTAATTACTCAAGATGGGACTGCAAAAATTCAAATTCAAACATTTGAATTTTGGTTTTCTTTATATGGTTAATTATGTCAAATGCCTGGAATGAGCCAGGAGTAGAGGATGGGAATTCATCATTTTAATTTTTTGAAGGGGGAGGACTGGACTGCAAATTTGAAGTAGAAGGCGTAGGGGTATTTGAGGTACTTACCTTTCTTGCAATCACCAGGTCCTTTGGCTAGAAAGGAAGAGTGGGCCCCCACTTAGCAATTGAAACTGTTGGTTGAAGTCACTCCTCTACTTTCTCCTTATCATCTAATTGAGCTGATTGATTCTTGGACTGAGTGAATACAACATATGATCCCTCAACTACATTGCCTTCAATTCTAGGTTCATCTTGATAATTTAGGAAACTAATGTTGGAGTCACCAGCTAATTATTATTCATCTTCAGTGAAGAGATTAGCATCATCTTCAAGATTCAACTCAGGCTAGAATGAGAAATCTGATTTAGCTTCAAGATATCTAACTGCTGAGTTGGTTGGAGGTGCTTCGAGGGTGAGGTTCCTCTATGGAGGAGGAAGGAGATTTAGTTGTCCTTGATTCCTGACAGCATGGCCCTAGTATGCCTAATTTTGAAAGGTCCTCCTTGGCATTTCTCTGTATGCAGGAGTGGATGACATCCCTTGCACCATTTGCTTTCTGAGAGCTAGCACTTCATTTGCTAGCTTTTATACCATTGGGTCAGTGGTGACTGTAGGTGAGTATTCAGAAGATGAAGAGGATTTACCTTTATTGGGGTCTCTCCTTATCTTTCTAGCCAAGATAAGGTCATCTTCTACCTCAGTAGCCAAGTCTTGAGTAGCAGCAAGGTCTATGTGTCTAGCCCGTCTCAATAAAAAACTCACTTCAGGCAGTTGTTAGTTGATGAAGAAACACTTACAATTCTGAGGTATCAGTTGGGCGATCAGAGGAATCTTATGTCTCAACTTGTCAAACTTGGCAATGAAGTCCATCATAGGTTCATGGGGCTCCTTCTTCATCTATGTGAGCTAGGCCAGCAAGGCATGTGCATATTTTACAGGCTTGAACTTGGGTTCAAATTTATCTTTAAGGATGTCCCAATCAGTCACTAACCAAGCTTGTAGATGGTAGAACCAATCTGTAGCAGCGCCTTGTAGTGTCTCTATGAATATCCTGACTGCTATGTCTTCATACTCCACACCTATTACACCACAGGCTATGCTGAAGGCAACAATATGTTCATTAGGGTGAACTTTTCCATCACCAAAAAAATTGGGTAAATTCTTCTTTAAACTGCGTGGAAGCTCATGTAGAGGTGTGGTCAAATTTAGCAGACCAAAAGAGTTACCCCAGGGGCCTTGAGCCATGATTTGATTATGCAGAAATGGGATCACAAATCTATATGGAGTATGGATAGGCAAAGCTCTGCTAATAGTAAAAAAAGAAGCTCTGCCTTGTATTGGTGACCTAGTAGGGGTAGGAGGAAGGCTCCTAGTTCGATGAAGGTGAGGTTGTGGAGGAAACAAATCAAAATTCCTCTGTTGCACCAACTCAAAAGTAGGGTCAATAACACTTTAAGATTTTTGGCTTTTGGTATAATGTGGAGTTGTCAGATTTTAGAATAAAAATGGAAAAGAGTAGGATCTGCTTCAGCTTGAAGCTTGAGACTTCAAACTGCGGGCTCTTCCCCAGCGGAGTCACCAAAAAGACTGTTGCACGAAGCTGGGAGGAAAAATTAACAATGGGAAAGCACTAGAGCAGCTCATTCTTCCATAGTGGGATAAATGGATAAGGATATAATGATAATGGGTAAGACACAGGTGATGTTTCAATCTGAAGCTTGAAGCTTCAAATTGCACAAAATTACTGTGTCCCCAGCGGAGTCACCAAAAAGACTGTTGGGTGAATATTTTGTCAGTCAGCGGTCTGATTGAGCAAAATAGGTCTTATCATCCACAACAAAGGAGATTGGTCGACCCAGTGTGCAGGTTTACTACATCAGAGGTGGACAAATCTCTCCTCTCATCAAGGGGAGGTTCCCTATAAATATGTAGGAGCTATATACTATAAATATATGCAAAAAATAACACTCAGGGGTAGGATACACCATCCATCTCTCTTCTTTCAGAGATGATGTTCACAAACAAAGGAGAAAAACTTGGTGAAAACACTGAAGGCACTTTTCTTCTTTCAGAAGTGTACTTGCAGGGGACAATAAGAGTTCTTTCAGGTATGATAAGTGACTGGTAACAGGGTGCAATAATTAGCAGAATGAAGTGTAGCACAAAGTATCCACTTTAGCTTCCCAAAGAGTGAGATCCAAAGGATAATGGGGGCATAAACTCATCCCAAAATCTTCAACACAGAAACAAAAAATAAACACACACTGAAGACAACTATAACAACACAAAGTCTAAAAGTAACTGACTTCAGGACATCTTCCTTTTCACTTCCACTAATTCTGCTTGTTAGATTAAATAAATAAGAATGCATCTAGAAGATAGACATAAGAACAATCTCCTAAAATGGCACAAGCTATAACAACACAAAGTCTACAAGTAACTTGCTTTCTCATTCAGATAAAATAATATGAACAACAATCTGAGCTCAAAGTCTCAGTATTCGCCTTTCAATTTGGGTAGAGTTTTACTTATGTGATCAAAAATATCTCCCTCGTATAAAATGAGAGATTGCAATATATAGCGCTCCAAAAAAGACTTGAGCGCTTGTTTTCATGAAAAAGGCACATGCTAAATTAAATGCCTTAAATATCTATGAAACGGCCATGCTAGAATAGGTCATCGGCCTTGACTTTGGCATTCTAAATCATCTCAAATGTCTCCTCCTAAGGATGGGTTGTCTGGTTCTCTTTATGATGCTTACACGATTGTCCATTCGCCTTTACTCAAAGGGGAAAAAACAAGTCGCGCCATTGAATACTTGCGTCCTCTGATGTCCACCTGGTGGACTATTCTACCTACTAGAAATAACTCTCTTGCAGATATTTCTATATTTCTTATTGCATTTTGTCTCTTATTGGTGATCTGAGCTATCGGGCTATCTTCTCGCTTTCTATTGGCTCCTTCGGCTCCTTGTTTGGCTATTCGCTGAGTTTGTTCTTAGGGTCCGCGCTATTGTTTCTTTATCTCCTTCAAACAAAATGTCTAAAGGAATTCCTTAGCTTGGTGTCTTTGACAAGTGGCAAGTTCTGTTGTTATAAAACTTATTAGAAACTTACGAAAAATGGGATCCATGACACTTCTTGCCCAAGCAGCTTCAAAAGGGGAATGTGGATGCAGGCACTTGTTATGTTCCGTTGAGCTATAACGGGACACGTGGCGGGTTCCACTTAACTTATAGAAGCTTTAGAAACCTTTTGAGATTCCTATAGAAGATGACACATGGTGGCTTTCACTTTATTTTAGAAACAATATAGAAACATTTGGGACTCATTCAGATTCACATGAATGATGCCACTTGTCACGCTCTGCTTGACCTTAGCAACTCACTCGAGGCCCACCACAATTCTTACAACATAAAAGGGAGAGACCATAGATGTTGACACTTGTCAGCTTCTGTTGAGTTATAATGGGACACGTGGCACATTCTATAGCTTTGAAACTTATTAGAAATTGTGTCTCGACAGACGACAATTGGTAGCTTTCGCTTCGAATCTATAAGGGACACGTGGTGACTTTCGCTGCACTTTGTCTTTTTCTATCGGGCATTTTTCCATGGGCTTTTCCTTCAAGCAATTTGTCTGAAGGAAAGCTTCTATTCCTTAGCCATTTGTTCCTTTCAATTTCTTTGGGTTTTCTTCTCGAGTGAATTCCTTTGGACAAAATGTTCGAAGGAATTTTGCCTTAACCATTTTTCCAAGGAAAATCTTCTTGAAGTCTAACGACTCTTTCACTTGATAATTTCCTTCAAACAAAAAGTTCAAAGGAAATGTTCCCTATCGGCCTTTGAACAAATCCAAAGGAATTCTATCTTTTATGTCTTCTCTTTAACCCTTGAACCAATGTTGCCTACCCTCCACAAGGGCACTTGTCTCTAGTTCACTACCCTCCGCAAGGGCATTTGTTCCTTCGACCCTGGGGCATCCCCTTGAACCTGTCGATTGAACCAACCTTGGTTCAACAGTTTAATGGTTCAATCGGTTCAATCTCTTTATTTGGCTAAGTCCTTTTGATCTTTTGAACCAAACGCGTTGAACCATTTGGTCATTGAACCGTCGAACCAAAATAATTCAACGGTTCAAGTCTTTATTTTTCGTTAAGTGTTTTAAAGCCATTAAACCGTGAAGTGGTTGAACTTGATGAACTTTAGACAAAGTGCTTAACTCTTGCTGATGGAGTTGAACCTTGAACCCATTGAACCCTTGAACCTTTTTTAGTTCAAGGTTCAACAGTTCAATGGTTCAACCTTTGTTTAGGAGCTTGTCGATTGAACTCTTTTGGTTGAACCAATCCTGAAAATGCCTAAGTGTTAGAAACTTGATCTTTTGAATGAATTTACCTATTAAAGCCATTGAACCGAACCTACTAAACTTTCTAATTTCAAGCATGTTGAGTCCGTAGATTTTTGGAAAAGCTTTGAAAAATGAAAGACTTGAATGCTCAGAGCAATTTTTGAAAAGGGGAGAGATGATTTTGGTTTGTTGAACCAAAATAGTTCATAGGTTGTCCGAAAAATGTCACTCATTTTTGGGGGCAATAGGGTTTATGCCAAAGTTGTTTCCAAACTTATTAGATTAAATCAAATTCCCATCATGCCTTTATTTTAAGTCTAGCTTTTGATGTCATTTGGCCAAAAGTCCTAGCACAACCTGTTTGAGCCTAGTTTTTGACTCCACATTTGGACAAAAGACCTAGCAACTCTTTTCCCTTTCCTATTTTAGACCTTGTTTGGAAAACTTTGACCTCGACCTTTAACATGGCAATTTTTATTTAGATGCTTGACTTTTTGTGTGTATGACATTTGACGTTAAACATTTGATGTTAGACTATTTTATGCCAAGTATTATCCCAAACCATTTTGGAGATATAGCTCCATGATCAAATCATTGTTTGGAGATATAGCTCCACCTTCGACCAAGTTAGACCAAGTTTGAACCATTTTATCTGTTGGACATAGTTTTTTAGAGTTTTCATAACTCTAAGCCCTTTTATTTTAGAGCTTTCATCATTTATGCAGATATGTCTAGCTACACTTATGGTGGAGTCATGTACAATCCAACTTATTATATAATGGTCACACAAATCTAATGAGAAATCCTGATAGAGATAGATTTTCGAAGGAGTTTTATCATTCTCCCTACAATACTCCGTATGGGGAACAAAGTCAAGGACCAGGTTGTAATCCAACTCAAAACCTTAACTAGGATGATATGGTTTATGAGGAGGACTTTAAAGACCTAACTATAGATAATGTTGTTTAGGATATGGATCCATACCCCTTTACAATAATCAATTCAAATAACATATTCAAGAACCAACTTATGATCCAACTCAAGATTGGGATGATATGGTTAATGAGGATGACTTAAATGCATTGGCTTGTGCAAGAAACCATGCTCCAAAATACCCTTTCATCATTCTAGGACCTATTCCTTTAGATTGTGCAAGCAATCATGCTCCCCAATGCCCTACCATTATCCAACCATAGGCCATTCCACATCTAGTACCAATCCCATCAAAACCTCAACTGATCCAATCATTCAAAGACCAAGTTGTGTTCAAAACTAGTATTTTCCAACTCATTGGAAACTAAGGCCAAAAAAACCAACCAATCCAAGATGTTTTTGTTGAACCAACCATTTATGATAAGTCAATCTATGATGAATTTCCCATTGATCCTATACCTATTGTTGAGAAGTCTCACTTTGATGAGTTAGCCTTTGTTGAGTTACTTCTTAATGATTATAACCACCTTTGTGAAAATAATTGCCTTGACCATATGCCTATTTTTCAAGAGCCTCCTATTAACAAGCCAATCTCGAAGGAGTTATCTCTTGACCTTTCTCCCATCGTTGAGGAGTCTCACTTTGATAAACTAGTTTTTATGGATCCCACCATGCCATCACAGGCCATCACTTATCTAATACCAAGCATTCAACAAGACATCATTGTAATAAAGTACCCATCAGATGAAGAATCAATGTTAGAATCATGCTCTATTCTTGAACCAACATCAAATTTAGCATCAAAATCAGAATTAACATCAATCTCGACATCAGATTCAGAGTTTATTGAGTTAGAATCAGATTTAGATACATAATATGTTCATGATTGTTACAACATTGGTTATGCATGCCTTGCAGATCAATTTGAATACATTTTTGATCCTTATATGGTTTTTGAGGATGAGTACTTTAGCTTCAACACAAGTTATCCTAGTATCTTCTATAAGGATTGTGCAACCTCTCCCCATTCTATTACCATCCATAGGCCATTACCATCAACCAAAATAGCCATATTATTAACATTTCATCTCCCATAAATGTCGATGGGGACTGATAGAATCACACTGTGTTCAACTGCATCCATGGTGACATAGTAGTTGAAGAAGAGCAAGGAGGCCAAGACCACATTCATGTAGCAGAACAATCTCCTAGTGAAACCTTTTTGGAGGTGCTAGGGGACACACAAAGTTCAAACTTAGCATCTTCTAGTGAAACTTTTTTGGAAGTGCTAGAAGATGATCAAAGTCAAAATTTAATGTTCCTTAGTGAAACCTTCTCATAGGTGCTATGGGACAATCAAGACAACTTCATTGGTGAAAACCTCATCAAGGCACCAATATATGAGAACAAAAGTTCTTCAATACTTGATGAAGACAATATCAAAGATCAAATTAAAATAGATTCCAATCTACAACCTAATAAGATGGTATCTACTCTCGGGCCTAAATTAAAAAAAAAATTGGTGGTCTTAACAAGAGAATATTTAGAGGTCTTTGGCCCTACCACATCCAAAGTTATGTCAAATCCGACATCAACAACATTACGTGTGACTGAAAGTCTTGATCTTCATTTATTTCCCCACCATTATACATTTTATTATCATCTGCCATTCCATTTCACAAACAAACCTATCATCCAACTTTTATCCCTATTTACCATCTATGGTCACACTTTCCTTTACAAAGGCTACAAAGATACCTTATCTCAATGTCTGACGGAATTAGAATCAATGACTAATGAAGATCACAATAAAATTCTTAATAACCAATTATGTAGGCAGTTCTTGACAGAACAACTATTTAGATGAGGTGTGGACTAACAATTGACATGATTGATTTTTCTATTTGTATCATTTGTTGATCAAGACATGCATTTCCACATCAACAAGAATAATAGAATTATTGATAATATCTAGGCCAAAACCAAAACATGTACCATACCATTTCATTACCATGCCATTGATGTTGTTACATATCCTTTTGCCATTATATCATATTCTTTCCATTTACCCCATCACTTGGGGGCAACCCTCTTATCATTTTATCCAATTCATCAAACCATCAGTATCCTAGAGCAATACCATGCCATCTTATCATTCCATTCCTATCTAGATCAAAGCCTATTTTTAGTCATCTTACCCAATCCTATTTTGATCTTGGTTACTTTGATTCTTCCCACACTTTTTGTGAGGGATTCTGATCAAGTTTCAACTCTTATCAAATCCATGTTTAAATGATAGTATATGAAAGTAGTATGATATTTGATTTGGCAATATATCTTTCATTTTACATCTTATATCAAAGTTGGTTTATGTGAGCCTGATTATAACCACCTATGGGAAAATTATTATTTCACTAGTCTTGTTACTAATTATAACTACCTATAGGCAAATTAGTATCATTGATCTATGCCATTGTATCATAGTTATAATCACATATGGGCAAACTCAGGGCAACATTTATTTATCATGCATTATAGCATCACCTTGCCATTATTGTTTTCATTTGACTGGCCATTTGCCGGATTTGAGAACTTGTTGGGACCTAGTTGGTTTTTCCTCACCTTTTGTGTGGACATAATTACTATGACTTAAGGTCATTTTAGGACCATTTGGGCCATGTTCAATTCATGTTGAGGTCATTTTAGTCCCCCTTTCATATGATCTCATCATTTTGTGAGAAACCTGAGCCACGCTCTCACCATTTTATGAGCTTGAACTATTTTAATTATCTTGTCATTCTCTAACGAGTTGAGATACCTCAAATTGTAAAAACATTTAAAATATTTCAAAATCCAAAAACATTTGACTTGTCTAAATCCTAGTCAATTATTCTCGATTCACCTTACTGGGGCATGGTCATTGTTAGGATGGTTTCTTTTTCTTTTATTTTTAAGATTTCCATTTGTTTGTTTATTTCAAGTTATTTGTCTGCTTATGTGCTTTCTATTTTATTTGTTTGTTTGTTTGTCTACTTACATATTTATTTACTTTTAGCACTATTGCCTTCACTCAGTCTATATGTATATATTGGCTGATTCCTTTCACACATTATTATTGAGTCTATCCATATTCATACGTCAACATTGTCATCATGGTTTTTATCATTGGTGCATTATTTTCAATTATTTATTGGATCGAGAGTCAATCCTTATGCATATTTTGGCCAAGTCTTCATGGTGTTCTATCATGAAACCTCCCATCATGTGCTACAACAAAAATTAGCTTCAATAAAGTTTACAATCAATGGAGCCACAAAAGTTTCTCCTTGGCACCTTGGCAAAATTCTCTCATCCCACCCTTGATCAACTCAACCCATTGACCATTCTAATCATATTATTGCTAATAAGGATGAGCCTCTCCTTGTTGGCAGGTACAACTAAATATTTTTTAATGATCCAATTTCATTCTTCTATTCATCTCTTTCATCACTTTGCACCTACTCATCTTTAACATGTATTTCAAGTTATCTCCTTGAATTATGCTTGCTAATAAGCCCTAATTAGGGCACCCTCATCTTTATCCAATCCAGGTCATCTTAATGATTATAACCACCTTTGAGCAAATTAGTATCCTTTTTAAATCAATGTATGCAAGCATTTTCTCATTTGGATTAATCTCAACCATGGGTTAATTCTACCTTTCTTCTTGCTTCTTTTTGAGGGACCATCTATCCACATATGTGATGGCCACTCCCTCGAGGGGGCATCATCATAGGCTTTACAAAAACCATTTGAAGCTTTACTCTTCAATCATTATCTTCTTTTTTCCATATGAGCCATTTCTCATTATTTGAGAAGACATTATTATGCTTATAGCTTGCAATGCCTTTCCAAATAGTGGCAAATTGTAGACAACTAAATCTGGCCACCAATGACCATCAACCAAGGTTTTGACCAATTTCCACCAAAATGCACAATTTGGCCTAAAATAGTAAAACACATCAAGGGAGTTGAAATTTATATATTCAAGTGCCAATTTTGGCTAGGGTATCATTAATTAGGGTAATGCAATTTATGGTTCAACTAACTTTAATCATATCATTTCAAGTCAAAATGCTAATTTTGCACTTGGGTGCTCTGGATTGCTCTTTCCTATCAAATCTCTTGCACGAGACATGTGCCCTTATTATTTGGTGTTAATAACATTCTAAATGAGATAACAGATCCAATGCATCTAACATCACATCCTAATTCAAATCCAGTCAAATTTGGGCCAATAACAAGACATTCTAACCAATTTGAGTAATTTGTGCACAAAGAGCCAAGGTTTGCATCAAAGTGCTTAATCATGCTTAGAGATAATTAAACCAAATCATGAGCCTAATTAAGAATTCCATGGAACTTGTTGAATAATTTATTTTTGAAAATAAATATTTAATATCTACATCATCAGGTGACATCATTTCTTGAGAAGACATCCCTAGGCCATAAATGCATAAAATATCAAGATTAACCCCTCCCATGCCTCATCAAAGCCCTTCCATGCCTAGTTAATGCCCCTCTTTCCCAAATATTAATGGGGATATTTGTAGAATGAATTTCATATTTGGATTTATTCATGGCCACACATCTCAATCTTGAGATGGATGGTCATGGTTGATTCTCAAACCATTTCAAAAATCTATAAATAGCAAGCCTCAAAGCCATAATTCTAAGCTCTCATATGCCGAAGTTATAATGTTGAAATGATTCCAAAGCTTCATGCAAATTAGTGTTATAATACCCAAATATTGAGCCAAGCCAAAGCCAAACATGGTGCTAAAGAGAGATGGAGGTAGCCACACTTCATTGATGCAGACTTCAGGAGCACAAAGCTGAGCAAGCCACTACAACAATCATTTTGGAGCATCTAAGGAAGGTGAAGGAAGGTCTTTCTTTCATGTTTTAGTTGTGTTTTCCATTTTTGTTTTGTTAACTAAGTCCCCCCTTTGTGACAAGCTTAAGGTGTTAGTTTAGTGTGTTTTTTATTGATTTGGTTTATTTCACTAACACTATACTAATCTCCCTTATTGCAATCCTATCTCACACCTCCAAATCCTTATAAGCAACTTTCCTCCAATGCCGGTCTCTATTGATCTAATGCCTAATAGTATATAAAACAATAAATTCTTTATTTTGTATCTTCCCTTATATAAAGATGCCTTATTTTAGTAAGTTCTAATGCCACTCTCAGGGTCTAAGTTGGATGATGCCACCTTGTAGGTTAATAAACTCCATGCAACAGACTTGGGATGCTAGGGAAGGATGCCAAAGCTGGGAAAAGATAGCAGAAAAAAAGATGCCTCTCCTTTGTCTTTAATGCCTCCTTTCCTCCACACAAACCTTTTCTTTCAGTGTTTTGCCTCTTCTTTCTCTTTCTAATACCTTAGATCCGATTTGCTATAGCCTCAAATCTAAATTCAATGCTCCACCTTAACAGGTTCTAACCTTGATCCTTGGGATCCTTTTGCAGATGAAAATGCCTCCTTCTTGAAACTTCTTTCTCCTCCCATGCACTTGTTATGTAGATCTAAAACAAAACAAAAAAACCAAACTAAATGCCTATTTCTGTTGTATTTAGGTTCAGTTTTCAACACCACCCAAAACACTATAATATAATTCTTTATAGATTTAGATCTAATTTTCTATTCTAACACCAAGTTGAACAAGCATTTCAATGTTAAATTGAGATTGAAATTTAGACTTCCATGCTCTCAAGGCTCAGATTTGATCTAATATAAATATGCCAATCTAGATCTAAAATCAATGCTTCCCTACAGGTAGATCCTATGCCTCGATAGAATAAGGATGCCTCTCTCAACATAAAATAACGAAAAAGCTTCAAAAAATAAAAACTTTGAAAAATCTTGAAAAAGGGCATGACAAGTATATCTATATGCATGCCTCTCTCCTCAAGGGAAATCAATGCTCCACTTCCTCTTCGCCTTTCCTCCAAGAATAAAAACCACACACTTTCCTCAAAGCTTCAATAAAAGTGTTTGATTTGTAAGAGGGAAAAAAAAGCTGAGGAAATATGACAAGGGAAAAAACAATAACAAGGGAAATTTATGAAAATAAATACAACAATGCGGATATGAACAATACCTCAAAGCTCTGGTACCATGCTAGTAATGGTGAACAAGCATTCCAACCCAAGATTCAGAAGTGATAACACTAAAAACATTACACAATGAAGATGTAGATAAGTGATTGCAAAACAATGCAAGTTAAGTGTTATACATAAATAAGATATGTTAGTACAAAGAAAAGCCCTTGCATAAGAAGGCAAGGCAAAACATAGAACTAACCTAACTAACCAATATGCGATAAATCCTCATATAGGACAAACTTAAAAACGGATGAAATAGCTAGCTAATACACTAGCAAACGTGAAAAATACATGAAATACATTAACAAAATTGATTAGTTTAAGGTTTAGGGTTTGTGATTTAGGTTTTAATGTTTAGGGCTTAGGTTTTAGGGTATATATCCCTAATTTAGGTTTTAGGGTATAAGGTTTAATCACAAAGGCAATTAAGGCCAAATTAAGCTCCTTTAACCTAATTGTGATTATTAAATGTGATTTTGGGCTCAATTGGTCCCCACATCATCGCATGTTGAGCCAATTATTCAATTGGGGTAATGAGTGATGTGATTTGGGCGAAATTGATCCCTATGGACCTAATTCTTACTCTAAAAGATGTTAATTGAGGCTAAATTGACTGGTTTAGGGTTTAGGGCTAAAAATTTAGGATTTAGGGTTTGATCACAAAAGTAAATGAGGATAATTTGAGTTGTTTAAACCTATTTGTGACCATAAAATGTGTTTTTTGGGTTGATTATCCCTAATATCACCACACATTAAGAGAATTAGTGAATTGGGAAGTTAGTGGTGTGATTTGGACCAAATTGAGCCACGTAAACCTAATTCTTAGTCTAAATTCAATGGTAATTGGGGCTTAAATGATTGGTTTAGGGTTTTAAGAGTTTACAATTGGGTATAAGGTTTATATATGGCTTAGGGTTTATAATTTAGGGTTTAGGGTATAGGGTTTATGGTTTAAGGCTTAGGGTTTAAGGTATAGGGTTTAGGGTCCAACCACGAAGGTAAATGTGGACAATTTGATTTAATTTAACCTATTTTTAAGCACAAAATATGTTTTTTGGTTCAATTAGCCCCAAGGTCATCACAATTTGAGCAAATTACTCAATTGGGGTAGTTAATGGTGTGATTTGGGCCAAATTTATTCTTGTGAACTTAATTCTTAGTCTAGATGATGGTAATTAGGGCTCAAATTATTAGTTTAGTGTTTTAAGAGTTTATAATTTATGGTTTAGGGCTTACAATTAAGGGTTTAAAGTTTAGGGTCCAACCACAAAGGCAAATGAGGATAATTTGAATCGCTTGAACCTATTTATGAGCACAAATTGTGTTTTTGGGTTCTATTAGCCCCCATGTCATCATAGATTGTGTGAATTAGTCAATTGGGGTAGTTAATGGTGTGATTTGGGCCAAATTTATCCCTACGAACCTTATTCTTAGTCTAAATGATGACAATTGGGGATCAAATGATTGGTTTAGGATTTGTAGGGCTTTGGGATTAGGGATTAAAGAAATTAGTGTATCTGTGATATAGGGTTTATAATTTAGGGTATAGGGTTTATATTTTATGGTTTAAGGCATATGGTTTAAGGTTTATGGTATAGGGTATAAGGTTTATGGTCTAACCGCAAAGGCAATTGAGGATAATTTTAGTTGTTTAAACCTATTTGTGAGCATAAATTATGTTTTTGGGTTATATTAGCCCCCATATCATCACAAATCAAGAAAATTAGTCAATTGGGGTAGTTATTGGTGTGATTTGGGCCAAATTTATCCCTATGAAATTTATTCTCATTCTAAATGATGGTAATTGGGGCTCAAATAATTGGTTTAGGGTTTATAGGGTTTTAGGTTTAGGGATTAGAGATCAAGGGTATCTAGGGAATAGGGTATGTAATTTAGGGTATAGGGTATAAGGTTTAAGGCTTATGGTTTAATGTTTATGTTATAGGGTGTAGGGTTTAGGGTCCAATAACAAAGGCAATTAAGGATAATTTGAGTTGTTTGAACCTATTTATGAGAAAAAATTATGTTTTTGGGTTCATAAGCCCCCATGTCATCACATATCGAGTGAATTAGTCAATTGGGGTAGTTAGTGGTGTGATTTGGGCCAAATTTATCCTTATGAACCTAATTTTCAATCTAAATGATGGTAATTGGGGCTCAAATGATTGGTTTAGGGTTTTACTTGAGTTTATGATTTAGGGTTTAGGGTTTTTAGGGCTTCAAGTTTAGGGATTAAGGATTAATAAATTTAGTGTATCCAGGGTATAAGGTTTAGGGCTTAGGTCTTAGGGTTTACAATTCAGGGTATCGGGTGTAGGGCTGAGGGTTCAAGGTTTACGATATAGGGTGTAGGGTTTAGGGTCTAATCACAATGGTAATTAAGGATAATTTGAGTTATTTGAACCCATTTGTGAGAAAAAATTATGTTTTTGGGTTTCATTAGCCCCCATGTCATCACATATCGAGCGAATTAGTCAATTAGTGTTGTGATTTAGGCCAATTTATCCCTGTGAACCTAATTCTTAGTATAAATGATGGTAATTAGGGATAAAATGATTGGTTTCAGGTTTTAAGAGTTAATAATTTAGGGTTTAGGGTTTTTAGGGATTTGGGTTTATGGATTAGGGTTTAAGATATAGGGTTTAAGGTTTAGGTTTAGGGGTGTTTATGCATGCACTTATACCACTTATGCAATTCTTGTATTACTAGAAAAACAAAAAAAATCATGAACGATCGACATCATTTTTTATATCAAGAATTATGTCCCCTGCGTACTCTACTCTATTTCATTCTACACACATTATAGGTCTTATTTTTATTGATTTGATTAATCCCACACTCAAAAATATAAAAATTTGTATACTCATGGTTGAATAAAAAGTGCAGGTCTATTTTTTAATGATTTGATCATTGTCCCCACATAGTACTGCACATCAAATAAGTATATTTTTTAATAGTTGGATTATTTTCCCCACCCTCAAAAGTTGACAACTTTGTGCAAACATGGGTGATGACTTTCATAATACCAAGAAGAAGAAGTTAAAGTGCAAAACATCAGAGGAATTATAAGTATTGAGAGACAAGTTAAGGAATTGAATACAAAAGAATCATGCAAGTAAGTATACTATCCCTAATGAATTGATTGTCACAAATAATGATGAAATGAGCAATGATAATATACCAAAATTTGAAAGTACAATTGTCAATTTTGATAGTATACCAAGTTACAATGCAAAGTTCGTATTCAAATTTTAAGGTTTTAAAATTTGGTGATGATGATAGCATGCATGATGATGTAAATTGCATGGAAACACAATTGGTGAAAGTAATAATCAAGAAAACAATATGGTAACATTGTTGAAGAAACTAGTAATGAAGAAAGTAATATGGAAACACTAAATTAATCAAATTTAACACTACGAACACCTCACAGGATTTTGAAAAGATGACCCGTGTATTTAATTGAAATTGATGAAAACATTTTGAAACCAATGCATAAAAATTTGTGTGAGTGCCATATGAGAGTAAAAACTAATTTTTTTTGGGACTTGCACTTTGAAAAATTAAACAAAACTCAAAGATACCAATTGCTTGCTACATTGATGAAAATGCATAGGATAAGACCTACAATGCATACCCTAAGACTACGAACATCTAATATTGATGGTGTAAATAAGGTAATTGTTGAAATTTATCATAATACATACCATAAAATACGTGTGAAGAAACACACCAAGAAAAATTTCATAATACATACCATCTCCAACTATTGCTTGCATCTTGACAATGTTTCTTATCAATGTTGCTTGAGGCCAAATATGTTGTAAAAAAGGTATTCACATGGATTAAGAGGTTGTGGTGGTGGGAACATTCATAAATTACACCTCTTATAATAAATTTTCCCAAAGATTGAAGAGATTTCACCCATTGAAAATTGAGATACAAGGTTTTTTATGCTTAAAACTTTGTTATAGGGTTTCTCAAAAAACACAAAAGCCCAAGAGCTTCTTAAAGTGATAGTTTATAGAGTCTAAGAATTATTGATCCTTTCTAATGTAAGGCATTAAGTTTGAGCATAAGACATTAATGACAACACTAGAATTGGGACTCGATCTATCACAAGGTCAACAAGATAGAATCCTCTAGCTAAATGCTTTAGATGAACTTCAAAAAGAGGCACTCCATCACATTGAAGTTGTGCAATAACAAAGAATTAGATGGCATGATAAACACATCAAGACTCAAGCATTCCAACTAAGGGATTAGGGTTTAATTTTTGACTCTAAATACAAAGGTCATAAGGGTAAGCTCCAAAGTAGATGGCTTGGGCCATATGAAATAGAAACATTTTTTTATAATGGAGTTGTTAAGTTACAAACTATTGACCTGGTCCACTTTCATCTACTAGTTAATGGCCATCAATTCACACTGTCTACTAGGAAACTTTCACTCACTAGCTTCTTGATGAACATCAATTATCTTTCTCTTAGCACCAGGATAACATTATTCCTATAACAAAAGGGTATTAATTTAAACCCTTCTTCACCACTTGCCAAGAATAAACCAGGTTTGTATAACCAGTACCATCATGCTACATGATTATGGGTATTTTTTTGAACCCTTCTCCAAATCCTTATTTATTTTAACAGTTTTTACGGTAGCTACATGATTAATTCATGTTGCTACAAGATCAATTTTTATTGCTATAGGATGTTTTTCTATTACTATATGATTAATTTTTGTTGTTATAGAATACAAATTATTATGCTCTAACATACCCTATCCTACTGACAATTGCTATAGAATACTTCAAGGTCTATATTTTGTATCTACCACCATATTGACACAAAGATTTGGGTAGTCATTGAATAACATGCTCCAAAATGATCACTTCAATAAAGGATGATAAGTACATATATGGGTCCAACTATTACTAGTTCTTGTAGGGATATATACATATTTTTCTTAGGGGTAAGTGGATGAAAAAGCTAATTGTTGTGTCACTCCATGAAACTTTTGCATTTACACTCCTTTGAAATTATATATTATTTCTTGCAGGTGATATGCACTCCATTGGACCATAACAATACAACATCCATCTTCCTTGACCACTTGAAGCCACCTTCTAATGGTCACGACCATCCTCTATGATCATTAACCATCTGTATCAATTTCCACTTCAACCATCCATGTCATGTTCAACCACCATTTCTTCATTCCATGGTGGCATGATGACATCATCCATGTTTTCTCTTTCCAACCATGCAGACTCAAGTAATAACTAATCATGATGACTAATGTATTCATTTTACTTTTTCCAAAGCATATATTTTAATTATTATTATTTTATAGTAATTATGTTATCATGTTGATTTAATTGAGTACCTATTGCTATGAGAACCCCTGTAATAATCCCTTTAAATCATATTTTCTATTAAAAATCACATTAATCACTCCCATCACCAAAGCTCCCAACCCCATTTATCCCATCCAACTTATCATAGATGTTATGATCTTACATCACTCAAGAACGAGTGATCCGATAGAGAATGAGTGATCTTTCCATAATGACGAAGATAATTTTTCACAACCACCTTAAGTTGTGGAATATGGGTATTAAATACCTAAGAAGTCAATAATTGAGCTTAATGGTCCTAAGACATTGTATTATCCTTTTTGCATGCCCAAATATAATAGCCTACATTGACACTTTCACTTACTCAAATGCCCAATTCAACAACTCACTCCTACTAAGATTCATTAGTTATGGGGAGCAACTGTGTGCAACATGAACCGATAAGCCTCACACCTATGGTAGAGAAACCAAATGCCATAGTAATATTCTAAAATGTAGGTTGGATGGCATATTTTGAAAAGCTAACCAATTATGACTAGAATATAGCCAAAGAATTTTCTAGTTCACTAGATAATGATTTGGCTACTATAAAGGGCATGAAAATTAAGATAAGTGAGACACTTATTAGCAAGGTGATTGGGTTACCTCGTAGTGGATACTTGTGGAAGGAGAAATTTGACACAAAGGCTGAATGATAAATATTTTACTAAATGAATGAACGCTTAAGATCCTCCAAATAAGGGACTAGTCGAATATCATTACCACAGGTATGGGCTAGAGCAACTCTTTTCATTGTTAGATATTTTATATGTGAGGGTAGATATTCCATGTTATATGGAACTCACTTCAAATATTTGAATCACATGAGGCATGACATTAGAATAAATGTACCAAATTTTCTATTGAATATGTCAAGGAAAAAGGTTGTATTATATCAAAAGGGTAATCCAAAACTACTTACCCATCACCTCTTAATTCAATTTATTGTCTAAGATTGCCTAAATAGAAAAAGATCTGACCTAAGTTGGGAAGACTTTATGCAATTATCAGCAATAGCAAGAAGTGAAGATGAAGAAGAGGGTAATGATGAAATAGAAGAAGAAATGAAAGAAGAAGTATAGGATTAAAAGGAGTTTAAAGAAGAGGAAAGAGAAGATATATCTCCAGAAGTAGATATGGAGATGCCCCTTGCACAAGAATTTGTAGTTACACAAGAACCTGTAGTAGAATATTTAAGGGGCAAGGGAATAGCAAGGAAGAGGAGAAAATTGATCCTTAAATCTTATTTATTAGATGAATTAGAGGATAAAGATTCTTTAAAACCTAAAGCTCCTAAGAAAGCCAATCAACCACATGTCTATAGAAGGAGATCTCATAGGTTGAATGGGAAATTGCAAAAGAAACCAGCATCTAAAATCCCTACTATAATTCACATCAGTGAATGGTCCTTTGATAAGGAAGACAAATAAACTAATGTTCCATCATCCATTAGTGAAGAAATTTCTACCTCATATGGTTTAGAATATACATAGATGAATGACAAAGAGCAAACAATTGAAGAAGGACATTTAACTGACTAAGAAAATAGTCAGATGGAAATAATAAGGAATAACATCCAGCTAAAGAAGATATGGGATAACAAAAATATGGATGGAATGAAACAATATAGGTACAATCTGAGGATGCAGTAGAAGAAGAGCTTGTAACATCATTACAACGAGAATTCTCAAGTCTAGAGCAAGCATTACAAGAAATTGAGTTATTGAGAAAGAAGTTGAAGGAGCAAGAAAGCCATAGATTAGATACATTAGCAACCGTAACATCAAAGCTACAGGACCTGATTTCCACAACTGAGTCCCAACTTATAGCACCTAAATAGTTAGCACTAGTGGTTCATGCCCCATCTACAACTAAATCATTTACCTCTATAACCATTCAAATTGAAAAGTATAGTGCACCATTCACTCTCTCTACTGGCATGAGCCAATCTATAGAGGAATGGGTTGAATATTTTAAGTAATTGAAGAAAAAAATGTTGCATTAAAGAAGAAATCTCAAGTTGATGAAGAACAAATTATGAAGTTGAAAGATAAGATGGAGGAAATGGCCAAGCAAATATATCAGCTTATCAACTGTTGGCCTCCTACTAAGGTATACTCTATATATGTAGAGGAATAATGGCTTCAATTCAATTTCATGAGAATCTATTATGATCTTCCATGTCAAGTATTAAACCCTACAGATTTCTTTGATATGTACAATAATAGCCCAACAAAGGCACAATCCCAATTATGTTAATTTTATATCCACAATTATGTTGTGCTTCATAACCTAGATTGGAACCCCAAATTGTATATAGGGGATGTATTATTGAAATTATTTTCCTCATATATGGCCAATGAATGTTGAAGATGCCAAAAAAAGGTAGATTATAAGTAGAAACAACAAGAAACTACATTAATTATCATAAGGGAATCCAAAATTCTAGAAAACATCATTTAAGAATCGGTTAGCGTGATGAATAGAATAGAAGTTTCTTCTTGGTTTGTAGAACAAGAGTTGAAAGCCCAATAATTTGACTTAGGGTAAAGAGATTCTATAGGAGCAGACACACGCAAAGCTTTCATAGCCAGGTGGGGAGAAAATGCCATAAAGTTAAAGAAAAGGGAGCCATACCTTTTAATTTGACAACAGCTTTTGACTTTATCAATACATATATCAAAATTGATAAAAAGGGTCAAATATATTAGCTATCATGTTCCAACCTCCCCTATTATGTTATCCTATACCATATTGGGAGCACAAACAATCATTGGATTAGAATAAGGAATATAGAAGATGGAAATGATATGAAGAGAAATAGGGCTTCTATGGTGAAAGGTTTAGTGGTTATTAGGAACCATTATACTTTAGATTTATATGTGTAGTTGAGATACAAGGATAGTTGCTCGAGGACGAGCAATATTTTAAGTTGGAGAGTGTGATGAGCCTCAAAAATGACATTTTCTGAGCATCTATTACTTAACTTTAGCCTCTCCTAATCTGGCCTTTTTGAGACCTTCTCTTTTATATTCCTACTCAAAACAAGTCTAATATATGATAGTTATATATTACTATATTTCATAGAGTAATGAAATTTTGCTTTGTGATTTAAGTATATATCATTATATTATGTTATATAGCGTATTACTTATAAAGTTTTTTTGAGAAAGTTTAGAACAAAATAGGGATATTTCAAGAGCAACTCGAGTCAATGCATCTTGTAGCCAAAGGATCCTATGTCAATGCATCCTACAACCAAAGGATCATATGTTAGCACATCCTATAACCACGTGATGGTAGTTATGATAACAACATCATGAGGACTATGTAACTATCAATTCAATCTATCACAACTGCTAACAACATGTAGGAAGCCCGTATCCACTAGAAGATGATGAAAGTTAAACTCACCTAGGCTATCCACTACCTACCAACCTCTTATAAATTATAATTGTTGATAAGCTTGACCTCACAGGTCAAATTATCACCCCTATAATTTAAAACTTTGCTCATCATGCTTGTTTACCCTATTGATCATTGTGTTGGTCTTGTTATTCCTTGAAATGGTCACTTGAAACCTTATTTAGCAAAGTTTAAGGTAATTTGATAAGTTTGAGGTTTTGTTCATCATAGCTATGTGCATGTCTAGTCACTCCATGACCTATTTTAATGAGTTTCAAGTGATAGAAGGAGTCTAGGGTGTCTAGATAGGTCTCATAGCACGTGTCAAGGTCATGACATGCTCTCTAAAGGATCTAATAAGTTAGTCATATTCTTGGCTAACTTCATAACCTAGTTGGTTGTATTTTGGATCATTTAATGTCTTCCAAAGAAGGTTTTGTAAGGTAATGGCAATATAGTACCAAAAAAGGGCCATGATACACCTATTCAGACATGTAAAGGTCTTGTGAATACCTTGTACAATAGTTTCATTAGGTTCTTTAAGCGATAATGGTAGTTTTAGTGCCAAAAAAGGCTCTTTTGAGGTTGTCTATACAACTTTTAAAGGTAAAATTGACTTCCAAGCATCCTCAGGACTTCATTTATTTCCCTATATTGGTGTAGACTTTTGTCCTATGAGTTTTATCTACATGATTCATTACGCTTGCTTAGGTTCTTAGAGGCCATTTAGGTCATTTGGGAAGATTAGTCCCATATTCATTAAAGCGTGGGCTTTCATTATCTTTCCCAGCTATATATGTACCTCTCTCCCTTTGTATTCATCATCCAAAGTTAATGAGGAATATCATTTATGCTCTTTGCTTTTTGGTAATCTCTCTCACCTACTCCATAGCTTCTGTGCATTCGATCTTGTTGAGAGGTCTCAGAGAATTTTGACACGTATTAGAGCTACACTCACTGATCATTTGCCTTTCAGCAAATCCTTGGTAAGATTCATTATATTTTTGCATTGGATCAGTGGGTCTTGTTTGTATTGGTTGTGTGAGTTTGGTTGCAGATATGTAAGAGGGCTTCTGTGAAATTTATAGGCCCACTCAGGTCATTTCAGACCTGTAAAGGAGGTTTCAAGATCTTCTTAAGGTAGACATATCCCTTCAGGATCTTCCACGACATGTTTCTACTGTTTAGCCTCCAAATTGACCTCAGAACCCTCATTTAGCCTACACATGCTAGTGCAAATTTATGGAATAAAATATCTTGATCCAAAATAAAGTCTTTGACAATGCTTTTAGTGCGAGAGCTAGTGTAGAGATCCTAATCAGACGTGAATAACCCCTATCAATTCATCAGATCTACTTAATATTTGTTGTCAAATACATTGAGTGAACAAATGTCTAACACAGTGATGTTAATGGAATTCAAAGTAGGACATGTGGCATATAGGTATTTAGCATAACTCTTGTTCGGTGTTGAGTCTTGCATGGGATATAGCCGATTAAAGAATGAGCTGCAGTGCCCAATTCTTATGGTGTGCCCTCTTATGCATTAAAGCTCCTAGATCAGGTAGATTTTGTTAATTTGTGCCTTTTGATATCTCTTTCAAGTTTTCTGGCATTGGATTTGAATTCTGCAGGGTCTCTAAGTCTCTCTTCTCTAACATTGTAGTTCTCCCAATGCCAGACAACTTTTGAATGGATTATGGCAACCTAAGCGAGCTTCTTCTCTCTCTTGGTGATGCTTTTGATCTCTACACAACCTAAAAAAGGCATTTTGAGGAGTTGTCTAGATGAGTGTCTCACAACCTATCCATTACGCAAAAAATAAGAATAATGACTTGCCAATGGTATCTACAAATTGATGTTTTTCCCATGGCAGTGTACATTTGTAGTCCTGAGCATTCTCCTCCCTTGGCAGCATCATATACCAACCACAACAACATGCATAAGTATTATTAGGTTTTCTAATAACCTAAAAACACTACACACCATCCTTATGGTCCCCACCACATTCCAATGTGGACATTACTCTTATTTTTTAGTTTGATTTATTAGTATTTAAAATTTTAGCATTTTATGTTTTTTAAATATAAGTTAATTTGGGGAAATTATATTAAGAGTGATTTAAGTGTTTAGATAGCCTTGTTTTTTTGCCTATCAAAGATGAAGGGTGAGGCCCGAGATGGTAGGAGGCTAATTCCCCCTCAAAATCTAAACCATTACATTCTACATTACATGTCGGTTCCAATGAGTGGCTGGAATGCTACCTTACCCCTTATTTAGTCATGCATTTGAATTACTTGTGAAAATTTAATTAAAATAGGCCATTAATGACATAAAATGTTATTAGCCATAACTTTTGCTCAATAACTCAGATTTGAGTGTCATTGTTTACAAAAGTGCTTTATTTTTTTTCCATTTTATTGGTCCTATTTTTTGTTCAAAACACACTAAAGTTATAAAGTGCCATATTAGGGGGGTACCTGTGCTATGGGCCCTACTACTTTCTACATTATATTTCATGTACCAATTACTCACATGTGGATGCATTTTTGGTTGTGTCCAACATCCTTATTCTGAATATGCATTATCCCTTATCACTTCAACATTGATTTCTCATTTGGATGCATTTTTGGCTGTGTTTGACATCCCATTCATGAGAGTGATTCAGGGTTTCATTATAGTTTGTACCATGCAATCTTACACTTCCTTGGTGTTTTATCTCGATCATGATGACTTTATTTGAGAGACTCCATAAGAAGAAGGTTGAATCTACACCAACGGTCCTTTTTAGGAAGACCAATTATGCTTCATGGCATGTGTACATGAAACATTTACTCACAGATCAAGACCTTATTCCATTCTTATATGGATAAATTCCTAATCCTATTGACCAAGGTCAATATGATGGCTGGGCCAACTCTTGTGATTGTGTCTATGGTCACTTATTATTGTATGTTTCATGGGATCTATAACACCATGTGGAGCACACAGAGTGTCCCTCACTATTTAGAACACTCTTCAGAGTCTTTTTAAGTTTCTTACTATGATTTATGTCACACCTCCTCCTTCGCTTCCTATTGTCTCTTCTAATATTGTTGTACTTTCTCCTCGAGATTTTATTTCTTACGATGATATATCCATGGTGGATAGTGTTCATTTTATATTGAGCCCTCACTACAGGATGAGATTCTACTAGACCTTAGTTATCTCATTATAGATTCTACATTCGTTCCTGTGCAAATTGTTACTCTTCTAGAGCCTTCACATACTTGAATTTCAGAGGACTTAATTGATTCCAGTGAGAGTATATACATTAAGAGTATCGATGACTCATGTTTTTGTGGACATTCATTTTGCAGATCTAAGTGATTCATTTGTAGACCAGTCTTTAGTTTCAATGATTGTTGAGCCTTGCTCTCTTCTTCTCATGGGCATTCTTTCAGTGAATGTTTCATGTCACTCTTCTTCTCTGGTTGTTCTCTCCCCTTCATTGTATGCTTCTTCTTTGCCATCTTCTATTGTTAGTCTTGTGCTACTCAATCAGACTTTGGCACATTTGAGCACTGTTAGGAAGACATTTGAGCATTTTTTAGAGATATACATCTTGATTCCAACATGAATTCCACTTGAGTGGGAATTCAATAGTTTGATAGCTTAAGGTTTCTTTATTTTGAAAGGAAGAGACATCATTTGTTGCAAAATGACCTACTATAGCATTTGTCATGCAACATTCTACTCTTACCTTCTTTCTCTTCTTTGTGGAGTCACACATCCTTCATATATTGTAAGATACTAGGATTATCATTATGTACTTGGGTAGCTCATTAGGTTTCATTACGAGGACCCAATTCTCCATATCACATAAGCTGTGCTTAAGGGGGGTGTTGGTGTATACTTTTGTCCTACAGGTTTTGTCTACACTATTCATTATGCTTGCTTAGGATCTTAGAGGCCATTTGAGTCATTTGGAAAGATTAGTCCCACATTCACTAGAATGTGGGCTTTCACTCTCTCTCCCACCTATATATGTACCTCTCTCCATTTTTATTGATCATCCAAAGTTAATGAGGAATATCATTTATGCTCTTTAATTTTTGGTAGTCTCTCTTACCTAATCCATAACTTACATGTGTGCATTCGATCTTATTGAGAGGTCTTAGAGAAATCATAGCTATTTGCATGTATAGTCACTCCATGACCTATTTTAGTGAGTTTTAAGTGATATAAGGAGTCCAGGGTTTTTGGATAGGTCTCATAGCATGTGTCAAGGTCATGACATGCTCTACAAAGGATCTAATAGGTTGGTGAAATTCTTGGCTAACTTCATAACCCAGTTGGTTGCCTTTTGGATCATTTTATGGCTTCCAAAGAAGGTTTTGCAAGGTAATGGTAGTATAGTACCAAAAAAGGGCCATGATACACCTGTTCAGACATGTAAAGGTCTTGTGAATACCTTTTGCATCCATTTCATTAGGTTCTTTAAGTGATCGTGGTAGTTTCAGTACCAAAGGAGGTTATTGTGAGGCTATCCATACAAGTTTTCAAGGTAAAATTGACTTTCAGGCATCTTCAGGACTTCATTTATTTCCCTCAAGGTTAAATCCATGTTTTGGAAGAAGTTTTAGATGCTAAAATGCATAAAACCTATTTATCTATCCTATCGGCTTATTTGGCAACTCAAGGAAGGTCATCCATTTTTGTTCAGTATGACCAGGAGAGAGAATGTCAAGACCAAAGCTCTTGAGAAATGATAGGGACCCTAATGACCTTCAATTAGTCGTGTTGTTTGTCAGATTAATTCCCCCATCTTTATGAACAATCACTGAGAGTATAAGGGGGTCACTATGTCTTAGTCATCTAGACATGGTCCATGTTTTCTTCACTTCATAACTCAATGGATAAAAATGGTTATGGTAAGTTGATTGCAAGGTTAAATAGGACCTTTTTCATTTTAGACTAATCAGGTAAATTATTTTGATAAGGGGTCTTTTGGCAAGAAACTATTTGCTTATGATTATCAAATTCAGTAGTTTGAAATCATGTTTGATCTAGTAACTGAGTGTTTTTATCTTTAAAGGTTTCTCAAGTTAATATTTTAGTCAAGTCACACCTATTACCTTAAAACAATTCATATATGACTTTTATGAAGAATGGCTTCCTTGGGCAATGGTAGTGAGATGATCTTTTAGCAAGGTTTAATCATAAAGTCACGAGTTCCCATTGTAACAAGATCATATAGAGAAATCATGAAGATAAAGTGGTTTGTGTAAGAGTCTGAAGTAGTTTCATAGTACTCTTAAGAATATTCAGGGTGACAAGTACTACTCAAGAAAGCAAAATATTTGATTAAGGCCTTGTATGCTTAAATGACACAATCAAGCCTGTGTTTCATGATCAAAAAGACTTATGATGGGTTGTGTACACTTGAAGGTGAAATGTGAAGGTGTTGTGTGAATATTCAAGGTGATATAAGCCCTTGGAGGGATGAACATGTTCAATATGCCACCAATTTACAAAGCAAGATCATTAAAGAGGCCTTTGAAGCACATATTTGGAGAATTTAAGGTCTATTAGTAGAGTTTAAGGCAATGTAGTTTCATTGTTTGAAAGGCTTTGAGGTTAATTGAGGTATTCTTCAAGATTATACCAAGTTATGCCATAATTAATGAGGTGTCCTCCTAATGCCTATCACTCTTGAATCACTAATAAAGACCCCATTTCACTATTTGGACAATTCAAGGTTTTTTAGCAGCATCTAAGGAAAAAGGTCATTTTTGGTTTCATGCCAATCAAGCCTTTGAGTATCAAGTTGATACTTCTCCAAGCATGTAAAGTAAAATTTAGTTAATGAGAGTCTTGATATATATTTGTCATTTGATTCAACCTTATCATTCCTCCCTCTGTTTGTATAGAGGCCAAAGAGATCTTTTTCTCTCCTACTCCAAACCAAGGAGACAAAGTCAAAGATGCTTCAAAGAGTCTTCCAACATCCCTTTCAAGGTGGAAATGTCTCATAAATAGATGAGGAGAAGGTTTAAACTAAGGAATTAATGAATACTTGAAGGCCTATCTTCAAAGATGTGACTTATTCATCAAGGAGGACATGCAAGTAAGGATATAGGGAATGTGAGCAAATATTTAGACATTTAAAAGGGTTAATTTTGATCAATCAATGTTTAAGACTTCTTCAAGCTACCCAAGCAAGTTCAACTTTACCTCTACGCCACTTTGAAGGAGGAAAGAATGAGAAAATAGAGGAATTAGTACATAGGAGTTGAAAAGGGCGATGACAAGTGAGTCATCCCTATTTTGGGACTATCTCGTCTCCCCTCACCTTTCTCTCTTTTATATTGTATAATCATTTTCAAAATGAGATATCCCTTTTTTTTCTTTGGCTACGCTGAAAGGCTATCAAAATTTTGTACTACACCTTTTGAAGAAATAAGAAGATGGTTTCCTACATTTTTAGGTTGTGTGAAGTGTATGTGTGATTTCCATTGATATAACATTGTCAATTAGTATCTTTCCTATGTTAATGCTTGGTTTTTTTACCTTCTTACAACATATTTGAGTTTTTATAGGTCATGCTAACTGTCCAGGTTCAATCTCAGTCTAAGTTTGGATGTGAATACAACAATCTTTCATCCTTTCCATGGAAATAGTGAGTGTTATTATGTCCTTTGTATGAAACACTGTTGTAGAATCCATATACCCAAAGTGAAGAGAATGTGTGTAGGCTCCTTTGCTTTCTAAGAGTGTCAATTTCAAGAAAAAATGGTCATAAACATTGGTGCATCACCTTTATTTCAAGTTTTCATGTTAATTTTAGTGCAAGCATTATCGCTTTACCCTTTCCCTTAGTCAAGAAATCAGTAGTTAGTAGGATTAGATACAAATTTAGTGAGTGTATCAAGAGAACCAACCATCTATCTAGAGATTCTCTCCACGTTAAAGTCACCCACACTTATGAGAGATTCCATTGTTTCAGCAGGAATGGGGAGTGACACACAGAGATTCCATTGTTTCAGCAGGAGTGGGGAGTGACACACATTCTCATAAGGATAACACTCCTGATTGACAACAGTAACATGAAAATAATAACCTAGGACTTTGCAAGATACAAAATCACAACCATGTAAATGTTTACAATTTTTTTTGAAAAGAAGAGACAATTTTTTTGAGCCAGGTATGTATTGGGTAGGCACAAGAAATCACAAACAACTTTTTAGTCATCCAAAAAAATAAAGAAAAAAATGCAGGTCGACATGAAAATAATAAGACAGGGCTAAAAACACCCACACATAAGTGTTTGAGAAGAAGAAATGACATTCATGAAACACCTTCTCTAAAATTGTAAAACAAAGAATGCAAAGCCCAAGGTATGGGTTTTGTCCCCTAAATTCTTAAGACAAAACCAAGAAGCCTTCCCAGCTTGAAAAGAACTCAATAATATTTTGTCTTATTACCTTATTAAATGTACAACTTACATAATTTTAAAGAATGTGATCATGTAATATGTCCCTTCCAATCTAAGAGAGTTTAATTCTTGGCAACACAAAAGAACATTAACATAGTTGTTTACAAGAAGTCAATGATTTCATGCCATCGAATAACATGATATTATACAAAAACAATGAAAACACAACCAATTAATCATGTTGTTCATAGGACAAGACTTACCTTCATCCAATGCTCACCACCACCAAAGCTTGTCCATGCAGTAAAACATGACTTACCTCTATAAAAGTTAAGTAGAAAAATAAATGTATTGAGTAGTTATAGAGAACCATAAACAAAAAGAGGTGATTCTAATATAACCTATTAAATCTCATGGCAATGGTTGCATGCCTACTCTCTAGTTTGTATGTCCAGCTATCAAAAGATCAACACTTCGCTCTCTTACCGCCATCAAACAAAAGAGCATAAAAAAAACTTTATTTAAAATAAGGCAATGATTCGATGCCATTAAATAACATAATACTATAACAAATAATACAAAACAACCAATGCATTATGTTGTTTAGAGGAGAAATCCTATTTGCACTTGTCTATGTAGTGCCCATGAAACACCTTTTCTAAAACCATAAAACCAAAAAATTAATAGTGTTTGCACAATAGACTTACTACCGAACAAAAAAGAGCATTAACAGAGCTTTGTTTACAAGAAATCAATGATTTTATGCCATCAGACAACATAACACTATAACAAAAAATATTGTAAACACAACCAATTCTCTATGTCACTCAGAGGACAAATCCTACTTTCAACTCATGCTAGTCCCAAGTAGAATTTGTCCATGTAGTTGCCCACAAAACGCTTTCTCTAAGATCGTAAAACAGATCTAGAAATACCCTCGGTTCAAAATCCTCAAATAAACTTGCTCCCAATGCAATATAAAACTTGCTCTCATAAATGACAAGTTCATATGTAGATTATATTTTTTTCACTCCATTGTTAATGTCAACATTAGTGTAAAGATTAATAGTGTTTAAGGCAATGACATACAAATCCCTAAAACAAATTTGTCAGTATAGCAAAAAGGCACCTACAACATTGTTTCAATTCATTGACCACTCACCTTTCGATATTTGCCACCATATTATCGATAGCTAGTAACTTATCATCGATCACTATTTGTCCCTGTGATGTCGATGTGCAAACCCACACCGCACGTTAGAAAGAGGGCGATGCAATTATATTTATATTCCAATTTTCATGTGGATCACTGATCAAAGACAAAATACAAGGCTCAATCAATAAGCAAGTAAAAATAACTGATATTTAAACTTAAAATAAAACAAAATTAAAGGAGACGAATCAATGATTTTTTAACACCCAATTGAAGAAGGATTTATACGTACGCATGGCATTTTCATAATAGTTACGAAAAAAAGTTAATGGTTATTAACCCAGAAAAAACCTAAAAAAAATTTCACATTCAAAACCCTAATTATGCCATATTTATATAGTTTGGGAGAGGCCAACCGGTTGGAGGATTATTTTCGGGTGTGAGATATCATGCGGCTTGCCCATCCTGAAGATCAAAATGATCTCTGTATCTTATAGGATGGATCCTACAGCTATGTAGTTTCTGTTTGTAAGTAAAGAGTTCTCACTAAACTTGTCTCAAATGTTTTCTGCAACACATTTTGTTTAAAGAGGATTAACTCTTATTTCTTTATGCGGGGATGAAGACCTTTATATATATGTCTGGACTTCTGAGACGAGTCTATGAATGTATCTTTATCTTCTGAGCATTGGTTGAGTTTTTTAACAATATGTTTTCATTTACTCTGGTTTTGGTTTGTTTAGTTGATGCAAATAAGGTGCATATATTTGGTTTCTTTTTGACTTAGGTATTTTTTTCACTTGTTATATTTAAAAGCCGCAGATCCAAAGGAATTGTCGGTTTTAAATGACATCATTTACCGATCCAGATTCAAAGGAATTGTTTAAAATGGCATCATTTACCAACCCTTTTGCATTGTACGCAGTTGCGGTCGCAATTGATGTGCGTTGCATCAGAGTTAAATGTGATGCCTAAAATGAGAGGTAGTCTTACCAGCCCATGCCAAGTTGTATTGATATGGCGTCAAATGGTTCTACCCATATTTTCTGTATATAGAATACTACATATTTTTTCTTTTAAATTTTTTTTGGGTGTCTTTTTTAACCGTATTATTAAGGTAAGGTGAAAAAATCTTTGTGATGAAATAGCAGACGGGCGGACAGAATTGATGCCATGTTGATCGTCTGGTTGCCCTAAGTAGGGTTCCTGAAAGAAGTCGCCTGTTGGTAGTGTTGTTTTATTGAGTCAAAATTTGATGGCATATGATGTGGAAATATCTTATTCTACACTCTGAAATCTTGGTGTAGACAAATTAACACCTCTGACAAACTGATGCCAATTATAAATTTTGCAATATCTTTTTACTTGTCTCTACAATATGATTGTCTGTTGTAAACCACAATGGTAGTTAATTTTAGAGCTCAAGATAGTTTGTAGGTCAGGGTAAACAGCTACCACAACTACCATTTTGTGCTTTTTTGAACTTGCTCTTCAGCGGCAGTGCGTAGTCAAAAGTTCTGTGTAGGGTTTGTTAACTATTTTGTATCAATATGTTCTATGGAAAATAATCAAGAAATTTATTTTGAACAAATTTATCATCAATGTTTAGTGTTCCCCCACAACTAAAATCTCTCTTTCCCAAACAGCAGCCTATCAAGCTACCCACGACTACTCCAAACATCTTTCCACCGTAATTGAAATCCTTCTTTCCTAAACAATAGTCTATCAAGCCACGCACGGATCCTCTAAATATATTTCCCCTACAAATGAAATTCCTCTTCCTAAGCGAGAACTTATCAAGAAACCACACCGGAGGTAATTGTTTTTTTTGCACGGATCAAATGAAAAATAGATTCTTTCATCAAGAAAAATTCCGTATAAGAAACCACACCGGAGGTAAACTTGGAATACTATGAGCGTCTTTAGCCATTCAATGTTAAAGGTGTACTTAGAGCCTGGTCCGAATCGTTCCCATGGATTTAATGTGATTATACTATACCGTTAGAGAAAATTTAGGAGGTTACAATGATTGAGGAGAAATGAGAATTAACAGAGTGTTGCTGGGATATTTTAGGAGCAGATTTACATTGAAATGGCCCCATGGATTTCATGGGATGATACTATACGCTTAGAGAAAATTCAGGAGGTTACAATGATGAACGTGAAACAAGAATTACCAATCCTAAGGAGCAGATTTACATTGAAGTGGTCCCATGGATTTAATATGATAATTTTATACCCTTAGAGAAAATTTAGGAGAGGTTACAATGATGAATGCGAATTAAAATTTAAGAGTTTTGGTTTAGGAGGTTACAATGTTGAATGAGAACTAAAATTTAAGAGTTTTGGTTTTAACATGTTTTTTTTTAGAGCTTGGTCCCATGCCCTATATTAAAGGTATGATTAGAGCTTGGTCGCATGCCCAATATTAAATGAATGCTTAGAGCTTGGTCCCATGCTCTATATTAAATGTATGCTTAGAGCTTGGTTCAATGTCCCATTTTTGCTGCACCTCAATTTTTTTTTTTGGATGCTGCTGAGATTATTCAGTAATTAGATTTATTCTTAAATGGTTCCATAGATTTCTAAAACAAAAATATTATATCAACAGAGAGAATTTAGGAGGTTTGAAGGATGAAAGAGAAATAAAATATAGGAGGTTTGGTTTTAATGTGCTTTAGTGCTTGTCCCCATGCATCAAGTTAAAGGCATACTTAAAGCCTGGTCCCATGTTCCTGAGATTATACAGGAACAGATTAATGCTGAAATGGTCCATGTGATAATACTATACATAATTTAGGAAGTTTGAATGGTGAAATAGAATTAAAATCTAGGATGTTTAGTTTTAATGTGCTCTTTTAGTATCTTGTCCCAAGCCCCATGTTAAGGGTATACTTAGAGTCAGGTCCTACGCCCTATGCTGTGCATTGCAAAATATTTGAAGTGGGTGCCGACTGAAATGGTCCCACTAGATTTTTAATGTGATAATAATATACCTGGAAATAAAATTTAGGAGGTTTAGATGATGAAAGAGAAGTTTGATTGTGTTGTATTTTCTTAGCGCCTGAATGTTCTGTGCTTGTGCTGCCTATCCTAGCCCCCAGACTCTTCCAATCTTTAAAAATATTTTTTCTAAGCAGCTGGCGCTTCTATTATTAGGTAAAGATTCTGTTTTTAGCTGTCCCCTAAATTTTGCTGTTACATGAGATTGCTTGTACCACAATCAGTTGCAATCGACCCTTAGATGGTGCCAGGCTCTTAATAACCAATCATCTCTATTAATATGAATGGAAAGGAAACTTGCAATACTGTGAATCCGTTTAGCTATTCAATGTGAAAGAAATACTTGATATGATCATCATCTTTTACTAACATGAAAGGAAAGGATATGGTTTTCCAAGGAGGCCTATAGTTTATTAAAAAAGTAGGGTTGTTCAAGTGGTTTTGGTATTATTTATAGATTCTCATTCAACAATGTAACCTATTATTATTTATCTTTGAATCAATGTCAAAGATAAACATCGTATGGCCCCTTTTTAAAGAGGTTAGGGCATTTCGAGTTAGCATAGGGCCCCTATCTATATACGGGGAGCTATTGTCCTTGACCAGATGGATAGTCCAGGGTCTTATCTATCTGTTGCAGTCTATATAGACTAGAGTGGTTTTTCAATTGCAGGGTAAGTCTCACATTGAGGACAAATCACAAAGGGCAAAGCCAAACACAGAACAGGGCAAGTCTTCATAATTGTTTGCCTTATGTTTGACGTGGAATTCATCAAAATTGAAAAACTTTAACAATGCTCGTCACATCAACGCATAATGTTTTAAACATAATTTACCAGACCTAAACATGCTGCAGAACTAGTCATAAAAGGTACTAGATTGCAGTGGACCATCAATCATTATAATTTTTAGCATCGTTATATGACCAGAATCAATTTCATTTTAAGCCTTTGATTGTTGATAATTCAAGTTTAGAGAATCTAAGTTTTGAAATCAGGTTGTTGATTATGGAGTGAAGTGCATATGGAAATACAAGCTCTTTTCCATTTTAAAAACCAGTGAGTAGCCATTGGACCAAAAAACAAACTATTGTGGTGTTGTCAATTGTAATTACAACTTCTAATGATTTCTGAAATAAAATAGGTTTTTTCCAGAATTGTTGTTGTCTGTGTTTTACATGTACTATTTGCACACTTACCCGTTATGTTATGTATATAAATGCGCAATTTTTAGCATGCATGAGATGACTGGTCGAAAATAATGCTATTAGACCAATAAAAACAGCTCCAAAAAAACTTGGGACATCTGGCATTTATGTATATTTTTTTTCAGCCAATAAATTGTGTTAAAACCTCGTTTTCAGCCAATGCGTTAAGCCCAGGGCCTTTGGATAAGTTAATAATCACAGTTGCCCATAGTTTTTGGTCGCCCACACTTCTAAAATCAACTATCTATGTCTGGAAATCCCGAGCTTTAATCTTGTGGAATTCGTGCTGAATTTGGTGGCTTGCTTCGCAGTGACTTTAAAGCATTAATTTCACTTTCACCTTTTGATCAATCTTAAGAACTAGAAGCCCTAGTTTCACTGATTGTGGACGGTTTAGCATATTCATTGTTAACCGAAAACAGAAATCTCAATTTTTTTGATAATGTCTGCATATATTAACATTTACTAACCAGCTAACACTTGCAATTGACGGTTCTTTTAAAAAATTTGGAGATTCACTAGTCAGTTACACTGAGATTGCAATCAACTGTTATTTTTCTTGTCTTACCCTTTGGTCCCATGGAAGTGGTTACTGTGCCGGATTTTCTGCAACAGCTGGTCCGATGAGAAATTACCAGTTCAAAAACTGCAGAAATCAAATCGTTCAGCTGAAAACATGGAGCGGCAACTGTTTAGGGGGATCAGTTTATTCATTGGGTAGTGGTGGGGGGGCAGCTGCATCTCCATATGCCAAATTATTTTCCTGCCCTGTGGCAACCTGCATGTGGATGAAATCTTAATTCCTTCCCTTCAAAAAATTATTTGGTGTTTGGTGGTCTTTCTGGGGAGAGATTTTGGCGATTCATGTTTCGGTGCTATTGTACAGGACCATTTTACTGTAAAATAATCTTATTTTCATTCTTCAGCATGTGCAGAGACAATTTAATTTGCCCCCTTTATGAGATCAGGTTCTGAGTTATTTTCAAGGGACAAAGTAAATTGTAACGGTAAAGTATATGGATCAATGCCCAATAAGTGCCTTTTGTGTGTCAAATAAGCATATAATGCAAGACTATTTGGATCAACCCTCTTTAATTGCTTCCGTAGTAAGCTCTTTGAACACCATGAATTGGCATCGTTGCCCTGTACACTTGTTTGTTTGGACAATCTTGTTTGCTCTGGTTTTGGGTATTGTTTAAACTTTACGATAGTGAAAGGATGTAACATGGATCATTCAGTCACTTGTTTGTTCGGACGATCTTGTTTGCTGTGGTTTTGGGTATTATTTATGGTAGTGAAAGGATGTAACAGGATCATTCATCCTCTTATTCTTGAACAGGTAATGTATTCTATTCCAAGGATCATCAAATCATCAAATCATCAAAATATGTTGCATTAAATGATAGAGCCTGCGACAAAATGATAGAGCCTGGTTGGAAGGAACATAAATAAAAAGGAGGAGGTTGACTTGAACAATGTGCTCACTTAGTCCTTTCCAAAGTGAAAGGATGTACGGGGATCATTCATTCACTTGTTTTTGAACACATACTGTATTCTATACCAAGGACCATCAAAATTTCTTGTATTAAATGATAGAGCCTGGTTGGAAGCAACATAAGTAAAAAGGAGGTTGAGTTTAAATGATGCCCTCGCTTAGGCCAGTCCAAATTTTGTATGTAAGAATGTTTTCAGGATGGTGGTGAAGATGCCCTTTTGGCTTCACCCTTTGCCCAAATTTGGGCTTGTAAGGATATCTTGGCCCTCCGCAACTTTGACACGAGATCTTTTTCTCAGCATATGTTGTCTCCATGATGGAACTGTCCCTTCTCATGAAGGGTGGCAAGGCTAGGGCTTTAAAGTTGGGCATGTTGTTGCTCGAGGTACATGTAGACTATATGGTGATTTTGCCAGGAGACTTTGTGCCTCAGCATGAGAGAGGTTTCACTGAACTTTTCCTTCGTTTGAGGTGATGGACAAAAAAAGGTTTTAATTAGAATGCATAAATAAGGCTTTCTGATCTGTCTGGGTAGCTGTTATGCAGAAGATCCAGTCCAGAGATTTTATAATTTTGCTGCGATAAGGATCCTCATGTTAGAACTAGCATAATTCTGTCTCCTTGTTTTCATGATGTGCTTTGTTGATTTTTTTGGGCCATGAAGGTGCTGTTTGCTAAATGGATGCCTGATTTAGTTGGTGGCAGTTTAGTGAAAGTCTATGTGGGTGATTACGTGTTTTCTGTGAGGCATGGTTTGGCTTTTTAGTATACGAGTACTGATCAAGGTCCCTGATATAGACAGACGATTGGTTTTGTATATTGGTTTTGTATATAGGGGCTAACTACTCGAATTAAATTGTTGAGAGTTGCTTTTGTGGGTTGGTTTTTGTGTTTCCGTTTTCATGCTAAATTTTGGTTCTCGTTTTTCGAATTTGAATGTTGGCTTTGTTGGTTGGTTTTTATGTTACTCTGTTTTAATAGTAAAATTTAGCTTTTCTACCATTTTTTTCCTCAGAAATGAAGGTTTCACACTTATTAATTTTTAAATCTAAATAAAATTAAAAAACATAAATACTCGTTAATTTCTAACAAATAAGATACTCATGTTGTATCCTTCATTGTGAAAAGTGTAGAGATTATTTGTGTGCATACGGTGCCCATTCTAAAACTTGATAAACATTATGGAAGAATTCAAACATATAACATAGGCGCACAAGTGATCTTATTTATTAATTAAGAGACAAATGTTCTAATGTAATTCATTACCAAATAAGATATTCACGCTCTTTCCTCCATTATGATAAATATAAGTAAAGATTATAAAACCTAATATATATTTTGAAAAAATTCAAACATGTAACAAGTTGTTCATAAAAAAATCTTATTTATTAAAGAAGAGATATATTCTAATGTAATTCATTACAAGAGACTCCATGAAAGATCGGAGTTAAATTGTTGATTTTTTTCTTTTAACAATTTGTTCTCTCTAACTTAAATTGCAAGTGTTTATCAAGTTTTGAGTCTCTTAGAAGGCCAAGTCTCTTCTTCCATTTGCTTTCCAAAACATTACTTTTGTTTATTGTCCTTCCATTTTGTAGTGTTGGGCAACTTCTTTTTCAATGGGTGTAAGTTGACAATGTATTTAGTCAAAATCATCATGAATGTTGTTGTTGTGTCTTGAGATAAGTAGTCAAAGATGTTTGTCTCCAAAAAATTTGATGTTATATTTAGTCAAAATCATCATGAATGCTTCATTGTGACATTTTTGACATTGTCGTTGGTTAAAATCATCATGAATGTTTCATGGTGTGCCATTTGTGTGGTGAATGTTCATTTGTATTAAGTTCCTCGTCTTTTTTAGACAAGTTTAGATTTGTTATTCTTAGGCATTCTCTTTTGAAGCGCTTTCTTAAAATTAGCCCATCATTTTGCAATTACCTTTTCAGAGTTCATCTCTTGTTTGGCCTTTAGACAAATCTCTATGCACAATATTTTTGACTCTTCCATTGCTTGCTTTTGAATTTGCTCAAACTGTAATTCTATTTTTGATCTCAGATGTACTTTTCATGCTATTTTTGATTCTTCCATTGCTTGCTTTTGAATTTGCTCAAATTGCAATTCTAATCTTGCTCTTTTTTAAGACAATCTTAATCTAATTGGACTTGAGTAATTTTTGGGACTCTACCTTATCCTTCTCTTGGTAGATGTGTGCATATACCTTTGGTAGGTGTGCTTATATAGTTATCCTTCTCTTGGTAGATGTTTTTATATATCCTTCTCTTGGTAGATGTTTTTATATGTCCTTCTCTTGGTGGGATGTGTAGATATATAATTATCCTTCTTTTGAATACTAGTTATGTTATAATTTTTGGGACTCTACCTTATCCTTTTCTTGGTAGATGTGTGCATATACCTTTGGTAGGGGTGCTTATATAGTTATCCTTCTCTTGGTAGATGTTTTTATATATCTTTCTCTTGGTGGGATGTGTAGATATATAATTATCCTTCTTTTGAATACTAGTTATGTTATATTCACATTCTCTTTAAATGGAGCTATGTCCACATTCTCTTTTTTAAGTGTTTTTTTTACACATCCTAATCTTCCTCTCAATTGATTTGTAACTAATTAATGACACAACATGTGTTGCTATTAATATTAAACCTAAATCCATTGATTTAATTGATAGATCACAAATATTATGCCCTTAGGTACCCCTTAGGTGTATTCTTCCTTGTCTTTTTGCACCCATGGCATTGTAAGTTGTTTTAATGTGATTTTAAAGCTTGGATTCATGTTGTGATATGTGAAAAATATTATGGTCTACTTATATAATCTTTCAACTATTCATTATTACTCTCTTCCTCACTTTTGTTGTGATGTGGAGGGACATGTCAACAATGTGTATTGTTTGGGCATATGGGACATGTTAGCAATGTGGAGTGATAGATCATTATCAACAACAATGTAAAAAGTTTCTTAAATTGAAGGTGCTATAAATTATTGTTTGAGACAATGTAAAAAAGAATAAAAAAAGATGACAGATTTGGTGATGTAACCATAGTTGGATTGCTATGATAGGAGCATAGTAATGGATACTTAACCTAACAATGGCAACACATATTAGATCAATCTTTTAACTATGTGAATCCTTTTGTCTATACCTCTTATAGATTCTCTTTTGCTTAAGCCTTAATCCTTTCTAAAAGACATTGTAAGGATGTAAAAAAAATGGGGTTGTTTTAAATGCCCTGTTTTAGTGATACCCATATTTGATGACAAGTTGGATTGGAAATCAACACATTCGGGTGTGTTCAGTTTATGTATTAGATGCAATTCTATAATCTCACACCAGTCCTTTTGGTACAAGTAAATAAGTAATAACATTTATATAAATAGGAAATGCACTATAAAAAATGTGTAGGAAATGAATTTTGGAAATCCTTACATGTGTTCTTGATAGTTGCATGAAGGTGCTTATATATATAGATTGCATGAATATGTGGGTGCACCATGAGGTAGAGAAATGACAAATTTGAAGATGTTAAGAGAATGAGTGATGATAAAGAAAGGTTATATGGAGCCCAACACAAAGGAAAATGTGCCATTAAGACTCTAATTTGAATCAATGATCTATATGGATGAAAACATATTAATAACAATATTGCTTATACCCACCTAAAAATGCCACATGTATATTTATGTTATAAAATTGAATTATTTCAAGCTACATGTATTTATTAATTATTGATTTGAATTAGGCATTATTAACATGTTTTTTCTTTCTTCATCATGCCCCCACTTTTCTCTCCTTGTGTTTTGGTCATTTTATGGTGGGTCATAGTACATCACATTAGTTTTCTTTGCTAAAACATTATTATATTTATTGGTGTGTTATATTACTATTGAGAGATATGATTAGTAGATGGTACTTAAAAACCTTGTGAAACTTTAACGCAAGCTTGAAAACATGTTTTTAAATCATTTGAAGGTTACATATTAGGTTTTGGAGAAGTGTAATTCCCAATGTTTGGTGCGATGTTTTAAAAAATATGGGTTTTTTAAAGGCCCCAAATATGATGAACATAGTTTTAGTTTGATTATCTATTTGCCGATCCATTTTTTCAAGGTCTTATCACTATTCCCCTCGGTGGAAATAGTGATGTAGGATAGAGTCCATCCAACCATGTTTGCCAACCCTCGTTGGGTCTTGCATAATTGAATCTTGGGTTAGGATGCCTCTCATCCTCATCCTCATCCTCGTCGTCTATGCACTTTAGCTCCATGGTTTGAGGTGGATCCCCTCTCTTTGTCTTGCACTAGATACTAATGGTTAGGGTCATGTCTTGTAGTAACTTGTAATGTCTTAATAGTCTCTCATACTTAAACCTCTTGATGATACCTACCACAAAAATGGCCTTGGTGCCATATATTCACTTTGTTCCTGCATTTTTTTGTGGTAACCCCATCCCAACACAAATGGTCTTTGTAGGGTTTCTAAGTGATGTACCTCTCATCGAGGGAATCTATGACCCTCCTCCAATAGGTGGTATCATCTTCCCTCTATTAGTTGGCTCCTAATATGACCCATCTCCTTGCATATGGTATACATCCTTTGGGGAAATGGGAAGGTCGTTAGCCCCGATGACTTTTGGTTGCTCATATTCCCAACCATGTAAGAGTTTCCCCATTACTAATTTACTATTGTGTCTCATATATGATCTTATATAGATCCCTATACATGTGGGCAAGCTTGTAGTGTGCCCAAGCATATGTTGTCCTTCTCGCTTCCATATTCTCTATCACGTGTTAGACCCTCTAGGTGTAGGATGCCACTTCTCTGTCAACTTTGACTAAGGAGCTTAGTACAGTCATGTATTTAATCAATTGAGGAACATCATGATTTATGATATCACTCAACAAGAATCCTCCTTCATGTTCCACTCTTGATGGAGGTACCCATATATGGTATTATGGTATGTGCTCTACTTGACTCCCCTAGGATTCCCCTAAGTTTATTTGATGCAACCTCAAGATCCTCAATACATCTTCTAAGGTCACTGTCATCTTCAAAGTTACCAACAAAAAGGATGTATCATTGTTCCAACACTTTGACAAAGTAGTGAGAATAGTTGAGTCAACATGGCATTATCCAACTGCATCCAAATGCTCCCATTCAACCTCATTTAGCCCTGGTGTTTATTTCTATAGCAATGTTGCACCATACCAGAACTCCCACGTGTATGAGGCTTTACATTAGAATAAATAAAGATGAAAAACAATAATCTCTCAATGACATATTTACAAGTAGTAAATTTTACTTTCAGATTTCAAAAGGCAAAAAAAATTGTAAATACCTAGAACCAACAATTTTCTCCAGAACCATATTGTTTGCTCCGAGAACCATACCATTCTTCCCATAAATGTAGGGTTCCATAAATTGGGAGTGCTTGATCCACTGGGTTGGTTGTGACTTGAAACTCAATTTAGTCATTATGACATAAATCCTCATCGTTCATCCATGGTATTCTTAACTTAGAGCTTTGTTTGCAAAGGTAAAAGGTAAGAATGAAGGTAAGTTTGTGAATGCTTATATGCATTGGAGCAAAACCCTTGAATTTCATGCTATTTTTTCACTTATCATCTTTGGGGAGTTGTCAAGTTGCAAGATACATGATGAGAACTAATGATGTCAATGCATGTCATTGATATTACGGGACATTATCTTTTTTATTTATAGATATTATCAATTTACATGTGCTACCAAATGTTTTTATGTGATTGCCTCAATATCATTAGTTTTCTTGAGATTTGATTTTCGTTAAACGTTCTTCTAAAATCTTGAAGGGGACAAACATATTCTATATTTATCTATCATAAATGCTATTTATATTTAGTGCAAATATGATTACATATGCAATTAGGAATGAAGACCCAACACCCAACATCGACAAATTATTGATTTTACTTCCTAACGATTTTGGGACTCATTATTTAGAGATGGTTTTGTTGGCTTGACTCCAGGGCATGCCATGCTTATGCTTATATATGGTTAAATGTTACATTATTTTTTATCATGTACATAAAGTAGCATGCCACATAGATTAGATAGGTCATTGATGTATTAACAAGATTATATGTGAACATAGTTTTGAGAGATTATATGGATCATTGATGTATTAAATGAATTATGTGTGCACATTTGGTTGGGTAATAATGAATTTGTACTTTAATGTACCATGTTATGTATTTGATGATTGGGGCATGGGTGAATGATGTAATAATAAATGGTAAGTGGCTTAATTTAGAAACTATCTATCTTGTCATAGTGGTAGGTGAAGGCATGTATTATAAGTAGGTGGATTATATATCTACATAATTTTGCACACTACATGTGATGAAAGTGAAGATATTTTGTGTTGATATCTCAATATATAGGTATTTTGTGGAGTGGTAACCTCCAATAAAGGAACATTGTATGGTGTTATCCTACCACAAAGGCTTCATCTAACATATTGAATTATTATATTTCAGAGCTGCAAGGTTCATAACATCTAGTATCAGAGCATGGTGATTTGGATAAAGTAAAGGTTGAATTTCTTGTAGGGAGTTGTTCTCTTCACACATAAGTCTGATTGAGGTGATTTTGCGTAATTGGAAAAAAATTTAGGAGTTTTTTGAAAAGTGGTCACACTAAAGATTATGAGCAATATCAAGGGAGATATGGTTGTGCAAAGTTGAAATTGTGAATCGGCTTTGGATCTACATAATAGATAAATGACAGTGTATCATAGGCAATAACTTTCTATTCAGGTAATAGATTGAGGTGATTTATTCGGAAACTAAACTTCAAGCAACTTTAAAAAAACAAAAATTAATCAATTTTGGATTATTGAGAGATTGATTTGGGATCATTTGAAAAAATAGTAATTTTTGGACTTATGACTTTATATGAGCATAGCTTACAGTTTAACGAATTGATTGAGGTGCCTTTTTTGCATTAAAAATTAGAATTTGAAAGCTTTAAAATGAGTGGTATTTCATTCATTTTAATTTCTAGTATTGAGAGAGGACACTCTGTAAACTAACATTTTTTTCAACCTAAAAACCCTTGTAAAATAAAATGTTGAAAACAATGAACAACTCAAAAAAGGTTTTGGACAAAAGGTTGAAAGAAATTCTAACTTACATTTGATAAATTTATCGTTTGTTTAGAGTTTTGATGATATATATATATATATATATATATAAGCGATATTGATACATTTGGAGGATAATTATGTCGAATGGTATGAAGAGGCCGTTGTGTGAAGACAAGTATTTTCATATTGTATTTGTTGAATCTACTTCTCTTTATGATGAATTTTCTAGTAAGAATAATGTATTTATTGACCATGAAGAAGAAACCATTGAAGGAAATCATGCGTTGGTGGGATAAAAGAGATTCAAAGTAGATAGGTACCATTAAACAATTGAATTGGTGGGATGAAAGAGTTTCTGAGTAGATTTAGGAAAAAGTTGGATATACCATTAAACAACTTTCACCTCGAAGATCGCATATGGATGATTGACATAACACATCTATACTTATTTAGGGAAAAAGAGATTCGATGTAGATAGGTACCATTAAACAATTGGATTGGTGGGATGAAAGAGTTTCAAAGTAGATTTAGGAAAAAATTGGATATACCATTAAACAACTTTCACCTCAAAGGTCGCATATGGATGATTGACATAACAACATATCTATACTTATTTGCAACAATATTACTATTTGTTTTTTTATCATATTTTAATGATGAAACATGCCAAGGGAGCGGGAATGTCACGTACCTATAGTACGGCATACAAAAATTATTTGGGTCATTAATTTAGTAATGAGATTATATGTACACATGGTTGTATTATAAAAGAATGGAATTAATTGGTGTATTAATTCTAATTAAGATAAAATGAAATAACTTGTAACTAACAGGATGAAAGTAAATGATTGAAACAAACAAAGCATGGATGAATGAAAAGAACTATGAACAAAACAAGAAGACACTATTTTCTGCCTATACATTGGTGTATGCAATTAAAAGATGGTCATATCTAATCAATTAAATCCGATTTTGCGTGTACAAAAAATCAATCAAATCTGATTATGTGTGTGCAACAAAAACTATAACTCTTATTGACCGAGGTCAAACTGACTGGGAGGGGACATGATCGACTGCCACTACTATCCTTCCTTTATGGGTCGATCTTGTCATCTATAGATAATCATGAAAATTAAGGCACACTCATTTGCATTTGCTTGAAATATGTTTGTGTAAAAATGTGACTTTGGCTGTGTTCGGATGACTTGTAAATGTCTTCTTCAAAATTGAAACACTAATATGGCTTATAATAGTTGAAAACCTATAAATACGAATTGAGGAGTGCAATGAGTTGAGCTAACCCCAATCACTCCTGTGAAGATTGATTGTTGCCTACATATCCAACACTTAGAATAGGGAAATCAAGTCCACATAGTTCTCCTACTTAGAGTTATGCATCTAGAGATGGCTTGAATACTTGATAATGCTTTGTTTGACTTTGGATAGAACATGCTCTTGACTTGGTTAAACACTGCTTCAAGTGAATAAAATTGAATTGGTAAAGAATGTAGAAGCTTTGCTTAATGTGCAATGGTATAAGTGTGCCTCAATATTGAAATTGCAATGGTATAAGTGTGCCTCAATATTGAAATTTCCAAGTGATAAAATAAGTGACATAGATCTACCTTTATAACAATCCAAAATGGGAAAATATCACACTACCTATCTTAAAATTATGGACCAACTTGTAAGGGAGGGTTTGACTTTGGAAAAATGCCATTACTAAGATGAAAGATATGATCGACCCATAAGGACAATATCAACTGTCGGATTTGTCCTACCTGGTCGATTATGACTTGAAAGGGTAACATTTGAAATTAAGGAGTTAGGAAGTCCATAGAGATGCTTAGAGAGGCTTTTAATGATTAAAAACATTTATGTAAGTGTAAATTTTCTTAGAAAGGGATATATCCATACAAGTACTCAAAATAAAGTGAGGTGGTCAAATATGGTTAGATTAAGTGTTCAAGTCAATTAAAGTAAGAGTGGACCAAAATTGACATTAGTAAGTATTCATGGCCAAAATTTAATTAACTGTAATTATTAGATGAGATTATATAGGTCATTGATGTTATTAACGAGAGTATATATGTATATGTAGTAAGATAATAATATAGTTGTACGTTCATGTACCATGATATAGATTTGATAATTAAGGTATGGGTGGGTAGTGTACTAATAAATGATAGATTGCTAATTCTAGAAGCTATGTATCTAGTCAATAATAGTAGGTGAGAGTATTTATTATAAGTAGATGGGTCATGCATCTATATAAACATGTCTCCTACATATGCGAGGATTTTTATTTTTATTTTTTTACGTATACGTATCTCAATATAAATATATTTTGTGGAGTGATTCATTCCAACAAAGATCATTGTATGGTGTTGCTGAATGTCAAGGAGTTATTATATTTTTGGTTGTGAGGTTTTTAACATTTCTATTACTTGAATTTTTTTGGTATTTATTATTATTTAGAGTTGGTCCATGCGTGTCCATAAAAGGAAAGAATATTTTTATGATATCTAACACATATTCAAGGGCACTTGATCTCATATGGGCATCACCATATACCTAATCAACTAGGTGTATCATTTTCATTATTTCTTTCTATATATCAAGAAATCATTATTATTGAAAATTATCAATGTGTAAATGCCCTTGAAAAATTCGTAAGTACATGTGAGTTTGTTGGAGTTTCATGTTTCCAAAATGTTTTATCTGCACCATGCATGTTTTACTTTGATAGGTATGCACACATATCAAAGCGGGGCATTATATAGACATCTAAAAAATGGTCCCTAGACATTTATTAGTCATTAAATTTAATTATTCTATAATACATGTATATATATGTTTATTATTAATTCTAATTAGGTGTTATTGGCATGTTTGTCATTCTTCATCATTCCATCCCAGCTCTTCCCCCTCCCTTATATTTTTATCTCTCTTGTTTTGGTCATCCTATGGTGGGTCCTCTAAAAATGTATACACTATTTTTTGGCTTATGAATCTAGTGTGTACGTTTCTGGGGGTGTTTGTGTTTTGGGTTTGTTGGAGTGCACCCAAGTCTACATTTTAATTTTCTGACTGTTTGATGTTTTTGCACACCAATTGGATCCTAATTTGAATTCAAGATGTCTATAAATTTACATGTACATTAGAGCATTTAGGCATCCAGAGAAAACTATGAAAAGAACATCTAACATTTATTGTCACAATAATTTATTAGGCATTTACAAGGATTTTATAGAAATAAATCAAACATTTAGGGAGCATTCATTGTAGCATTAAAGTTCACAGTAGCAACACATTGCATCACATTGGTTCGCTTGGTTGAAACATTTTTGCATTTATTGTTGTGATGTATTTTATATATTGTATGTTGTTGATGGCCCTGATAAGTAGACGATAGTTAAAACCAATGTTGATCTTAAACACATGCCCCAAAACACATCCTTTTCCTTATCATTTGTAGGTTCAACTACTCAATTAGGGTTAGGATAAGTGGTGTAACTTGATGGTTTGGGGAGATTTTATTTTCACTCTATTTTTTTTTAAATTGGCTTCATCTTTCTATTTTTGCTTATTATGCACTATATCAAATTTTGATGACTCTTCCTAGATCCCCTGATATTCAAGATACTCTTCTAGATCCTCTTTTCATCATTTATTGCTTTGGGTTTATAAAATTGTTAGGTTTGATTTATTTTTTCATATATGTTTAGGCCTAGTTAAAATTTTATTGATATTGTGTTGCAATTTGATTGAAATCCATTTACCTATATTATAGATAGGTGGACTCGTATCTATTTGAAGCATTAGGAATTGTATCACAAGGTGTCCACACTCATTGCTACCTCTAAATTTGAAAGGAATATATTCATAATCCAAAGGTTTGATCCAATAAAGCTCCCCACCTTCAAAGTGCTATTCTTAAGAAATAATTTTGTCAGATCTACGCATATTGTAACATAATTAGAAAGGCCTTTACCATAATAAGGTTTAATATTTCTAAAAACTTCCCTTTGAAGTTTACTATAATATAAAAAAGTTCACTGGACCAAAACCTTTGAGGTAATGCATGAATTATGATCCCAAATAGATTTTTTTTCATTGGTTTAAAGTGCTTATTCCAATGTTTAATTAACGTGATTATATTTTAGAAAAAAATATATCCCTCCTTTGAAGAATTTATCAATTTAATTTGTCGACAAACATCAGAGTGAAGTATCCCCTAGTACATGAGTGAATCTCAAATTCCCCTTATGTGTTTTGTTGGGCCAGTTGATCCATAACTACTTGTTGTTAGTCACACTTTGGTTTTGATATTTGAATAATTATATACGGGGCATGCTTCACTTTATGTGACACCCACTTTTGGTAAATTAATAATAGTTTAGTATATGTTAGTAATTTGATAATTAGTTGGTTTCACGAGTGGTTGAACTTGTTAGTAAAACTACACTTCTCAAAAGATTATAAAAAACTTTCTTGTCATGTAAATAAAATAAAGTTTTACCATTGTATATGTTTCTAATTTACCTCCATTTATGGTCCAAACAGTGGTATTAGAGAAGGCTGAATCAAATTATGTTAGTCATTCTACTAGAGATTCTTTAGGTACTCTAATTATTTTGATTATTTTGACACTTCCTCTGATTAGGATGCATCCTACATGGCTAGGGTCTATGGTCCTTATGGACTTGATAATCTATTCTGAATGCACAGAGATTCATCGATCTTGAGTGAGCTGCTAACTCAAAGATAGGGCTTTGCTCTAGTGGTAGTTTTGGATTGGATTTTGTTACTTTCAGTTCAGTTTTAGTTTTTTCAGGTCATTGATATTCTTGATGCAAAGTAGACGTAGTTTTTTGGATTGGTTTTGTCATTGCATACTTCTCACCTCTTGCCTAACAGGGGGAAGATAGTGCATGACTTTAATTAGTCATCGGTGGTTGTATTAGTGGGTTTCTATGTGAGACCTTACATGGATCAATGTAGTTGAGCAAATATTGATCATATTCTACTATAATGTGATATAGAATGGTCAGAGGGGATGTAAAAACCTTGATCGTGTTCATCATTCATGCCACAAATCATAAGGTAGTGCACTTCTTGGATCTGACATTGGTTGATCAGTACCGTAATGTATAATGTGCCAGTTGCAGGTGCAACAGAGACTTTTGATGAATTCACAATCAACTTTGGATCATCTTCCTATTTATACCCCTTTGAATCAAGGGGCTTTACTGGTTTGGTTGATCCATAAATGTTTGTTTTTTTGTTTTCTTGATAATCACTTTTGGTTGGAGTTAAAACCAGATCTGGGGCACAATCGACGGCCTAATCCCCCAAAAATAAAAGGAGCCAAGAAATCAAGGCAGGTTTGAGCCATAGCCCAAAAATAAAAAAACCAACAAAAACCCCTAGTAAGAGGATAAATATAACAAGAAAAACCTAGAGCAAAGTACCCCACACAACCAAGAAAACCCCCACACAATGCCAACAAAATAGAAGAGACCGCTAGAAATGAAACAAAGATGAAAACAAGAGATAAACACATTAAAAACCCAACCACTAAAAGAATAAACTCCTAGATACATGGACTCTCAACATCAGGTTGCACATCTTCTCCTTCCCCTACTAGAAATAAGGGCATCCATTGTCCACTGCATACCACCATTGATGGAGCTCAAAGTATCTAGTTACAGACATTTTGTAGTTGACTTTCTACCTCTCTTCTACTTTGCTTGCCATAATTCGAATTTGAGAGCAAATAATTACACTGTGCAAGAGACAACACCTTTCTAGATCTGAATGGCTCTTCTTCGTCAGCCTGAAAAGAGGCATCAACCTCTTCTTGACCACCTACCTGAAAAGAACCTTCTTCCTTTGAAAACAAAACATCTCGACTCTGAAGCTTTGATTTTCCTCTTCTACAAATTGAAGACGACTTGTTCAAAGAGGATAAACACTCCAAACTCTGGATTTTCATAACCCTCTTCTAGATGAAAGGAGTAATCTATGCAATGGTGATCTCTTAAAAACCCAATTGAGCTTCAGTGTCTAAATTCCCCTTAAAGTGTTACATCTCGATTCCTTGCTAAACAAACTTAATTATCTATAGATATTTATAGTTAGCAATTTGATTTGGTTACTATTAGCTAAGTTATGAAATATATGTTGTTATGGAACAATTGAATATTGCTTAGATTACATGATTACATTACTATGAGTTAGCTATAGTGTATATTTTTAAATTATGGTCATGATGAGTTATTATTTTAGTTGTATTTTATGATGTATATATGTCATGGTGTTATAGAATAACTACCTACTTCTTATGATGTTGACATAGGAGAGACTCATCCCTCAGAACATGAGGGAAGGAGAGCATCATCAGAGAGGGTGACCTAGATGGAGTTGCTGGGGGATGACAGAGGAATGACTAGAATCCTGCACACACCACATTAAATAGTATATACTAAATGCATACTAGAATTGTAAATGTTAGTATGTTTTTGATGATTGGTTGCATTGAAATTATTTACACATGGTTAGCTTAGTGTAACAAGTAAGTGGAATAGATCATGTGATGTAAAATTAATTTTATATGTTTGTGTTATATAGTATTTTTATTAAGTCATTATGACTAACTATTTATACTAAACAACAATTATTGTTAAGATAATTGGGAAATATAAAAACAAGAAATAAAATTAAATAATAAGAATACAATAAAGTAAGTGTTTTAAATGGATAAAATAGAATAAAACAAAGAGAGAGAGATCTTTAAAAAAAAGAAAAGATCAAGCTTTAAATAAAGCTCACCTCTCATAAGGAAAGGGAAAAAAAATAAAGAAATAAGGAAAGAAGGCAAATTTTAAGAAGGAAAGCGAAAAGCTCAAAGAAAGGAGATAATAAATAATAAAGAGAAGGGAGAAAGGCGCATCAAAGGGAAGGTAATAAAGAATAAGAGAAATGAACAATAATAGAGAAATGTGGAAAAGGAGAAGAGATAAAATTGTGGAGCATAGAAGGAGATTGTAGAGGGAACATTTTCCAAGAATGGCATTATCAGGTAGAGTAATAATTGGTCCATATTGTGCATTGTCATATAATTTTGAGTAAGATTGACAATTTAAACACAATGGCGATAGGAATTGGATGTCTAAATTTTACTGTTATTTGAGAAGTCATGGTGAGACATTTGGGTGAAGCAACATCTTTTCAAAGAATGAAAGAGTTGTCAAGAAGAAGTCAGAAGGTAATGACCCGTGATGCCCCCCTCAAGAGGGCATATGAGGATGAAAGAGAGGGATGGAATCTCAAAAGAGAGAGCAAAAATGAAATTAACCCGTAGATGAGATTATATCTGTAGGAGCTAATGCTTGCACACGTTGATTCTTGAGGATTAAAAATTTATAATATAATGGCCCCCAAGGTGGGGGGAATGGGAAGAATATAATCCCAAAATATAAGTGAAACACTTTGACACACCCAAAAGAGGGTGAAAGATGCAGGCTTAGGGAATGATCAATCCCAAGACAAGTTGCACACTTTAAAATTGCCAGAATGAGGGTAAAAGCTGTAGAGCTTAGAATTAGAACAAAAATGAGATCATTGCTCTAGAGAAAGGAAATTATAATGTGCCCTAGTAAAGCAGTTTTGATCGGTTGATAAATTGATTTTGCCTTAGTAGGGCTGATTTTGATCATTGATAATTAAATTTTGCCCGAGTAGGGCTGATTTTGATCACTGATAATTAAATTTTGCCCCAGTAGGGCTGATTTGATCACTGATGATTCTAAATGCTATGCCCCAGTAGGGTAAATTGGCAATCATATCTCAAGAATATAACCTAATGCATAGATTAAATATGAGCAGACACAAATATAGATGTGAGGGTCTTAATGATTGAAGAAGCCACAAGAGGCTAGTCATACGAAGATGTTTAAAATGATGAAAGAGATGAAATAATAAGAATGAAAGTGGCCAAGTTGACTTGAGATACACCATGTATCCAAGCGCTACCTACATAGTCTAGAATAACCTCAGGTCAATGTAGCTCATCCAAAAGCGAGAGGAAATGGAATGAAGAATGAAGAATAGAAGAATAAAGTAAAGATAGACCACTATACAATTAGACTCATAGTGTATTCTAAGAGATGCACATTCTGCATAGAGTCTCATGTTAGGTATGGTGCATTGAGAGATGATCTTCGGAGCATCATTATTTTTGGACTTAGAATCCAAAGCACTTGGTGTTTACTATAAAAAAATGAAATTATGCATCATAAGTATGAGTAACTTATAATAACATTATATTTCGATTGCAATGGATAGGTTCAAATGTGAATATTTATATCTAAAGATAATGATAAAAGATTTATTAAAATCAAAGTTACAATGATTTACATTTAAACAAAAACAAACAAATAAAAACAAAGATAAAAATAATACATAAATGTAACCTAACTTAAATCAAGATATGAACAATCAAGATTTAAGTAGGAACAAGAATGTATAAAATCAAAGCAAGAAAAACCTAATAAATGATATGAAAATGAGATATGAATAATCAAGATCCATGTGTATGAATAAGATGTACTTGAAAAATAAAAAAAAGAATAAGTTAAATACAACTCTAAACAAATCAAGTCTAACTAAAAACTAGACTAAAAGTGGTTATAAAATGTATTTGAACTCAAAAGAACAAAATAAAGTAACACAAGACAAAACAGTAACACCAAAGACCAAAATAACAAAAAAACTAAGAATAAACAACAAATTAATAAACATGATTAAAAAATGAACAAAATAAATAAAGAGATAAGAAAGCACAACACAACAACAATAAGAATCAAATATACACACACAAACAAGAGTTAGTCACAATGTGAGTGCAAACAAAGAAAAAGGTGAATGGTTTGTGCAAGTGTAATAGAGGCATTACTCTCTGCATCAGGGTGATCCCTAATATAAGAAATAACGAGACTAGCACAACAAAATATGAACAAAAGAGACAAAGTTGCTCCCAAGTGATAGGGAAACAACACATAATAAAATGGGGGGGGGGAGGGAAGAATTAAATGAAGGGGTGGCTGAGCTGACTCTAGATGTATAAGACAAGTGGACACTACCTACATAGTTCTATGGATGTGAGGTCTAACATGAACTTTAGGCCAAATGTAGTTCTCCCAAAAAATGGGATAGAAGAAAAGTGATAATAAGAAAACATGATTGATGTTGTAGAAGAAATAAGGAAATGGGCGTAAAATGATGAGAGCATTCAAATGAGTGCTCGTAAAATGGTGAGATTAAAGTGCAATACAAGGTTTTTATTTATTTTGTTGACACATGTGTATGTGCCAATAGTTCAAATGTAAAGTATGAATCTAAAGCAAGTTAGTCCATGCATTTGTAGTGAAAAATCAAAATAAGCATAAAAGACCTAACGTACTAAGTTAACTCCCTCATGGGGTTTTAAAAATAAAATCTAAGAGCTATTGAAAGAAGGAATACAACCATCAAACCTTCCCAAGAGCATCCCTCCTTTAAGAACAGATCAAAAATGTGATTTTCCCCTGATTTGGTGTTCCAAGTCTTTGTCAATGATGAGTGGCTTTCTCCTCTATCAACTCTCAATGCACCAATAAATTAGGCTCATAAACTTGATCAATGTGTGCCAAAAATTGAAGCTATTCTATTGATAATTCAACATAATAATATTACACAAAAATAGCTTGTGAAGATAATTTTACATAATAAGTTTACAACAAAAAGAGCTTGAAAGGATGAGTAAGGACCCTTGTATTTATAAATTTTTAGAAATGATCAGAATCAACCATGACCATACATCTTGAGATTAAGATGTGTGGCCATAAATCAATTCAATTTTGGAGGCTCAATCCATAAAAATACCCATTAATATTTGAAAGAATGGGGCATTAATGAGGCATGGGAGGGCTTAAACCTGATATTTATTACATTTATGGCTTATAGATGCCACCCCATTGATGATGTCACAAGATGATGCAAAATTGAAGAATGAATTTTCAATAACTTCTATGGATTTTTCACTTAAGATTTTAATTTGGTTTAATTTGCTTAAGCGAGTTTAATTAATTTTGTGCAATTCTTTGGAAATTAGTTGTCCATTTAATCAATACTGGTCAAAACATCAAGTTATTGAGTTGTAATTTTACTGGAGTTTATTAGAAGAAGGCATCAATTATGTACATAGTAATACCCTATTTAGGACATTGTTGACACGAAATAAAACATGCACATGTCATGTGCCTTCAAATTAGAAGAATTTAATGGTCCAGAGTGTCATTTTGTGTGGTCCCAATGTGACTCGAAGTGATTTAGAAAAACTAATAATCACATAAAATGCATTTCTTCATTTAGGGATATATTAGCTTAAATCAACACTTGTATATGAAAATCTCAAACCATTTAACATGTTCTAGTGATTTTGGCCTAGATTGTGCGTTTTCACAAAAAATTGAGTAAGATTAATAATTTAAATACAATGGTTATAGGAATTGGATGTCTATATTTTGACCCTATTTGAGAAGGTATGGCAATACATTTGGGTGAGCCAACATCTTTTCAAAGAATGAAAGAGTTTTCAGAAAGAAGGTAGAATGTAATGATCCATAATGCCCCCCTTGAGAGGGCATGCAAGGATGAAAGAGAAGGATGGACTCTCGAAAGAGAGAGAAAGAATGAAATTAACCCATGGATGAGAGTATATCCGTAGGAGCTAATGCTTGTATGCATTGATTCCCAAGGACAAAAAATAATTTAGAATATAATGGGCCCCAAGGTAGGGGGAAATGGAAAGAATATAATTCCAAAATATAAGCGACAAACTTTGACACACCCAAAATAGGGTGAAAGTTATGGGCTTAGGGAATGATCGATCCCAAGAGAAGTTGCACACTTTAAAATTACCAAAATGAGGGCAAAAGTCACAGATCTTGGAATTAGAAGAAAAATGAGAGAATTGATCCAAAGAAAAGAAATAATAATGTACCCTAGTAGAGTGGATTTGACTAGTTGATAAATTGATTTTGCCCCAGTACGACTGATTTTGATCATTGATAATTAAATTTTGCCCTAGTAGGGCTGATTTTGATCACTGATAATTAAATTTTACCTCAGTAGGGCTGATTTGATCATTGATGATTCTTAATGCTATGCCCCAATAAGGAATATTGGCAAGTATAGCTCAAATATATAACCTACTACATAGATTAAATATGAGTGGATGCAAATACAGATGTGAGGGTCTTAACGACTGAAGAAGCCATAAGAGGCCAGGCATATGAGAATGCACAAAATAATTAAAGAGATGAAATAAGAAGAATGAAAGTGACCAAGCTAACTTGAGATACACCATGTATCCAAGTGCTGCCTACATAGTCTAGAAGAACCTCAAGTCAATGTAGTTCGCCTAAAAGTAAGAGAGAAAGAATGAGGAATGAAGAATAAAGAAAATATAGACCATTGTTTAATTAGACTCATAGTGTATGCCAAGAGATGCATGTCTTTCATAGAGTCTTGTGTTAGGTATGGTACATTGAGAGATGATGTTCAGAGCATCATTGACTTTTGTACTTGGAATCCAAAGCGCTTGGTGCTTACAATAAAAAAAATGAAATTACACATCATAAGTATGAGCAACTTATAATAACATTGTATTTCGATTACAATGGGCCAGTTCAAATATGAATATTTATAACTAAAGATAATGATAAAATATTTACCAAAATCAAAGTTACAATGATTTAAATTTAAACAAAAACAAAGATAAAAATAATACATAAATGTAACCTAACTTAAAATCAAAATATGAATAATTAGGATTTGAGTAGGAACAAGAATGTATAAAAGCAAAGCAGGAACAACTTAATAAAAAAGATGAAAGTGAGATATGAATAATCAATATCTATGTGTATGAATAAGATGCATTTGGAAAATAAAATAAAAGAATAAGTTAAATACAAATCTAAACAAATCAAGCCTATCAAAAAACTAGACTAAAAGTGGTTATAAAATTTATTTTAACTCAAAAGAAAAAACAAAGCAAGACAAGATAAAATAGTAACACCAAAGACCAAAATAACAAAACACCAAGAATAAATAACAAAGAAATAAACATGAGCAAAAAATGAACAAAATAAATAAAGAGATAATAAATCATAACAAAACAACAATAAGAATCAAATAAACACACACAAACAAGAGTTAGTCACAATATGAGTGAAGCAAAGAAAAAGGTGAATTGTTTGTACAAGTGTAATAGAGGTGTTACACTCTATGACAAGGTGATCCCTAATCTAAGAAATAACGAGACTAACACAAAAAAAAAAGAACAAAAGAGACAAAGTTTCCCCCAAGTGATAGGGAAACAACACAAAAAAAAGGGGGGAAAAAGAAGAAAAAGAAGGGGTGGTCGAGCTGACTCTAGATGTACAAGATATGTGGACGCTACCTACATAGTTCTATGGATGTGAGGTCCAACATGAACTTCAAGCCAAATTTAATTATCCTAATAAATGGGGTAGAATAAAATTGATGATAAGAAAACATGATTGATATTGTAGAAGAAATAAGGAAATGGGCTCACAAAACAACGAGAGCGTTCAAAAAAGTACTCACAAAATGGTGAGATCGTGGGATCAAAATAAACAAAAGTTCAAGACAATGTTTTTATTTATTTTATCAACACGTGCATGTGTGCCAATTTTGGAGGCCCAATCCATAAATATCCCCATTAATATTTGGAAGAATGGGGCATTAATGAGGCATGGGAGGGCTTAAATTGTATATTTGTTGCATTATGACTTATAGATGCCACCCCATTTATGATGTCACAAGATGATGCAAAATTGAAGAATGAATTTTCAATTAATAGATTTTTAATAACTTCCATGGATTTTTCACTTAAGTTTTTAATTTGGTTTAATTTGCTTAAGTGAGTTTAATTAATTTTATACAATTCTTTAGAAATTAATTATTCATTTAATTAATACTAGTCGAAATGTTAAGTTATTGAGTCATAATTCGATTGGATTATAATTAGAAGGCATCAATTATGTATGGATTAATACCCCATTTAGGACATTATCGACATGAAATAATACATGCACCATGTGCCTTTAAATTATAAGAATTTAGTGGGCTAGAGCATCATTTTGATTGGTCATAATTTGACTTGAAGTGATCCAAGAAAAACTAAAAATCATATAAAATGCATTACCCTATTTAGGGATACATTAGCCTAAATTGACACATGTATATGACAAGCTCGAATCATTTAGTGTGTTTTAGTGATTTTAGCCTAGATTGTGCATTATCATAGAATTTCGAATAAGATTGAAAATTTCAATGCAATGGTGATAAGAATTATATGTCTACATTTTACCCCTATTCAAGAAAGCATGGCAAGATATTTGGGAGAAGCAAAATCTTTTCAAAGAATGAAAGAGTTGTCAAGAAGAAGTAGAAAGTTAATGACCCATGATTTCCCCCTCGAGAGGGCATATGAGGATGAAAGAGAAGGATGGCCTCTCAAAAGAGAGAGCAAGAATTAAATTAAACCATGGATGAGAGTATATTCACAGGAGCTAATGGTTGCATGCATTGATTCTCAAGGATAACAAATAATTTATAATATAATGGGCCCCAAGGTGGGGGAAATAAGAAGAATACAATCTTAAAATATAAGCAACACACTTTGACACACCCAAAAGAGGGTGAAAGCCACATGCTTACGGAATGATCCATCCCAAGACAAGTTGCACACTTTAAAATTACCAAATTGAGGGCAAAAGCTATAGAGCTTGGAATTAGAATAAGAATGAGAGCATTTCTCTAGAGAAAGGAAATAATAATGTACCCTAGTAGAGCGGATTTGATTATTTGATAAATTGATTTTACCCTAGTAGGGCTGATTTTGGTTATTGATAATCAAATTTTGCCCCAGTAGTGTTGATTTTGATCACTAATAATTAAATTTTGCCCTAGTAGGGCCTATTTGATTACTGATTATTCTAAATGCTATGCCCCAATAGGAAAAATTATCAAGCATAGCTCAAAGATACAAACTACTACATTGATTAAATATGAGCGAGTGGAAACGTAGATGCAAGGGTCTTAATGACTAAAGAAGCCATAAAAGACTGAGCATATGAGGATGCACAAAATGATGAAAGAGATGAAATAATAAGAATGAAAGTGGTTGAGCTGACCCAAGATACGCCATGTATCCAAGTGTTTCCTACATAGTCTAGAAGAACCTTAGGCCAATGTAGTTCACCCAAAAGCGGGAGAAAATGGAATGATGAATAGAATAATAAAGAAAAGATATACCACTATTTAATTAGACTCATAGTGTATACCAAGAGATGCACGTCTTACATAGAGTCTCGTGTTAGGTATGGTGCATTAAGAGATGATATTCAAAGCATCATTAACTTTTAGACTTGGAATCCAAAGCACTTGGTGCTTATTATAGAAAAAATGAAATTATACATCATAAGTATGAGTAACTTATAATAACATTGTATTTCGATCGTGATGGGTTAGTTCAAATGTGAATATTCATAACTAAAGATAATGATGAAAGATTTACCAAAATCAAAGTTATAACAATTTACATTAAATAAAAATAAAGATAAAAACAATACATAAATGTAACCTAGCTTAAAATCAAGATATAAATGATCAAGATTTAATTAGGAACATAAATGTATAAAATCAAAACATGAACAACCTAATAAACAACATGAAATCAAGATATAAATAATCAATATCCATGTGTATGAATAAGATGTACTTGGAAAACAAAACAAAAGAATAAGTTAAATGCAAATCTAAACAAATCAAGCCTAACAACAAATTAGAATAAAATTGGTTATATAATGTATTTTAACTCAAAAGAACAAAAAAAAAGCAAGACAAGACAAAATAGTAACACCAAAGACCAAAAAACAAAACACTAAGAATAAAAAACAAAGGAAGAAACATGAGAAAAAAATGAACAAAATAAATAAAGAGACAAGAAAGCACAAAAACAACAATAAGAATCAAATAAACACACACAAACAAGAGTTAGTCAAAATGTGAGTGCAAGCAAAGAAAAAGGTGAATTATTCGTGTAAATTTAATAGAGGCATTACTCTCTGCTATAGGGTGATCCCTAATCAAAGAAATAACGATATTAACACAACAAAATAAGAACAAAAGAGACAAAGTCACTCCCAAGTGATAGGGTAACAACACAAAACAAAATAGGGGAAAAAGAAGAAAGGGAAGGGGTGGCCGAGCTGACTCCAAATGTACAAAACAAGTTCCAAGGATGAGAGGTCCAACATGAAATTTAGTCCAAATGTAGTTATCTCAAGAAATGGGATAGAATAAAAGTGATGATAAGAAAATATGATTGATGTTGTAGAAGAAATAAGGAAATGGGCTTGCAAAATGGTGAGAGTGTTCAAATGAGTGCTCATAAAATGGTGATATCATGGGGTCAGGATAAAAAAAAGTGAAAGATAATGTTTTTATTTGTTTTTTCGATCATTTTATAATATTTTTGTGTTTTTGGGATGAAAAACATAAATGAAATATTAACAAAAAGCCTAGAGAAATACTTAGTTGAGGAGATGCACTTTTATAGGTAAAAGTTCAAACAACAACTAAATCGACTGTAACGGGGCTCAAGGATATAAACAATGGCATAGGGGACTAACTAATCAAGGAGATGTATGTCTAAAAGTAGAAGTTATAATAATAGCTAAAACTAGTTGCAACAGTCCAAGCTCACAAAATGGTGAGAGTATGATCCTGGTAAGGCAACAATGCCTACCAAACAACAACAAAATAATAATAGAATAGTATGTAGTGCTAGATAAATTTGAAGAACCATTCAGTGGGAAAAAACCATGTGCTGATATATCCATGTTCACTTGTATGTAAAAATAAGTTTGAAAATACTATTCAAGTTTAATTGCTTTGTAAAACTGACATTGAGTTTGTCTAGAACGCCTATGATTCATAATCAGATTAATAATGGTTAAAGGATAGAACTATCCAAGTTATAATGGTCTAGAGTATGAAAATAATATGATTCTAAGTAGAATGATCCCAATTAAGACAAAATGAATATGGTCCAGAAAAGGATGGTCCAGAGTGGTATAAAAAGAGGCTAGTGGAATATAAATGATCTAAAGTGTCAATGGTCCAGAGTTTCAATGTTCTAGAGTCATAAAATAATATGTTTCTTGTAAGAATAGTCCAAGGTAAGTCAAGACAGAACAAATGTGGTCCAAGATAGGATGTTCTAGGATATAATAGTGGGATAAAATGACTTCAACACAAGTTTCTCCCAAGCAAGGGGTCTTTTAGACAATGATTCAAAAGATGTCAAGTATAGAACCGCTTGAGATGTACAATGTTCATGGGCTCTAGGAGTTCTTCACCATGTGGAATAGCCATTTGGTATGCCCCCGATCCATAATTTATTGTGATGACATATGGGCCCACTCAATTGGGTTAAAACTTACCCTTTTTCTTACATTTAACATTTGTGTTCTTCTGATTCTCTTTCAAGACTAAATCACCAATTTCAAACTCCTGAGGAAGAATGTGCTTGCTATAGCTCTTACAACCTTAAAACTCTATAATCGTCATCATATTTAATATTCTCTAAGGATACTCGTAGTGAAGGCAAATTGATCTCAATTGGGATAATAGCTTCTATGCCATAAATAAGGGAGTATGGAGTGGCTCCTATGGGGGTTCAATGACTAGTGCGATAAGCCCAAAGGATAGGAAAAATTTTCAAGTGCCAATTATGGCCAGTGTCATTGAAAATATTCTTTAAGATTGCTACAATGGTTTTGTTCAACGCCTTGCTTTATCGTTATTTTGTAGTTTATATGGTGTTGATTTCTTGTGCCTGATTTTGAATTTTGCACAAAGAGATTTAACATCTTCATTTACAAATAATCCACCATTATCAGATATAAGATAGGTTTGGATACCATATCAACAGATGATATGACAATCTATGAACTTGTCAATTTGCTTCCTAGTGATGTAAGTGAGAGGAATGGCCTCAATCCACCTAGTAAAATACGCAATATTAGTGAGAATATGTTTATGGCCATCAAAATATTTTGGGTTTATTTTCCTAATGAAATCGAGGCCCCATGTAGAAAATGGCCATAGTGTAGTGATCGGATGGACAGGCAAGGAATGTGCATGTATCAAATTACTGTGTTGTTACAGGAAACATACTTCTTGACATAATTACAAGCATATATATCCATTTTGGGTCAATAGCAACCTATTTTTAAGAGTTTTTGGATAAGACTACCCCGTTGGTGTAGGCCCCACACATTCCTTCATGAGCCTCCTTAAGCACTAACTTGGATTCTCCTGAAGATAAACAATGAAGTAGCATTCCATCATAGCCTTTATAATAAAATGTGTTTCCAAGGAGGGTATAATGGGCTATGCAATGAAGGAAATTTTTTTGACGATTATTGGAAAGGTCAGGTGGAAAGATGTGGTCATGAAAATAATTATAAATGTCTTGAAACCAACACAATTTAGGTGAGGTATTGGGACCAGTAATGACACATACCCTTTCTGAATTTGGAAAGACATGAGTAGACTATAGAATATTTTTAATGAGAAACTGATACTCTTTAGCATTGCTATCAATCTGTATCATGGACCCAATTATTTCCATTGCATCGATAGATCTATTATTGGCCTGTAGTACCTCTTTAAATTGTCATAATTTAAAATGAATTTTGAGATTATCCACAATACACTTGTAGAGTACAATCTTGTCATCTCTAGTCTAATACTCATCTGCAGTTTGATTGATAATTAATTGGGAATCCCCATAGACCATTAAGTGCTAGATATTCCACTACACTACAAGATGAAGTCCTGTAATAAGTGCTTCATACTTGACCATATTGTTGGTATAATGAAAACTAATATGAAACTCCTTGGGAATCAAATCCCCTTGTAGTGTAATCAATAAAATACCAGCCTTAGATCCACAAGAAGTGAAATAACCATCAAAGTATAGTTTCCATTACTTAGGTTTATGCAATACTTATTTTATTGTCACAATAGAATCATCTAGAAAATCAAATCTAAGTGGTTGAGTGTCTATAAGAGGGTGTCATGTCCCTTTTTTTTGTGGACATTGACAGATTTGATGATTGGCCTATTATGCGACCTTCGTAGGCTAATATGATGGATAGAGGGTCATAATGGAGCTTGGCTTGACTTTGATTCACAGAATTTCTACATTTGGTTTTCATTCAGGGTATTTCAGATGCATTGGGCCTGAGCTCCTACTTTTTAGGGATATTTGATATGCAGTGGAGCACCTTTATTTTGATATGATCATGTGCAGAATCACTCCCTGATTCCCCAGCTTCAGACGGTTCGAGGATCTGACATGTATTGAGGGAGATATTAATATTTGATTGATTTAATCAAATATTAATTATTTGGTCTAATTTTAAATGAGATATTAATTAATTATTAATTAATTAATTATTTGGTCTAATTTTAAATTAGATATTAATTAATTATTAATTATTAATTAATTGGTCTAATTTTAAGACCCAAGTTCTAATTTGAGGAATTCTAATTTTAGAAGCCCAAGTTCTAATTTGAGGAATTCTAATTTTAGAACCCCAAGTTCTAATTTGAGGAAATCTAATTTTAGCAAGCACACCTTTGGAAAGGTATAAGAGTTTCTCATGGGAGAGAGTTTGGATTCATGCATAGATTATTGATTATTGAAAATTGAAGAAATTCTTCTGTGAAGACTGAGCCAAGGGCTCCAGGATTCCATTTGCAGTGGAGAACGTCAACTCTTCATTGTGTGCGATTCAGAGGTTGTGAAAGATCAGCCGATCTATTGCCAAATTGAGAGATAGCTTCATCCAGAAGTTATCACAGAATTCCAGGGTTGAGAGATAACTTCACTCAGAAGTTATCATAGTATTACAGGTATTTGAGAGATAACTTCACACAGAAGTTTATCACAGAGCTTTCCAGGTATTTTCTTTATTTAGTTTTGATCCAATAAGTTATACAGAGATAGATCTTGTGTTAGAATCTATATTCGTGAGATCAGGGTGTTCAGCAATCAGGGATTAAGAGGAGACAGGTTGGCGGCCGTACCAAGTCCGTACAGGTCCGTACAGATCCACATCAGAAACCGGCATCGGCAGAGAGAGCTTCCGGTGACCGACATCGGTCGACTGAAGACCGACGTCGGCAGAAAGCCGTCCGACAGAGACCGACGTCGGCGAGATATCGACCGACGACGGCGTCTGTGTGTCGACACAGAAGGGCCGAGACTCTTCCAGATTCAGAGTTCACTCCCAGATTTGCAAAATACAGGATTTTAAGACCAGATTTTAATATTCCTTATTTGTATAACAGAGACTCATCTTTTGTAATCATCCAGAAGAATAAGTAATAAGATGTTGATTTGCCATGGACAGATTATACTGTGATTTGCTTATGCTTATTTGAATATATTCTGCAAGTTTATATTGTGATCAGAGCTTTAGAGTTTATTTATTCCCTATTTGAAGGGACATCACAGTGGTATCAGAGCTTATTGTGCAGATTAAGGAGCCCCTAAGTAAGGGACATCACAGTGGTATCAGAGCTAAATTCCTGCCATCCTGTTGGGCACATAAGAACTAATGTCTTGCCATCCTGTTGGGTAGTTGGGTAGATTGAATCAACGAAGTATCCATGATGCCTTCATATACTCAGAAACAGTGGGACAATGATATGACGAAGCTGGAACACAGTTTGAAGCAGTTGGATGAAACCCAGAAGAGGATGAATGCAATTCTTTCATATCCTACATCCAAAAACAAATTCGCACGGTATATGACAGCGAAGGAGGAGTGGGAGTTAGTACCACCTCGAATTCAGAAGTTGTTGCCTTTTGATCGCTTTGTTAAGCATAGGAGAGAGCACTACAGATCACTTCGACGAAAGAGTAGCATGTCCCATAATTATTATGATTATGAGATAGGATATAGTGAAGATGATGATGAGTTAGATGCTTGCACTCAGAGTGTACAGGTGGGCTCAGATGTTAGTGCACTGAGGGTTGATGATCTCTCAACTATGGCAGAGATTGTAGCAGAGTCCCAGGATCCGATTATTGCAGATGACACTCAGGAGATTGCAGTGGACAGTTTTGAGGACTTAGTTTCACCGGTTGTTTCTTTCCATATGGAAGAATTAGACAGTGATGCTACAGTTGTCGATACTCCGTCTGTTGATATGAGCTATGGAGTTGATTCACAGAGTATGGATGGTAGTACTCCAGAGATCAGTGATTTTGAGTCTACTCTTTTGGACCATGCATCAGAGAAGGATTGTAGGAGACAGTCTAGCCAGTGCCACCATGTGTCTAGTCAGCTGAGAGTTAGTGAGCGAGACATTGCTACCACTTGCAAGCATTTCGATGATGCTTGTCAGTTGTTAGCAGTATATGGATGGGGTTCTCCTACTAGCATCGAGCAGGGAGGTAGTTATTTGTCCTTGACAGAGATCCACTCTTTATGGGAGGCTATCCAGATTCTGAGACAGGATTATATGCAGTTGGTCGCCGACAGAGATTATCTTATGGAGTGGGGTAGCACAGCATATGATGCATTGTTGGTCGAGGAAGATAAGGTGAGTGAGCTTACTCAGCAGCTAGAGGCGACTTCTGAGATTCTCGAGACTACGCAGTTAGCTTATGAGGAGTCACAATTTCATTTGGCTGAGATGACCATGGAGTTAGAGCGTTTACGGTCTTCACCAGCCCCAGACTCAGAGGTTAGTACATTGAGTGTTGTTGGTGAGTACGTTCCTATAGTTGTAGCTGAGGAACATGTTGTTGAGGCTGACACACCGGTTCAGGACTTAGGAGTACCTAATTCTGAGGGGTTTGGGATACCAGTGGAATCGAGTCTCCAGATTGATTCTTCTCACACATTTGATAGTGTGGTACAATTGGTTGTGCCACCAGTACAGAGGGATCAGTTATGGGATGGATTAACACCATCTTTTGTAGATGGGATTTGCAGTTGCCAAGTACACAATCTACAGTATCGACACATCCAGGGCAGTTGTGATTTTAGAGATTGGTTGAGTTGTGTTCACCAATTTGATTATGGGTTCCTCTTTGTTTTACTTTTGATGATATTGCAGGTACTCACATTGATTCACAGCAGTGCAGAGCATAACTACATTTGGGATCCAGGTGGATCGAGTAGTTCATTGTTCCGAGATTGCTTGGGGACAAGCAATTTTCGGAGGGGCGGATTGTCATGTCCCTTTTTTTTGTGGACATTGACAGATTTGATGATTGGCCTATTATGCGACCTTCGTAGGCTAATATGATGGATAGAGGGTCATAATGGAGCTTGGCTTGACTTTGATTCACAGAATTTCTACATTTGGTTTTCATTCAGGGTATTTCAGATGCATTGGGCCTGAGCTCCTACTTTTTAGGGATATTTGATATGCAGTGGAGCACCTTTATTTTGATATGATCATGTGCAGAATCACTCCCTGATTCCCCAGCTTCAGACGGTTCGAGGATCTGACATGTATTGAGGGAGATATTAATATTTGATTGATTTAATCAAATATTAATTATTTGGTCTAATTTTAAATGAGATATTAATTAATTATTAATTAATTAATTATTTGGTCTAATTTTAAATTAGATATTAATTAATTATTAATTATTAATTAATTGGTCTAATTTTAAGACCCAAGTTCTAATTTGAGGAATTCTAATTTTAGAAGCCCAAGTTCTAATTTGAGGAATTCTAATTTTAGAACCCCAAGTTCTAATTTGAGGAAATCTAATTTTAGCAAGCACACCTTTGGAAAGGTATAAGAGTTTCTCATGGGAGAGAGTTTGGATTCATGCATAGATTATTGATTATTGAAAATTGAAGAAATTCTTCTGTGAAGACTGAGCCAAGGGTTCCAGGATTCCATTTGCAGTGGAGAACGTCAACTCTTCATTGTGTGCGATTCAGAGGTTGTGAAAGATCAGCCGATCTATTGCCAAATTGAGAGATAGCTTCATCCAGAAGTTATCACAGAATTCCAGGGTTGAGAGATAACTTCACTCAGAAGTTATCATAGTATTACAGGTATTTGAGAGATAACTTCACACAGAAGTTTATCACAGAGCTTTCCAGGTATTTTCTTTATTTAGTTTTGATCCAATAAGTTATACAGAGATAGATCTTGTGTTAGAATCTATATTCGTGAGATCAGGGTGTTCAGCAATCAGGGATTAAGAGGAGACAGGTTGGCGGCCGTACCAAGTCCGTACAGGTCCGTACAGATCCACATCAGAAACCGGCATCGGCAGAGAGAGCTTCCGGTGACCGACATCGGTCGACTGAAGACCGACGTCGGCAGAAAGCCGTCCGACAGAGACCGACGTCGGCGAGATATCGACCGACGACGGCGTCTGTGTGTCGACACAGAAGGGCCGAGACTCTTCCAGATTCAGAGTTCACTCCCAGATTTGCAAAATACAGGATTTTAAGACCAGATTTTAATATTCCTTATTTGTATAACAGAGACTCATCTTTTGTAATCATCCAGAAGAATAAGTAATAAGATGTTGATTTGCCATGGACAGATTATACTGTGATTTGCTTATGCTTATTTGAATATATTCTGCAAGTTTATATTGTGATCAGAGCTTTAGAGTTTATTTATTCCCTATTTGAAGGGACATCACAGTGGTATCAGAGCTTATTGTGCAGATTAAGGAGCCCCTAAGTAAGGGACATCACAGAGGGGCTTATACAAGTTGATTTATAATGACCTACCCATTGATAGACTTCTAATTCTGGTACTCAACATCAAATTTGCTTAAGATCATGACCCATTTGGCCATGCGGCCTGTGAGAGTAGCTTTGGATAATAAATATTTGAGGGGGTCCACTTTAGCAATAATAATGGTTTTATTATTCAGCATATAGTGTTACAAATTTTGGGAAGTGAACACCATTTCTAAACATGACCTATCAATAGGTGTATAATTATGCAAATAGGCCACAAGTGTGTGACTCAAATAATAAACTATATGTTCCTTTCCCTGATCATCATGCTGGGCCAAGAGTGCCCCCAATGCATGTTCAGTCACTAAAATATAAAGAAGCAATGGTTATCTAGGTGTTGGCAGTCTCAAGACTAGAGCGTTGGCCAAGTATATGATGAGATTCAAATTTTTTTATTAACACTCTTTGTCCCATTTAAATGTGACCCCTTTCTTCAAGATACGTGTAAATGGGTGGAACTTATCTACCATTTGTGAAATAAACCTGCAAATAGACTGGATCTTTCCTTACCGATTGTTAAGTTATTTTAGATTAGAAGGTAGAGGCATTTTTACAATGGCCTTGACCTTAGTAGGATCCACTTCAATCCCTCTTTGTGATACAAGAAACCCTAGTAATTTTCCTAAAGTGACACCAAAGACACATTTCTTAGGATTCATACAAACCTTATACTCATGAATTCTCTCAAAGATTATCCATAGAATGTCATGATGTCTAAAATGTGTTCTTGTTTTAGCTAAGATGTCATCAACATAGTCTTCAACAATATCATGCATCATGTCATGGAAGATGACAACCATAACACACTGATAGGTGGCTCTAGCGTTCTTCAAGCTAAATGGCATGACTTGATAACATAATGTTCCCCATAGTGTGGTGAACACAGTTTTATGCTAGTCTTCTTGAGCTATCTTGATCTGATTGTATCCAAAAAATCTATCCATAAGGGACAACATCTTCTACCCAGTAGTAGAATCGATAATAATGGCAATGTTGGGTAAAGGAAAATTGTGTTTTGGACATGCCTTATTGACATCTCTGAAATAAATATAAAGACATATACCTTGTAGGTTTTTCTGACTGGGACTATGTTTGATATCCATTTAGAATAGTCTAGTGGTCTAATGAAGCTTGCTCCTAATAATTTCTCAAGTTCTACTTTTACTAACAGAGTAATGTGTGGATGTATCTTCCTTAATTTTTGTTTGACTAGCTTGGCATCTGGATGGACAACAAGTTGATGCATAACCAAGTTAGGGTCTAAGTCTAACACATTAGAGTAAGCCCATGCAAAAATATCAATCAAATCTCTCAAAATGGTGATAATGTGATTACACTCCTCATCAGTGAGGGAGGCTCCAAGATAAACAATTCTGGGATTATCATATGTTCCTAGGTTCAATTTAGTAGTGTTTTATACAAGGAGTGTAGAACCATCTTCTATAATAGTAGGCAATGTTTGATCCTAATTTTCTTTTTCTGCTTCAGCATCTGGTTGTTCATCCCAAAGCTCTAGATAATGTGATGAATATAAATCTATTAGTTCAGGTAATGGCCAAGTAGAAAACATCTCAAGAAATTCAAGATCAAGCCACTCAAAAACTTTTTATTGTTCTGATGTGATGCTAGTACGGGCTATGTAGCTAGAACTTGATAGACCTTGAACATCCTTTGGAGATAAGAAAACTTCCCTATCTAAGAGTGCCTAAAATAAGTTTTTGCTCAAGGGATTATATTTTTATTTACTATTTCCCTGACCAACAAGCTCCGTAAAGAGGTTTTCACTTGAGGATCTTGATGTTTTATCTTTTTCATGACCAACAAAATTTTCCTGCTCTCTAAAGTAGGTAGAAGGGTCCAAAAAGAAGTCAAAGCCTTGTTTATGATCACCAATTGGCAATCCATCTCTGAGGCCCATATACTCAATAATACATTATTCATTTTGGAATGCATCAAGGCATATGACCAAAATTTATTGTTCCAATCAATGAGTGTGGGATGACAAAGGCAAAGGGAGCAATGAGACATGATAGTCATAATGGAGTTTGAGTTAAATAAGTTCATGTCAACAAGATCATCATAAATACTATAATGGGATGCTATATCACTACCATGAGTCTCATCACTAGTCAACTTAGAAGAATCACTATCAAAAGTCATGAGGTCACCCCTAGGTGGTATAAATCTAAGACCTTGATTCATGTTAGGTTTACTAGTTGATAAGGGTTCTGGGATTCCTTGATCTTATGGCCAGATGCCTTTTCCTATATAATGAAAGTTATCCATAATTTGTTTAGGGATAAGATATATGGATTCTAAAAATAATGAACAATACCATCAAAATATAACTAGTCTCCTCCAATGAAAGCTTCTCGATCCCAATTTGGTGAAGTAGCAAGTACAAATACCATCAATGGATTTTGTATATCTTTCTTCTTTTGCCAAATCATGTTGGGTCTACAAGGGCTTTTGGAAGGTTTGGGTTTGCCAATATATTTAAGAGACTTAGGAAATCAAGCAATATGGAAGGCATATTTTAGATGATACGTGAAAATGCCTACATCCTTTACAATGACTTATTATGCCAGGGTTATGGGAAATGAATCATTAGAAGTGGAAGAAAGGTCACTAGGGTTGATATAATTGGATTTGGGTGGATGTAAAACTATTTCTTTGTTCTTCTTTTCAATGAATTTAAAACTAGGACAATGGTTATAATTATAAAATTCAACCTCTAGATGTTTACATTACTAGTAAGGCGACAGATCAATAGGAATGGTGACTTCAATCCCGTCATGGGGGACCTTGAGGCACTAATGCAAAGTGGATGGGATGACTTGTACTTCATGGATCCAAAGACATCCAAGAAGTATGTTATAAGGCAAATCAATATCCATAATATGTAAGAAGGTCTGATAGAACATAGACCCAATAATGATTGTGAAATAGATAACACTAGAAGATTCCCTTTTGGCATTGTCATATGCATTGATTATAATTATCTTTGACTGGATGTCCTTTTCCATAAAACCCAATCGTTGTACTAGCTTGAGGGACATTATGTTCAACCTTGAACCATTGTCTATAAGAACCCACTTGATTTTATGGTTTTCAATGATGACCTCAATATACAAGGGGTTGTTATGGCTAAGACCAAGAGTGGACATGTCTCTTTGATCAAATGTAACTTGTTATAATGAAGACAAATTCCATACAAATGTTTGGAATTGTTTAGGGTTAATGTTTTGGGGAATAATATATTATTGGAGAAAGTCATTTAAAATAGTTCTATGGACTTCAGACGTATGAAATAGATCTTAAATAAAAATTTGTGTAAGGGTTTTACTTAGTTGGTCTGAGATACTATATAAATTTTCAACAGTAGCATGAGGAAGTTTAACCTTGGCTGGTACAGTGTTCAACTTTGGATCCAAAGGCACAATGTTCATGTTGGGTCCAGTGTTGGAAGAGGGCAAAGGTCCCTGAAGGGAAACTCATAAGCATCTATTTGTGATTGCACAATATATAGGTGGAAAGGAACCATTATAAATATAAGACAAAGGAAAAGGGCCTTGGAAGGTGACTCACAGGCATCTAGTTGTGTTTGTGCAATTTTGAGTCAGTAAAGAGGCATTGTAATTAGAAGAAGGGGGTCCAAAAATAGTAACCCATAGAAACTAAGGCATAATGAAATTGTTTGTACCTAACATAACATTACTTGAAGGGGAACGTGTTGACCCTATAATTGTAGACACCTAAATCTGGTCACCAATGATCTCCAACCAGGGTTTTGGCCAATTTCCACCCAAAATGCATAATTTAGCCTAAAAACATTAAAACATGCTAAATGATGTGAAATTGACATATTTAAGTGCCAATTTTGGCCAGGGTATCATTAAATGGGGCAATGCAATTTATGGGCTAGCTAACTTTGATTAGATCATTCTGAGTCAAAATGTCAATTTTGCACCTGGGTGCTCTGTATTATTCTTTCCTATCGAATCTCTTACACGAGACATGTGCCTTTATTTTTTTTGTTGATAACATCCTAAATGGGAATATGGTTCCAATGCATCTGACATCATCTTCCAATTCTAATCCAGTTAAAATTTGGACCAATACAAGGCATTTTGATCAATTTAAGTAATTTGTGCACAAAGTGCTTAAACATGCTTAAGAGCTAATTAACCCAAATCAATGCCTAATTAAGAATTCCATGAAAACTTGTTGAATATTTATTTTTATAAATGAATATTGAATATCTGCATCATCAAGTGACCTCATTTCTTGGGAAGACATTTGTAGGCCATAAATGCCACAAATATCAGGATTCATGCCCTCCATGCCTCATCAATGCCTTCCATGCCTCTTAATTTCCCCTTCTTCCAATGTCATGATGAGGATAATTAAAAAATTAATTCTAAAAATTGAATTAATCTTCAACCACACATCTCAATCTCAGGATGGACGATTCAAGTTGATTTTAGACATTCTAAAAAATCTATAAATAGAGAGGCCATGAACATCATTTCTAAGATATTTTGATGCAAAGTTATAATGCACAAATATCTTCAAGAATCCATTGAAATTAGCGTTACCATGCCAAATTGATTCCAAGCCAAGCCAAGCCATAAGCCAAAGGTGCTAAGGAGAGATGGAGGTAGCCAAGCTTCCATTGCTAATGACTTCATGAGCACAAGCTGAGCAAGCCACTACAACAAGCATTGTGGAGCATTCAAGTGAGGTAAAAGAATATTTATTTTGCATTTTAGTTTTGTGTTTTACTCATGTTTGTTAACTAAGCTCTCCCTAGTGTCTAGGCCTAGATATGTTATGCTAGTTAGTGTGTTTATTTCATTTTATTTTCATTTTGGAACTAACACCATACTAACCATTCTCTCTTGAGTCAAATTCTTAGATCACATAATTGCACACCTAGTGGGACTAAACGCATCTCACAGTTTTATAAGATCATTTTGAAACTCTAAAATATTTATTTAGACCCTTAAAAATCATGAAAATTGATTTTCTAACTTTATTTTTCCATTTTTATTTGCCACGGTTTTACAAAGTAACTGACGTCGGTAAGTAAGACCAACATCGATTGCATAGCTTAATCGATGTCAGTTAGCAAAATTGATGCCGGTTAGATACCTGTTAAAATGGTCACATTAGTATAACTAATGTTGGTTAGGTAACCAACATCAGTTAGTGAAAGTAACCATCATCGGTTGTATATAACTGACGTTGATCACTATGTTTTTCTCAAAACATGGACCCAAGAGCTCTTTTTACAAAGTTCATTATTTCAAACTCAAATGAGCTTCAAATCTAAAGGACATGCTAACATTTTTGCTACAAGACCAAGCTTGAAATTTGATAAAAACATGTTAAAATCACCATTTGAATGCTTAAAAATAAATTAGGAACCTTGTTTTGGTGTTTAAAAAAAAATTAGGATGTTTTTGGTGAATGTTTTCAAAGTTTACAACTAAAACCAAGGGGTCAAATATACACCACCAAATCTTTCTTTTGGACTTAAAATTGAACACACTTGTCAATTCTTGTTTTCAATAGTTGATTAGATTAATTTTTTTTTGGCAAAAAGAGGAATGTTGCATGTATGCTCTTCCATTTGTCCGCTTTAGGGAACCCTTGTAATCAAAAGCACCATTCCTATTACAAGTAGCCTAGTCCAAGGCTTAGAAAGAAAGTAATCTAAAACACTTCCTAAAAACTCCTCAAAGTTTAGGTGACGTTAAAAATAACCCTAAAGTCTTTCTACTTTCATGATTTCTTTATTTTTATGAAAACTTGGCTTACGAGGGGGACTTCATCACCTCCCATGAGTTATTTAGGGAATCTTTGACTCGAGGTTTCACCTCCCAGCATTGACTTCATTTGGCTTCTTTGGAGTTGCACACTGGATGTAGTGGCACATTGGACATCACACTACATTGAGCGAACAATAGGATGTAGTGGTTACAAAAAGGACTAGACCTTTTTGCAATAAGCCAAGTGATACGAACCCAAAATCTATGATTTTATTTTGCATTGTTTGGCATGAAAGTCATTGTGCAAATAATTCCCATAGATCATTTGGAAACTTGTTAGATCTTAGATAAATCCCCACTTGCCACAAAATTATTGTTGGTGCAAGGTGCACCTCAAGGTCCATGTCATAGTACTTTCATTTGAGAGAAGGGGGGGTGTAAAAACCCTACTATATAATGCACATTTACTTTTGGATGAACACTTAAAATCCTCTCAAATGATGTATATTGACAGATTCCAATAATACCAAGAAAATTTGTCAGTTTATGATCTAAGGGATATTAATTAGTTGGTCTTATCTTAGATTAAAGTCTTGTTTGAAGTCAAATACTTGGCGTAAACAAAAAAATCTAAACCAAACACATAATCCAATGTTCCCTTTGAACAAAGAGGCGTTATGCTGCCTGCATGAGATCATCAGTTTACCTTGTTCAAAGTTCATCAAAAGCTTGAGATTCATATCATCTACTTTAGTGTAGTTATGCTACCCAACTAAGTATAAACCTTTACCAAAGTTGTTTAAATCCTTCACTTATAATCTAAATTTAGAATTGCACCTTTACAAGTTCATAGCATTGATGTGTTAAGTGGGTTCGCCATTTACACTAAACTTGAGGGAACTTAGGTTTAATTTCCAATTTGTGTTGAAATCCATTTAAGACTCATAATCATTGTAATCACTTGATAGACTTAAGCCATTATTTGCTAAACACTTGCCCTTTGAGTCTATACACCACAACATTTTGAGTCAAGAAAAGTAGTGTTATGCTATCAAAATTATGGAAAATGTCTTTGCCTTAGAGTCTTTGAAACAATTTTTTTTTGTCACACATTTTAGGTAGTATAGCATTGTTATGCTGCCCAAAACATTTCAAATATTGTTTCATAGACCCTCTTGCATAGAGTTCCAAATTTGTTTTTACATTTTCAGACCAATCTGAGTGCACTTTTATGGTCCTTTATCTAAAGCACAATTATACGGATCACCTTTGTCTAGCTTGTTTGTCGAAAGAATTAAGTTTTATACCATTCTTTATGAGAAAATAAACTATTGCTAAAGTGCCTTTTGTTTCATACCTTATACCTAGTTGATCAAGTTCATGTCTAAGAATCAAATGCCTAGTATTTGTTAGAAGTGTTTCAAATCTGTTAGATTAAAAAATTTATCTATTTTCAAAGTCTAGCTTTTGATGCTATTTGTCCAAGAGTCCTAGCACATACCTTGTTTGAGCCTAGCTTTTGATGTCATGTTTGGCCAAAAGACCTAGCAACTTTTAAATTCCTAGATTAGACTGATTTGAAACACTTCGACCTTAGAGTTTGGAATTTTGATTTTTGGTCCATTTACTTGCTTATCTTTGTGTGAACAGTGAAACATTAGATACTTCATGCTAGCTTATTTCCTCACAAATATTTGCATAAACCTTTTGATCCTTTTGACAAATCTAGACCAAGTTGAAGCATCATTTGTTTTACATAAAAAGAAATGGTACAAGACCCCTATGCAGATAATATTACTTATGACATGGATTCTTATCCCTCATATAATACTCAATTAGGGGAACAAATCCAAGATCCATTGGATAACTATCTGGTTAACACACCACCTTATTCAGAATAGGACCAAGAACAAACCAGCAATACCTAGCTACAGTACCCATAGTGGATGAGCCAGTTCTTCAACAATCATATTCTACTAATACGACTTCCACCTATGATCCAATTTTGTTTGAGTGACATTTGTTAGAGAACAAAGATGAGATTTTGGTTAGATCCATAGAGGTAGGGTCCAAGTTTCCAGTAGACTTCCCTCATCAAAATTTACCAAGTCTTGTAAGAGTGCCCCACAATATCATTTACAATCAACAAGCTTCTTCTGGAAATCATATGGCTCTAGTACAAACAACATATTAAGACCTTAATATATCCAATTGAGGCAAAAACATCATAGAAGATCACTTTAACCAAATGCAGACAACATATCAAACCTACCTGAATCTAGCACGTGATTTCAATCAAATGAACATGGTGAGTAAGCCTCTTATTGACCTAGTATGTTCAACATGAGTGTTGATAAAGTTAATTGGATAAGAGAATCTGATTTTTAACCCATTCATACAAACTACTTTGATAGATAACTTGATGCATATGCCTATTATTGAAGAAGTGTCTTCAACGTCTACATAAAATAGTGAGCCAAATGTAGTAGACAATGTGTAAACAGTTTCCAATCTCGATCAAAGTGGTACTAATGTGCAAAAAAATAGCCAACAACATGTGCATGTAGTTAATCCCATGAGTAGATCATCACATCAGGGAATAGGAGTTTTGACACCCCAACCTCAACCGACTGCTTCCTCTTGTGCACAACCTATGAGATTAGGTAATCAAATAATGGCTAATGTCATGCCTCAATGACATAATGTGATGAATCCTACTCCTCAATAAGTAATGAGTAGTATTCCACAATAATAGACATAATTTAGTGTATCAAACTAATAGATGACAAATACATTGCCACCTCAATCAGGGGCAACTAATGTTCCACCTCACCAAGTAATGATGAACATACCTCTTTAGTCACAAACTAATATGCCAATTCAAAACCAAGCAATGACTAGTCAAAAGTATGCAAATATTGGTCAATGATAGATGTCAAATCTACAACCTGATTTCACTTCCTCATAGGGATTTGCACAACAAAGAGGTCCCCATGTTTCTCAAGTACCTACTAGACAACCATTGGTTCAAAATGTTTCACAAATTTAGAGACAGGGTCTTGGTCCATAAGTTCCCACTCCACATCAAGGTTTGATTAGTTTAAAATATGTAACTTTTCAACCACAACAGACATAATATAGTTATATCCATCCATCCTAACCACAAAATTCTCTAAGTTAAACCTTTATCACCAACCCAAACCAAAATATCATGCAACGAAATGTGCAATTTCATGTACATCCTAATCCACGTATGCGTATTCCTAGTCCATTCCCAAACCAAACCTATGTACCCCAACATGTATCTCCATCATACCTTGGTCAAAGTGTCCCACTTGTGACCTCCCAACCATCTACCCAAACCAATTTTCTCCCTCAAACCAATGTTCCTTCCAGTTTCCTATCCTAAGAATTACAATGGATGAAGGATGAAATTGCTACCATTCAAGTGGGTAAACAAACTAAAAAGTTCAAATTGGATGATGTGTGTTGCTATCCGTTAAACATTAAGTATTTGAAAATACCACTTACTCCAAGATATGAACCACCAAAATTCAACAAATATAAAGGGAAAGGTGACCCTAAGGCTCATTTGACCAAATTCTTTGTCGCATGTCAACCTGTGGCATATAAAGACATATACCTTTTGCTATTGTTTCTAAAGAGATTGGTGGGAAAAGCCTTGGAGTGGTTTTTAAAGTTTCCCAAGAATTTAGTAATAGATTTTGATGATCTTTCTGATAAATTTTTGCAACACTTTTCCTATAATCTTGAGCATGAGATTTCATTAGTGGACTTAACATAAGTAAAAAGTAAAAAGATGGTGAGATTTTTGCAAGTTACAGTGATGGAGAGCCCTTGCAAACTATTTCACCCATAGTTTACCAGATAAACAATTAGCCTATATGTTTACTAAAAATTTACATAGTGAAATAGCTTACCATCTAGAACTACAATGTGCACATATGTTCAAAGAGATCATTGATAAAGGTTTGTTGATCGAGCCGGTGCTCATCAATAAAGGAGTCATCAAGCTTAATTCAAATAATAAAAATCAAGGTACCAATAAGGAAAATGGCTAACAACAACATCTTATTCAAGCACAAGCAACACAACTGGCATAGGCTAATAACCAAGAAAGATTGAAGCAATTCAATCATAATAAGAATGTTTTGAGAAATGGAGTAACCAAATCCCATCATGTCTCAATGGTGAAAACATCATCCGTACCACCATTTCAGCTTACTCCAACCTAAAAACCTCTCCAACCAATACCATAAGCACAATAACCAAAAACTGTACAATAAATATAACAACCTTTAACATTGCAAACCCCTCCTCCTAAGAGAACCATCCCTGCACATCGTGTCTTTAGTGACCTAGGAGAACCTATTAAATCTATATTTCACAAGCTTACTACCACTAATTTGATTAGTTGGCTTATACCAAAGCATTATCCGTAATGTATTCTTTATCTTGATTGGTACTATGAAAATGAATTCTGTGACTATCATCAGGTTGATGGGCATAATTTATGAAGATGTGTCCAAATCAAGCATTTAATTGAGAATATGTTGGAGAATGGAGAGATAACATTGGATAATGGTGCTATTGGATAATGGTGCTTCTAGTTCCACTCAAACTCTTATGATTTATCAAAACCCCTTTCCCTAATATAACAATTAGCAACAATAAAATAATCAACAACAACAATGATGGCCAGTGCACCAATAAGATCAACAATATCAAAATTAAAGGTCGAACTAGTAAAATCAACAAAATTAGTAGTAAAACCCACAATGATAGAATAATAGACAAAACTAAGGTTAGAATGGTAAAAACCAATAAACCTACAATATAGTTGCACATGACTACAATAGGGTTGTAGGTCATATTTTAGGGGGTAGCATTAATACCATCTCTATTAATCCTAGACCAAGCACTAATTAGCCTAGACCATTTCTAAACAACACCATTCAACCAATTTACATGGGTAATCCTTCTTTGACCTGAGAATGCATACAGACAAACTAGAAAACTAGGACTTCCCCTTTTAGACCTTATAGCAATAACTCATCCTTACCACGTGACCACATACAAGTGCACTGGTAATCGAGACTTATCTTATTTGGTCCTACACCATTCCCAACATTAGTTAGAAATAATGGTCTAGTATTTAATCCTGATTGCGCAATCACAACTTAGAGGTCAAAGATCACTATCCTAGGCCCATAACCATCTTGTCATTCAACCAACCGTTCAGCCTCAGAATAAACCATTCACTACTGGCCAAGATAAGAAGTTTGATATTGTGGAATAATTACAGAAGACACTAGCATAAATTTCTATTTTAGATTTATTATGAATATCAATAATCCACAAGAACATCTTGAATGAGTTTTTGACCCAATCCACTGTTGTTAGTGACATATCCCCTGATAAATTTCAAGCTTTGGTTGGACACCTAGCTCCAACCCAACAAGTCACATTCAACCAAAGTGATATGTCTTCCCTTGGCCCACTCCATAATAATCCATTATACATAGAATTTTATATAATATGACATAAAGTGAAATGTGTCCTTATAGACAATGGATTAGGCCTCAACATAGTGTCTCTAAAGCTCATCAAGTTTCTTAGGTACACAATGACAAATCTTCAGCTAGAAATAATAACCATCAAAGCCTATGATAATCAGAAAAGAGAATCACAACGCACCATTAGTTTACTAGTTATCATTGGGCCTTTGACCCATGATACACTTTGCCATGTACTTGATCTTGAGTTATCATACAATATGCTTCTAGGAAGGCCTTGATTACATGAGATACATGTAGTCCCGTCAATGCTGCATCAATGTATCAAGTTTTCTCACTCAGGGATGGAAGTGAATATTTCAAAATATTTACACCCATATGAACACTACATGCATTTTGAGGCTAAATTCCAAATCTATAATTATCAATATGATATGAATCCAAGTTGCAAGAAAGATAAAGGAAAGGCTATACTTATTGATCCTTCATCGTATAATTGCATAGATCCTAATTCTTTGGATTCCATTTCCCAGATGCTACCTCTTGAAGCTTCTAATCATTTCACCATTTTAGATAATAGACTGGGAGAGTACGTGACCCATGATACATTCCATATTGCCAATCTTCCTCAGAATCTTAAAACCTTTGGACAACATAAAGTCACCCCATATATGCATTAGCAATAAAAGAGCAAATATAAGGGACTTGTCACATTTGTACCAACATCTGGCCTAGAACCTGACCCTCTTGAAGGAGACGAATCATGGTTATACAATGACAACCAAGCTGATTATTATAAAAATGCAAAGTATCCTATTCCTAATAGGATCATGGAGCATCACAATTATGAAAGAAGAAGCCTCAGACTTAATCAACAAAGAACCATGAAGCCAATTTCCATGACTAATTATAAAAGACCTTATGGACTTGGATTTAAACTGCCTAGGGGTGACCCCGCATATCTTATTCAAACTCTATCACCAATGACTAGTGATGATGATGCCAACAATGAAGTAGAGTTTGATTATAGCCTCACCTTTGATAACCTAGCTAAAACTGACCAGTTTGATAATAATGCCATTTGTACCCTTACCTTGGCCATTCATTATAACCCTTTGCCATTATATTATCCACAACTAATGGATTTGGACCAACAAGAATCTAGTTTGTCGATTGATGAGCTACAAAATGATGAGGCATTCTGTGACTTTTTAGGCCTTAGAGACAATGTTCCATTGGGAGATCACAAATGAAGATTCTCAATCACATTAGATCCTGTAGCCTATTTTGGAGAGCGAGTGAACACTCTTATCCAAAAACAAATAAGTAAAACATTGAGGACCAAAAGTGAAAACCTCTTTGAGGTGTTTTTTGACCAAGGAAAAAGTAAAGATAAAGGCCAATCTAGTGGTGAAAACTTATTTCAGGCACCATTAGATGGGGGTGTTCATTCTTCTTCAAATTTAGACCAAGATACCACCAAGGATGAACTTGCCTATGAATCCGAGTTCAGATTTGAGAAACAACAAGTATTTGATCAAATTCTTCAAGAATTTTTGACTATTTTTGTCACATGGCTAGAACTCCCATTAGGGGACTTAGATTCATCATGCCTAGGAGAAGTTGAAGAGCAAGTCCTAATGGAGGACCCTGACATAATTTAATAGTTCAAGTCATTGCCTACTATCCCAGAAGATGGTTTGAGCCTTCTAGTGGAAGATACAACATAGGTAAATATTAAGACTCCATTAGACCTAAAATGGATAAAATTAGGTCTATCCCTCACTGAGGAGGAACATGACATCTTTACAGCTCTATTGAGAGAATTTGTCTATATATTTGCATGGGCTTATTCTAACATGCTAGGTTTAGACCCTACCTTGGTTCTACATCATCTTGTGGTTAATCTTGATGCTAAACTGGTAAAACAAAATCTATGTAAGATGCATCCTCACATTACTAAATTGGTAAAGAAAGAGTTGGAATTTTTTTTTAGAAGCAGGATGTATCTGATCCATTGATTACTCAGAATGCATCTCTAATGTGGTACCTATTAGCAAAAAGCCTGAAGGGATTAGAATTTGTACTAATTTTTGAGACATAAAAAAAGCTTGTCTTAAAGATGATTTTCCCTTGCCTAATATTGACATGATCATCGACTCCATGGTAGGTTATGAAATGCATTCAGTCATGGATGGATTTTTAGGATACAACTAGATCAGAATAACACTAGAAGACCAACATAAAATAATGTTCACCACTTCATGGGGAACATTTTGTTATCTGGTAATGCCATTTGGCCTTAAGAATGCTAGAGCTACATATCAAAGGGCCATGACTATTATATTCTATGATATGATGCATGATATTATTGAAGACTATGTCGATGACATATTAAGAAAATATAAAACTTGGGCCAACCATCTAACAGTGTTGCGTAAGATATTTGAAAGATTACGAGAGTACAAAGTCAGACTCAATCCAAAGAAATATGTATTTGGTGTAAATTTAGGCAAATTACTTGGCTTCATCGTGTCTCGTAGAGGTATTGAAGTTGATCCAACTAAAGTTCATGCTATAATTAAGATGCCATCACCAACCAATTTAAAGCAACTCCATAGTTTGCAGGGTAAGATCCAGTCAATCTGACACTTCATCTCTCAATTAAAAAATAATGGCCATCCATTTATGCACCTTTTAAATAAAGGAGTTGCATTTTACTGGGATGATCACTGCCAAATAGATTTTCAAAAACTCAAAGACTATCTTATTAATCAACCTATTTTATTACCTCTTATGCCAAGAAATCCATTCTTGTTATATCTATCAGCTACCGATCATGCTCTGGGGGCACTCTTAGCTCAACATGATGATAATAGAAAGGAGCACATTGTATACTACCTAAGCCATACATTGGTTACATATGAACATAACTATACAGCTGTTGAAAAATATTGTCTAGCCATGGTCTTCATAGCTCAGAAACTGTGTCATTACATGTTGAATAATAAAACCATGATCATTTTAAAAGTAGATCCACTCAAGTATCTACTATCTAAAATAGCTTTGCAAGGTAGAATGGCTAAATGGATCATGCTTCTCAGTGAGTTTGACATAGAGTATGTCAATCAGAAGGCAATCAAGTGACAAGTTCTTATAGATCAACTTGCTGAAGCACCTCTCATGGACACACAGACACTCACATTTCAATTTAATATTGAATCTATCTTGACCATCATTGACACACCCCTTGAGGAGCAGCCCTTGAAGCTATATTTTTATGGTTTATTTACTGCACATGGATCGGGGGTAGGCCTATTGTTTGTTACACCACAAGGGGATCTAATCCCTAAATCATTAAGAATTAGCTTTCTTTGTACAAACAACATGGCCGAGTATGAAGCACTTGTTGTATGTATTTGACAAGAAATGCAATGGAATATATCTCATCTCTAAGTTTATGGTGATTCTTAGTTAATCATCGATCATGTTACATATCATTTCCAAACCAAAAATGACAAGCTGGTTCCATATAAAGCCATGGTTGACACTCTTAAATCACAAATTGGCAATATTTAGTTTGAGCACATACCAAGGGCTAGTAACAAAATTGTAGATGCCATGGATACTATTGTCTCTTTGATTTGATAAATAGATAAAGCTAGAGAGTATCAGTTCTTTATCAATAATTTGTTAGCACCAACTCATGAACCTTCAATTGTTACCATGATTTTTGATATTGTTGGTCCTAATTCTATCTGGTACTCATACCTTTAAAACTACCTTCATGACCAAGTTATTCCAACTAACCTATCTCAAAAACAAACCAAAGCCTTTGTTCATCTTTTTGTTCATTATACTCTACTTGGATCCACCCTTTACCATCATAGTTTTGATGGAACTCTACTTCATTATTTAACTTCGGTAGATTCTATGCTAGCATTAAGAGAAGTTTATGAAGGAGTATGTGGAGATCATTCTAGCAAGGCAGTCCTATCCAAAAAGCTCTTGTGTACTGGTTATTGTTGGCCGACAATGGATTCATATACCACTGCATATGTAAAGAAGTGTGACAAATGTCAATGGCATGCTAATCTAATTTAGGCCCCAACAAAAAAATTGAAATTAATGTTGAGACCATGGCCATTTTCTACATGGAGACTTGAACTCATTGGGAAGATCAACCCCACTTCATCTGATGGCCATAAACATATCCTTACCACCACTAAATATTTCACTAAGTGGGTTGAAGCTATACCCCTCACTTACATGACTGGAAATCAAATTTTTAAATTCATCTTCAACCATCTCATTTGCTGCATGGTATCTCCTTTGACATTATATCTGATAATAGAGGATCATTCAAGAACAAGGATGTAGACCAACTATGTACCAAATATAACATCACACAACAATTTTTTATAGCATATTACCCTCAAGGTAATGGCCAGGCTGAAGCATCCTACAAAACCATTGTCAATATTCTCAAAAATATTGTCAATGATGTTGGTCGTGATTGGCACCTCCAGATATTCCCTTCCCTTTAGGCATACCATACCAATCATCATACCCCCACAGGAGCCACTCCATACTCACTTGTTTATGGTACTGAAGTCATCCTTCCCATTGAGGTCAAATTTCCTTCACTATGCATCTTTTTCAAGCATGTCCTGGATGATCATGACTATCGAGTAGCTCACCTGCAAGAGCTAGACCTACTTGATGAGAAATGCACAAATGCACTCAACAATCTTCAAGCATATTTGAACTAACTCAAAGGCCACTATAATTGGTGTGTTAAGTATATAACATTTAAACTTGGTGATCTTATTCTTAAAGAAAACCAAAATAATACCATGACTGATAAAAAAGCATAAAAGGAAGTTCAAACCAAACTGGATATGCCCTTTCATCATTACTACAAATTATGGATTAGGAGCATACAGGCTTGCCACACTAGATGAAGATGAACTTCCTGAGCCATTGAATATTATTCATCTCAAGTGGTACTATGCTTGAGCACTAAGGTGTATTGTTTGTAAAGACCATCTCAATTATGCCATTTTATTACTATTATTATTTATACAAATACCATCCTTATCTATCATCTTTGCCATATACACTTTCTATTTCTGACTTATCAACTCAGTGTGTTCTAAAAACCTAACTCATTTGACCTTAGTTTTTGACATTCATTACACATTTTCAGCATCAAGGAATCTGATCAGTTTCAGTAGTTAGTTTAAGAACTTCAGATAGAGATTGTATTTAAGAATAGTGTGATAGAAGTTTTGGTAGTTTCATCCTTCATTTATTATTCCTTTCTTACCATAGGTCTTACTAGTAATTATAACCACTTTTGGGCAAATTAGTACCCTTGATCTATGCCATTGTGTCCTAGTTATAACTGTCTATGGGAAAACTAGGGGTAACATTAAGCCTTGACGTACCAACTTGCCACTTTCTATGTTGTACTCTGCCTTTTTACCAACTATGCCTATTTCATTTGAATTGACTGCTACACTAGTCAAATTCCTCCACTGTAAGGGTGGAACTATAGTGACTTGAGGTCCTACTCTAGGACTATGTAGGTAGTGCTCAATACTTGTTGAGGTCAGCTCAATCACCCTTTTCCCCATGCTCTTGCCATTTTACGAGCAGCCTAAGCCATACTCTCATCATTTTGTGAGCAACCCAAGCCACACTCTCACCATTTTATGAGTAACCTAAGCCACATTATCACTATTTTGTGAGAAACCTAAGCCACGCTCTCACCGTTTTGTGAGCAACCTAAGCCACACTCTTTCTATTTTGCAAGTAACCTAAGTCACACTCTCACTATTTTGCGAGTAACCTAAGCCATGCTCTCACCATTTTGTGACCAATGCTCTCACCATTTTAAGAGCAAATTTAGTTTAAACGCTCTCACCATTTTGTGAGCTTGAACCATTTAGTGTCTCATCATTCTTGATTGAGTTGAGACACTCCAAAACAATTTAAAAAACATTTGAAAAATGATTAGAAAAGAACAAAAACATTGACCACTTCCTTGCCTTAAGGATTGTAGGAACCCTTAATAAGTTACAAGAAAATCACTTGTCATTTATTTCCCCCTCCTTTTTGTCCTTTTTATCTCATGCACTTACCATTTTACAAGACCATTCCTCTTCTTCTATCACATCCATTCTATTTGTTTTCCTTAGTTATCACATTCATCCCATTCCCTAGGAGAACTACATTTGGCTTGACGTTTTTTTTATTGGATATTACATCCATAGAACTATGTAGGCAATGTTCACTTGCCTAGTGCATATGGAGATAGTTCAGCGACCCCCTTCCTTTTATTGTATTCCCCTATTTTCTTTGTTTGTTAAGTTGTCACCTATTTTCTAAGGGCAATGTTCATAGGGTTTCTATTTCATTATTTGTTTCTTCTTATTTTGTTTATTTATTTGCCTGTTTGTTGGCTTTCAACACTATTACCTTGATTGAGCTTATGTGTGGTCATTGGGTGATTCCTTTCCCACACTTGAATCCATCCCTATTCATATGTTTACATTATCATCATGGTTTCCATCATTGGTGCATTATTTTGTATTGAGTATTGGATTATAGGAGTCAGTCCTCATGCATATTTTGGCCAAGTCCTCATGATGTTATATCATGATGCCTATTGACACCTGATACAATAAACTGTAGCTTTAAGAAGTTTATTCAGTAATGGTGACATCTCTTCGACACTGACATCCCGATTCACTCCCAATCATATCCCAAACAGAGTAATTAACCATGAAATAATTTCAACCTTTATTAGTTTGGATGAGCATCTCCCTACTAGTAGGTTGTTCCAATTCATCTTTACCCTTTGTATTAAGTTATCATCATCCTTGGGCAATTTTATCATATTTTCCATAATCTAGGTCCAATGATTATAACCACCTATGGGCAAATCATTGCACACCATCCCACCTGCATTTCTTAATAATTATAACCACCTTTGGGAAAATCATTGTGTTGTCACCATGTTATTTTTTTTGCCTATATAAGGGCATGCTATTCTTTTGTTTATCTATCCTAATTGGGGCAGCTCCATCTTCTCAATGATTATAACCACCTTTGGGCAAATCATTGTGTTATCATACCATGTTGCCACTATCGGGGTACAATATTTATAACCACCTTTATGCAAACCATTGTGCACCATCCCACTTGTATTCTCAATGATTTTGATTAGTTTTTTAATATCACTGTGTTTTCACCCCATCATCTTTCCTTTCTTGAGTCTCCTTGTTGTGATTCTTTCATTTTGAAGGATCATTTACTGACCTCCTTATGCCAACCATTTGCTCAAGGGGCATCATATAATTAGTTTATCATCATTGCATTTGTAGGCATACATGACCTTTTCATTCTTTAAGAATATGTTACTAATCTTATAGCTTGCAATGCCTTCCCAAATAGGGGCAAATTATAGACACCTAAATCTGGCCACCAATGACCTCCATTCAAAATTTTGGCCAATTTCCACCCAAAATGCACTTGGCCTAAAAATAATAAAACATGATAAATGATATGAAACTAACATATTAAAGTGTCAATTTTGGCTAGGGTATCATTAAATGGGGTAGTGCAATTTATGGGCCAACTAACTTTGATCAGATCATTCTGAGTCAAAATGTCAATTTTGCACCTGGGTGTGTCTTGGATTGCTCTTTCCTATCAAATCTCTTACACGAGACATGTGCCTTTGTTATTTAATATTTATAACATCCTAAATGGGAATACAATTCCAATACATCTGACATCACCTTCCAATTCTGATCCAATCAAAATTTGGACCAATAACAAGGCATTCTGATCAATTTAAGTAATTTATGCACAAAGTGTTTAAACATGCTTAAGAGCTAATTAACCCAAATCAAGGCCTAATTAAGAATTCCATGGAAACTTGTTGAATACTTAATTTTAGAAATTAATATTGAATGTCTGCATCATCAAGCGACCTCGTTTCTTAGGAAGACATCCCTAGGCCATAAATGCCACAAATATCAAGATTCATGCCCTCCATGCCTATTAATTGCCCCTTCTTCCAATGTCATGATGAGGATAATTATAAAATTAATTCCAAAAATTGAATTAATCCTCAACCACACATCTCAATCTTAGGATGCACGGTTCAGGTTGATTTTAGACATTGTCAAAAATCTATAAATAGAGAGGCCATGAACATCATTTCTAAGCTATTTTGATGCAAATTTATAATGCACAAATATATTTAAGAAGCCATTGCAATTAGTGTTACCATGCCAAATTGATTCCAAGCCAAGCCACGCCATAAGCCAAAGGTGCCAAGAAGAGATGGAGGTACTCGAGCTTCCATTGCCAAGGACTTCATGAGCACAAGCCGAGCAAACCACTACAACAAGCATTTTAGAGCATTCAAGTGAGGTAAAATAAGGTTTATTTTACATTTTAGGTGTGTGTTTTATTCATGTTTGTTAATTAAGCTCTCCATAGTGTCAAGGCCTATAGATGTTATGCTAGTTAGTGTGTTTCTTTCATTTTATTTTCATTTTGGAACTAACACCATACTAACCATCCTCTCTTGAGTCAAATTCTTAGATTACAATAATTAGGGGTTAAGTACTTTGAAAAGCACAGGATGGTTCATGATCTTTGATAGTGATAATGGCAATGTGGTTTGTATAAATACGCCCCACGATGTTATTATAATCATAAGGTATGTTGTTGTAACCCAAGTTATTAGCATGGGTATTATGATCCTAATTATAATCATGTTGATTATGATTCTAGCCTTGGGCTTATTTTTGCTACTTTTTTCCTTGGTTCTGATTGTTTATTACTAGTTGTTTATTGTGACTAGGAAATGGATCTTTGTAAATGCCCATATCTTGATTAGTGTTTTTCAAATTTATTGCTTTCAATCAAATATTCAATGACATGTCACACTTAAACACATCTATGAGCACCATGACCAATAACACAATGGAAGTTACAAAACTCATTTACCTGATACCAATAGGGTTTGGGTTGATCTTAAGGAAATGACCTTAGGATAAGCCACATAATCAGATTAGCTGCTAAGAGATTTTGGAACATGACCTCAACAAGCTCTCCTAGTTTATTAAAGACTCTTTACTTATTGAATGCCCTTTGTGGAGGATATCTTTGTAAATTAGGTGGATTTGGTGGAGTTAATTTCACATTTAGAGCTGGTAGAGCCTGCACTATTTGTACATGCCTAGATTCTATCACTCTATTCCCCACAATGTTCTTGTTCTTATTAAACCCCTTAGGTTTCTCTTTTATCATAGCTTGAATAGGTGATTAGGTCTGATTATATGTTTTACCCTATGAGTAAATCTTGATAAGGCCTTTACTGATAAACAACTTCTCAATCTACACACCCTTATCTATAGTTTCTTCAAATGTGTTTGCATAAGTGAGTCTTAGAATGTGTGCCACTTCAGGGTGTAGGTTCTATGAAAAAATAAGGACCAACTATTTATCTAGCATATTATATTTAAATCATCAAGATAATTCTCTCCATTATTGTAGATATACTGTGAAGCTTTCTCCATCTTGTTGTTTAGCTTTTCATAAGTTGACCATAGTCAATTCATGTTCAATAGTGTAAGAGAAATGGTCGACAATTTTTTTAGATAGATCATTCTAATCTGCCACTAATCCCTTAGGTAACTTAAATATCTAATTTAAATATTATCCCACTAAACTTCATGGAAATAAATGAAGCAAGTAAATGCTACTATAGGCTACCTCTTGGCACAATACAAAAAATGCTTGGATATGATCACGAGTGTCACCTTTCCCTTTGTATTTGTCAAATTTGGGTGACTCAAAATGAGGTGGAAAGGGGACTTAAAAAATACTCAAGTTGAATAGATATGGACATATCTCATCAAACTTGTATTTCTTGTCTTAGTTTCCCATCTCTAATATCGACACAATTTCCTTCATCGAATTCCACTCTTGCATGTTTGGTGCATTTGTAGGTGGAGTATAATTTTGTTGGAGTGGTATGTGCCCCTGTTATATTGTTTTATTAAGGATATAAACCCTATGATCTATAACTTTGTTTTGGTTTACTCCTTGAGTCGAGTAGGCGAGCCACTGATTCTTGGGTTGATAAACATTCCTTGAAATCTACCATCATGAATTTTAAGTGTTTTATTGATTTTGGGTAGTATGTGGTTGATTCACCAAAGTATATGTTGGTTGAGAGGAACTTGCCAAAGTGTTTTGAATAATTTCCTCAATATGTATTGCATGTTTCATTACTTGATTTTGAGGGGGAGCAATAGTCTCTTGGTTATTAAAAATGTATGCTTTGTGTTTGGTGAAGCATTTTGCAAAACCTCTTATGTTTTATTTTGTTCAATTGAGATGTCATGATCTATAGTAGATGTGTTCTCAACTAGAGTATGTTGCATTTGTTTTACTACATTATCTTGTTATTTAGAAGCATTGTGTATTGAAGTGGTAGCTAAAGATTCAATCAAGTCCATAATAAGCTGGTTTTCATATTGTTGACTTATCTTCTTTATCTTGGTAGCAAGATATTTATATTTGGGTGCTGACTCTATGAGTGCTTTCTTTCCTTTGCTAGAAGAAGCAATGTTGGAATTTTGTGATATGAGTGCGGGATTATTCTCGTTGTTATTCTTCTACCCTAACCAATGTGTGTAATTGTTCAATAGGAAAATATGATGTAAATATCTAAGCCCCTAATTTAATCAACCTTGGGAGGGCTTCATATTTATCCTCCAAGGGTTGATGTTAAAAATAGTCTTCTTCAGATCCTATGGTTGTTGGAATGTCTTCTAACACAATGGAATTATATTTTACATCATAAAATTCTCCTCCTCATAACTAGGGCCATAAGAGAACCCACTACAAGTATACCTCTACATCATGTCTATAATATTGTTATCTATGTTTGCCAAGATGTATAAATGTGTTTTGCAAATGTTAAAAGGTGTGTTTTGACTTCTTCAAACAAGTGATAAGGTAAAAATAGACTATAATGAGAGAAGTGACATAGTACCACATAATTATAATAAATGGTTATAAATTTACTCAACTTTGGTGGGTTGAAATCATCAAATTAGAAGAGGGTATGATAACTTTAGAACCTAAAGTGCAAGATAACACAACAAACTTAGGTCAAAGATATGTCAATAATTTAAAAGCTAGATATAACTATGATTAGTTGTGAATAGAAAATTAGAAGAGGGTCTTTCTAATTAGGAAGGTAATAATGTAAACCAAGAAGCTCCCAATTTGAAAACACACAAGAACTCCTAAGTATAAAGCTATAACCAAATAGGCATCACAATGCTGCCACATGGTAATAGGATGTAGAATGGTCTAAGAACTTAGAGCATGAGTAAACACAAGATAACCTAAGTCCACATTGAGGATAATAATGATGATGAGTCTATATAAAAATATTCAACCCAAATGGGAAAACATACCCAAGTTAACTCAAACCAAGTGTAAAAGGCAAACTGGTAACACCCTGGTCTAGAACTTAGAAATGTAAGATTTTGAATTAGAATTAGAATTAGAATTTAATGACTTTGAGATTTTTCAAATTTGGAAATGGTCTAGACTAAAATGGGAAATATAACAACATTGTTTATAAAAGATAGACACAATGTTCTACATGACAATTTGAATAAGGCAAAAAGAAGTTTTGATTTGGTTAGTGTAATACCTCCTTGTTCAAATAAAATGATAAATAATAAAGGTGTTTAGTTGTGACATGTTTTGTTTTTTTAAACAATTTTTAGACCGGATAAGACCAAGCAAATGAAGGATAAAATGATAAAATACAACTTAGTATAACATCCAGTGTCCTAAAACTAATAAGGTTGTATGGTATCGTCAAATTCTATCTATATACATGCTCTTGAGAGGATTTTAAGTGTTAATCCAAAAATAAAAGTGCATGAATAAGTAGGGATTCTATACCCCCCTTATCTTAAGATATTTTATTGTGACATGAGATTTTGAGCTACTCACCCTGCATCAATAGTATGTCCGCAACAAGTGGGGTTATTCTAAAACTAAATTTTTATGCATTTCTAGATGGTCCCAAGTGTGGCCAACACTAGAGATTCCTCACATCAATTGGATCCACATAAATCAACTTGTTTTGAAAAGGTCATGTCTTTTTCACAACCACTACATCCATCCCTTGATCAGTGTAGTGCAATGTCTGAATTACCCCTACGGTTTGAGTTAGAGTAACACTAATGAAGCTTGTTTTAATCACTCAAAATAAGAATCCCAACAAGTCACACTAAATTTATATACCCCAATATGGATTGGGGTTGAAATGATGCCAAGAGATGAATTCTCATATCAATGCTTCCCTAGAGAACCTGTGAGGTGGTGATGAAATACTTCTCACAAGATAAAATGCATGAATAATAAATGACAAGTGAAAAGACTTTAAGGTTGTATTTGGATCACCTAATTAATATGGATCTGGGGAGGGCCTTGATGATTTTATTTTCACACTTTTTATACTAAAAACAAGGAAAAAAAGAGCACTTTTGGTCACCTGAGTTCCATAAGGGGATAGGGGAGAGAATACATGCATCAATCATTTTGTGAAAATAAATAAGTTTGGAAAAATAAGCATAAAACAAAATACTCTTAAGAGTATGTAATATAAGTGTGAGTGTTTATTTTAATGCACCAAAGTGAAATGTTTATGAAATTTTGGCCCCTTGGCCTTTGTTGAAAACTTATAAAAACTTTCACAAAACAACTAAGCATAAAACCACCAAATTCCTTTTAATCACCAAATGAAAAGTTCAAGATCTAAACACTTTCAAACTTATGTCTTTTTCTAAATTGTGACTTGAAATTTTTAGAGGGTTTATGTCTACCTTGAAGCCTAAATATAAATAAGAAAATAAGATTTCAAAACTTGCTTTTGGGTCTCTATTTTATTATCATAAAGATCAACGTCAGTCTATGTAGGGATTGATGCTAGTCAATTAATAGAGGGTCAAAAACGATCGATGGTAATCGACATTGGTTCCTATAAAAACATAGTAACACAACATGGTTTTCAAAAAAAAAGTTGTTAGCATAAACAAGCATAAAAATAAAAAAGCTCTATGGATCCTGCAGGAAAATAACCAGGCAAAGAGTATGCAAGTCTATAAAACATAATATAACAACTAGAAACTTCACGAAAAAACCCATAAATCACACTTTCTACCTTGTTTGACCCTTCACATAGTGATTGATGTCAGTTTACAGGAGATCAACATCAGTCAAATTGAATCAATATCAGTCTCTGTGTAAACTGTGTCACTAAAACAAATAAAAATATGTGAAAAATGAAGATAAAACTTGATTTTTAGAGACTTTTAAGCACTCATTAGATGATCTAAGAGTTGTAAATTAGTCTTTGCTTATATGGGGTGCGTGGTCCCACTGGGCATGCCAAAATGTAGAGTAGGAACCCAAAGTAAGTTAGTCTATGCATTAGTAGTGAAAACTCAAAATAAGCATAAAGTACCTAATGTACTAAGACAAATCCCTCATGGGGTTTTGAAAATAAAATTTAAGAGCTATTGAAATAATGAATACAACCATCAAACTTTCCCAAGAGCATCCCTCCTCCAAGAGTGGCTCAAAAATGTGTTTTTCCCCTAATTTGGTACTCCAAATCTTTGTCAATGATGAGTGGCTTGCTCCTCCATCATCTCATAATGCACCAATGAATTAGGCTCATGAACTTGATCGATGTGTGCCAATAGTTGAATCTATTCTGTTGATAATTCAACATAATAACAGTACACAAAATTAACTTGTGAAGATAATTCTGCATAATAAGTTTTACATATAAAAATATTGAAAGGATGAGTGAGGACCCTTGTATTTATAGATTTTTAGAAATGATCAGAATCAACCATGACCATCTATATTGAGATCAAGATGTGTGGCCATCCATGAATCAATTCAAATTTGGAGGCTAAATCCATAATATTCCCATTAATATTTGGAAGGATGGGGTATTAATGAGGCATGGGAGGGCTTAAACCTGATATTTGTTGCATTTATGACTTATGGATGCCACCCCATTGATGATGTTTTTTAGGTGAATATTTTGTCCCAGCTAAATGATGGGCAAAATAGGTCATTTCAACCACAACATAAGGAGATTGATCGGCCAAATGTGTAGGTCTACTACATAAAAAGGGGACAAATCTATCCTCTCATCAAGGGGAGGTATCGAGGGGAGGTTCCCTATAACTATGAGGCACTATATACTATATATATAAGCTAAAAATAACACTCAGGGGTAGGAAAACACCATACATATCTCTTTTTTTAGAGATGATGTTCACAAAGGAGAAATCCTAGTGAAATGATAGAAGGCACTTCTCTTCTTTCAGAAGTGGTCTGCAACAAACAATAGGAATCCTTTCCGGTAGAGATAAGTAACTGTAACAGGGCATAGTAACTACCAGAATGAGGTGTAACACAAAGTCTCCACCTTAATTGCCAAAGAGTGAAATACGAAGGACAATGGGGGCACAAAATCATCCCAAGATCCTTTACATAGAAATAGAAAAACAAACACACTAAAGACAATTATGGCAACACAAAGTCTCTCCATAGTCAGCTTCAAGACACCTACCTGATTACTTCCACTATTTTTGCTTATCTAATTAAATGGACAAGAACGCATTCAAGAAACAGATATAAGAACAATCTCCTAAATGACACAAGCTATTATAGCACAAAGTCTAAAAAATACCCTGCTTTCTCATTCATATAAAAAAATATGATTAACAATATGAGCTCAAAGTCTCAGTAATGCCTTTCAATTTGGGTAGAGTTTTGATTTTGATAACAAAAATATCTCTTTTGCATAAAAATAAGAGATTATAATATATAGCAACCAAGAAAGACTTGGGCACTTTTTTTATGGAGTGGTCCATGCTACATTCAATGCCTTGAATGCATTTTCAGTTCTATGAAGGGGCCATGCTGGAACAGAGGTGTTAGCCTTAATTGTGGCACGTCAATTTATCTCAAATGTCCCCTCCAAAGTATAGGCCACTTGGTCTCCTTGATATTTGCACATCTATCTACTTCACTTTTACTCGATGGAGAAAAATAGGCTATGTCTTTGAGTGATCGAGCTCTCTGATGTCCACTTGGTGGACTATTTCACCAACTAGAAGTAACTCCTATGTAGATATTTTTGGTCTTTCCCTGTAGCTTTCCCTCTTTTCTATTGCAATTTGAGCTCTCAGGCTATCTTTTTACCTTCAGCAGGTCACTGAGATTGTTTTAAAGTTTCGCGCCATATTTGAAAACAAACAACATTTTATTACCTTGAATTTTGACATCCACAGGGATGCCATTGGTCACTTGGTCATTTAAACCACATTGAACCTTGAACCTTTTAACCATGAGAGTTATTGGTTCAATGGTTTAATGGTTCGGGCAGTCCTATCGGCTCCTTAGTTCCATCACTTCTTTGGTTCAGTTGCTTCCTTGGTTCAATCACTTCTTTGGTTTTCAGTTGAACCATTTCTTTGAACTTGTCTTTGGAATCTTTCACTTCCTTCCTTTGCTTGAAGCTTCCCCTTTAACTTTGAAATTCCTTGAACCTTTGAACCTTTTAACTTTGAACCATTTTGGTTCAAAGTTCAACAGTTCATTCTCTTTCTCAGAATCATTTGGTCCTTCGAATTTTTTTTTTATCCTTTTCTTTTCTATTAAACTCATTGAACCTGTGAACTTTGAACCATTTTGGTTCGAGGTTTAATAAGTTTAATGGTTCATTCTTTGCTCTTCGAATATTTTATTCTTCTAAGTCTCTTGAACTTTATTGAACTCATTGAACCTTTGAACTTTGAACCATTTTGGTTCAAGGTTCAATCGGTTCAATGGTTCATTCTTTGCTCTTCGAATCCTTTATTATTTAAGTCCTTTAAAGTCATTGAAGTCGTTGAACCTTTGAACTCGTTGAACCATTTTTCAAGGTTTAATGGTTCAAAAATTCAACCTTGAATCTTTGAAGCCTTCTTTTCTTTACGTCTACCGATGTCATTGAACCTTTGAACCCGTTGAACCTTTGCTCCTTTGGAGGTAGGGTTCAATGGTTCATTTCACTTGTTTGAAGCCCACCGCTAAGTCTTTTGATTGAACTTTGGCATTGAACTAGCGTTGAAATGCCTAAGTGTTGGGAACTTGTTTCCTGGTGAGAGCTCACTTGTTGAAGTCATTGAACTTGTTGAACCTGTGAGTTCCTTAGCTGAAAAAGCTTGAATAATTGAAGAATTGGAGTGCTCAAAATATTTTTGAGAAGGGAAGAGAGAATTTTGGCCTATAAGACCAAAATAGTTGATATATTGTCCCCAAAAATGAATGACAAATTTTGGGAACAACAGCTGGCTCTAGTTGGGGAACTTCTATCAATTGTAAAAACAATCAAAGGGAGTAGAAACCAGAATCTCCATTGCCTTCATGTATGCCATTGGGTTACGGAGTAATGCTACCCAAAAAAAAGGCTTCAAAAAATGAAAATAAACAACATAAAATAGAACTAAAGACTAGACAAATATACATATGTACAACTGATGTCAGCTGATACTTCAATAATTGAAGTGCTTCAGATGCTACCCATTATGAGGTAGAGAAAAGGGCGTGCCATCTTGATACTTTAATAGGAAACTATTTTCACCATTGATTTGATGAATAGTAATTGGGCCTTTCCATAAGGAATCAAATTTCCCATGCATTCCATTTGGTTCTCTTCTCTTGTCCCATAATAGAACTTGATCACCAATCTAAAAATCATGGGTTTTTGCTTTCTAGGTGAAGAGCTTCTTCACTAGACTTTGATGTGCAGCAATTTGGTCCACCACCATAGTTCACTGCTCATCTAGCTCAGTCAAGCACATGATCTTTTATTGATGGAGCTTTCATATGTCTGATCTTTGACCACCTTTACCAATTTTAGTGCTGACAATTCTAGGGTGATTGGTATCTCTGCATTGAGACCATACAGAAGCTGGAAAGGTGACATGTCTATTGCCCTTTTGGGCATAATTCTATCTGCCCATAAAATATCAAACAATGCTTTATGCCATGTTTATTGGTTGTCATCCACCAGCTTCTTGATGATGGTCACCAAGTTCTTGTTGCTTGATCCTGCTTGGCCATTCCCTTGTGGAAAATAATTAGAGGAGTGGGAGAGGGTAATCCCATAATAAAAATAGAAATGATTAATCTCATGGGAAGAGAAATAGGCTGCATTGTCTATCATAATATTGGTTGGGACCTCAAACCTGGAAATGATGTTTTATTTGAGGAAATTGCATACTACTTCTAAAGTAGCATGCTTGGCTAGAATAGCTTCCACCCACTTGGTGAAGTAATTTGTGGCTATGAGGACATAATCATGTCCAACACTTGAAGATGGGTTTACAACACTAATGAAATTGATTCGCCATTACTAAAATGACTCTTCTATTACCACTGGCTTAAGAGGCAAAGCAACTAGCTTGGGTCTTTCAATGAACTGTTGGCATGGTTCACATCTTCGTACCCATTTATATGCATCTTGAAACAGAGTAGGCTAGTAATACTTGGCTCAAAAAATCTTATGGGTAGTTACAGGCGTAGAAAAATTTCCTCCATAGGACAAATTATGGAAGGAATCCAAAAGTTGGTTCTGCTACTTTTTATCCACATAGCGAAGGAACACCCCATCGAGGTTCCTCTTATACAGACCGTTGTCCCACAAGATGAAATTGGCATCTTTTAACTTAACAATCCTCTTTTCTTTATGAGAAAAGTGAGTAGGACACTCACCATAAGTAAAGAAATGAGCAATACTTAAATACCACTCATTCATGGTGAAGATAAAGAGGACTGTTGGCATGTCTTCAATTTTTGCTTTTTCATGCCCTGTTTCTTTTGGCCTGTTATCAGCAATCAATTGATAGAGACCCCTCCCCACACAAGCTTCATTGGTTTGATAACAAGATCAAACTCCTAGATTTTAGAGATCCAATTACCCCTTTTGGTTCCAAACTCTTGCTGAGTTAATATAGATTTGATTGTGGTATCAGGAACTAGGGCAATAATGTGTGAATTCAAGATGTAAAAATAGAAGTGCTTTATTGCCTTTACCACTGCATAAACATGCTTCTCTAGATTTAAATATTTTAGTTCATGAGCTTTGAGAGGACATCTCATGAAGGATATGGGAGATTCCACACCTTCTTTGTTCTATTAAACAAGAATTGCTAAAAGTGTGTACTCGAAAGCATAACTGTACATTATGAAATATTTGGTATAATCTGGACAAACTAGAATTTGGGCATAGGCAATATCTGTCTTAATGTCTCAAAATGCTAGTTTCCCTTCTTCAGTCCAGCTGAAAGTGGCCTTTACCTTCATCATCTATATAATATGGTGAGTCTTCTCTGCGAACTCAGGGATGAACCTTCGTAAAAAATTCACTTTTCTAAAGAAAGAGTGAACTGCAGTCTTACTTTTGGGCAAAGTAAGCTCTTGGATGGATTTGAATCTCTCTGAGTCAATCTTTATGCCTTCTTGGGATACAATGTGTCTGAGAAGTTTCCCTTCTATTACCCCAAAAAGAGACTTCTTGAGATTTAGAGAAATGCCATTCTGGCGACATTGTTCTAGCACTTGTTGCAAATGGCACACATGATCAGGATGATGCTTGGAAAAGACTATTAAATCATCAAGGTACACCAAAATGAACTTACCTATTTCATCTTTGAAATTAAGGTCCATTGCTCTCTGAAAAGTGGCACCAACATTTATCAGGCCAAATGGCATTCTTCGATATGCAAAGGTGCCCTAAGGTGTGGTGAAGGCAGTCTTATGTTGGTACGCTTCACCAACCTCCACTTGATTGTACCTTAAGAAGCCATCCAACATTGATAAAATCTATGAACCAGTCACTGTATGAAGAACTTGATCCATGATGGGTAGAGGATAATTATCCTTTAAGGAGGATTGATTCTAATTCCTAAAATTCATGTAGAGGTGAATCTTGCCATTCTTTTTTCTCACAAAAACTATATTTGTAATCCATGTGGAATGATGGATTGAGAAAATTATTCTAGCGTTTAACATTTTTTATATTTTAGATAGAATAGTACCTGATATTTTTAGATTATGCTACCAGGATATCTGCTTGTAAGGCACCGAATCACTCTTGAGAGGAATTTCATGGTGAATTTATTCAAGCTTGAGCGACTTTATATCATCATAGGAGTACACCAAAACATCCATGTAATGGTGAAGTAGATCAGTAAATTTGAGTTTCTCCTCTAGAGTGCAACACTTCCCAATGTTCACCATCTTGGGATTTTCTTTGGTACCCAAATTTATCTGATCAAATTCCTGGGAGGAACTTGAATCCATTTGTTGCTATTTGATTAACTTGTCGTGCTTGTCAAATAGTTTCTCAAGGGAAACCAATCTTTTGGGAATTTTATTACCTTTTAACTGTAGGAATTCTTCACCTACGTCTGAACTTGTTTTAGGGGCTGATTCAAGTTTCAGAGGCTCACTACCTTCAAAGTGAAGCTGTTCAAAGCTATTCTTTTGTTCCAAAAAGGTGATGATTTGGTTGTCTCCATTGAACACTTGCTAATGATTGGCATTGTTAGGCACACTTGGTTGAAATACCAGTTTGGTAGTGTACCTATCTCCCTTAAAATATAGGTGAGGAACCAAGAGAGTTGTTGAAATAGCTAACACATCAACTCGGTCATTGAATTCCTTGAGTATTACAGAGATGTTGAAAGCATCAAAGTTTTTAATTTGATCCCAAACTAGATTACAGTAATGGCACAATCTCTCATTTTTGGTTTGGTATAGGTTCTTGACCTGGAAAACCACCAACTCAACATCTCCTTTAGCGTGAAGGAGTTTGACACCCCTATCTTGAGTGGCCTTTAATTCGAGCAGCAATGATTCGTATTCAATAGTATTGTTGGTGTTACTAAACTGTAATTTATATGAAGAGGGAAAAATATCTCCTTGAAGAGATATTAGAACAATCTCAACTCTAAAATTGGTAGAAGAACAACTGCCATCAAATTTTAGTATCTATACGTCATCATGAACTATGCTTTCCTCAGATTTTCTTTTAATTGGAGGGGAGGATTCTTCTACACTTGCACTGCATCATATAAGTTCTTTTGCTATTTTGTCTGAATCAATTGTCAGGCTATCACATTCAATAATTTCATCAGATGCCACATGAACCTCCTTTATGGATAAGAAGTAATTACCCATGCCTAAAGACTCAAATAGAATTTGAGCTTCAGGCACTGATGTTTGAGTGACAACATATTTTGCTTCCTTCTCAGGGAGTAATCTCTGCATGATGCCTTTGACTAGGATCCTCACTTCATACAAGTTTATGCTTAATTCACCACCAACATCCTTGCAAAAATTTCACCCAAGAAGAATGCTGAATGAGGCTAGGATGTCGACCACCAGGACTGTCATCTTGATCCTTTTATTTGGGAATGCCACAAATGTAAATTGGGCATCCTTGATTTGTCCCAGTAGTGGCACTTGTTTATTCTCCATGGAGAAACATCTCCCAAAGGTCTTGGTTAGTGTGAGTCTAAGAGATTCTACCACTTTGACAGGCATGACATTGTCAGACGCACCTGAGTCTATGATACAATTATTTAGCTGGTGTCTATTTATCAGCAGGGAGACATAAAATGGTTCTGTCTTCTCAAGAGCAGTGGGAGGAGCAATGACAAGGTTATTCTGGGTGGACGTGGGAGTCACCTTTGGAACAACTGGTCCTACAGGGACAATTTTATCCTTTACATATATTGAACCAACTTATCCAATTGCTCAGGATTGGATTGCATAAATTCAAATTTAGATATTTGAATTTTGGTTTTCTTGACATGGTCGATTATATCAAATGTCTGAAATGGATTAGGAACAGGGGAAGGTAGTTCATCCTTTTGGTTTTTAGGAGGGGGTATTGATCTACAAAATTAAAGTTGAAGGTGATGGCGTACTTGAGGTACTTACTTTTTTAGGGATCACCAGGTCCTTTAATTGAAAAGGTGGAGTGGTTCCATGCTTAGCAATTGAGATTGCTGGTTGAGATCGCTCTTCTATTTTTTTTATCAGCTTGCTGGGCTGACTGGCTCTGAGACCGGGTGAATATAGCATATGATCCATCAAATGCTTCACCTTTACTTTTGGGTTCATCTTGGTAGTTCAAGAAACCAATATTGGAGTTGCCAGCTGATTCTTCTTGGTTTTTAGTGAAGAGATCAACGTCATTTTCTGGGTTCAACTCAGGCTGGAAGGAGAAATCAGATTCTATTTCAAGATATCCAACTGCTGAATTGGTTGGAGGTGCTTCAATGGCAAGTTTCAAATGTGGGGGAGGAAGATGATTTGGCTGCACTTGATTCCTGGCAGCATTGCCTTGGTATGTCTAATTAGGGAATGTCCTCGGTATATCTCAGTATGAAGGAGCAGAAGACATCCCTTGCACCATTTTATATGTAAGAGCTAATAACTCATTTGCCAGATTTTGCACCATTGGATCAGTGGTGCTTGTAGATGGATATTTAGAGGATGAAGAAGATTTACCTCTATTAGGATCTCTCCTTATCTTCCCTGCCAAGATGAGATCATCTTCCACCTCAGTAGCCAAATCCTGTGCTGCAGCAAGGTCTATGTGGCCAGCACGTCTCAATAAGAAACTCACTTCAGGTAGCTGTGAGTTGATGAAGAAGCATTTGAGATTCTAAGCTATTGGTTGAGCAATGGTAGGAATCTTATTCCTCAACTTGTCAAACATAGCTATGAAATCCCTCATAGGCTCATGAGGCTCCTTCTTCATCTGTGTGAGCTGAGCCAGCAAGGCATGCACATCTTTTGCAGGCTTGAACTAGGCTTCAAATTTGGCTTTGAGAGTATTCCAGTCAGTCACTGACTAAGTCTGTAGGTGGTAGAACTAGTCTACAGTAGCACCTTGTAATACCTTTAGCTCTCTAGCTTCTTGTATAACGTGGATTTGCTAGATTGTGAAGTAAAAATGGAAAAGAACTGGCACTGCTTCAATTTGAATCTTGAGGCTTCAAACTGTGCGTTCTTCCCCATCATAGTCACCAAAAAATATTGGGTGAATATTTTGTTACCAGCTAACTGATGGGCAAAATAGGTCATTTCAACCATAGCATAAGGAGATTGATCAGCCAAATATGCAGGTCTACCACATCAAAATGGGACAAATCTCTCCTCTCATCAAGGGGAGGTTCCCTATAACTATGAGGCACTATATACTATATATATAAGCTAAAAATAACACTTAGAGGTAGGAAAACACCATCCATCTCTTTTTTTTCAGAGATGATGTTCACAAACAAAGGAGAAATCCTGGTGAAATGATAGAAGGCACTTCTCTTCTTTCAGAAGTGGTCTGCAGCAAATAATAGGAATCCTTTCTGGTAGAGATAAGTAACTGTAATAGGACATAGTAACTAGTAGAATGAGGTGTAGCACAAAGTCTCCACCTCAACTACCAAAGAGTGAAATATGAAGGATAATGGGGGCACAAAGTCATCCCAAGATCCTTTACATAGAAATAGAAAAACAAACACACTAAAGACAATTGTGGCAGCACAAAGTCTCTCCACAATCAGCTTTAGGACACTTTCCTGATTACTTCTACTATTTATACTTATTTAATTAAATGGACAAGAATGCATTCATAAAATAGACATAAGAATAATCTCCTAAATGACACAAGCTATTACAGCACAAAGTCTGAAAGTAACTTGCTTTCTCATTCATATAACAAAATATGATTAATAATCTAAGCTCAAAGTCTCAGTAATGCCTTTTAATTTGGGTAGAGTTTTGCTTCTGATAAAAAAAAGATCTCTTTTGCATAAAATAAGAGATTACAATATATAGTAGCCAAGAAAGACTTGGGTACATTTTTTTATGGAATGGCCCATGCTACATTCAATGCCTTGAATGCATTTTCAGTTCTGTAAAGGGGCCATGCTGGAACAGAGGCATTGGCCTTAACTATGCCATGTCAATTCATCTCAAATGTCCCCTCCAAAGTATAGGCTACCTAGTCTCCTCCCTGATATTTGCACAGCTGTCTACTTCACTTTTACTCGATGGAGAAAAATAGGCTACGTCTTTGAGTGATCGAGCTCTCTGATGTCCACCTAGTGGTCTGTTTCACCAAGTAAAAGTAACTCTTGCACATATATTTACTGTCTTTCCCTATAGCTTTCCCTCTTTCCTATTGCAATTTGAGCTCTTGGGCTATCTTCTTACCTTCAACAGTTTGCTGAGTTTGTTTTAAAGTTCTATGCCATATTTGAAAAAAAATGAGCATTTTATTACCTTGAATTTGACATTCATGGGGATGTCATTGGTCACTTGGTCATTTGAACCATGTTGAACCTTGAACCTTTGAACCATGAGACTTATTGGTTCAATGATTCAGGGGGTCCTATCGGCTCCTTGGTTCCATTACTTCTTTGGTTCAGTTGCTTCCTTGGTTCAATCACTTCTTTGGTCTTCGGTTGAACCATCTCTTCGAACTTGTCTCTGGAATCTTCCACTTCCTTCCTTCGCTTGAAGCTTCCCTTTGAACTTTGAAATTCCTTGAACCTTTGAACTTTGAAACATTTTGGTTCAAAGTTCAATGGTTCATTCTCTTTCTCAAAATCATTTGGTCCTTCGAAGTTTTCTTTTTATCCTTTTCTTTTTTGTTGAACTCATTGAACATATGAACTTTGAACCATTTTGGTTCAAGGTTCAATCGGTTCAATGGTTCATTCTTTGCTCTTTGAATCCTTTATTCTTCTAAGTCTCTCGAGCTTTATTAAACTCGTTGAACCTTTGAACTTTGAACCATTTTGGTTCAAGGTTCAATCGGTTTATTCTTTGCTCTTCGAATCCTTTATTCTTCAAGTCCTTTGAAGTCATTGAACTCATTGAACCATTTTGGTTCAAGGTTCAACGGTTCAACAATTCAACCTTGAATCTTCAAAGCCTTCTTTTTTTTAAGTCTGCCGATGTCATTGAACCTTTGAACTCATTAAACCTTTGAATCTTTGGAGGCGGGGTTCAATGGTTCAATGGTTCATTCCACTTGTTTGAAGCCCGCTGCTAAGTCTTTTGATTGAACTTCAACGTTGAACTAGCCTTGAAATGCCTAAGTGTTGGGAACTTGTTTCCTGGTGAGAGCTCACCTGTTGAAGTCGTTGAACCTGTTGAACCTGAAAGTCCCTTAGCTGAAAAAGATTGAATAATTGAAGAATTGGAGTGCTCAAAATATTTTTTGAGAAGAGAAGAGAGAATTTTGGCCTTCAGGACCAAAATAGTTGATATGTTGTCCCCAAAAATGAGTGATGGATTTTGGGAACAACAATGTCACAAGATGATACTTGATTGAAGAACGAATTTCTAATTAATAGATTTTCAACAACTTCCATGGATTTTTCTCTTAAGCTTTTAATTTTTTTTAATTTGCTTAAGTGAGTTTAATTAATTTTGTGCAATTCTTTAGAAATTAGTTGTCCATTTAATCAATACTAGTTGAAGCATCAAGTTACTGAGTCATAATTTGACTAGATTATAATTAGAAGAAGTGGTCAGTTGTCTATAGAGAAATACCCCATTTAGGACATTGTTGACATGAAATAACACATGCACGTGTTATGTACCTCTGAATTAGAAGAATTTAGTGGTAAAGAGCATCATTTTGTGTGGTCACAATTTGAATCAAAGTGATTTGGAAAAAAATAATAATCACATAAAATGCATTGCCCCATTCAGGGATACATTAGCCTAAATCAACACTTTTATATGACAAGGTCAAATTATTTAGTACGTTTTAGTGATTTTGGCCTAGATTGTGCATTATTACAGAATTTTGAGTAAGATTGACAATTTCAACACAATGGTAATAGGAATTGGATGTCTACAAGCGCTATTACTCTTGTGAAATCTTTAAATTCTATGTACTTGAATATAAATGGGTTGAGACTTTGTTATTATAGATCTAAAAATAAATGACTGTGTCTACATGCCATTGTTTTTCTATTCATCTCTATTAATTGTAAAGATATATACTAGGCATTTTAAATTATTACCCAGTCAAACCTAGGCAACATCGAACCATATGCATAGAACCGTGTAATCATATTTAACAAGCTTCATATGCATAAATGTTGAACTATATACACAAGTTAGTATGCTAAAAAATATATATTTGTATATACAAGGGAAATATATAAACATCGATAGGCATATATATATATATCATATTGGTTCCAATAAAGTGATATGTTACATAAACAATAGCTCCAACCTAGAAAAAACCATAGCTCAGTAATGAGTCATAAGACATGATGTAGGAATATAGCAAGTGTACATGCAATCTTATATTCCATATTCCATGATTTATGGTGTGCATGGAACATAAGGATATATTGGATACATAACATGATTTAACCAAAAAATTTAGTATAGCTAAGGATACATAACTATGGATATACTATATAGTTATTTATATAGAAGGATATACATATTGTACTATACTATAATATATAGATTCCATGTCAGTAGCCATAATAATATGAATAATAGATATACTATATATTCCATATATATATATATATATATATATATATATATATATATATATATATATTCCATGTATTGACATTCCATAATTACTGTAATATGTAGCTATCCATAGATAATATGTAGATATTAATAATATGGATACACTAGAATATTGATTAAATTGATCTAGTATATCATGATTTACTCCAATATACATATAGATTATAAGGATATATAAGATACTCTTGATACTCTAGATATTTACATAATAAGCCATAATATGGAATCATGATTTAATCAACAATTTAATTTGGCATGATTTACTCTCAATATTTCCATAATAAGGAACATAAGGATTTAATCCGTAATATTATTTGTAAAGTGATCTAGTATACATGAATCTATAGAGGAGCATAGTATACATGCTATACTTAGGAGATGTTTTCCTAAGATGTTACATAATGAGTCTATAACCCACCTTCTTCTGGAATAAAGTGATTTATTGATATAGACAACTTAAGCATACAAAGTGATAGCATACTGGATCTTAAAATACATTGTTTGATTTATGATGTATGATTTATGATTTATCACTTTATGGTTTTATATTTTGCTATAATTACTTTAATCTTTTTATGCAAATGTTATTCAAATTTCTTAATATTATAGAGAGATATTAAAAAAGAATTATAACCGATATAGTACATGATATTTAGCTTTTGCATTGAATAGAAATCTATAATCATTTAAACAAGTGGAAAATTTGGTATCATATTTTATTGAAAAATTTGAATACATGATACAAATTATATAAAACTATATGTAAATTCAACTGAATATGATTATATGATTTGATAAAAGCTTAATATGTACTATCTATGTATGTAGATTTAGTTAAGGATATAATAATGGTTGAATTATATAAGTCAATTGATAAGAGTTATAAATGACTTGTGACAATTATATATAGTGTATATATATTGATGAGTACCCATATGCGATACATAGTATGAGTGTAGTCAAAGTGTACTATAGCACTTATAAGGAAAAATATATCATCTAAGGATCCAGGTATTCCAATAAAAATATGGTATATATCGTTATATTAGGCCATGTGCATATAGTCGTATTAACTGTTAAAAATGAGTCATAGGATTCCATGAGTCAAGAAACTATGTCTATATAAATATAGCCCTTAAAAACATAATAAGATGTATAAATGAAAGATCTTGTTCATATGAAATATAACTTGGATTATGAGATATTTGATTTCCTTTAAATTGTATGACTAGTTATTTGTACTTAGTAGTCGGTCTTAAGGACAATGAACTATGATATTATGGGATGTCAAAGAGTGCATTATATTTGAAAACTACTTATAGTATTTTATATGGATCACAAATTAGATTCTTATGGTGTAATTTAATGAAAGAATATGTTGTTAAATTTTTTTTTAAAAATAATGTATTTATAAGTAGATCCTAGTGGGGAAGTTATATGTGATATCCGAGCTATGGCTCAAACTCTAAGACCTAATGAGTCCACTAAAATTTTCATATCATTATGTTGACATAAATAAATATGGTGAAAGCTAGAGTATACAGAGAGGGTTCATCAAATGTCAATGACAGTAACCCTCCGTTTGATCTTAACTGATTTTCTACTGAACAAGCAACAAAGTTAGATCAAATTATCACAACCATGAATGAGACAATGGACTAGATTATAGCCCTAGAGAAAGAAGTTCATGTCCATGATGAGGAATAACATCAAGATGAACCTAAAGAGCATCCTGCTGAGCAGGAAAATCCTTAGAATGTGAGAACTCAAGTAACTATAGAGTTGGGTAGAGATATGAAAAAGGTGAATCCACCTAAGTTTGATGGAAATGATCTGGGTGATGGAGTTGAAGCATGGTTGACTAAGATGGAGAAGTATTTTGATATTTAAGAGGTCACTAAAACAATTTGGGGAGATTACCAGTTGGCTGGTGAAGTAGCTACATGGTGGGCCAATAAAAAGTTAGAAATGAATATTAACTCGACCACCACTACTTGGGAGCATTTTTTTATTTTGTTCAGGTCATAGTGGCTTCCATAGTTATATTTTAATTAGAAACTTATAGATTTATAGAATCTAAAGTAGGGAGACTTATCAGTGAATGAATATTGGGAGTAGTTCATCAAAATTTTGATGTATGTACCTCAATACTAGGTAGATGAGAGGTTTAGGATCAAGAACTTTATCATGGGATTGAAATCCCAAATCAGTGGAGAGGTGGACATTCATGGACCTTTGACCATAGACCAGGTCTTTGAGAAGGTAGTCAAGCAGGAGTAAACATTGAAATCTCTTGCACAAGTCAGGGACAAGTTCAAGAAAAAGTTTGGAAGTTCTAAGTCAACTTTTAAAAAGAATAATTGGATAAGAGGAATGAAGATTCTAGGAAGCAATTCAAAAGTCATAATTCCAAATTCAACAATAGGGCAGGAAAAAATAAACTAGGCAATGGTTTAAAAGGTGGTTTCAAAGGAAACCAATAGGTTAATAGGAAAGGACCATCTGGAGGTTGTTTACAAAGATGGCCATTATGCTCATGACTATACTTAGGACAAGTCAAAGACCAAAGGTCCTATTCCTTAGTAGGGAAGTTTATAACAATGTATTTATGCAACAATTGATAATCAGTAAGCCAAATTTTAAGCTTCACCCATAAAGCTATCAAGTATTTTGTTTGAACATCTAGTTTCCATTTTGATAGATACAGGGGTTACACAATGTTTTATAGCTCTTAGAATTCTTAGTAAGTTATTTAGAAGGGTTGTATTAATGGAAAATGCATGGTCAATATAATATGGGAATGATTCTAAAGTCATGGTGAACCAATGTTTAGTCAAAGCAAAGATTAGGTAGCCTAAATTCACAATAGTAGTGGATCTATATGTAATACCACTAGGATCATATGATGTGATCCTAGGAGTCAACTGGCTTGTAAAACACAAGGCCAATGTTGATTGCTACCTAAAGAGGGTTGAGTGTCTGGATGATTTTTGGAATTAGACACAAATTCCAGGTGAGAAAAGAGAGTTCAGGGTTAGGCATATTTATACAATGTAACTAAAGATAGCCCAAGGAAATGGGTGCCAAGCATTTATTGTCAAGATAAATGAAATGGAGGAACCTAAGGAACCATCTCTCAAAGATGATCCATTCCTTAGGAATTTTCATGATGTGTTTCTAGAGGAATTGATAGGATTGCTTCATAGAGGTGAGTTTGATTTTTCTATTGATATCATACTTGGTTCAAAACCATAGTCTAAGGCACCATACATGATGACAACCACTGAGTTGGTTGAATTGAAGGCTCAACTCCAAAAATTGTTATCAAAGGGCTTGATCAGACCAAGTATGTCACCATGGGGTGTACCAGTTATCTTTATCAAGAAGGATGGTACTCTTTGACTTTGCATTGATTATAGAATGTTGAACAAGGCAATTATCAAAAATAGGTATCTGCTACCTTGTATAGATGATATTTTCAATCAAATGCAGGGAACAATGATATTTTATAAAATTGATCTTAGAGTAGGATACCATCAGTTGAGGATAAGGGTGAGGATATTCAAAGGCAACATTTAGAACTCATTATGGGCACTATGAGTTCATAGTGCTACCATTTGGGTTGACAAATACTCCAACAATATTCATGAATCTCATGAACAATGTGTTGAGAGATTTTCTAGATCACTTTGTTTTGGTCTTTCTTGATGACATTCTTATATCTCTAATAATGAAGAGGAGCATCTTTAACATCTAAAATTGGTTATACAATAGTTACAAAATCAAAATTTGTATGGCAAGTTGTCTAAGTGCACATTTTTCCATGAGAGAGTGCAATATTTGGGACATATTATTTTTATAGATGATATTTATATAGATCCATCAAAGATAAGATCCATTATGGGGTGGCCAGTGCCAAAGAATGTGCATGAGGTAAGAAGTTTCATGGGATTAATAGGATATTACAAGAAGTTTATACCAAATTTTTCTAAGATAGCTAATCTAATTACCTATCTACAATGAAAGAACCAAAGATTTATTTGGTCAGATAAGTGTGAAGTAGTTTTTTAAGAATTGAAAAGAATACTTAGTTCAAAACTAGTGTTAAGAGTTCCTGACCCTAATGGTTAGTTTTTAGTGATCACAAATGTATATGGAGATGGAGTAGGAGGAGTCCTTATGCAAGATGGTCTAGTAGTAGCTTATGAATCAAGGAAGTTGAAACCTTAAACGATGCCCCTCATGACTTGGAAATTACATCAATTTTGCATGCTTTGCAAGTTTGGTGGCATTACTTGTTGGGAAAACCATTTGAGCTCAAGACATATAACTTTGGACTCAAGTACATTTTCACACAACCAAATCTAAATGCTTGTTAGAGACACTGGCTTGAGTTCTTATCTAATTATGATTTTGATATCAACTATATCAAAGGTAAGAAAAACAAAGTAGCTGATGCCCTTAGCTATAGAAGGTACATAACAACCATGGATACTATCATGGATTGAGTGATAAAATTATCACTAGGAGATGAATTCTATAATCAAGTTAGAAAAATATTGTTTGAGAATGCTCAAAACCCTTAGTATAAAGGATTTAGGTTAGAGAGTGATGGTATTTTATGTTACAATGGAAGGATGTATGTGCTAGATTAAGAGAATCTATAGACAATAGTGCTAAAGGAACTGCATATTGACCCATATTCAAGACATCCAAGAGTAACCAAGCTTATGGTAGAGCTTAAACCATAATATTTTGAAAAATAGTCAGAAAGATGTAGTGGATTTTGTGTCACATTGTCTATAATGTCAACGAGTGAAAGCTAAATATGTGCATCTAGATGGTTTGTTATATTCACATGATTTACTGAAATGGAAGTGGCATGTGATCAGTATGGATTTTATCCAAGGTTTACCAATGCCATGAAGTATACACAATATGATCTTGGTAGTAGTTGAAAAACTAACCAAGGTTGCTTATTTTATACCAAAAAATTTGACAGATGAGCACCTACTCTTGCAAAGAGGTTCATAAAGGAAGTAGATAGGTTGTATAGATTTATTGAGAAGATCATTTCAGATCATGATCCAAAAATGAATTCTAGATTTTCGTAACTCTGAATTCAGCTTTAGGTAGACAACTAAATTTTAACACTGCATATCACCCAAATATTGATGGTTAGACTGAGTGAGTTAATCAAGTTTTAGAGGATATTATTCATATGTATTACATAGATTAGTAATATAAGTGGTAAGATTATTTTCTATTGGTTGAGTTTACTTACAATAACTCATACTAATTAACATTAAAGATGGCACCATTTGAAGCATTTTACAGAAGGTGTAGGACACCGATCAATTGGGATAGGTTGGAAGACAGGGTAGTCTTTAGACCTAAGATGCTTTCAAAAATGGAAGATCAAGTCAGATTAATCAGACAGAGATTGGCCAAGGCCAATGACAGGTAGAAGAGTTATGTTGATCTAAAAAGAATAGATAGGTAGTATTTGGTAGGTGATAAATATTCTTGCGGGTTAAGCCACATAAGAGCTTGATTAAATTTAGGAAGTCAATGAAATTATCACTGAGATATGTGGGACCATTTGATGTGTTATAAGTGGTCAATCCTGTAGCGTATATACTTGTATTTCCACCAGCCCTAGCTCTATTAAATAATATCTTTCATGTTTCTTATCTTAAAAAGTATATAGTTGATCCTTTACATGTGTTGGATTAGAATGCTTTACAGGTTCTAGATTTCAAGGTGGTCATTATAGAACCAATCAGAGTAATTGACACTTGAAAACTTAGTTTGCATAATAAAGAGATGTCATAGTGCAAGGTCCTGTGTGACCAATACTCTGAGGATAGTGCTATTTGGGAGGACTATGATGAGTTATATAGGTGATTTTTGTATTTATTTGCTTGATTTGATACTATATACTATGTTATTTTTTATTTGAGTAAGTTTTTTAATTCAAAATGTATGTTTGAATAAGATTCATCTAAGATGATGACTAACTTTAGGTGGGAAGGATGTTACATCCCAATTCCTCACTAAGTAAACTTACTTGATTATTCGTAGATATTTATAGTTAGCAATTTGATCTGGTTACTATTAGCTAAGCTATGAGTTATATGTTTGTGTTGTCTAGTATTTTTATTAAATCATTATGACTAACTATTTGTACTAATTAGTTATTTATTATTAAGATAATTATAAAATATAAAAATAAGAAATAAAAATAGATAATAAGAATAAATTAAAGTAAGTGTTTTAAATGAATAATATAGAATAAAATAAAAAGAGAGAGAGATATTAAAATTAAAAAAAGGATCAAACTTTAAAGAAAGCACACCTCTTATAAGGAAATAAAAAAGAGAGAGAGAGAAATAAGGAAAAAAGGTAACTTTTAAGAAGGAAAGTGCAAAGCTCAAAGAAAGAAGATAATAGATAATAAAGAGAAGGGAGAAAGGTGAAATAAAGGGAAGGAATGAAAGAGTAAGCGAAAGGAAAAATAATACAAAAGCGTGACAAAGGAAAGAGATAGAACTATGGAGCAAAAAAGGAGAGTGTAGAGGGAACATTTTCCAAGAAGGGCATTATCAGGTAGGCACTATTGCTCTTGTGAAATCTTTAAATTCTATGTGCTTAAATATGAATGGGCCGAGAGTTTGTTATAATAGATATAAAAATAAATGACTACATCTACATGCCATTATTTTTCTATTCATCTCTATTACTGACAAAGATATATACTAGGTGTTTTAAATTAATGCCCAACCAAACCAAACCTAGGCAACATCGAACCATATACATATAAATGTGTAATCATATTTAGAAAGATGTATATGCATAAATATTGAAATGTATACATAATTATACACACACACACACACACACACACACACACACACACACACACACACACACACACACACACACACACACACACACACACACACAAGGGAAATATATAAAGAGCGATAGGGATATATATATATATAACATATTAGTTCCAACAAAGCGATATGTTACATAAAGAACTCATCTAACCTAGAAGACCATAGCTTAGTAATGAGTCATAAGACATGATGCAGAAATATAACGAGCAATACATGCAATTCTATATTCCATATTCCATGATTTGTGGTGTGCATGGAACATAAAGATAAACTGGATACATAACATGATTTAACCAATAATTTAATATAGCTAAGGATACATACCTATGGATATACTATATAACTATTTATACGACTGAATATGCATATTGTACTATACTATAATATATAGATTCCATGTAGATAGCCATAATAAGTTGAATTATATATATATATATATATATATATATATATATATTCCATGTCTCGACATTCCATGAGTACTGTAATATATAGCTATCCATAAACAATATGTAGACATTAGTAATATGGATAAACTAGAATATCGATTAAAAATTGATCCAATATATCATGATTTACTCTAGTATACATATAGCTTACAAGGATATCCAAGATACTCTTGATATTTATATAATGAGCCATAGTATGTAATCATGATTTAATTAACAATTTAATATGGCATGATTTACTCTTGATATTTTCATAATAAGGAACATAAGGATTTAATCCACAATATTATCTATAGAATGATCTAGTATACTTGAAACTATAGAGGATGTTGGCCCAAAATTTATGCTAAGTATTGTCCATTTTAGTATGGGCCCTGCATGGCACAGAAGGACCATAACATGAAAAGACTATGGCACGAGACTTGATAGGCATAGAAGCACCATGGTATGGAACCTATAGGGCACAAGATGACAAAGGTGCAGAAGCTCCAATGTGAGATGACCCAATCAAAGGAGGATGAGTCATGAGGAACTTGAGAACATAGCAATCAAAAGTAAAGTAATGAGTTATGAGGAACCTGAGGACATATGACTTAGAGTATAAGCAAAAGACTTGGGGAGTGCATTGGAAATGGGGGAAATTAAGGAAGTGGTTCATATGGGACACCTAGCCATTTTTGATTAAAATTTTTGCACCATCCATGATAAGATGAACAAATGGAAATAAGAACCCAACATACTACGAGTATATAGGGGGCGCAAAGGCTTGGGTCCTTAGGCAAAGTTAGTTAATTAAGAGCCATGACTCTCAGTCTGTTGAGAGTCCATTGGTAATTTATGTTTGCCATTAATGATGTAAAATCTTGGTCAAGGATAAACAAGTATAAATACCACTATTATAATTGATGGGTTGGTTGGTTAGTTAGTTGATTTCTAGATGCTCTCATTTAATATATGAGTTTCAGACATTTCATAATTTTCCTTATGTTCATGATAGATGAATGTGATGTGTTAAGTGGAGAGAACTAGAACTTAGTATGGAATATAATTTACCTTTTTTTTTCTTCTAAAAGTAACAACATTAACTAGTGATAGCAGTAGTCTGCAATATGGTGACCATGATTGGAAACTTTAGATTCAAAGTAGTTTATTTATGCTTTTACATAGTATATATTTAAATGCATAAAGGGAATAAGACTAAGTGACAAAACCTATGGGAATTAATCTCCAACTGCACGCTTTGGGTGAGCATGCAAGATCATGGTCTTGCATGAAAGGGTCAGCGTGCTAGCTTGTTGGGCTAGACTTCAGCATCAAAGCTATAATAACTATAAAAGTCTCAACATTTTGGTTCTATTTTCAGGACCTGTAGTGCTTGATACTTAGTTATGAAAAATGTTTGAGCACATTACTCTTGAGAATATAGAACAATGGATTATTGGAGTTGAAGATAATTTTGTAGTTCCCTATCTTGAACCAGGAATTTTTGTATGATAGTGGGTAGAGAAAAATCTCTATAGTGCATTGTATGAGACTTTATTTGCTAAAATCCTAGTTCACCTACACACTTGGCTCTTTGTATATGCTCAAGGATAGTCCTAAAACCTTGGGAGAAGACGACCTTGGACCCTAGAATGACAAAGATCTTTATCATAACTTGGAGCCCCATGGACTAGAGTTTTTAACATTTGGTGGAAGGGATTTTTGAATAGCTACATTCTAGAGTATGTAGTAACCACCTATTCATGTACTAAAGAAGCCAAGTTCTAGTTGATTCGAGAACCACATGGCCATTACATTAGACATTTTGCCTTATAAATTAAGAATTTATTTATTGATTTGGGACTTAAGTCTATGCCAATGGAGATCTAAATATTTTGGTGCTTGAGTCACACAATTGGGAAGGGAGTAGAAATGAGTTGGTAAAACATTGTGGGTTCAGAATGGTAACTATTCAACAAGCATTACAGAAGTGAAAGTATGATGAAGCTCAACAAAAGATTATGGGAGTTAGTGGTGTGGGAAGGGACCAAGAAAATGAAATATGTGTTATCATGATATGTAGGGAAGCAAAGAAACAAAAAGAGGACCCCATCACTTTTGAGCCATGCCCTATACATCTAATATCATATGAAGGAGAAACTAGCTGGATGATGGTAACCAAAGAACCAAGTCTGAACCAACCATGCTCCCCAACCATAGTGCATGCTCATGTTCTTGAGTTAGATGAAGTAAAAATACATAATTGGGACATAGACAACATGGAATCATAGAATGAGCCAGTAAGAGATACTAAAAATTAGCCATTTGATATACATATAGACCTAACACTTTCTTTCCCCCTTCAAAAGAATTATATGACATATTTAGGGATGCCTGGAGGGCCTAGTATTCAAAGTGGATAGAGTCTAGGACTAAGTTTGGTTAAACACCTAGCTATCATGCCCCATGTCATGAATGATACTAGTGGAGGCATAAGAGGCAGACTAAGTGAAGGTATAAGAGGAGGTAGTGGACTTCCGCCTCAATGGACAGGGGTCAGAGATTCTCAACAACCACCCGCTTAGGCACCTCAACCAATAATGGTATATTATGAAATGATGCTTCATTTATCAAAATATCAAGGCATGGAGAATAAATTAAGCATGTCCACAAATGTGAAATATTTTGGAGGGTGTGAGGTATTACCTCTTTTGAGCACAAAGCCACACAGTTTTCAATTACACTTTTGGATCATGTGCACAAATAGTATAGGAAGTTTGATCCTCAAAAAGCTATCGTAGACTATGATAAACTTAAAACAAAATTTCTTTAGGAGTTTGACAATCTAGTATTTGAACAACAAAGCATAGCCACACTGAAGGACATCAAACAAGAACTTATTAAAATTGCATGAAAGTATGATGCAAGGTTCAAGACACTCTTATCAAAGCTATCCTTCGAAATCAATGTTGCATAACATGCACAATGGTTCATGGGAGGTTTTTTACTACCTTTTCAATGGAAATTATCTCATAAGACTTTCACTAACCTATGCAAAACCTTGGAAGCTACCCTTCATGCTAAAGTAGTTGAAAGTGTCGATACAAGGATCAATCCATTTATGGAAGCTTAGATAAAATCCATGACATCATAGCTTGAGAAATTAATAAAAAATAATTTACATGATACATGAAATGGTGTTTTATGAACTGACTATGAATCTGAAAGGCATACACGAAGTGACTTCCCACATAAAAACCTCTATGTGGTGGTACTTAAATAAACATGTGAAATTTGTTATGAGGAACATGATGTACACTCTTTCCATCTTTTTTAGTGAGATATACACACTAAGGTGTCTAAGTATTGTAAGATATGTGATGCTTACACTCATGACACAAATGACTATCAACTAATTAGTGATATCATTTGACACCCAAGACATGTTACAAAAGTGGATCCCTAGACTACTACCAAAGAGATTATCCAGATTACCCTACATATGCTTTCTATAAAAAGGACCACTAGTTAGAAGAGTATCCTGATTTGTATGCAATTATTACTAAGGAACAAAATGAAAAGGGTGTTAGCATGATATAAATTGAGAAATCAAATTGGTGTGCATGCTCAATCACCCCAAATTTTAAACAAGTGTATATTACCACGTGCAGTGGAGGATAGACTCAATCTATCTCAAATTCTAATGAAAAAATATAGCATGAAGAACCATGAGAAAGAAAGTATTTTTATGCCCAGTAGTAGAAGGATGTCCTCCAAGATATGATGGAATTAGTATGAGAACATCAAGGAGAGATTTCCTTAAAGATAAAGAAGAAGCATAGCGTGTTGCAGTGGAAAGGGCATATAAACCATAAAATGTGGTGCTTGATGACTTATAGGAACTATGCAAGCATATGTTGAATGAAGACATTATCCCACAACTGATCACTTGGATCAAGAATCAAGCACAAGTACCACATAATGCTCAAACCCAAGCCACTCGGTAGAATGAGGATCATTGCTTAAATCATGATCAGAAACAAGACACTCCTATTCCCTCTACTCCTCTAAAAGATAGAGAGATACTAGTCAATACTACTATAAATGGATGGGTAATCTGAGACATCCTAGTTGACACTAGTGTAGAAGTAAATGTCCTTACCAAATATGCCTAGAGGAAGATGTCTAGTCCAATGCTACAACCTTTACCTCATATCTTATTTATGGTAAACAAGACTCACATGCTACCCATTTAGGTCCTCAAAGAATGTAACAATTGACATACTTTAAGTACCCTTCAAGGTGGATTTTGAGGTTCTAGAACTAGCTAAAGCTGATGATTACCCCACTCTATTGGGAAGACCTTGGTGATATGAGAACAATGCAGACTTAAGTTTCAAGAAACATTACATTAGTTTTGAAAACACTAATCAACATGTTATTCCACTAGATCATGCACAATGACCCCTTTACAGAGAGCTTGCCAATGCCAATGAAGATATAAACCACATATATAATGCTACTATAAGGAATGATGAGCTAAGAGATCCCACTCTAGATGGCATTATTTTATGGTCAAACACTTAGTCTTTCTCTAACACTACAAGTAATGCTTGTAATTTTTGGGCACATAACAACTACGACCTCACTGGAAGAGTATGTAGTGCAATTAGAATTTAGGAGACCATTCCACATCAGTTTCATAACCATCACAAGTTTGTTCATCTTATCAGACTATCAATGAGAGGACCACTAGTAGGACCACCATTGAATAGACTAGATAAAGCTCCATGATTAAATGGACAAATGGAGTCGTGTGACTTTATATAATACATTAAAGCATTGTATGGCATTGAAAGTTATCATATGAGATCATTAGTGCATCTCTTTGATGGAATTGCTGTAAGGTGGTGGCATACCCATCATGAATCAATCCTTTATTGGGATAAAATATGTACTATTTCTTATCATTGATTCCACCATGAGAATAATTTTATGGGATCAATTAGTTATAGTGGCATACAAGCACTAGAATCTCACATCAAAGCCTATGAAACAATGTAGAGGGATGAAGTGACATACTTATCAGAGTACTTATGGGTCCATGCATTTTATGGGATGTTATGCACTTGGGAATAAGTATGGTATGTTCATGAAAATTGACACATGGGTACCAAGTTTTAACATCTATTGAAAGAGAGCATGAAGTTGGCACTATCCTATTCTTTACCAAGGATGGATTTGTGCCTCACTCTCCAAGCCATGCATGAAGCGATTGTAGATGACCCAAGTCCCATAAAATAAAATTTGAGGAGTATTCATCATGACCCTATGGAGGCCCTACACCTCTTCAATGAGTCATCAAAATAAGTTTCATGCTAGAACTAGTCCTTGATTACGATTGACATGAAGAAATACGTCTAGGCAAACAAAAGCTAGTGTTTCATGTTGAAGAAGGTGAAGGATTCAACCCACATAACCATTTAAAAATCCATTTGGATGTCCCTATGAGCCATGACACAATATATTTTTGTGATAATGGCACCAATTCAGAAAACCCTTAAAATGGACTCATTCAAACTATTCATCATAATATTAACATAGAGTAAGAACTAAAGATGGCCATGGTAGGAAATTTATGGATTGAAATGGAAATATAAAAAAAAATATTTGAGTTTATAAAATAATATCAATATGTCTCCCAAATAAACTATAGTGAAATGAAGGGAGTCCACCCATCCTTGGGAAAAATGCATATCAAACTAATTGAAGGTACTCGACCAGTTAGTAAATGACCATTTAAAATGAATCCCAATCTATGGGAATGAGTCAAAAATAAAATTGATAGCATGCTACACATCAAAGTAATCACCCCCATTAATGAATCTAAATGGGTTAGTCCCATGGTGATTAGTACAAATAAGGATGTCCACATTCATATTTTCATAGACTATCGAGTGTTTAATGCATCCTATGTCATTGATCCCTTCCCTACTCCATTCATAGAGGAGATCCTTAAAGACGTTGGATGTGAGTCATATAACTTCATAGATGGATTCTTAGGATACCATCAGGTCCAAATAGCTGAAGAGGACCAACCCAAGATAATGTTTGCCATTGAATGGGGATATTTTGCATACACCATCATGCCCTTTATGTTGAAGAATGCCCCAAAAATGTTTTCACATATAGTAGTTGAAGCCTTTAAGGACTTCATCCATAAGATCCTTCAAGTCTATTTGGATAATTGGACAATTTATGGTCTGGTCAAGGACCATTATTCTAACATAAGGCTTATGCTTGAGCACTATCGGGTCTTAAAAATATCATTAAATATAAATAAGTACCTCTTTGATACACTATTTGGTGTGTTATTAGGATATATTATATGTAAGGAAGGACTTCTAGTAGACTTGGTGAAGGTCTTCATTATTATTCGCTTCCCAGTACCCAAGACCCAATGCGAGGTTTGTACTTTTTTGGGCCATACCAATTACTATATAAAGTTCATCCATAGATATGCAAAGATTAATGCACCCCTAGAGGAGCTTCTAAAGTGTAATGCATATTTCATATAGATCAATTCTTGCAAAGAAGCTTTTGAAACACTGAAGGACAAACTAGTCACTACTCCTATCCTCTAGTTTTTGGATTGGACTAAACCATTCCGCATCCATGTTGATGTATCTAGAATGGCCATTGATGAAATCCTTGCACAACTAGGTGAAGGTCATATAGACCATCTAATCCACTTTACCAGTAGAAGGCTCACTCCAACTAAAAGGAACTATACCACTATGGAACATGAAGCATTGTTGATGGTCTATGCTCTACAAAAGTTTTGATAGTACTTATTAGCCGTTCCCTTTATTTTATATATTGATCATGAGGCTTTGAAGTTATTTTTCAATAAAATTGTACTACATGGATAAATCTATCACTAGATAATGTTGTTACAAGAGTTATAATTTTCCATCATGGTGAAACTTGGGAAAACCAATTATAGACCTGAATACTTGTCTCGAATTGAGTCTAGAGAACCCCCACATGCCATTGAAGATAAGTTACCTGATTTTCAACTATTACATGTCACCCATGTACTTGAGGATCTCAAGGATATTGTTACTTTTTTGACCTCTGGTTCAGTGCTTGATTGTTTCACTCCCTAGGCCAAGAAGTAACTAGTGGCTCACACCACACCATTTTAACTCATAAGAGGATATCTTTACAAATTGGTCATGATGAGATTATTTGATATTGTGTTATGCAACATGAGCACCCAAAGTAATTTTATAATTTCATGAAGGAATTGCAAGAGGATACTATGTTGGAGAGGCTACCATGCGTAAGGTTCTATTGGCTAGATTATGGTGTCCTACTCTTTTTAAATATGTTAAAGTGTATGTTAGGTAGTGTGATAAATGTCAGCATTTGGGAAAACATAACCATAGATATGCCATGCCTTTACAACCAATACCTTCTCAAGAACCATTCAAGAAATGGGTTATTGATTTTGTTGGCCCCTTCACTTCGACTAGATGAAGAACATGATCATGGTACATCATTATTATAATTGAATACCTTACGCATTAGGATGAAGCTATGCCAACAAAATATTATACTACCACTATTGCATGCTTCATCTAGGGGAATATCATAACTCAGTTTGAATACCCACTAGGTTTCACATGTTGGAATGAACCACTATTGATGATACCAGAGGAAGAGGAGGTGAGTGGAGGAGACATGGTTCTTATTAGGGAAGAGACTATAAAATAATAAGTTTAACACACACAGGAAATGCAAACAAACATGACATGATAAGAAAAGAAGGCTCGATCATCCCCACTCCCACTACTACTAATTGAGGAAATGCATTACCCAGAATCGGTGTTGCACATAGGAAATTAAGGTCTCCAAGGTTTTTAGTTGTAAAATCTTTGATTAAAACCATTGACAACTTGGAAATGAGGTTGAGATTCAAAATGACTATCGAATTGAGGCTAGAACGCCAAGAACCAAGTGGTGTTTGATCTCAAAATCTTCAACCAACTCGATGTTATAGGGTTGTTCCAACTCTTCAATTTGACATATGTTGGAAAAACCATGGAGGCAGTTTAATTCCTTCTCTTGCACATCTATGAGAACTATATCTATTTTTTCAAGTGCAGTATGAAGATCACACCTGAGACAATAAGCAAGGTCACAAGATTGCAATGCTCAGGGTTGAGTGTGGTTGATGGCTTGGAAGACACTAAGGAGATCTAAAAGACCACCATGATGCTCATGTACTAGAAGCAGGGCCATGCCATGCACATCAAGAACCTACATGATCCCGCCCTCTAGGTTTTAGTGTGGATCATTATGACCAAGATTGGTGGGATTGATCGGTTGAAATAGGTTGACATGGTGTACTCTATATTTCCCACCAAGTCACTTAGGGAATGAAATATAATTGGGCTATGTATTTCCCCCAAAAGATTATTGAGGATGTAAATAAGACCCATTAGGTGTCTAAGCACAGGTTTATATGGGGGTGTTTCTTATTTTAATGGTGTTTGATGAGATTGGTGTACCAAACTACAGCTCAAGAGTGTTAAAGTGGATATATCCTCCTACACATAGGTCCCATACTAAATGATATAGAGGCTTCACATGCCCTCAACACATCACCCTCATACAAAATCAAGATGAGGTACTGGTTTGATGACATAAGGGAGGCATTCAAAAATTAGTAGTGCATCCTGAAGGATTTTCTCCCTTTGGTTATTGAGTAATCCTAATTTGTCATAAAGTAGTACTACTACCTTGTGCACATCAAGATGAACCCTTTCAGAGAGCTCTCTGCATGGCTGAAGTTACCATATGCCTTTTTGACATGGTACTTCATATATTTTGTGAACCAAATCTATGATGCACAACCCATTTATTTGAAAGTTGAGAAGATCGATCTGGAGATACATACTCTTTGAAAAATGTTTGTTTATCTAGGAAAGAAGGCCTATCGATAAAATAGGGAGATAGACTTGACTGACATTAAGGTCAAGAAAATAATGGTGGGTGAACAAGTGCACAACTTGTTCTAATGATGTTCCCCCAAAAGGATCCCTAAGGTGGAGACCCTAAGGAGAAGATCTCGAAGGTACCCCTATTTAAGAAGAAGTGGCCAAAGTTTGGTGCCAGCATAAGTGGACAACAATCTCCATATAAGTAGTAAAATATTTCCCCAACACCTCAACCAAATCCTTCTCCACCGCACCCATCTCCACCACATCCTTATCTACTGTGCCCATTTCATCCCCAACCTTCTCCACCCAAATCTCCACCACCTCAAGTCCCTCCACCTCCACTTTCTCCTCCACCTCTGCCTTCTCCCCCTAAAGTTACTCCATAGCCATCTCCTCCAAAAGCATCTACTTCAAGAACTACACCATAACACACCATAGGGCAAGTACCTCAATATGAAATTATTGAAGTGTAGGTACATGACTTAAATTCTAACTTTGAGAAGACTCCTTCCCTCTGATGACTTATGACTTGAATTCTAACTTGAAGTGTAGGAGGCTGCCTTTGATGACTTATTGTTTGATGTGGGGCAATTTTATAATGAATAAGGGGATGGTGAGGAAGAAAGGAGTAAAATAGATGTTGGTAGCACTTTTATGGCTACCAGCACATAGATCAAATTAAAGCATGACCCCACTAAATGGAAGGAACTAGCTAAGTCTGTAGAACAACCTAGTGATGATGTAACTGTCAATCTATGAGAACATTATCAATTTGGCATCTCTGATAGGATGTTATATCTCTGGCTGCACTTTATTCCAAAGGATGCAACCTTGGAGACCAAAAAGCAGGTGTCTTTTCTTCTAGATATGTATAATGAGGAGCAAGAATTTGATCTCCCTCAGGATAGCCTCTCCTTAAGACCTGACACTCCTATGCTACCCAAGCCACTATGGGTTGATCCTAAAAAGATCTCCCTTCTTATATCAAGAGCCACATTTTTAAAGTTGGCTATGGAGATCATGCTCCAAAACATTTTGTCAGATTCTGATGCATGCACTGCCAAGAGGAAACATACCCAAATTGTGGGTATTTATAATATAGAGGTTACCTCTAAACAAAGACTCATTGAGGATGTGGTTACTCTGAAGTAATAGGTCTAAGAGGCCACATAGGTAAAAATGAAAACATTAAACCTCTACAAAAAAAATTTTGGATAAGAACTGGCACTCATAGATAACATACCTCTTGATGGGGATACCATAGGAAAATTAAAAACCCTAGTGAACCTCTTGCTAAAGTCATGCAAGGAGCATCCCACGTCAAAAGAGGAGGGACTGGAGCTCGCAGAGCAATTCATTATGGCAATATAAGTCTGTAAGCACATCCTATAAAAGGTTATGGAAGTTATCCCCATTTTGGATGGAATTTTTATATAGTTGGCATGCCAAATAAAAGCTTAGAGGCTCTACTCCAAGCTGAATAAACCCAGAGGTAGCAAATGGTTGATGCTGCATTCTTAATAAAGGACCATGCTAAGCATCCAAGGCATTCAGGGATGTGAAGATGATGGAGGACATAATCAGCCCACATCGACAATAGGTGAATACAAGTCTTGTAGGCCTCTGAGGATAGGTTGATAAAGAGGTCTTCGCACTTGAAGACATATAGAAGGATGCTACCACATCACTAGACAAACTAGTCAAGAAGGCCGATGAGATCCATATCCAACTTGAGGAGATGAATATATTGAAAGGGGTCATAGAATAAATAATTACCAAGGTGCTTGAGACATTGCCATATAAGGACAATGTTAAGAAGGAAATCGAGTAAATGAGACCAGAGTTTTTGACAGAGGCAACTAACGTAACTTAGTCTAGAATGAACTAAGAGCTTAGTGTGGGGTGATGTTGGCCCCAAATTTTGGCTAAGTATTATCCATTTTGGTGTGGGACTGGCACAATAGGGAAGGTCTATATCATGGAAATACTATGGCATGGGACTTGATAGGCACAAAATCACCATGGCATGGAACCTACAAGGTGTGAGAAGACAAAGGTGTAGAAGCCCCAACATGAGAGGACCCAGTCAAAGGAGGATGAGTCATGAGGAACCCAAGAACATAGGACTCAAAACTTAAGTAATGAGTCACGAGAAACCCGAGGACATAGGACTTAGAATGTAAGTGGAAGACTTATGGATCATGTGGGAAGCGGGGGCAGTTAAGGAGTGGTTCATATGGGACACCTATCCCTTTTTGATTAGAAGTTTTATACTAACCATGAGAAGATGAACACATGAAAACAAGAACCCAACACAGTGCAGGTATATAGGGGGCACAAATACTTAGGTCCTTAGGCAAAGTTTGTTGATTAAGAGCCATGACTCTCAGTCTGTTGAGAGTTCATTAGTTATTTATTTTTTCTATTAATGATGTAAACACTTGGTCAAGGATAAACAAGTATAAACACCCCTATTTTAATTGACGGGTTGGCTAGTTAGTTGGTTGATTTTTGGATGCTTTCACTTAATATACAAGTTTCAAACATTTTATAAATTTCCTTATGATTATGACATTTGAATTCTATGTATTAAATGGAGAGAACTAGAACTTAATACGGAATATAATTTGCCTTTTCTTTTTCTAAAAGTAACGATGTTAACTAGTGATAGTAGTAGTCTACAATATGGTGACCGTGCTTGGAAACTTTAGAATCAAAGTATTTTTTTTGTGATTTTATGTAGTATCTATTTAAATACATAAAGTAAATAACACTAAGTAATAAAACTTGTGGGAACTGGTCTCTAGCTATGTGCTTCAAGTGAGCACACAAGACCATGCTCTTGCGTGAAAGGGCCAACACGCGAGTTCATTGGGCTAGACTCTAGTGCCAAATCTATAATCACTATAAAATTCCTAACAAAGGAACATAATATACATGCTATACTTAGGATATGTTTTCTTAAGATGTTACATAATGAGTCTACAACCCACCTTCTTCTAGATCAAAATGATTTATTGATCTAGACAACTTGCATATAAAAAAGTGATAACATACTGGATCTTAAAATACATTATTTCATTTATGATGTATGATTTATTACTTTGTGGTTTTACATTTTACTATAATTAATTTAATCTCTTTATGCAAATGTTATTTAGATTTTGTAAATATTATAGAGCAATATTATAAAAGACTTATAACCGATATAGTACATGATATTTAGATTTTACATTGAATACATATTTATAATAATTTAAACGAGTGGAAAATTTGGTATCGAGTTTAGTTGAAAATGTTGAAGTCATGATACAGATTATATAAAACTATATGTACATTCAGCTCAATATGATTATATGATTTGATAAAAGTTTAACATGTACTATTTGTGTATGCAAATTTAGTTAAGGATATAAGGATTATATTAAGTCATTTGATAAGAGTTATAGACAAATGGTGACAATTATATATAGTGTATATATATTGATGAGTACCCATATGTGATACATAGTATGAATGTAGTCGAAGTGTACTAAAACAGTTACATGAGAAAATATGTCGTCTAAGGATTTAGGTATTCCTATAAGAATATAATATATATCATTATATTGGGCCATGTGCCTATAGTCATATTCACTATAAAAAATGAGTCATAGAATTTTATGAGTCAGGAAACTATGTCTACGTGAATATAGCCCTTAAAAGCATAACAAGACGTATAAATGAAAGATCTTGTTCACACAAAATATAACTTGGATTATGAGATATTTGATTTCCTTTAAATTGTACAACTGGTTGTTTGTACCGAGTAGTTGATCTCAATAATAATGGACTAAGATATTATGGGATGTCATAGAGTGCATTATATTTGAAAACTACTTATAGTATTTTATATGGATCACAAATTAGATTCTCATGGTGTAATCTAATGAAAGAATATGTTGTTAATTTTTTTTAAAATCATGTACTTATAGGTAGATCCTAGCGGGAATGTTACATAAAGAGGCCCTTAAAGGCCAAAGGATCAACCAAAGAAGATTCCAAATTGTCTGCTAGTGTAGAAGAAATAGGTTTACTATCCAAAATTTGGACCAAAGGAGGCTCCTTCCCAACTACTGGCGAAGAACCATGCTTAACTAAAGAATCCATGACCAAGCCAAAAAAGTGAATCAAATGATCTTTGCTATGTCCTGGGGAATGGCTACAAGAGATAACGAGTTTTTAAAAGTTGTTCACAAGATTAGAGTTACGATCTCCAATCTCTTTCACCCATTTATTTAAGGGGGAAGCCAGATACTGCACTAAGTTTATTTGGACACTCTACCACTTTGTGATTGATTTGGTTGCATTTGAAACATTCGAAAGGCAATCCTTCATAATTGATGAATTACATCCAAGAACCATGGGATGACAAGATCTTGACAAAAATATGGAAGGGTTTTGAGAAATCTGCAATGACACAAACCCTTACAAATTTTTACTAAATAACCATGTCCTCATCAAATCTAAAAAAATCCCATATCTTCTTAACCAACCATTGTAACAACCCTATATCTCTTAAGGCCAACGGAGTATTATATAATATGACTTAGATTGAAGCCTTCAAGATCACTATATCTGCTGGGTCAAAAAAGGGAGCCCAAGGGCACATAAACACACCAAATTTTCTAATAAACCATGGTCCATTGTTCCATACAAAATCCTATTCCTCCACAATTTGAAAAAAGACCAAGAAAAAACCTTTAGGTAGTAATGAAATGGAAACCTCTAGAAAATCAACCCAAATTGTTTTTGACTAGTGAGAAAGCTCCTCCTAAGAGGGATGTTTCCCCATACATCTATAAATAAGGGTTTTGCATCCAAACACCTTGTCAATTGTTAGAATAACCTCATCATTGATCTCTAAAACAAGGGAAACATTAGAGAAGACTAATGGGACATCCAAAAAAAACTAGATCAAAGTCAAGTTGAGCTTTCCCTTCACAACACCTCACATTTGGACATGCAGTGGTCACATCCTCTACCACGCAACTCCTATTTAGCTCAAGGTTTGGGAAGGCATGTTTATGTACCAGGTACAATGAGAGATTATAGTTTGAGTGATTGATACTTGATTTACATAAGTCCGACATGATTGAAATAGGTTTGAAGCATATGACATTAAAAAAACACAAGGTTATGATTCTTTGGATCCTTCATCGAAACTGTTATGCCACCACCTGACCTTAATCCATCGCCATCCCCTGAGCCATTCTCAACACTACCATTCTTGTTTGCGCCTTCCAGATCCACACCACCTGACACAACCTTGTTGCCTTTCTGTCTGTGACTTGCTTTTGTAGTTAGACACTGCTAGAGCTCCCTAAAATTGACTCCAATATTGCACACATTGTTGTTATGCACGCCATTACTGCTAGCTATCATAGCTTGTTGTTGTTCATAGTATTTTAGTTTTGATATTTGAATAATTATATATGGGGCGTGCTTCACTTTATTTGACATCCCGTTTTGATAAATTAATATTAGTTTAATATATATTAATAATTTGATAGTTAGTGGGTTTCATGGGTGGTTGAACCTATTAGATCCATTAGTAAAACTACACCTCCCAAAAACTTATGAAAAGCTTTCTTGTCATGTAAACAAAAAATGATTTTATCATTCAATACATTTCTAATTTACCATCATTTACAATCTTGTCATGTTTCACTTTTTCACAACGTAAGCATACAAGTCGTCTAATGCAAGTTGTGCTATAATAAAATCGTAGATCAAACTCATTTTGTAGAGATTTGAGACATTCCTCTTAATACTCTTCTATTTTTTTACAAGCCACCATAATTAATTTTCCATGAGGTTTTAAATTTAACAACAATATGAATTTTAATAAACAGTCAAAATTTATAAATATATTTATATAATTTATAATAAATATTATATAAATTTTAAAGATACATTTCTTAAAATCAATGTTGAATAAATGATTCATAATTTCTTTATTTAGTAAATAATATTGACGTTCAAATTTAAAACATGTGTCCCATCACTTTTTCTTCTTTGATGGTGGGGCAATCAAAGTGCAAGGAGGATGAAGACCCCCTCTTTCTCTATTCATAGAGAAAAACCAGCATATATCAACTCTTCCACTTACTTCCCAACCCTATCAAAGACAAAAAATTATAGAACACCCTTAATCTTGAAACCTTGAGACAACTTATTTTTGTGCTAGTTAAAATTCCATCCCGTAAAGCTAGTATGTTATATATATATATATATATATATATATATTAAATTTTTTTGCTGGTATTAATAATGTCATTATGAAATCGAAAGATACGTTATCGAATTTTTTTTTCGAAATGTGAAATTTGTCGTATTTCATATGCTACTCCCACAATTTTTTTTTATGATTATGATGATTATTAATTCACCATTTTCATTCAAATGCTAATACAAAATGCAAACATTTATATTTATTTTTTAGTTTAATAAAACAATTGGGGAATAAACCCAAAAATAAAAATAAATCATAGCTGGAGGCTGACTCTTAAACCAATTCAATGACAACCTCATAGAACTTTAAATAAAGAAACGTTAAAGACGGATATATATTGTATATAATTAAATTGTTATTAATTTAAGTTTGTACCCATAAAAATATGAAAGAATAATACTTTATAAAAAATGAAATTTAAAAAATAAAGTTAAAGATATGAATTATATTCATTAAAATATCTTCTACTAAAAATTATTTATACCTTATCTCTAATTGATTGTTTATTTTATAATTATTATAATATTATTTTGAAATGACTTAATAAATGAGTTGATTAAATAATTTGATTATATTTCTAAGTCTCATCCAATATAATGGTGTTACGCCTGTTATTAGCATGTCTTCCGGATGCACCCTATTCTTCCCTATTCATCTAATTATCAAGTAATCATCTGCTAACATGGGCCTCGTCTCTGGTCAGAAAGTCACGATCAAAGGAAAAAAGAAAATGACATAAACAAGCGCGAATAAAATGTCCCAAAAAAAATTAAACATGAATTTAATTTGTGCTGTGAAAATACAGATTTTGTAATGCGTGCCGGGACCGGAATGACTTTTACCAATGGTATAATCGCGGCGGCCGCGGGCGACAGCGGGGAGATGGAGAATCCTCCTACCAAGTTATTTTATAATTTATTAATAGTGCCACGTTACACTATAATCATACACATATCATGATTTGATTGAAATTATTCATCTACAGTAGAGCAGCAGAAATGTTTTATTTAGGAATTTACGAAACGGCAATCTTTTCTAATTTCGCCATCGCTTCCCGTGAGAGGATTGTTCTGAGAGAGGATGATAAGTGCTCTGGAGAACTGGGTGAAGAAGTAGTCGTTGTCTTGCGCCATTTTTGTAACGTAGAAGGAGGTTCTGGGATCCGACAGCAGCTGCTGGTCCACCATCAGCAGCCCCTTCTTCTTCATCAGGTTTTTGTAATAATTGTTATCGAACTTCACTGGCGTTCCGCGATCATTACGCGAGTACACCACGGCTTCCGGGTCTGGATTTGGTGTTGGGCACCGACCCTTCAGATACACGGCGTATTCCGGATCCAGCGTGGGATCCACCTTTGGGTACAGCCTGTGCACCAGATTCCCACAGTGCGTTCTACCAACAGTGTGCGCTCCTGCACACCGTACCAGCAATTGTTAAAACAAAAAAAATCTAGAAAAATCAGAATATATACTCGTACTGGTGAGAGAAATTATACCTAAGAGCGCGACGACTCCTTCTGCATCGACGCCTAGGGAAGCAAAGCGAGAGAGAACAATTCAGACGCTGTCATTATGCAGTGGAATGTAATTGTCCACCACTGCTGCGCTGCTTTTTTTACTGTCTCTCCTCCCTGTTTTCAACTCTACAAAAGGCCCTCCTAATTGCAAACACGGATCACCAATTCAGGAACAAACCCAAATAAAACCAAAAAAACCAAAAAAAACATTATGCGAGTTGATATATGGGGTAGTGGTACCATGACGACTCCTTCTCTTGCGGCAAGAGAAATAATGTCCGCGCAGGAGACAACTCCAGGGCACTCCTTTTCAACCGCGCTCTTTATGACGTTTATATATTTGAAATTTCTCATTCCGAAGTTTCTGTCCGAAGGTTTCTCAGAAACCACATTCGCAGTGGTCTCCAACAGTATGGAAGCATCGCAGGACTGCATCCATAAGCTAATATTAGTACACAATTAAACTCCCCATAATCAATTCAATACAATATAAAGAGATTGGGTAGACACAGAGAGAGACAGATACCTCGACCATACAATCGTGGAAAATAGCTCTGAGCCAGGAAACGGCAGTATTGCCATGCTCCTGGTACAGACTATAGACTTGCTGCTTCACTATATCCTCTGCTTTTGGGCAAGAAGATGCATAATATTTGTCCTTCAATCCGCTGGTCTGAGCAGCTGCAAGTGGTGCCACTGCCACTGCCACGGCCACCGACACTGCCCATATGACAATGCATAAGCTCTTCATTGCCATTATCTCTGTGTTATCCTTCCGTCGACTGCTCCGTATTTAAAACGCTAGCGGATGCCCATCGCTAATTTTTTAATCCTCTCGACTGGGCCCATCTGAGCCACCGATATTGACCCCTCCAAAAACACGTTAAGAAATAAAGCCGCTTAAATCCACTCTGATGTTTGAATATTTTTAATTTTTATTTATCTTTGTTTATTACTACTCAGATCTCCTTTCTCGTGAGTGCACGTGAAAAAGTAAAGAGAGTGATGATGATAATTCAACTGTATGAATAATCTTTTTCGTTTGTCAATGTCAATGCCAATGCCGATGCCGCCAATCATCATACAGTGAATGGCAATGAGGAGCAAGAGAGCTAGTTGTTGTGCTAGGGGTCTAGTTGTAGGTATAATCGATTTTGTATGTCGATATGATCTACGTTGTATGCTTATATGACACATTTTGTCTATGTATATGTTATGGTTTACATTTTTTATATACATATGTCATATTGTTTATGTTGAATTATGACATAGAACTTTTCATGCATCACATATATACTATTTGATAATATAATTCCTTTATCTATGCATATTTTATATTTTGATCATTTGATGTTTACACCTATTATTGGTTAATAATCATTATTACTTTATATGGGGTTGAAAAAATTCACATTATTCTCTAATTGAAGTGCTTCATCATTATGTATATTTTACATTCACATGTGATATTTACTATTTACTTGTTTCATTTACATTTAATTACATATTAATTTGTAATTGTGATGTAAGTGAACTTGCGATCAATTTCATGGACATGTAAATATTATAAATTGTACTTGATCATAGTTGTTAAGAGGTCTAGTGATGCATAAACAATTTACTATTTACTTGTTTCATTTACATTTAATTACATATCAATTTGCAATTATGATGTAAGTAGACTAGTGATCGATTTTAGGGATGTAAATATTATAAGTTGTACTTGATTATAATTGTCAGGGGTCTAGTGATGCAAGAGCAATTTACTATTTACTTGTTTCATTTACATTTAATTAAATATCAATTTGTAATTGTGATGTAAGTGGACTTATGATCAATTTCAGGGATGTAAATATTATAAATTATAATTGATAATAGTTGTTAGGAGGTCTAGTGATGATGTAGGAACATCTTGCCAACATGTAATAAGGTCCTTGTTTAAGTGACTTTGAGGTCCTATAGCTTGCATTTACTCAATAAAAGGTCTCACTTGGCCTTCAAAGAGTGAAATATAGATCCTAGATGGTACTTTAGTGTTTTCCCACCAAAAATTCAATTTGAATTTTCAAAAATGAATATGTAAGGTTGTGGATAAATTATAGTTCTTTATAAATCATTAAGAGTCTAATAGGTTTAGAATGGTGTTCTACATGTATAGAAAGGGTTCTAACTATCTTGAAGATAAAAGTGGTTGTAGGTTAAATAAGAACTAACAATATCATTTATGATTGATTGAGTTTATGAAAACCCTGATCTCTCAATGTTCTTGATAGCAAGAAGGGAATTTTGCCTCAAAATTTTCAAATTCGAGTCTAGAAAGGTGAAATAAAGTTTGGAGCACTTTTTTTATGCCTATAAAGACTTCCTAGGGGTGTTCTTTACATTTAGAAAGGAGTATTTTGTGTTTTGACCTATTAGTAGCCATTAGGCCTACTAGGTGTAAAACAAGGTTTTGACCTTTACTTTTATTTGTAACTAGTGAAAACCCATCAATTTTGGTATGTAGCTTGTAGCTTGATTAAGGTAAGTGTTCAAATTGGTTTCAAATAGTATTTTGAATTATTGAGTGATCTATTAGGTCTAGAAGCCTAAAATAAGGCTTTAGAGTTTTGGACCTAATCTCTTAAGAAATCAATATTTCAAATTGGTTTATTACTCATTTAAAATTAATACTATAATATTACATTAGAGATATGTCATCAGCTCTTACACATACACATATGAGTCCTCTAAGAAAATTTAGGAGGATTTTATCTAACTCAATATAAATGAGACGTGGTGATGAGGTTTCTCTCACAAGCAAATCTCTTAGAATAGGTCAAATTTTAGTCAATGAGGGATAATGTTTTGACTCATCAGCCCAATCGACAAACCATTTGCACAAACATGTCCAAATAGAAATTTTAAGGCTAGAACAATCATTGTTCAGTCTCAGTCAGGCCCTAGGAGTGAAGGTTACAGTTGGTTAGAGGCATCCCTTAAGAGAATTCACTCATCCCTGAGTATGCAAAATGAGTGAACTTTTATCACACGTTACAAGAGAACCATGAGGGATAGAGACTAGCCGTCAGCTCTTACACTGAATGGATGAGTCCTATAATAAATACCAAGAGGATTTTATCTAACTTGAGATGAATGAGATGCATCAATGAGGTTTCTATAATGGCCAAATCTCTCAAAATGAGTCAAAAGTTGGATAATGAGGGCCATATATTTTGACTCATTAGCCCAATCGACTAACCATGTATGTGAACATGTTCAGATAGGTGTTTTAAGGCTAGAACAAACATTGTTTGGTTTCGATCAGGCCTTGGGAGTAAAGGTTATAGTTGGTCGGAGGCATCCTTTAAGAGAATTCACTCATCCCTGAGTGTGCAAAATGAGCGAACTTATGTTGCATGTTTTTAGGAGAACCATGAGGGATAGAGACTAGTCATTAGCTCTTAAATGTGTAAAAATAAGTATTATAATAAATCCCAAGAGGATTTTATCCAACTCAAGATGGATGAGACATGGTAATGAGGTTTTTCTCACAACCAAATCTCTCAGAATAAGCCAAAAGTTGGTCAGTAGGGGCTGTATATTCTACACAAATCGATGACCCATCTACACAAACACATTTAGATAGGAATTTTAAGTCTATAATGACCATTATCTGATCTTGGTCAGGCCCTAGGAGTGAAGGTTGCATTTGATTGGAGGCATCCCTCAAGAGAATCCACTTGTCCCCGAGTGTGCAAAATGAGTGAACTTCCATCATGATTTGCAAGAGAAACCTAAGGGTTAGAGATGAACTGTCATCTCCTACACATGCATGGATGAGTCCTATAAGAGAGTGTAGGAGGATTCTATCTAACTCAATCTAGGTGAGATGTAGAAACAAGGTTTATCTCGTAGCCAAATCTCTCAATATAGACCAAAATTTGGTCAGTGAGGACCGTATATTCTAACTCATTCGGCCAATCGATGAACCGTCTATGTGAACACATCTAGATAGGCATTTTAAGGCTATAATTCCCATTATCTAGTCTTGTTCAAGCCTCGAGAGTGAAGGTTACAGTTGAACAGAGGCATCCCTTAAGATAATCTACTCATCCTTAAGTGTGCAATATAAGCAAACTTTCATCGTACATTGCAGGAGAACCATGAGGGTTAGAGATGAACCTTTAGTTCTTGCATGTACATAGATGAGTCCTATAATAAAGTATAAGAGGATTTTATCTAAACCAATGTAGGTGAGACATGGAAATGAGGTTTCTCTCACAACCAAATCTCTTAGAATGAACCAAAAGTTGGTCAGTGGGGGCCATATGTTCTAACTCGTTAGCCCAATCGATAAACTATCTATGCAAACATGTCTAGATTGGTGGTTTAACGCTAGAATGGGCATTGTTCAATCTTGATCAGGTTTTGAGAGTAAATGTTGTAATTGGTTGGAGGCATCTTATAAGAGAATCCACTCGTCCCTGAGTATGCAAAATGAGTGAACTTTCATTACATGTTGTAGGAAAACCATGATGGATAAAGATGAATCATCATCTCCTACACATGCACGTACGTTAATGTTTTTTTGCCTCTACACAAAAAATTAACCACAAATTATCTCTAACCACAACATTAACCACAACTTAACCATAACATTTGTGGTTAATATTTTTTTGCTTCTACACAAAAACACAAGTAGTAGTCTGTTTCCTCATCATTGTCCTTAGGTGTAATGATTGCAAAAACATGCCCTACATTTAAAGTATAATCAAATTATAAGCACATCTAGGAAAAAATAAAAATATCACTAATATCTAACTAAGACAATACATTTAATTAAATAATAAATTATACCTAGTTACACAAGACCTGAGATGTGGTCAAAGTCAATTGATGATGTCATTTCATGATCCATCAATTATTGGAGTGAATGACTACTCTCTATAGGTGATATGGGTCTAAAATACCATTCGTCAACCCATTCTTTTAACTCACATTCATTTTGTTTAAATTAAATACATGGGGAATAAAAACATGCCATATCCCTAGTATAAATAATCCATGAACTTAAATTTTTGCTTTGAACGGAGTGGAAAACACTTGATCTAGGTATTGTATTGCAATATTCATACATTGCCTTGTGTTGTTCCTCTATTAATCAAAATATTCGTCATACATGAGAATGTTTATCTGATCCATGACAAATATTTTCATTACACCAAGTCACAATACTTGTAGCATCGTTCAAATTAACACCATCCTTGTGCTTTGTTTGCTCTCTTTTAAGGGATATTTTTACACATGTACCTATACCATAATGTTACCATTTTCCATTCCCAGCCTCAAAGAAGCTCCAAAATGTTGAACACCATTATTCTTATGCATTTTGCTTAACCAGTAAAACATTTGAGAATTTTTAACCTGTCCTGCACAATTGTTTGACCAAATGTAGTGTGTATCAAACATGATTTATCTTGCATTCATATTTATATAAAATATCTCAAAAAACCTTGGAAAAACTCTAAATAATGTGATCTGTCATCGCTCATATAAAAGTGGCACTCCCTCAAAATATTTCTGCTATCATCTATGCTATAAGGTGCATGTCTAAATGTAATACAAATAAAAATTCCAACTTGAATTGAATTATAGTATTGGGAATGAACCTCATTTTGTTGTTGTAGTGTCTGAAATAATGGTGCCAATTGAGAAGTTGTCTTTGCATACCTTAAATTGATTATTTAACCATTTTGATTTGTGTGTGTGTCTTGAATATTGGTAGATAATATTATTCTTAAATTCAAACATGAAATTAGATACAAAAACTTTGGTCGCAACCATTTCACATCTTGATGACTCCTTTTCATCTTTTAACAAATACTTTACATATTTTTACTTTTTGTAATCAACTAGTTGCTTTCCATATTCATGTGAATTTTTTTTTATGTATACAACTCATCAAATTTGACAAACGACCACGACTATTACATGTTCCATCTAAACATTGTTTGGAAAAATAACACTGTCCATCAGGTCTTTGACATAAAAGACCTTGGATTAATTCTCTTGTTGGCTAGGTGGGGAACACACCATAGATTCTTACAAAATTTTGTTAGTATGTAAAGTAAAACATATATGAAAAAAAACATCAAAATGCATAGAAAATTCAACTTGTACTCTACAATAACATGTGGTGCATGTTTGGTTGATTTTAACATGGAAAGGCTTGCACATCTCAAATGACCTTTGGCTAATTATCAATTGGCTGATAAATTTTTTAATAAACTTTTTATAAAATTCTGTTTGAGTCATGTCTAAGAAATCATTTGCATGTGTCTCATGATTTTTTGAGCTTTTTATTCTTTTAAATACAACTTTTACATTAGATGAAACCCTTGTGTTGTCGTGCCAAATTTTTTCAATCAAATGTCTTATTCCTTCAATTAACACCTTACCTTTTCATAGGAGTCTACCACTAAATGCCCAATAATCCGTGAGTGAAGGGTCATCAAGCCTTGTTCTTATTTTTATGACATTTATTAGAGCTTTTCTATTCAAGTTCAAGGATTTACTTGTTTCACTAAGAATTCAAGCTTTATATGTTGACTTACTCATTATAGATTCCATTATTACTCATCTTGCCACATTATTATCTTTTTTTAACTTTTATTGACTATTGACTTAAATGCATTAAATAGATTCTTTACTATTGTACTATTTCTTCCCTCCATGTTGAATGTTCTTAACCCCAAATTATGCATTACAGGGCACATTTTTTACATTTTCATTAATTGAACAAATAGTTGACATCATTTTGTATGGGTTTTATTCTCTAATGCATAGTCCCATACACATTGAGCATGACATTGAACTGATCTTTTTGAAAATTTACCTTCCATAAATTCTATTATTTTCTCATCTATTTCAACCAAATACCTTGGTATTCATCTTATTATCCTTATAGGCATTGCTGTAGGACCTATATTTTGTATTAAATTGGGTGGTGTTACCACTTCAACAATAGTAGGGATAGTAGTGGGTTGAACATTAGACCCTACAAATGAATTAAATTCCTCTTCATTAAGAGACACATGTTTTGAAGTCATTACTTGGTGTTGATTATCATCATACTCAAAAATTTTACTATGAATGGATGTTTCGTTACATTGTGTTTGTCCATATGTTTCATCATTCATTACAAATTCATTACTTACATGGTCTAAATTTTGAATTTCATCATGCAAAAAATATTGATTGAGATCTCTTATCTCATTTGAAGACATATCTAAACTAAGTTATATAGAATTGGGCAAGTTATTTTCATTTGAAATATTACTTAGTGTAGAGGAAATACCTTCACCTTGCCTAGAAGCCCACATGGATGCTCTCCTATCTGCTTGTCTTTTTCTTTTTTTCTCCTTTCTCTTCAATTTCCTCATTTGTTAGATTTTTGATTGGTATTTTACGACAACTTCCTGACCCCATTATTTATCTTTACCAAAATAAGACAATTGTAGATTTAAACTTGAAGAATTTGTAGTGATTCAAATGAAGTGATTGTAGAATTAACCACTTTCACATAGTTATAGCATAAAAACCAATTTATAATTCATAAATAACAAAATGAATGAGAAAATTTTATGGGAAAGCTAAGAGAAATTCATGAATCACAAAGGGTGCATGTGATTTTAAAAGCATGCATGCCCTTTGTGATCTATGAAAAATGGGGAAAAATAATCTATGTGCAAAAAGTTGGTTTACAAAGGGCGTACACCCTATGCAAAGGGCATATGTCCTTTGAAAGTTTAAATTTTTTTGCCTCTTTCCCTTCAAAATTACCTCAGTTTTAGGCCTGGGGATCTTGAACCTGGTCCAAACTTTGTTATGAATTAACCAAGAAGATTTATAATAAATTTACATTTTTTTCATTTTGTTGACATGTCTGGTCAAGTAAATTTTATTATTTTTAAAAAAAATTATATGGGTTTGTAGAGGGGAAAATGTAGTTTTAGAATATATACTTTTTTTAATGATAAAATATTATTTAGAATTATTACTTAATTTCTACATAACATACCTTATTATAGAATATATACATATCATCACAAATTCCCTTATACATTTTTTAATATTGATCAAACATTTATAAAAATTATATCTTAACAATCTACACATTGTCAACTATGCTTAAGGAAAAAAATGATTTTCATGAAGTCAAGGTCAAAAATTTATGTTCATACACTTGTAGTTTCAATTTTTCAGCTGTCTTGATTTGTAAAAATATTTAAAAATTATATATATAATAAAAAAGTAATAAAAAATATTCTCAACAATATTCGACAATTCACTTATCTATATATGAATTTTTATACAAAATTGCATTTGCTTACTCAAAATTCATGTGTTCGTACACATGTAATCTCCTTATCTTTTCAAAAAAAATGACCAACCTATTGTCATAAATGAATTTATTTCACACACTTTTATCATATGGGTATTAATTTTTTATATATATTTATAAATTACATTCAAAATTTCACAATTCATGTTTTTATGTCATTATCAAATTCCTTTTCAAAGTGTCTCTAACTTTCTCTCCAAGTTTAATTATTATTATTTTTAGAAAAGAAATGTCATTTTATAACCCCCATTGTCCCCCGTTATCCTGCATCTACCCTTTGCTTAGAATTATAGTTGTTATTATTCAGTCTCAAAATTTATATGTACCATATAACATATTAGAGGCATGTACATGACAAATCATTTCCTCCTTACTCAATTTCTCACTACTTTTATAGATGAAATGGAAATCCTTGTCATTCTCCATGTTGTATACACCAAACCTAGATAATACTAACTTTTTACACTAATTTTTCACCAAAATGAACCTTATTCTGTTTGTAGTGGTTGGTTCACCTTTTTGCACCAATTTTACACTATAACAATCTATTATAACTCATACATGGATTCTAAGCTACTTTATTGATTTGGGTATGCGATGGAGTCAATCACACCTTGAGTTCTTAAGAACACTCACGTATTGATTAGGATTGGGGCATGCATGGTCCAATCCAAGCTTTTCAAAGCAAATAAAAACTCCAAGTTCTTATCTTGTACAATTACTAGTTTTTTGCACTAAGAAAATAAAATGGTTCGCGTACCCAATTAGGTGTATTAATTATTTGTTGATTCAACAATATTTTGTCTTAGATTTTTGACATTCATTTTAATACTAATTTTATACATGTTTCATTGTAGGTTTTTCATGAATCACAGTTCAACGTTGTGGCCTACATTCAATACTACATTGCATAGGTAAGTTCAGGTATGCACTTTTTTATTTACTCTATTACTTCCTATTTTAATACATTACTAAAATAAAAGGGGGGATATATAGACACATAAATTAACATTTAAGCTAAAATAATGCACTTGTGAACACCATTTTTACACACAACTCATAAGCTATTCTAAGGTTTTTTGATTACTTTCTTTCACTCTCCATGTAGAGGACTCACTCTTTTAAGTTGATTAATGATCCCTAACTGTCCCTATTTCTGATGCAATAAATTTAAGCCCATAGTTAGAATATTACTAATCCTTAGCACCATTATTTATCCTCATTAGAAATTAACACCCGATTGGATAGGAGTGCCTTGCTATGTTGTCTAAACCCATCATTATTGTCTTCTTTCCAAATCATGATTATTTTGTAACATTAAAATATATGAAAAGAATAGCTTATGAGTTTTATAAGCCCCATTTGAATAAATTAAAAAAATACTAATATAAGATCACATTTCAAATTATTTTTTACACAAGAGGATTCCACATTGAAAATCAATAGAATTCTAATTGTAGACTAAGAAAAAACTCCCTATTTCTCCTAATTTTGATTACATACAACCCTAGTAATTCTAAGCTAAAATCTGAATACACCTCCAAGATCACAAGTCATAGTTGAAGTAATTAATCACACTAAAATTGCACCAACATATAGCATTGTGCACTAATTTCACACACAAAACCATAGCATGAGATAACTACACAGTTTTTGATCCCTCTTCAAAGTATTGGTATGTAGGCAATGCTCAACAAAAGAGGTCTTGAGGTCAAGCATAAATTTAAATGAAGACCCCTTTTTACTCCATGATTGCATTTATATTTTTATCTATTAATCTAGGGTTTTCAAGTGGAAAAAAATTACACAATGGTCCCAAAAGTGAATCAAAAGCTAACACACAGTTCATGGAATAAATAGGCTAAGGCACACATGAGCCATAAATCTCATATCCATGTTGTCTGCTAGACAAGGCTAGCCTATCTAAATAAGAACACCCCATACTATTGTCTAGTTATAACATTGTTTTCTAAAAAACCTTCCACCTCCTGTTCTAGGTCCACACACCTAGACTATTCCTGATCCCTAGCACCTCAATTTGTCCTCATTATAAAATAGTTCCCCATTGGATAAGAGCACCCCGCTATGTTGTCTGAACTAACCACTATTGTCTTTCCAACAAATAACAACTGCTTTATGAAATTAAAAGTTATGAAAAGGTTGGCCTATGAGTTTTTAAAGTCCCTTTCGAATTAATTACAAAAATAATACTATAAAAGAATATTTTAAACCATTTTTCACACAAAAGGCTTTCATACTAAAAAAAACTAAAATTCTAATTATACATTGAGAGTAATTTATTTATTTATCCTAATTCTAATATACAACCTTAGTAGCCTTGACCTAAAATATGAATACACCTCTAAAATCATAAGTCACGATTGAAGCACTTAATCACATTAAAATTTCACCAACATCTATAAATTTGTACTAGTTTCACACATAACACTGTAACATTAGAGAACTACATGGAGTTCTATTCAAAGTATTGGTATGTAGGCAATGCTCAACACAAGGGGTGTTGAGGTTAAACACAACTTCAACTGATGAACCCTTTATACTCCATGATTGTATTTTTATTGTCTATTAATCTAGGGTTTTTAAGTGGAAAAAAGTTACATAGTGTTCTTGAAGCAAATCATAAGTAAACACACAATCTATAGAATAAATGGGTGAAGGTGCACATGACCCTAAAATATCAGATCCATGTTTTTTGCTAGGTAAGGCCAACCTAACTAGACAAGAGCACCCCCACTATTGTCTAGTTGTATCTATATTGTCTAAAAACCCTTTCAACTCCTCTTCTAGGTCAACACACAGTCAACATAGTTCCTTTGTCAGTCTTAGATCCTAAAATAATGCATATCTTTGTTTTCCAGGTAAGTTTATATTTATTTTTTGCACTTGTCATATTTAGTATATTTACATATTTAATAAGTTTTAAATCATTTTGTAGCATTTATTGTGTATTTGTAATAATTTGATTTCTCACCACACTTTTTCATATTAGGTAATCTATTTCCCTAATTTTTCAAAAAATGCTAAAGTAACATATACTCTTTATGTGTGTGCATCATGGCCATGGCACTTATTTGATCTTGCTTACTCAATTTTTGATGCCATGATGGACATCATCCATATTTATCAAATTTTTATGTCATGATCAGTATAATTCATCCCTCCATGAGTAGTTTTATTCAGTTTCTAATACTTAGTTTTGATCAATTTATCATTGTATTTTTCATTGCTAACATCTATCTTGATAAAGTCATTATATATGCTTATTTCCATATGCATATTATATAAAAATTTATCTCAAAATTTTAATGATTACATGCTCCTTCATGTTAAATACTACTCATATTTACAACTTTTCATAACATTTCTTACATAAATGTTTATTTTGAGTTAAGCTATTATGCATGCTCCACAACCCACCTCGAAAGAGGGGACATATAGAGTGGGTTGTATTAGAGACTAAGATGTTGGTGTAGAATATTTATTACTCTATTTATTTATTAATTGGATAATCCATACACATGTAGCTTCAACTTGCTTAGGTGATTCTTTAGTCTATGATAGTTAGCTACCACTTGTCTTAGCTTAGTGGTTGTTACACATTTGTTCTCCACTAGTTTGATGTCAGTTAATTGTGTGATTCTAGGTTGAAGTTGCATGTTATTTCTCCTATATAAGATACCTATTTTAAAACTATTCATCCACTAATAAAATCTATTCATTAATTAAGACAATTATTGCATATCCTCTTACATATTTTTGAATACAAGTAGAGCTATTGTCATTGGAATTCTTGTGTGCTCACTCTACCAGAAGATCACCTATTGGCCAATTATGTCATATGATCTAGTGGTACAATAAATGTACATAATTTTATATATTTTACATAGATGATCATGATTCATACCCATAAATCACCTAGAAAGTGGTTTTAAACAACAACATTTCATTTAAACAAGGGCATAGGTTGATCATCTTTAAAATAACATGTTGTTATCCCAATAGGCATGTGTTCTAGGGTTTCACACAGATGTTTTACTAAAAAATAATGTGATACTAATTAGTTCCAAAAGCCATATATAACCAAATATCATATTGGGGGAATGTGCATGGCACATGGCCATATCCTTGCTCAATTTTGCACCAATTTCACAGAAGAAGTGGCAATACTTGTCATTATTTACAATACATACATAAGACTCAAATCATACTATATTTTTGCACTAGTTTTTTTACCATTTTTTTGTCAATTTTATTCTAAAAATGAGTCTTATTCTATCTACATTGGCTGGTTAACCCTTTGCACTAGAACAATCTATAAAAATTCATACAGGGAATCCAAACTACTTCACCACTAGGATATGCAATGATGGATTCAATCACACCTTGAGTTATTAAACACACTCTTTTCAAAGAGGATTGGGGCATGCATAATCCAATCCAGGATATTCAACAGAGAATAAATTTCCAAGGGTCCTACCCTCTCCAGTCACCATTTTTTTGGCACCATAAAAACATAATGGTTCACATACTCAATTAGGAGTAATTGTTCCTTTATATTAGATTTATAAGTTTTATTGTATTTACTTATTGATTTATATATTCAGTAAGAATTTATTTTATACATGTTTCATTGTAGGTTTTTGATAGCATACTTCAATGTTTTGGCCTACATTCAAAATATCTCTTCATAGGTAAGTTCATGTACACACTTTTTCCTTCTACTCTAGTCTTTATTGAATTACTATAATAAAAAGGAAAAATATAGATACAAAAATTAACATTTTAGATTAAATAATATATTTATGACCACTCCTTATATGCACTTAGCTCATGCCTCATTCCATGGTCTTTCGATCGCCCTTCATTCACTTTCTATACGTATGACCCATTCTTATAGGAAACTAATGATCTAAAAATGTCCTACTCCTCATTTAAAATAACTCCAAATTATTCTTTGACTGATCCATAATTCTAGATTAGATGTCTTTGCTCCTTAGATAAGACCACTCCATTTGGACTATCCCACTCCTGGTCCTGTCCAGTTATGCCTGCCACATCCTCTTGCCAAACAAAAATTAGTTGCTTAAATTAAAACTCAAGTAATAGGTCATCCTACACATTTAACAAGGCCTATCCAAATAAATTCCTAATTGTTCACTATAAATCCAAAATTTCGATTCCTTTTTTACACAATAGGCTCACACATAAAAAAAACACCATAACATCTAACCACTGAGAGATAAACATCTATTTTTTAAAATATAGACTCTATACAGTCTTAGTAGCCCTAAGCTAAGTCTACATACAATTTAAAAGGTCACAAGTCATGGTTAAAACACATACATACAATATGATTGCATAAACATTTATCATTACACTAGTCTTTCACATACACCACTATAACATGGGAGAACTACATGGAGTTTGATCTTTCTTCAGAGTATTAATATGTAGGCAATGCTCAACATAGGGGATGTTGAGGTGTTGCATATCTTTAACCATTAACCCATTTTTTTGTTTTATCTATTTGTCATGTCAAGGTCAATTGAACTATGGTTAGAAGTGAAGAAGAAGGCACAAAATGATTTTTGGGATAGATCAAGAGCTCCTGCATAGTCTAATGAAACACATAGAGGAGGCAAACTTGTCACATCAATCACATAAAAAAAATTCTCACTGAATGCCAACACACCCTAAGGACAAAAATGTTCCTTGCCCCTATCAAAATACAATGACCTTATTTGAGATCTAAGCAAAACATTGTCCCTGATTCACAACATCATCATAGAGTCTCCTAGTCCATTTTACAAATTTTTTCTCAGTCCTACACTATCAAAATTTTAGCTAAGTATTTGTCTTTGTTATTCCTAGTTTTAACATCTTTCCAAATTTAACAAGTTCTAAGTAAATTTGTGTCATTTATTACATATTTATAGCATTCTAATTTTACACATAAATTTGTCTAAGTAAATTACTTCATATATTTATTAAATTTGGAAAAACATTGAAATTGAAATAATTTTAAATTTAAATTCATGTTCTTATAAGCTTGTAAAATTTTGTTTCACACTTTTAGGAGCATTAGGGTGATAGTAATGAATTTTTGAAATAATGTTTATTATAGGGTAAAATTAATTACATATGCCTTTTCTTGTAGGGCACATGGAACTTTGAAGGAAAAGGGATAGCCAATGGTCACTCATATGACCACTATTAGACATAAAGCAAAAATAAGATTTCAGTGGTTTACTAACCATCATTGAAGTTGCATGTGATCATCTAAGAAACCACTAGTAGCTATATGGTAAGTGACACATTGAAGGCCAAATTGGGTGAAGCTTTGGTGGGGTACAATGGCTTTGTGTAAGCCACATATTTGTTTGACAAGTTTGACATGTAAGCCTAACCACATCCATATATCCTTGGGATCCTTGGTAGTATTAAAAGTGGTAGTGCCACCCGAGTAGGTGACAGAAGTTTCTAGAGAGATGAGATGCCACAAACACCCTACATAGCATAAAGACTTCATCAGATGAAGGCCTATCACTGAAACCTAAGCCCAAAAATGCTAAGAAAACCATGAGAAATCCATTGATTGCAGTTGATGCTGAGCCACAAAACTCCATTTTTCATTATTTCAAATCCAGGTGATGGCACAACCCAGTGGTGGAGGAAAGAAACATTTCTGCTAAGTGAAGACCTAGCAGTGAAGTGACATAGTTCTAAGTCAACTTGGTGTCTTTTAAGTTGTCCATGTTTTTTTACATATTTAACCATATATCCAATATTAATCTTATTATGATTATTATATTAACTGACAGTTGCTCGAAAGGTGCAAGTTACACCAGAAGGAATGTATATGTAATTTTAGTAATTTCCTTTGATAAGTTTTTTCTTTTCATTTGTGGAGTATATTCTATTTTTAATATACGACATGAAAACATGTTACTATCAATCAATCACCTTTTCTCTCAAGTGATGACTCCTCTATGATAACATTCACATTTTATCCTGATTGATGTCCTCTTTTACATCTAGGTGGCATTACCAGGAGTTCATTGAATGAACCACCAGGAGTTTGTATGTATTAGATGCGAGATGAAATCATTCTTACTTTGTTAAAAATTGATAACAAATTTATCTCTTCAACAAATAAGAATATTAGTCTCCATCAATTGATGGTAATCTGATCAATGGTTAAGAAAATGAATAGAATTTTTCACATAATCTATTGACAAATATAGTAACCACTATACTATATTATGGCTATCTAACAACAAAGAAAATCTTAGTAGAAAGGAGAATAAAAAATGTGGTGCATAAATCCAGCCTTGCCTATGCTCGATGCTCATTGATCATTGTTTGTCACATCATATTTAAACTTGATATGAACAAAATTGGGTATTTTAAGTAACCAATTACATGGGCACGTGCATGACTATTCGTAGAATTGAGTAGGGGAGGCACATATGACATGCATAGATCTATTGAAGGTGCTTGAGGCTTACAAAGAATAAATAGGTTAAGGGCCAAATGCCATACACCTATTGATGTGTTCTCAAGCTAGAGGGAAACAAACCAACATTTTCACCCAATAATCTCTCCCCCCCCCCCCCCCCCGCCCCACCGATCCTTGCATAATGATCAAACAAATGTATATTATGTTATATGCTACCATCCAAATGTGGATATAATGAGATCAAATTCCAATTGTGCAAAATGTTTTGTTTGATTTTGACTACTCATCTTATCCATGTGCCATCCATGCACTATTGTAGCCTTTCCACTGACCAAATGTGAGATGGGGTTAGTAGTCATAGGTTTTGAATGAGGTACAACTATCGATTTACACTCCTTTGCTTTACAAAACTCCACTATATGAAAACAAAATATTGCATCCCTTACAATGTATAAATAAAATTATATTTAAATATTAATATATAAATAATAATAATAATAATAATAATATAATATAAATATAATTAATAACATGATAATATTTTATAATTTATAATTTTTTAATTAATAATATTAAAATTACATATACTATTATACATATTTTTATATTATATAATATATAAATATTATTATAAAATATTAATAGTAATTTATAAATATTACTATTATATTATATATAAATTAATATTATTAGTATATATTTAGTTATATAATATTATTTGCACCTTCATAGGTTTTGAGGTGGAGACAACCTAAAATGAGAAGGAAAAGGGAGAGTTGTCAATCATCCTTTCTAGCGTGTCACTTAAAATGACATAAAGTGTAAACTATCATAGTTTCAAAAAATTTAACACAATATTTCCAAAATCTCTTAGGAAATTATATAACATTTTAAATTTGTCTCCTTCATGTCCTCCTGACTGATAAGCTAATGGACAAGTGTATATGCACCAACCACTCTCCTAAAATCATCTTCACAAATCATTATCTCCATTTTTTTTAACATTTACTGATATCATGAGTTCGACATAGATGACAATGGAGTGAGTGCCAAAGATACTATACATATTTAATGTTATTTTCTCATAATTTATAATGACAAGGAACTTAAATGGGCATTGTGGACATTACAGGTGAGATATATTCCCAACATCCAATAAAATTTATAGACCTTGAATATGAATTTTATCTTGGGTTTGATGCTCTATAGGCTACACTATTTTGATTTTATGTTCTTTGTCAATGATTTGTTTGCTTGCTGCATTCTATGAGAAATAAAACTTTGAATTCTTGGGTAGTCAGAGCCATAGTTAAGTGTAGTTTTTTAATTTAAAAGAAAGCTAATTAGAACATAAACAAAGTGGTAAGAATGGGTTACTTGCATTATAGAAGCATGTAAGAGGCATGTCTTTGTTTTTATTTCAAATTTTGTATTATTAGATAAACAGGTTGGGATAAAATGCTTGTATTTTTAAGGCTTGTTGTATGAATCACCTCTATCCATCTCCTCATAGATTCACTTTTTACATAACTAAATAAAGATTTAAATTGTGAGCATTATTCACATTCAATTTAGGTTGTATTTACAACTGTTACCACCACCTTTCTTGAACTTTTGACTCTAACATGCATTACATAGATTCCTATGTTGGGCCCCTGAGGACTATGAGGTAGATCAATTGTGATGCTCTATATCTTTATATCTTATGTTTCAAATTTAAGGTGCATGGGGCACAATAATGTGGAAATGGTGCCTGCATTCACAGGTTCTCACCTTCTATTTCTTAAATTCATAATCTACACTCCATGGTAAGCTATCTCTTCTTTAGTACCAGAGTCAGTTCTGTATAAATGTCAATGGCCATTATTAATTTTTTGGGGTAAAACTGTTTATGGCAATCATTAGATTGAGCCTAAAAATAAATCCTGACCATCCATTTGATCAGTTAACACCATTTGTTGAATATGAATCTAGAAAAATGAACCAAATTTAGATAATTAGAGTGATTGACTATACTAGAAAATACATAGCTAAATCCAACATTTCACTTGGCTACCCAACATATGTTTTTTTTCATCCTTCCACGATGACTTCTCATTTCCCAAAGTCATAATTACTCTAATAATGTAGAGATGATGGCATTCATAATTTTTAGGTGAGCCATCTAGATCTCACAAACATATTCATTTTTATTATGTGCTATATTAGAGTGATCAAATTAATTTTAATTTTAATTTTAAATTTATATGAGCATGGATGTTTAGATGATCATAACAGCCTTGTGAATGCATTCAAGTAAGTAGATATAGTAAAATCTATAGTTTTCATCCCCCAGATCAACTCTATATCATAAAGGCTATCAAGGAAGCAATAAATATAAAGGTATATATTTGATATTAATTTTAACATTCTAGTATAAATAGACCTCAATACTAAGAACATTGACAAATTTACTTTAGAAAACATTAATCCAATGATCCATACTTCTTTGTGCATTAATATTTTCAATTTAAATAAGTGGATGAATATTGCATATTTACATAACATTGATCCATTTAATCATGTTTTATTGTGCAATAACAATTTAAATACACCCAATATATGATATTGAGAAAAATGACTCACTATAATGTGTTTTATTTTAGCTTTGCTAGATGATGGGTGTTGGATCGGTGGTTGGTGTTTGTGTGTACTACTTATGCAAATCACATACAAAAAAGGTAAAATTGTAAGAATACAACAATAAAAAAGGAGTAATACAAACTTTGATGCAAAAATTGAACCTTGTGTTAGTCCTATTATCGAAATCTAAGATCTACATAATGCTTCTAACATCATCATCTTCAGTCCACTCCTCATCTATTTTTATAAATTTTGATGGATTTTACTATCTTATCCTTAATATTTAGCCTATGGAAGAGATGAATCAACTACGCACCTCATATTTAACCAAATTATTGACTTAACTCATGGAAGGGGTAGTGCAAAAGTGGAAGTGATGTGTCTTCAATAGGTTAATGCCCAAAAGCCACACCATAAATCCCTGTTGAGCTGGCCACAAAACACATGTAAGGAAAGGTAGGTAAGTTTGACAAAAACAAACCAACATCTGTACCCAATGACCTCTCCAAATAGCTGCTCAAAAAATTTAAAGCATTAGTCTATGCAAATTCCCTATTTTACGTGTCAGTTTACGAGTGGCAGAAAATGGTATATTATTTTTCCTCATCTCATGTGAGATGAATCTTAGGGATTTTCCCCACCATATAAGCCTCTGGATAAGTATTAAATGGATGGCTCTTTCTTTTATAGCTAATAAAATTTTATTTTATAAAGTGGTTTGTTAAATAGTTAAACTGATGTGGGGATAGTTAATGGGATATTAAGATACTTATTTAACTATTTTTTTCAAGTCAAGAAATTTCCATGACTAAATATTTATAGAACAATCATTATATTTTTCTATATAGTCCATAGACTATATGTAATTAAGTGACTATGTGTAATTAAGTTTAGCCTTGGTTTTATTTAGAGGCCTAGTATCTTAGGGTATTGTTCAGTGTATTTGGGTCTTCAAAGGCCTAAGAGCAGGGGAAGCATGCCCCCTCCCCCTCATTTTTTCATGCTCTTTCATATGGAATAAATTTAAGGGATCAAAAATAAAAAATTTAACAAGTTTTTACATTTTTTTGAAGAGATTCTTTTTGGGCTTGGGAAGAATTTTGCAAAACCTTAGAAACTCTGGAGGCTGGAAAAACCTTAAGGGACCCCATTTAGTTTTTGAACATATTTAAAACTAAACTAGGATCCTTTTATAATTTTGAGAACCTTAATGTGTTTTCTTTAATTATTGAGTTGAACTTCCTATCGTTATTGGCTATTAGGTCAAGATTGTCATAAAACCAATCAGCTTGTACCCCTCCTAACAAATTAGGAATATTGAGGGAGGTCCCTACGGTACTCCTACTTCCCAAAACACTATGTGAGTTATGCTATTATCTTGTCCTAACCCTTAGTGTCAAGGGCATAGAAGTTACCAATAAGGTTGCAAGATAATTGTTGGACATAGACATCTATGGAATTCATGTAAGAGATGAAGTGTAGTATAGGGATATTAAGATGATTTAATTAAGTGGGGATGGCATGGTTTCATATAAACCATGCAACCACTTGTACATTATGATTCATGTCATTAAATCATGGGCTCTTGTTTGATACGTTGTGTACCTAATGCCATGTAGTTGGCCAAAATTTGGTAATGCATTTGAGTATAATGTGCATTGGAAATTCTAAACGAAATTGACATATTTTTGCGTGGTTTTTATCATGCAATATTTTGGGCATGAAAAAACTTAATATCACAACCACCCAACAGGGTTGTCTTTCCACCTTCTAAAAATATTTAAAAATTTACATGGTTACCTAAATCTCCTCACAATGCATTTAAATGCTTACTTGATTATAATTTTATTTCTATACCTATGATATATTTATTGGATAATTCTCAATATTTTCATAAGGGATATAATTCTGATCAGTATTGTGATTACCATAGAACTTCTGGACATTCTTCCAATTGATGCTATAAACTAACACATGAGATACAAAAACTAATTAATAGTAGAATTATTCAAGTTGATGGCCATAAACTACATTGAAAAAATATGTTACAATGCCTAATCAATGCTTGAAGATATTCAATAATCCTTTGACAAATCATGATACTAAGAAACAAGACAATGTTCACATGACTACATTTGTACATCAATCGACCATTTCACATAATCATGACATTAATAGCATTATAAGTTTGGTTTTGAGATCTAAAAAGCAAACACCATCTATTACTTACCTTTTATGATGTCAAGAATCCACATTATGATTCAGACAATGTTCTTCTCTATATACATGGATTTATTGATTCACATTTTTTAATTATAAGTGACATTATGGATGATAGTGGTTCTATTCAAAATCTATCTACAATGTCATTTTTGAATAATCAAGGTTATACTCAATGATATTTACTTGGCACGACTATAATAATTTTTAGTTATGATAGTATTACATGCATACCCATTGATGGTATTACATTACCAATTATAATTTGTCCAAAGAACCTTTTAGTATAGTTTGATGCAGTGTTGAAAACTGGTACATACAATCTATTACTTGGATTTCCATGGAGAAATAAAATGAGATCAATACCAACCACATTATATCATTGCCTTAAGTTTGTATATAATGACGAATAATATACTATTTATGTCACATCTTTCGAGTTACCTATCCAATCTTAAACAAAACATGAGATGACTCCTAAAGCATTTCCTAAAAATCAAATCATTCAACCTCCTATGGTATCACTATTATTTCACCATATTCAATGATGGTTCCTACTACAATTTTATCATTGTCCCCTTGATTTAAAACTCCTAGAGTTATTATTCCTATAGTTACTCCACCAAAATGAACAACACAAAAATATCCACGTCCCAATATTAATCTATAACCTCTTGCATTGGCTCATACCACAACACATACTAAAATATAAACTATACCATAATAATTTTGAACTAATACACGTGATTTTAAAGAGATTAAGGTAGTTTATCGATCCCATTACCATGATATCTCTCTTTGGGATGATGATTGAGAGGTATGTGCAAGGAGTTAGGGATAATTACATGGACATACCCTATAACACATACACATTATTAACATTATCGCTCAAATTTTTTTGAGCCATAATGCGTATGTGTTACAATAATGTGTATGTATTATGGTAATGCATACCCATTATAATCATGCATACACATTATTATAATTCATATGTGTTACCTATTTGATTTTTTTTAAACCCACAGCTTGACACTCCACTTACCAGTTTTACAATTCCCAAGTGTTATTCCATGATCGCATTTCTCCTCTAAAGACCTCAAAACTCACCAAAAGTCCATTGAAAAGATAATCACTTCTCAAACTTCATAATGCCACCATGTAGATGAGGTAAGAGATAAAAAACTACACCAATTAACCTTGTATTTTACCTCTTTTATTACATTGTTTAATTTGTAAATTGTTTATTTCAAACAAACCAATCCACTGTAATAGACCACAACCATCCTCCCAACCCTCCACTTGACCCTACTATTCTTGTGGATAACCCTCCACCTAAACCTCCTAATACTCTTTTTAACCCTCTACCTAACCCTCTTAACCCTCATATTCCTCCACCTAACCCTCTTATAATTCCACAAGATCCCCTAGGCAGCTAGGGTGATCTAGATTCATACATTATGGAAAATAAAATTAAAATTAAACAAGTAATTAGAAGAATGAGGGATCCCACATCCACCAACACCCACCACACCTATCTAGTCAATAACCTAGAGTCAATATTGGGTCAAGTTAACTCGATACAGATTCAAATTGATAGATGGGCATCATATTAGGATAGTTTTAGGGCTTATTATGCTAACAAATTGTCAACATGTGAGGTCAAAAACAAAAAAAATATCAAAATCATCCATTGTGTGTTATTCATTGACCCAACCACTAATAAACCATTTCTAGTAACTGCTAAATGTTTCTCAATCCATAGGTGCTAACACAATTTGATCAAAGCCAATTTCTAGGATTGATGGTAGATGGTGTTTTATTTTACACCATGTAACAACCATGAGGTCCCATTGTATTTTTTGAGGAAACTCTACTGTGAATTTCTCCTCAATGAGATTCCAAATTATTTTGATTATGGTGATTTTCAAAGTCAAGGAAAAGGCTCTGCACAGGATCGACTAGGTACACATTGTATGCCTAATTAACCTACAATAATCTATACCCAAAATCAACTTCATCTCTAGATCCCCTATATGGTGAAAGAGGTTGTGGATATCGACACTCTGTATGTGCTTAGTGCACTTATTGATACACTCATTCAAAAAATATGTAGGATTTCAGGGACTAGTGTTGGAGATACACCATCGAGTGTGCATACCCAACCCCATCCTTGAAGATCTTCTAGAGCTATATGTACGGGACCTTCTGATGATGATGACATTTGTGGTTCAGAGGGGTTAGATGATATAGTCTTAAGTGATGATTTTTTGACATACACATTTGGTGTGCAGTCATCAGCCACTACATAGATGCAGGTATTTTTTATATAAATGTCATGTCAAATTTAAGCTATATTTGTAAATTTAAAATATAACAATTAATTTACATAGAAAAAGGATAATATATATGTATTTTTTAATATTCTAGGAGGAGACAATGCCTTCATCATCACAGTCCATGTTTTTAGGATTTGATCTTACGCAACCATTATTTACATATATAGAGTTAGTTGTTGGACCATCCACTAATGCATTTGCCTATGTTAGCATAACACCTTTTACTTATATAGAGGTCAAAAATTGAGATACTATTACATTATTGGTTTAATTTAAAGGATACAAAATTAACAGATATCTTTGATACTTTATAGAAAACTAAGTGAGACCTTGTTTGTTTAGTTGATGTCTTGAGTAGGCACTCCTCCATCACTGTGAGTGGGGATAATTGCTAGCCCATCCACTACTGCATCTACTTGTGTTAGCATGAAACCTTTTATTTATACAAAGATAAAATTTTGAGCTATTACACTCTTGGTTTAATAAAGGAGAAAAAATTACCATATATCTTTGATACTTTATAGAAAATTAAGTGAAACATTGTTTATTCAGTTGATGTCTTGAGTACACATTCCCCCATCACTACGAGTAGAGATGGACATAGGTATTGTTACAACAATTTTATTTGCATAGGCCTTCACATAGGTACATATTAACTTGTAATTTTGAATTGTAAAATATATATTTTTAATAATTTTACTGCATACTTGCTTGACAAATATGAATTCTGTGAATGTATTGTGCATGAAGAGTTATCCCATAACATCTTATAGTCCCATTAATATGATTAGTAAGGAAAATTCTTATGTTTATTCCTCATTTCATATGCATATTCATGCAACTCAACCTACCATTAACCTAATCGAGTGTCAAAATCAAATTGAGTAGGACCATGAGATAACAACAAGTGCATGTTTTAATGTTTTTGTTCTATTTTAAAATTAATTTATTAACTTGGTTACATTTATTTTATGTTAATTTTATAATAATAATTATATTTGAGTAGGTTTAGCTAAAATTGATCTAGGAGCATAGGACCTACAATCAGACCTTAGAACAATCTAAGGCATTCAAGGGATCTCCAACTACCAACAAAGCATCCCAAGGAGGGTCTTCTTCAAGGAAGGCAAAGAGAGGGAGGCTATTTGATGATCAACTCATGTATTACATGATGTAATTTTTTGTAAGCCTATATGGTAATGTACACATTTTTTGTATGCTTATATGGCAATCTATGTATTATTGACATTGTACATGTGCTTATACAACATTCACCTGACATTTTATTACATTTTTATTTTATAAGCCTTTATGGGTTTTATTAGTATATTATAAAACTAATTTATGAAAAATGAGGTTTTGTTTACTTCCATTATCAAAAACTAAGTTTAATATTTGGCCATTGATCCACATTTAAGAATTTAAGGTGATTTGATAATTTTAAATGATTGAAAGTCATGTGATAGTGGGAACAATATAATTGGTCATGTTATATGCAAAATCTTACTAATTATATTTTTCACTATGAATTTTGTATGATTTTTTTGTTTTAATTATATTTTACTAGATTGTGGAGAAAAAACATTCTTATCTCCTTCATTTAACCAATTCTCCCTTGAATTCTATTTCTAAAATATATCTTCTTTAAAATGGATTTCTTCCAGCTTAGACATTAATTCATTATTTTTGAGGTATGATTATCTATCGATACTTGACTTGAGGTAATACTCATTATAACATCTAGGACCACATTCTTGGTCTCTCATCACACCCGATCGACAAACCCACAACCCATTCCATCCTCAAGAATGCCCTTTCCAATACAAAATAAATATAAAATTTTAGCATAACTTCAGACATGCATAGAATATAAACTATAAGTAATTTTGATGAATCATAAAATGCATCCTATATATGTCTAAAAACTATTCTTTCAACTTGGAGCACTTTATCCAAACCTTCAAGAGCAATTTATGTCATAAGTTATAGTAATGGGTCCTAAAATGCAACTTTTTGGCAGTGAAGAGACAACTTCTCGAGCTCTAATAGACATTTTTACCTCCAAGAGCCCTAGGTGAATACATATAGCTTGTAAAATATATAAATATGTGAATTAAACATGTTTCCATGAACCTAACATCTAATTCCACCTGAAAATACATTTTCACTATTGTTCAAGATGGTGAAAACACTAACAACAAATGTTGTCAAAGCTTGAGATGTTGTTTGAGAACTCCATTTCTTGTGCTTATTCATTATAAAATGGTACTAAAAACACATCTAGATGGGTATATAATGTTTAGTACCATATTTTTGGCCTCATATTATGCCCAATCGACAAACCCACCATCCATTTCAGCCTCAAGAACATCCTTTCCAATACAAAAAAAATGCAAAATTTTAGCCTAATTCTAGACATGCATTGAATGGAAACTATAAGTAATTTAAATGAAAAATGAGATCCCTCCTCCATGTGTTTAAAAAATCTTCTTTAATTCTAGATCACTTTGGTCGAACCTTCAAGATAAATTCATTGTATAAGTTGTAGTAATGGGTCCTTACATGCAACTTTTGATAGTGAAGAGATAACTTCTCAAGCTCCAACACACATTTTTACCTCCGAGACCCCCAAGTGAAAATATATCACTTGTAACACATATAGATAGATGAATTACATGTGTTTCCATGACCTTTACATCCAAGTCCACCCAGAAATAAATTTTCACTACTCTTTAAGAGGGCAAAAACATTGATAACAAATGTTGTCAAAGTTTGAGTTATTATTTGAGAAATCAATTTATAGTGCTTCTTCACTAAAAACATGTATGTATGGGTGGATAATTTCCAAGACCACATTCTTGGCCTCCTGTCATGCTTGATCGACACACCTTATTTTGGCCTCAAGAATGCCCTTTTTAATACAAGAAAAATGCAAAATTTTAGCCTAACTTCAAACATGCATAGAACGGAAAATATAAGTCATTTTTAAAACCTATAAGACCCATTTTATGTGTATGAAAAATATTCTTCCAACCCAAATCACATTGGCCAAACCTTCAAGATCAATTCATGGCATAAGTTATAGTAATAGTTCCTAAAATACAAACTTTTAGGAGTGAAGAGAACTTCTCAAGCTCCAACATGAATTTTTACCTTCAGGACCCCAAGTGAAAATATATAACTTGGATCATGTATATATATGTGAATTACATGTGTTTCCATGACTCTAATGTCCAAGTCTACCCAAAAATGCATTTTAAATACTATTTAGGAGGGTAGAAACACTGACAACAAATATTGTCAAAGTTTGAGAACTTTGTTTCCAATGCTTCTTCATTGTAAATTGGAACTACCAACACATTTGTACGGGTGGATAATTCTTAGGACCATGTTCTTAGCCTCTCATCATACCTAATTGACAAACCCACCACACTTCCAACATGGATTACAAAGTACTCATACAAGAGCATACCAAGCTTAGAAGAGCTTAAAGATGATCAAGACACAATGGAGATCTTATCTTGAGATTCCTAGCAAACCTTAAGACATATAAAATTTTCAACACCTATAGGGATGGATTATAAGATGGTTTATCATGCATACGAGCTCAAATGATGAGGTACACAATCAGTTGAAAAGAGACAAGTTTGGGTGTTTATAATTGATCCAAGTATGTTCAAGTCATTAAAATCCTAGAGATGTATTGGATAGTCCTAAATAATCCTATAAACAAGTGATCACCAAGAACAAAATTGAAATGATTAGTCACATGCCTGTACACAAGGTGTAAAAGTGAAAGTTGTTAACATGTTTGTGTATGGTTGGAAATCTTGAGTCTTTGGGAGCACTCCAAGGTGATTCATACATTTTTTAAGGTCACATTAAATTCATAAAACAAGACTAATATCTATAAAAATATCCATTCCATGCAATTTAGGCCTCCAAAGTCAATTCCATATCCCAAATGCATTCACACAACCATAAAAAGGGTTTGCAGGCATGAAATTATATGATTATGGTGATTTTTATTGATTTGATTTTCCCATCCAATGATTTGAGGTTTTAGAGGGATTTTTCATAGACATAAAAAATAATGAGATCTTGATACCCTAAAAAACTCAACATACAATTTTTTTTCTAAACTGGCCTACTTGAAGCCATGTAGATCCTAGTTTGCACAAAAAGGGCCATAACTTCGGTTTTACAACTCCAAATGACTTAAAATTTAGATTTAAGGTATAAATTTCCATTTTAGAATTTTTTCAAGTGGTATAATTTCCATAATATATTATATGAGAGATAAAACATATAAACATAGGCCTGCACATGAAAAAATGAAGGAAAATCAAAACTAAAGAGGACCAAAAGTGTTATAAGTCAAGTTATATTGTTAAAAATGCTCTAAAATTTGATTTGAATGTGATTGATGATGTATTAAATATGTTTTAGGTGTTTTATATCCTTAAAAATAATTTAAAATGAAATTATATGTGACTTTCACAAACATGGCCTTGTTTCTAGGCCTAAATGAGCTAGGTTGAGTAGCAAGTAATCAATTTGTGAAGGTATTATATATTATAATGGAAATGGAAGATGTCAAAGAGTCTAAAAATGGTATTCATAGGTTTAAATATTATTCTCATCTCAAATATCCAATCTTACTCTTCATCCACCTCCAAGTAGACCTATCAAGCTAGTGGGCTATTGAACCTTCTTGCAAGCAAAGTGATAATGACCCAAGGTGAGAGGTTGGAATGATTTAAGATATGAATTATATATTTTTTTTAGATGGAATAACTCATTTTTATCACAATAATATATATCTATACACTATCCACCTTGGCTACACTAATGAGGTGAATTAGTCTAGTCAAGAATCAAGAGGAGTGAGTTTGCTTCTAAAAGGAAAGAGGTCACTAATTTGAGTTTTTTTAATCATATTTTGAGATGTAATAAGAATAAAGTTATGCCTATAATTTAATTCCATGCTTAATTTGGAGGAATATCCACAAGTGGGGATCTTGCATTGAAAATCATGCATCATTAAGATGCTAGTGAATGTAATGAGAGTGATAATTTGGGAGTTGACAATTAATGAAATGCAGGTAAGAAGAAATAAATACTAAATGGGGAGATATTTAGACCATGATATCCTAATAAAAAAGGTTTCAATAATTTCAAACATGCTACCCCTACTCATTGAGCAAGAAAATATTCATTTTATGGAGTCAAATAATCATTGATGGTATTCCAAACTACTCTTTAATAATGGAACTATTGTAGGATAGAATTGCACCTTTGTGGGAGATTTTTTTAGGTTCTCCCACTCCCAGCTACCATATTGGAACAACCTCATATTGTGGGTATCCTATAGTAAGGTTGAACCTCTGGAGAAGGTTGACTTCCTCTTGGTAGATCACCTAAAACTAAAGATAAACTAATGCTCCACAGGGAAAAGGGCTAGAAAGGGGATAAGGGCTCCTAAGAAAGCTAACCAGGTGATGCACCAAAATAAAATGGGAAAATCCCATAATATTGAACCTACACTAGTTTTACAGAGGACAATACTGACTTACACAACCTCAAGATCAAGCTAGTTGCATTAATATTTCATGGAGGAGGTTCAAGAAGCAATGAATGTAAACAAAAAGTAGTTCTAAGGCTCATTGAAAGTTCACATCAATGGGGGAAAGAGGACTCAACTAGAGCTACAAACATCATTGAAAAAATCCCTAAATAAGGTTAGAAAGGAGGACCATGGACAATGTATTATCCTTCACACAATGCCATAGTGCGCAACTCAATAGACACAAATCCAAGGAAAGAGATAGGCAAAGAAAATCATTTATTGCATCAAGAGATAGTTCTTACAAATGCTTGGCAGGGTTGAGCCTAATCAAGCTAAACATATTTTTCAATAGATCAAAGAGTCTTCCATTTCCCAAAGAGATGGAAAAGTCTAAAAAAATTGGAAACCCCACAAAATGGAGAAACATGAGATATATAGAGAAAGGGAAGAGAGAAAGAGAGGGATTGCATGAGAAAATGAAGAGAGAGGTCAAAAATGGCTACAACCACCACTATGTCCTTGAACTCTTTTACCTTCAAAGCATGTAACTGCCTTGACCATGAAATAAACCATCTAAGATCACCACAAATCTCCTCAAGCCCTTCATTTATTAGCAAACATGCTAAATGACAAGAACTTCTCTAAGAACATATTTAATGCTTGAGTTACCTTTTCTAATCACTTGATCTTCAACTTTCATTCACATGCCATATTTCACTTGTATTACACGTATAAGGACAAAATCCCCATAAATCTAAATTTGGACCAATCCATGTTACTTTTGTATTAAATGGCTTTTTCTCAGAGATGATGGCCATGTCGAAGGATGAGGACCTCTCCATTAATTTCACCTACTAGCTCTTGCCTTAAAACCTGGACCAGATCTTTCCTATAGATGGAAAACCAATCTAAGGACATTAGTTTTTCTATACCCATTTATGTTGATGTAATTCCATACGAATCCAAATGGCTACTTACAGGGGTTTAGATTTTGACATTTGCAGGCCTGTCATGGGATATTTAAATCCCAACGACTATTTTATGAGCTTGAACTTTGACACTGGCACGAATGTCATGTTTCCATTGGGTACTTTCTTATAGGATTTTTTATTTTGGATAATTTTCTTGAATAATTTCCACAGACTCTTTTTCAAAGGAATTAAACTTCAATTTTTTGAGAAAGACCCTTTGGATTTTGAAAAGTGCCCCTCAACCTTTTGAAATGTCCCTTTATAAAAATTGAAACAGACCCTTCAGAATTCTTGAAATGGTCTTTTAGAACTTTTGAAATGAACTCTTTTACCGAGAAAAGTTCCCTTTGAAAAATTTGTTTTGGATAAAATGTCTGAAAAAATCCCTTCGAAAAGATATCCTTTGAGAAAATTGCTTCGAACAAAATATCTGAAATAATTCCCAACACTTAGATAAAAAACCCCAAAAATAAAACCTATAAAAGAATAAAAACTTGGTGAAAAAGTGTCCTGAAAGAAAATAAACTTGTACCTACAAGGTCTAAAATAATGAACAAGTAAAGACTTATCTAAATAAAAGAGTTTAAACCTAGCTTCTAGCTTGCAAGCTAATCCTTGAGCACTATTGTTGGATCCATAGAAAACCTTGTTTGGATCCTCTCTATTTGCCAATGTTGGATCCATTTCTATGCCTTTGATCCACTTCTTCATCAAACCATGCAAGAGCTTTATATGTAGGCCAAAATGGCCAACATCTTTGTCAACTCTCAGGGAAGCATGCCTGTTATGCTTGAGAACCCAAACCACTTGCCTTGTCTAGTCCATTAGGCATGGAGTCATCCATTTATGTTAAACACATTGACGTGGTGCCAATCTTGCTCTAACCTCTCTTAAAACAAAAACAAGGACCAGAAAAAAAAAGTAGAACAAAGTGCCCAAGGCACTTATTGAAAGAAAACTAGCCTAGTACAAAACAAAGACAACAAACAAATGTGCCTAAAATAGCACTTAGAGGAATTTGAACAAAACTAATCGAATATATACACCCTAAAACTATGTGTACCCTTTCCTTCTGGATCAAAAGGAAAGTTTGATACTTTTCTTACATCATGAGATAAGGGATTGAATAAGGCATGCAACTTCTAGACCCTTGGTCTTGATGCCTGCTTCTTCTTTGTTGCAACTATCAACTTCTTTGTCATTATGCTCAATGAGAACTAGGCAGCTCCAACTAGGTCAGCTATGTGAATCTAGATAGTCTCAAATTATTCATATAGCTCCTTAACTATAACCTCCAATGGGGGCTTAATAAGGCATACCTCTTTGATTTATAATGTGTCCTTATTAGGACTAGGCTTGTTTTTTATTTCATATTTTTGAGGTTCCTCAAGGAGCTGATAGCCCATTTTAAAGACTTGAAACATGTCCATATTTGAAATAAACTCTTGAGGTGGTAGAGTTGAAAGACTTCCCACTCCATCTGCTTTGATCTACTTGATAAGGTTGCTCTCCTTGGATGCAACCATACCATAGTTTCCTTGGAGAAGAACATAGTTGGCTCTCAAGATCTCTAATAATTCTTCAAATGAGCCTTTTGATTGATTGGTAACCTCTGGTTGCTCCACAAGTTCATCATTTTGATCAGTTATTTCATTCATTTCCTCATCCTTTTTATAATGTGGCATTTCATCCAAAAAATTAACAACCCTGACCTCCTCATCTTCAACATAAAGTGGTAGCTTTGCATCGATAATAGTGCAGTCTATTTCATGCATAACTACAAAAGAGTCTTTAATATGTTCTCCTTCATTCAAGAAGGTTGAGTTGATTTTTTATTTACCAAGGGGGGGGCTATGGTGATTTCTTCCTTGTAGTTACTCATGACATCCTCTTCCTCAACCTCTTTGTATGCATCTTCTCGGTTTTCCTCACAAAGGAGAGGCTCTTTCTCAAAGAGTGGCATAATAGATTCTTAAAAACACTCAACAAGGTGAGAAAGGTTTAGGGAAGCTACCATGGGTTCCTAATTTTCTTCCTAAAGTTTCTCTAATTGGATCACCTTCACCTCCTATTTCTGATTCTTTGCCTCTTGAAAAGCTCTCCATGAAGGAAAGGTTCTAGGATTTTTAGGGGAAAGGAGTGGAGGCTACAAGGTCTCTTGTCTGAAATCAGGAATAACCACCTTTTCCTTCTTCTACCCACTACTCTAAATAGATTTCCAAGATGGGAAAGATAGAGGCTCTCCTTTGCCCTTATGATTATGATTTTCCTCTTCTTTCCTTGTCTTCACTTCTAACTCTCTGATTTGTTTTGCTATGTTTTCTTGAAATAGATCCTCTTTAAGGTGGTTAAGAAAAGAAGAAGGCTCTTGAAGAGGGATGATAGAGGTATGTAGGGGTTCATATCCTTCTTTGTCTTGAAATCTTAATTCTAGATATACCTTCTCTTTCCCACCCCATGACTTTACCACTTGGTTTCAGCTTAGAACCTTGAAGGATTTCATAAGGGGTTCTTGGGGAAGAATGGAGTCTTGGATCTTAGTAGCAGGCTATTCTACAACAAGCTCTTTATTTGTTTGATAGCTCATTTGAATAGATTGCCAAGAAGGAAAGATCTGAGGAACATATGAAGGACTTGGAAGATTCAAAGGATCACTTGAAATGGTTAATTGAGGAAGAATGGATGGCACATAATAAGGCCAAGGTGGTGTATATGTAGGCACAAAAGGTTGGCAAGGTTGGCCTTGCTGTTCCTCATGTCCTTTCAGCTTGTCCTCAATGTTTTGAATGTAACCACCTATATCCATCATGTCACCTATGAGTTTGTTCCAATTTTCTCTCTTAATAGGGGCCCATTCTACTTTTATTTTTCCTAGTGACCCTCTCACATAATGGATCTAGTGAGTAGGGACATTTTGACCATAACATTTCTGTGAGCACAATTATAGAGCATGTTTTTCAAGGCTTATTAGAGTCTACGTAAGTGTTGATATGGATGGCACGTGATAGGGTTGATGAGGATAAATATTATGATGGGTTTATTGTCCATATGAGGGATTAGGGCAATATTCTTACATATATGAATCATGAAGAACTTGCCAAGGTTTATCATAGCCTTGATAGGGGTCTTGATAGGATAGATAGGCATTATATGGATTGTGATGACCAAATTAGGACTATTGATAAGGAGGTAGATAATAGGTATATTCACCATAGTTATTAATATTAACCTCATATGTCAAGTGAGATGTAGGAGCTAATTAAAATCTATAAAGAGACAAACCTAGTTTGCTCATAACCAAAAGATTTGATTTGGAGCCACCATTGGTGCTAATTACTTACTTCTAAAAGATGATAGAGGAGAGACACACCAATAATATTATTCACTTTGGTCCCATTGAGTGTGCCAAACCTATTGTAGGCTATAATTATACCCTTGTGGGAGAGTTTCCAAGCTCTCTCATTCCCAGCTACAATATTAGAATGACCTCAGGTTGTGGGTATCCTATAGTGGGGTTGAACCTCTAGAGAAGGCCAAATTCCTCTTAGTAGTTCACCTAAAACTAAAGCTAAACTAATTCTCTATGAGGAAAAGGGTTAGAAAGGGGATAAGGGCTCCTAAGAAAGCTAACTAGGTGATGCACCAAAATAAAATGGGAAACTCCCATAATCTTGAACCCACACTAGTTCTATAAAGGACAATACTAACTTACACAACCTTAAGATCAAGCTGGTTGCATTAATATTTCATGGAGGAGGTTCAAGAAGCAATGAATTCAAACAAGGATGAGTTATAAGGCTCAGTAAAAGTTCACATCAATGGCAAAAAGAGTACTCAAATAAACCTGCAAACAACATTGAAAAACTCCCGAAATAAGGTTAGAAAGGAGGACCATGGATGAGGAAGATTCTCCTTCACACAATGCCATAGTGCACAACTTAATAGAAACAAATCCAAGGCAAGAGATAGGCAAAGAAAATCTTTTATTGCATCAAGAGGTAGTTCTTAAAAATGCTTGGCAGGGTCGAGCCTAATCAAGCTCAACATATTTTGTAATATCTCAAAGAGTGTCCCATCTCCCAGAGAGATGGAAAAGTCTAAAAAAATCTAGGAACCCCACAAAATGGAAAAACATGAGATATATATAGAGAAAAGGAAGAGAGAAAGAGAGGCATTGCATGATATAATGTGGAAAAAGGTCATAAATGGTTGCAACCACCACTATGTCCTTGAACTCTTTTACCTTTGTTGGGTGAATATTTTGTCGACCAGCTAACTGGTGACCAAAATAGTTCCTATCACCACAACATAGGGAGATTGGTCATCCAATGTTGCAAGTTTACCACATCCAAAGGGGACAAATCTCTCCTCTCATCAAGGGGAGGTTCCCTATTAAATATATAGAGGCTATATACTATATATATAAGCAGAAATTAAGACACAGGGGTGGGATAAACCATCCATCTCTCTTTTTTCAGAGATGATGCTAACAAATAGAGGAGAAATCTTGGGTGATTGGTGAAGGTACTTCTCTTCTTTCAGAAGTAACATTCAGCCAAGAGCCAGATTCCTTCTTGGATAGTAGAAATCCTGGTGAAGCAATAGAAGGCACTTCTCTTCTTTTAGAAGTGCTTGCTCTTGCAAACAACATGACTCTTTTTGGTAACAAGTGACTGGTAACTAGGTGCAGAGTAACCAACAGCCTGAGATGTAGCGTAAAGTCTCCACCTTGACTACTCAAGAGTGAGATACAAAGAACAATGGGGGCACAAAGTTGTCCCAAGGTCCTTTACATAGAAACAGAAAATAAACACACACTGAAGGCAACTATGACAACACAAAGTCTGAAAGTAGCTGGCTTCAGGACACCTTCCTGATTACTTCTACTAGTTCTGCTTGTTAGATCAAATAAACAAGAATGCTCCTAGAAAATAGACATAAGAACAATTTCCTAAAATAACACAAGCTATAACAGCACAAAGTCTGCAAGTCACTTACTTTCTCATTCAATCAAAGAAATATGAACTACAATCTGAGCTCAAAGTCTCAGTAATGCCTTTCAATTTGGGTAGAGTTTCACTTCTGGTAACGAGAAGATCTCCTTAAAACAATAAAAGAGATTACAATATATAGGCACCAAGCAAGGCTTGGCACTCTCTCCCATGGGATGGCCCATGCTGCAATCAATGCCTTCAATGTGTTTTCAATTCTTTCTAGAGAGACCACGCTTGGAATAGTGCATTGCCTTAATTATGGCATGTCCATTAATCTAATATGTCTCTTCCTGGGTCTGGATCTTTTGGTCTATCCCCTCTGACATCTACGTAGCTGTCCATTTTGTTTTTACTCTAAAGGAGACTAACAGGCTGTGCCTTCAATGTTTGCAATCCAAAATATCTGCTTAGTGGACTGTTCCACTTACTGAAATTACTTCAGCACAGATATTTCAGGGTTTTCCCTCTTTCTGATTTTGTCTTTTCTAGCTTTGTCTCTTGCTAGAATTTAAGCTCTCTGGGCTATGTTCCTACCTTTACTGGCTCTTTACGCTCCTCTCAGCAGTTCTTCCTTTTGGCCTTGGACTTAATGCCTTTGAATGAATTCAGGTCCACGCTCAACCCTGCAAGGATCAATGGCTATTTCATTGTTGTGACTTTGATGTCTGTGGGCACGTCACTTTCCTCAGCAATTCCTTCAACTTTGTCATTTGATCTTTCCCGAAGGGGACCTGCCCTTCAGGGCCTTGAGAAACGATCTGCTTTGGGTCGGGAAGAAACCCCCACAAGGGTATCTGCCCTTTGAGCAGTCTTCAGATGGCCTTCGGGCTTCTTTCTTCTAGTAGGATTTATCCTTTATATCCTTCAAAAAAAATGTCTGAAGGAATTCCTTTGGGTAATTTGTCTGAAGGAAATCTTTCTTGCCTTGTCTTTCTGTCAGGGTTTGATTTGTTTTTCGGGTGAATTCCTTCAGATAAATTGTCTGAATGATTTTGCTTTGTCCTTTGCCTTGTTTATTTTCCCTAAGGAATTCACTTTGCCTTTTCCTCACTGCCATCCGCAAGGGTTCTAGGCCTTGGTTCACCGCCCTCCACAAGGGCACTTATTCCTTTGGCTTTGAGGCAGCCCCTTGAACCTACTGATTAAACAAACTTTGGTTCAATGGTTCAATGGTTCAATCGGTTCAATCCCTTTATTTGGCTAAGTCCTTTGTTCACTGGAACCAACCACGCGTTGAACCTTTTAACCATGGAACCCGTTGAACCTTTGAACTAAAATGGTTCAATGGTTCAATGGTTCAAGCCTTCTTCTCTTTGATAAGTGTTTTGAAGCTATTGAACCTGGAAGCGGTTGAACTTTAAACCTTGAAAAATATGCTTAACTCTTGATGATGACGTTGAATCTTTGAACCCATTGAACCCTTTGAACCAAAATGGTTCAAGGTTCAATGGTTCAATGGTTTGATCCTTGCTTAGAAGCTTGCTGATGGACATTTTGGTTGAACCTTGTCGTTGAACCAACCTTGAAATCACCTAAGTGCTGACAGCTTGTTTCTTTCTTGCAGAGTCCGTAGAAATCAACATGTGAAGTCCATAATTTTCTCTAAGTTTTCTCTCAAGCCTTGAAAGAGTCTGTAGAAATGAGCCTACAGAGTCCATAGATTTCTTCCTATAGAGTCCGTAGATTCAAGCCTGCGGAGTCCATAGATTTCTGAAAAAGGTTTGAAAAATGAGGAACCTGAATGCTCAAAATAATTTTTTGAAAATGGGAGAGATGATTTTTGGTCTGTGCAGGGCCAAAATAGTCCGTAGGTTGTCCCAAAAATGAGTGACATTTTTTGGGGACAACAACCTTCAAAGCATGCAACTGCCTTGACCATGAAATGAACCATCTAAGATCATCACAAATCTCCTTGAGCCCCTCATTGATTAGAAAATATGATAGAAGACAAGAACTTCTCTAAAAATGTCTTTAATTCTTGAGCTATCTTTTCTAATCACCTAATCTTTACCTTTCATTCCCATGCCATCTTTCACTTGTCTTACACATATAAGGACAAAATACCCATAACTCTGAATCTAGACTGAGCCATGTTGATTTTGTATTGAATGACTGTTTGTTAGAGATGATGGCCATGTCGAAGGATGAGGACCTCTCAACTAATTTCACCTACCAGCTCTTGCCTTAAAACCTAGACTAGATCTTTCCTATATATGGAAAACAAATCTAAGGACATTAGTTTTCCTATAACCATTTATGTCGATGTAATTCTATACAAATCCAAACAATTACTTGCATGGGTTTAGATTTTGATGTTTGTGGGCTTGTCATGGGATATTTGAATCCCAATTTCTATTTTATGAGCTTAAACTTTGAAACTGGCACAAACATCATGTTTCCTTCAGTTACTTCCTATGGAATTCACTTGAACAATTTTTGTGAACTCTTTGTAAAGCATTGAAGGCAAGGACATGATGAGGTAAGATCAAAATGGAACCAAGGAGGCCACCATCCATAAATATAGGTCAAATCATGAAGTTATTTGACCACATCAAACACTTCAAATAACCATGATGCTCCTTCTACACCTTCATTCAAGGCAACCTCATTTTAAGGACAAATGCTAAGTACTTTTAACAAGTTTCTCTTAGCTTCAAGAATATGTAATTATTTAATAATAGTGCCAACCCATGAAGGTGGAAGCTTATATGGCACCACTAAAATACAAAAAATTGTTAGTAAGTAATTAAAATTGAAATTTATATGTACTACCAACAAAAATAAAAACATTTGGTAAAATTGATTATATCTACATTTTAGAAGTCAACATATCTACACATATTGAAGTCCATTGGACCACTAGGATATGCTCTAAGCTTGATAGTAATAAGAATAGCTTCATGGTCTAACTCACAAACTTTCCATAGATACTTGTTTAATGGTCTCCCATGATATTTTTTCAATTCAATATTCATTGTAAGGACTAAATTTGAATAGTGCAATATCTTCCTATATGTTTCAAAGTCTTCAAACAACCATATATCTAAATTTTTTATTGGAGATCATTGAAGCCAAGTTTCAGTAACTACCACAGACCCAATGTGATATTCAATGTTTTCTCCGTCTATGACTGTGGAAGTCAATTTTCTATTTTCCTCTACACACTGACATATGTAGTAATATGTCCCCTCTTCATTATCCACATCTGCAATAACTATAAAAACATTCCTTGTATCAAAAGAAATGATTTTTAATGACACTACATGAAGATAGATAATGGGATTAAATATTACATAATGAATAATATTCTACCTGGCTGCAATAGATCAGATACATGGTCAAAGTCATGTGACAATGTCATATCTATAAATTGCAATGTTCATGGAATATGATATGTGTTGATTTGAATTAGAGGTCTAGAACTATAGTCATCCACCCACTCTTATGACTCACACTCATTCCAAATAGAGTCCATGAATGCAGAACAAAAACATATCAGGTGTCTCGTATAAATAGTCCAAGAGCCTGCATTTGAGTTATGAAATGAGTGGAACTCACTTGAACCCGTTACAGTCATATAATCCTCATACTTTGCCCAATTTTATTCCTCCATTAACCAAAAATGTCTATGAACATTAGAATTTGGCTGATCACCATGGCACATGTTTTCATTACACTATTCAACCATGTTTTGTGCATCAGTAAAATGAACACCCTCATCAAATTTCAACTCCTCCCTTGCAATGAGTCTTTTTTACACATGGTCTAGCATTGTCATGCTCCCCTTTTCCATGGCTAGCCTTAGTGAAAATCCAAATATGTTTTACACTATTAATAACATGCATCCTGCTCAACCAATAAAACATCTATGTATTCTTGAATTTTGATGTGTAATTATCTAACCAAATGTAATGTTGATTGAAATGAATGTTCCTCTCAGTCAACTGTCTATATAACTTCTCAAAACAACCATGCATTGACTCTATAAAATGTGATCGGTCATTACTAATATAGAAATGGTACTCCCTTAATAGTTTTTGATCTTACTCGATACTATTAAGTGCATGCATGAATGCTATATACACGAATATGGTAACTTATGATGAGTTGTAATATTGTGATTGAACTTCCATTTATGGTTTGAATGCGTAATTTTTATCAAAATTGACTACTAAAATAATCAACCCAAGTGTGAATGTGTCATTTTTTATCTTAAAATGTTCATCTAACCATCTATCCCTATATGTGTGTCATGCATACTCATAAACAATTATCTTCTTGAATTTGACCATAAATTCTGAAATGGGTATCTGTTTTGTAATAATCTCACACCTTTTAGATTATTTTCCATCTTTTAATTGATCAGTCACATGTTTGTATTTTCTCAAACCAACTAATTCTTGTATAATTGCACTTGTTTCATCTTCATGGATATAATTTTTAGTTTTGGCAATCCACCAAAAATGTCACAATTTCCATCCAAACATGCTTTGTTATAAAATAACTATCCATCTTGTCTTTCATAAAAATGGTTAGAATAAATTCCCTACTTGATTTTAGAAAAAATTCTAAGCCAAACCCCTACAAAATATTGTTATTATGCAAAGTACAATGAATATGGTGTAAAACATCATAGTGCATTACAAACTCAACATGTTGCCTATAACAACAAGTGGTGCGTGTGTGATTTATTTTTTATTTTTTTGGATGTTTTTCAAAAAACTTGGAGTAAAATTATGTTTAAGTCATATAAAATAAATGTTTTAGATGTGGTTCATAGTTACGAGAACCAGATATTCTTTTGACTACATCTCTTACATTGGGTAAAAGTCTAATATTGTCCTTCCAAAATTGTACAAGTAACTCTTTTAGAGCATTGGCTATAGCCTTTTATTTTCATGGAAATTGACTGGAAAATACCCAGATCTCATTGGTGTTGGGTTAATTAAGTTTTTTACGTCTTGAAATTTATTTCATTAATGTTTTTCTATTTATATCAAGTGTTTGGCTTCTTTTGAAATCAATCATTTGCCCCTGTTTGACTACTTACTACACAAGTTGTGATTATATGTCGGGTAGCATTACAATATTTATTGCATGATTTAGGGCTTATAGTATGATATACATCATGTAGGTTGTCAATAATTTTTACATTTTAATCATCCATATTAGATGTTCTTATCCTTAATGTGTGCATGCTATGTCTCATCTTAATCAATTTCATCGACAAAATAAATAATTGACATCTTTTAGTACCATGAATCAAATTATGAAAGAAAATCCAAATTTCATCATCCAATCTTCTTGAATGGTAGTTAGATATTTTATTAGACATTGATTTCAAAATATTTTCATCAAATTCAATTAAGTACTTACCTCTTCTATGCACAATTCTTAGAGTGTTGTTACTGATGGAACTTGTTGAGATGGTGTTTCAAAATCGTTATTACTTTTGTTGATTAGTGGTGGGATGACATTTTCTTCATTGTTTATTTCCTAAATATATGCTGCCATAAAATTTTATTTATTACTAATTTCATCATTATTTATTTCCATGGAAATGTAATCATTGTTGGGGGGTAAGGCATCATGCATATAGTCATCATCAACAAAATAAAAAACAATATACTTTGAATGTGAGTTTCCAACATTATCTAATTCATTATTGTCAATTTCATCATTATTCAATTTAGTATTGTCAATTCCACCATTATTGAATTGATTATTTTCAATTTCATCATTATTAAATTCATTATTATCAATTACATAATTATCTATGACATTTGGCTCATCAGAGATAGTTTTTGTACCTTGTTTTAAACGAAGTTCTTACATTCATACCTTATTTTTCCTCTCATCTCTTGTATTTGTTGAAGTGTTTTGTTCTTCAAATTATTTCTCTTTATCAAACATGATCTATTACCCATTGGACAATTGATAGCCTTTCAAAGGTGGGTTCCTAAAAATTACTTGATAGCTCTTTTTCTCAACTTTCAAGTACTACAAAAGCGCATAGAGAATGTATGTGGGGACATATTTCTTAAATTGGGTAAAAAAAAGTCTATTTAAAAGTAAGTATTTTTGTATAGTAAGTATAATGCATATTCATTATGGTATAACACATACACATTCCATCATAATGCATACGCATTATGACATAACCCACCAAGATTATAAATAGTCATTCATGCCTATATCCCATTTAGATATAGGGATGGATTCATAGTTGAAGTTCAAATGGTTAATATGAATGGATGAATCTAAAATTCATATGAAGCCTCACCATTATCATTATAGGGGTTACTGCCATCCTCCAAAAGGTATCAGGGTCTTCGTTAATGTATTCAGACTATTATCTATAGGATCCTCAACCTCAATGGTTAGTGGTCTGGGTGCAGAGAATAATAGATCTATATAGTATGTAAGTCAATTTAGCAAGGAAGGGTGCATCCAAAATCAATCAGATAAGGGAAGGGTTCATCAGAGGCATACACTATATCTAAAATTAAATTTCCCTCCAAATATCATATAAGTGGACTATCTAGATATATAGGATCAGTCGACTGATCTCTACTATTTATAGGCCTAAGATTTTGTATAGATATACCATTCAACCTTACTAATAACTCTATATAGATATAGATAGTCAACCCAATTTTTATTTTTTTAGGGTGCCCCGATTACACTACAAATAATAATTGAATTGAGATCATGGTTAGAACTAGAACAACTTGTATGCTAAGGAATAGGGAGTAGAGTCTGATTGGTTAGTGTGTCAACCAAGATAGAACAATACAACCAAGTCAAGGAGTTATTAATTTGGGATTGGGGATATTTCCTATAGAAATACCTTGGGGCTATCCTATATATTATTATTCTCTTTACCTCTATTTTTAGGAACATTATAAGCATGAAGAGGAGGAAAGACCCTCTACTTCTATGTATTAATGCCTAGCCCGATAGTCACCCTCAAACCCATTTATGTAAATCTAGAGCGGGTTGAGTGGCAATTATATGCATATCCCATATATATAGAGGGAGTTTGTGAAGGCCTATATCCCAGATCCCATTTTTATATAGGGAGGGGAGGGTGCCATATATAGGGTGCCTCGATCTCTAATATATATAAATAGGGTCAATTGAGGGTATAAATGCTCAACCTTGATGATTATATATAGCCTGCTCGACCTTGATGATTATATATAGCCATAACCATGAAGGAATTAAGATTTATTATGTGTGATATGTCAATGAATTCCTATTGGGAATCATGGATATTATAGAGCTTCTAAGAGGGATCCAAAAATGTATCACCCACTTTCTACAATCCATCCTAAATAAGTTTATGGGATTCCCAACCATAGTTGCATGTAGTATGATATAATACCTTAGTTTGATTATTAGATAAGGGGTTACTATTTATTTTTGGGCCCACATAGATAGAGGGACCACCTCTATCACATATATAGATAGGGGTTGGGTACAATTATTTGTAAGATCTAGAGAAACGTAAGAGGGCAAAACACTGTATCCATCTCATAGTTTCCCACCTACGCTCTACCATCCATTATAAGTTAGAGGACCTAAAGAGAAGTATCCTAATACAACATCTTTGTCATCATAATGAGCAAATAATTCAAACCACAACGAGTCAGGAATTGATTGACATCATGCCCCCAAATAATATATAGGGCTCTTTATCCCCCCCAACCCTAACCCCAACGCCCCAATCAATAGATAGATAAATACCTATAAGTTTTATGTAATAAAAACATATAAACAAGGAATCATCCATTTTGGTATGGTCATTTATGTGTGTACCCATATATCTATATAGGTAGGTGCCTCGATAGATAGTTTAGGGTTGATTGTATCTATAATCTATATAGATGGGCAAACTTATGGGGCCATCTATTAGAGGGTCGGGGTCGATGTCTATACTCAACCAACAACTATAACTATCTATATTTACTGAAAGTCAAGGAGGGATTATATATATAGGCTAACATCAGAGGTAATTAGGCTATATATTCTATTTCTATAGTCCCCCGAGATCCATCTATATATAGTAGAGGGGGGGGCATTTCTGCTCTCTTCATCCCCTATATATTTAAGTAGTCCCCCTCCCTATATATTATATAGATAGAGGTGTCCCTATATCTATATATATATAGGAGTCAAGGTAGATAATTATATGAGGGGAACCTCTAGCTCTATCTATATTAGATAGGTGAGTCCATCGTTGAGTACCTATTAACTTTCTAAGTTACCCCTTGATCGGTGTAAGGCCACCTGAGGCTTGCAAAGAAAGGATGCACCCATGAGGCCCCAAGCATTTCAAGTAGAGAGTATACATATGCCTTCTGTCTACACCTAAACCCAAGGTAGAAGTGCAGTTCTATATAGTAAAGCCATAATGACTTAGAGCCTATATAAAGATTTCAATATGCACCTGCATGCAATATTTTATGCCATACAGGTTATAAAGAGCACAAGTTCAGGATGTAGGACCCCTAAGTTCTAAGTATACAAGTGAAGAGTTTGGTGCAAGAAGTAGCTATAAATCATAAAGAGTGTGCCTAGGATCTTCAGTCTTTGAAAGCACCCTCATATAAAAGTCTTCCTTGTGCCTAGCCAATGCAGTCCCACACCCATGCATAGGATACCACATCTGCACCCTTGAGCTACATAATGTGAAAAATTACTTCTACTACTACCACGTGGTAACTTGATGCTTGATCAAATGCAAGAAGGTTCCTAGTTACCCAGGATGAGCGCCAACTCTCCATGTGTTAATCTGACACTCATCTAAGACTAGCCCCTATTAATGGAGTTATTAGCATCACCATTGGCCATTGAGGAAGGAAATGGGGACCTACCAAATAGTCACAATAAATAAGTAGCATCCACATGTCACATCTACGCTGCTCCTGCCTAACAATCTTAAGGACCCCTTTGAGAGCCTGCCAAAGTAACACATATCATATTCATGGAGTTGTACACAAAGAACAATAAAAAAGCACCACATGCCAAGTGGTTGCTAGATATAAAAGAAGTATTTAGAGGTAGTTGAGAGGAGATTGAGGAGTTTTAAAAATAATTAAATATAAAAGTGATTATCAGACTTTGGGATCTGAATTCATGCTACCCTATGACCTTGTTAGAGAGATATTGCATTCTCCTATGCATGTGTATCCAGAAGTGATCCTACCACCAAATTTAGATCCAATCATTGGATAGAATTTAAGAGGCACAACCATAGTGCCACAAAAGAATTCAATGCTACATCCATCATGCCCAAGTGGCACATTTATTGTAAAAAAAGCTTATTCACTATAAAAAACTTGATTCTTCCACTGTAAAAGGGTCAACATTTTCTTTAGTAGCCTCACACTACCAAAATTTTCCCTCTATGAGCACTTGTGTTGGCTAAACCTTGTAAATTATTGAGAATTAAGTTCACCTCTTTTCATTCTTATAATGATCTGTGTGTTATTTGTGTTTGTTGATTTCTATCTATGGGTAATGTCCACCCCTCTCATTACCATTCATTTCTAGTACCTCCTCTTTGAACTCAAAACTCACTTGCAGGTCATGTGTAGTGTGCACTCGGGTCTATGTTGATGTTTTCTGTGGACCATTTGTCATCCTTATAAATGTCACATTGTTTTCCCATGACTCTATGTGAAACACTTATGCATTTGGAGTGACTTGGAAGAAACTATGTGATATTATCTTATTCTCAAAGGTTTGAATTATGTTTATTGTAGTAGGAGTGATTTATCTATTCTATGTGCATCACCTTTTATTTTTAGCATCTCTTACCTTCACCCTCCATTTTCCCCAAAAGATCCTAGGTTTAGATTAGTGGTGGTTTACCTTTCTACTCTTTAGGTCTATGCATTGATATTAAATAAGGTGCTCTTAGAATAGAAAGAATTTGGCCTATTTCATATGCTCATCCCAATAAGTGCAAGGGTCCCATGCCGTTAAGACATTCCCATCATTATGATGAGACAACCTATGACAACTGGGTGATAATACTTTTGCACCCAGTGCTGAGTCCTTCCACACTCTGCATAAAACTATCATGCTCAACACCTTGTAACAAAATTTTCCATGCTGTAGAGCATCCATAGGTGCATGTTTCAAACAAAACTATTTTTTGGCATGCCCGATGGGACCATTTGAAGAAAAACTAAGGAATTGGTGCTATCTTTAGCTAATGAGTATAGCAAACACTCAATGAGAGCACTTGGTGACTCCAAATATCTCTGGCCCATAAGGACCAATCCCTTACCTATATGCCAAGAAGAATAAGATCATCTACAAGAGGCATCAATTTCCATTTCACTGAGTTTATAGTGCCCTTAAGAAGAAGGAGAGTTATAATATCCTTGTCCCCTATCAAAAGATGTAACGCAAGATAGTCACCTCCCAGAGTGTAGTCTATGCCTTCATTCAAAAGGTTTTATGCAAGAAGGCAGGGTTTATTCCCTATCCCATTCATGGTTGTGGTAAGGAATCAAGTGTTTGTGCCCCTTAATGGAGGTAGTCTATTAGTTCTCATACAATATGATGATATCATAATTGCAACCCTCAAAATTTTATCCTATTTCATGGGTAAGAATTTGACTTCCCTTGTGCAACATATTCAAGACATCATAAATATCTACTCAGTGCACCATGTCACTAAAAATAATGTCATGGTTAGGCTACTCACCCCCTAATTTAATATAAAATCCCCTCAATGGTACCAAGGGTTGAGACTGAATTCTATTCATAATTAGGATGAATTTAGTGAAGAGTTATGCAAGCAGTTTGAAGATCAAAGTGATCACTTGTCCCTGATAGAATAACTCATGACCATAAAGTGAGCCCCACACAAGATGATGGTCAACTTCAACTTCAAATTATAGAGAGTTTGGGATAGAATCCCACCTTTGTGTAAGCCTTCCCCAAATACCACATTTCTATATTTTCTAAAATATCTTAACAATGACATAGTGGTGATGATTTAGTCCATATGAGGCATGATCCTCCTTGATGCCTATGAAGTGGTAGTGCACATAGAGAATTACTTAATCCAAGCAAGAAAAATTGTGCCTAGACCCCCTATGACTATATTCATAGACCCGTTCCCTAACCAAGTAGTTGCATAACCTACCCTAGTGCTTATTCCCACTACAGTGAGTTCACCTACTTCATTCACCACCTTTCCTAGTGAATTGCATGAGGTAAAAACACTACTACAAAGTTTTGAAAATGAAATTGTTGCTCTCAAAAGGTAGAAAACATAGTATCCTAGACATTATCAACCTTTCACTCAATAATACTAGTTAAATAGGCCTCCCTACCAAGGTGGTGCCAAACCCTAAAATCAACTCAACTATAATACAATCCCTTATACGTAGAAGGTTGATGTTACTAACACCTTCAAAACCCTTGTTCTAGTCTAGAAAAGTTTAGCACATGATATCGAGTGGTGCTTCTCACACAATCAACCACATAATCAAGCAACATGCATAAATAGGATCTTAAGCCAAGTGCTCATGGTGTAAAGCATGCCTTAATTACAAGGAGAAGTGAGCAACATATTTCAACATGAGGAAGGAGTCTAGGTGCCAGTTCAACCATAAGATGGGTTTACTTTCATCAACTAGTAAGAAGAAGACACTAACTATGTAAACTAAGGTATCACACCTAGTGGAGGAAGCACTCTAGTTACTTTCAACACAAGATTCAAAATGATATCGAGATTGGTCACATATGCTATTGATAACTAGATATGGGACCAAGGTGACCATGAGGGTAGATCCTATCTTCAAAACCCATGTCAAACCATACTCTCTTAGCCCAATTGAGCAAAATTATGTGATGTTCGATCAAGAGGAGGATTCAATTCTCTATGAGGATATGACACTGTTAGAGGAAACCCCAAACAAATTGTTGGATGAATGGGCATGAAAAATCTTTAAGTGTGACCCATATGATAATGAAAAGATAGGGATATGCATATATTGCATCATAGAAGTGAATTTTTCACTACTTGAGCTCATGAAAGCACATGAGGACCTTGAAGGTACGTGGCAATTGTAATTTGATAGCTCCAAAATAAAGAACAATGCAGGAGCTGGTGTCACCCCAAAAGGAAAAATAATTATATGCCTTTAGACTATAGTTAATTTGCATGAATAATGCTTATGAATAAGAGGTGCTGATATAAGGCCTTCAGCTTGCATAAAATAAAGGAGTCAAAGTGCTATAAGCATTGGATGATAGTGAGTTGGTTGTCAACCAATTTAGAGCACAGAGCTTGACTAAGAGTGGTTTAATGAAACCTATAAACATAGAGTGTGGGATTTGATAGAAGGCTTTGATGCATTCAACATAATTTCTTTAGCAAGAGAAAATAATGTTGATACAGATAGGCTTACGAATGTAGGTACATAATATGACATTCTATGCAACATAATGAAAGAGTCTAAACAAATCATAAAGCTAGTGTTCATACCAATAGTTTATGACAATGTGGATAATTGAAAAGTGTTTGAGAGTGATGATCAAATCATCAACTTCCTACAAGATGAGGAAGATATTTTCACCATGAACTAGACACAACTACAAGCTAAATAAGAAGATCAAGTCATCTAGTTGGAGGGGAACAAGTTATCAAAAGGGTTGACTACCCTAGAAAGCATCTTCAATACTGATGACCAATTCAAAGGAGAAAGACGTAGTATGATAGCCAAATAAGATATCTATACACCTATAATCATTTCAAAAGGAAAATCTCTTAAAGATGTTAATGTTTGTTTTGTGCTAGAGATTGAGGGCTTTATTCAACCCAGTAGGAGATATGATGATATCTTCACATGGAGCTACAAGGATCTAAGAGGCTTTGACCTAGGCTTAGTACAACATACAATTGAGCTAGATCCTGGTGTGTAATCCATACACCAAAAGTATAGGCTTGTTAATCCAAAGTTGGAGCCATTAATGCACAATGAGCTCTCCAAGATCATTGAGGCTAGCATAATACTTTTGTTAAAACATTCTTTAGGGGTCACCAACTTAGCCTTGATACAAAAAAATAATGGGGAGATACATCTCTGTGTGGACTTTAGGAACCTAAACAAGGCTTCCCTTAAAGACCACTACCCTCTCTTGCCAATAAAGAAGATCCTAAAAATGGTCATAGGAGTAGAGAGATTTTCATTACTTGATGGTTACTCAGGCTATAACCAAATCCTTGTGCAAGAGTACGACCGATACAAAACCACATTCACCACTAAGTAGGGAACCTTTGCATACCATCACATGCCATTTAGTATAACAAACATAGGCATGACCTTTCAGAAAGCCATGGATATGGAATTCAAGAGCTAATCAATAAGATCATCTTGGTTTACCTTGACAACATAACCATTTTATTTAAGCGTGTAGAGGATCACTTGGGTCATCTAGAGCATGTCTTTTAGAGATACCATGAGTATGGAATATCTCTAAACCCTAGAAAATGTATCTTCACAATTCATAAAGGAGCCCTCCTTGGGCACATCATTTCTAAAGAGGGAATCACAATTGATATAGAGTGAGTCAAGGATATCTCATCTCTTTCCCTTCCAAGCCACAAGAAGAGTCCCTAGAGTTTCCTAGGGAGAATAAACTATATGAGAAGGTTTATGCCTAGTTTAGCTATCCTAGTCAGGCCCTTCACTACGATGTTAAAGAAGAACACTGCATTCAATTGGATGCACAAAGGCAAGGAAATTTTTGAGACCATTAAGAATGACATCATGTAAGCACCCACTTTAATCAACCCAAACTATAGCAAGGATTTTATCCTGTATGCATTTGATGGATCTGAAGGCATCTCAACCATCCTAATGTAACAAAACAAAGAGCAACTAGAGAAGCCAATTGCCTTCTTCAGTTAGGGACTAAAGGATTATGAGTTGTGCTATAGCTTCATAGAAAGGCACACACTCATAGTTGTGAGAGTGCTAAAGAAATTTAGGCATATGTTCTCTAACAATAAGATCCAACTCATGGTCATACATGCAAGCATCAAGGAATTATTTCTTAACAAGGATATCAATGAAAAAAGAGATGGATGGATCACAAAGGTGATGGAGTACGATGTAGATATCCAAGTCACCTAGCTCATGTGAGGAAAGGGGCTCTATGATCAATTGGCCAAGGTAGAAAAACCTGAGGATGGTGCAGTGCTAGTGTCACATGAATAAGAGTGTGCAAGTGAAGAAATCATGACTAACTGGGAAGAGGATATGAAAACCTTCCATCAGGATAACGTATATATGCTTGGCCTCGATAAAGCTAAGTGTCAACATTTTAGACTGCGATCCATTCCCCATGTGCTTATAGATGATGAAATTTTTTAAAGGGACCTCAACGGAGTCATCCTAAGGTGCATTGAAATAGAGCAAACAAGCATAATTCTTCAAGATTTCCATGACAATCTTACAGGAGGCCATTAATCCCCTAAGACTATTGCTATGAAGATCATGTAGGCTGGCTATTATTGGCCATCTATGTTCAAATATGTGCATGCATATGTGCAAAATTATAATAAATGTGCCTTCTTCATAGGAAAACAAAAGGATCGTAGCCTTACCACTACACCTAATTCAAGCTGACTAACCCTTTGCGTAGTGGGGCCTAGATTTTATAGGCATGGTTAATCCACCATCAAATGATGGGTATAAATGGATTTCCATAACCACTGACTATTTCATAAGGTGGACAAAAGTAGTTGCACTTAAGGAGGCTAGTGAGACATCCATCTTAAAATTTTATAAGGGCACTGTAACAAGATTTGGTGTTCCAACCACCATTATCTCTGACAATGTGCTAGCCTTCCTTAGGACTAGGATCAATGAATGGGCCATCAAGCACAACATCTACTAGAGTGCTTCATCAAATTATTACCCTCAAGGTAATGATCTAACTGAGTCCATAAATAAGAAATTGATTCACATCATAAAAAGGAATCTGGAGGATAACTAGCGAGCTTGGCACAATAAGCTCAGAAGTGCTCTTTATGCTGATCAGATCATACCCAATAAAGTGCTAGGAAATTTTACTTTCATGTTAGTTTATGGAAGGGAGGCCAGATTATTAACATCCCTCGAGTTGCCTTCATTAGAAGTTGCACATTAGTTGGAGCTACTTGAGAGTGATCCCCTTGAAGTAAGATCAATTGAGCTAATGGAGCTCAAAAAAATTAGAGTGCAAGTTGTGCACACTATGGAAATTCAATAGGTGCAAACCAAAAGGGTCTTTGATAAGAAAGCTGGTGATAGGAGTTTTCAAGAGGGAGACTTTGTGTTCAATTCGGATGTAAATAGAGTGAAGGCTGGAAGGCACACCAAGTTCGATGAAATATGGAGTGGTCCATATACCATAACTAGTTGCAAGCCATCTAATGCCTTCCAACTTGCTAGAATGAATGGAGAAGAGCTTCCTATCCCAGTCAATGGGATTCATCTCAAACACTATCTCCATAAAGTCTTGTATAAATTGTAAATAAGTAGAGTAGATGCTTTTCATTTCCCTAAAGCATCTAGTGCACCTTGTTTTAAAGTAGTTTTAATTCCTCCAAGCACTTATTGATAGTGTTTTCTTGGCTTAGATATTTTCCTCTAAGCATCTTTGATGTAGTTCTTATTTTGTTAGTTGAATCTCAACTCATTTCATAGCCAAAGATGCACAACTGGTGCATTCACGAGAGAAATAACTAGAAGTCCCAAATACTCTATGCCTAATGAATTACTCAAAGGCTACTAGGTTCTCGCTTAGCAGGGAAGTAGACCATAAAGAGAAGTGTTGAATTTCTAAGTCACCCCTCAGTCGATGCAAGGCCAGCCAAGGCTTGTAGAGAAAGGATGCACTTGCGAGGCCCTAAGCATTTTGAGTAGAGAGTGCACATATACTTCCCATATATGCTCGAACCTAAGATAGAAGCACAAATCTATGTATCAAAATTGTAATGACTCGTACCTACATAAAGCTTTCAATATGTGCCTGCATGTAGGATTTTATGGTATGCAAGTTAAAAGGAGCACAAGTTCACGATGCAAGACCCCCAAGTTTGAAGTGGCCAAGTGAAGAGTTTGGTTTAGGAAGCAGCTATAAATCATGAAGAGCACACTTAGGATATTCAATCTTTGAGTGCACCCTCATATAAAAGTCTTCTTTGTACCTAGCCAATACAATCTCACACTAGTGCATAGGATCCCACATCTGCACCCTTGAGCTACATAATGTGCATCTTCCTTCTGCCACTACCACGTGGCAGATTGATGCTTGCTCAAACACAAGAAGGTTCCTAGTTGCCCACGATGAATGCCAACTCTCCATGTGTCAATTCGATGCTCATCTAAGATAGGCCCATTTTAATAGAGTCATCAACAGTGCCATTGGTCAGTGAGGAAGGAGAATGGGACCCACCAAAATGTCTCAACAAAGCAGTAGCATCCATGTGTCACATCTATGCTGCTCCTACCCAACAATCCTAAGGACCCTTCTGAGAGCCTGCCAAAGTGACATGTATCATCTTCATAGAGCTGTACCCAAATAAAAATTAGGAAGTGTCATGTGTCAGGTGGCTACTAGATATAAAAGTAGTTAGAGGTACTGAGAGGAGATTGAGGTATTGTTAAAACAATTAAATTTAGAAGCGACTATCAGACTTCAAGATTTGAATTCATGCCACCCTCTGACCTTGTTAAAGAGATCTTCCATTCCACTATGCACGTGTATCCAGAAGTGATCGTACCACCAAATTCATATGCAATAATCAGACAGACTTCAAGAGGCATGGTCGCAGTGCCACAAAATAATTCAATGATACATCCATCAACCCCAAGTGGCACATTTATTGTAAAATAGGCTTGTTTACTATAAAAAAACCTAATTCTTCCACTGTAAAAGGGTTGACATTTTCTTTAGCAGCCTCACACTACCAAAATTTTCTCTCTATGGGCACTTGTGTTGGCTAAACCTTGTAAATTAATGAGAATTAAGTTCACCTCTTTTTGTTCTTCTAATGATCTATGCGTTATTTGTGTTTGTTGATTTTTGTCTATGGGTAATGTTCACCCCTCTCATTATCATTCATGCTCAACACCTCCTCATTGAACTCAAAACTCACTTGCAGGTCATGTTATATGCATACTCAGGGCTATGTTGATGTTGTCTTTGGACTATTTACCATCCCTCTCAGTGTCACACTATGTTCCTATGCCTCTATGTGAAACACTTATGTATTTGGAGTGAATTGGCAGAAGCTATGTGATATTATCTTATTTTCAAAGGTTTGCATTATGTTTACAACAATAGGAGTGCTCACTTTATTCTGGGCGCATTGCCTTTTACTTTCAATATCTATTACCTTCTTCCTCCCTTTTCCCCAAAAGATCCCAAGTTTAGATTAGCGGTAGTTTACCTTTATGATCTTTAGGTTTGCATACTAGTTTTAAAGCAGGTGTGCTTAGAATAGAAGGAATCCAGACTACTCTGGAGGCTTGTCCTAAGGAGTGTAAGGGTCTCATGCCTTGCAGATGTTCCCATCATTGCAACGAGATAACTGATGCTCATGCGCAGCTGAGCGATAATACTTTTATGCCCAGCATCGAGTTTTTCCATGCTCCGCATAATAATTTTACGTTCAATGCCTCATAACAAAAGCTCCCACATAGTAGAGCATCTACGGGTACACGTTTCAAATGATAACAACACCCTAGTCAAGTAGAGTTGATGTAGCAATGATGTCAACCATATCTAAGTCATTTGATCTCAATGCCCTATATAGGCTTTGGTTTTGGTCACCATCTATATAGATAGGAGATAGGCCCTAGTGCCTTATAGATGGATAGATATAGGTTTGATTACTTACATATATATGGATAAAATAGACTCTATGTCTAGGTCTAGATCATAACTTCTCCTCAAAGTGCCACCAATGTTTATCTAATATAGATAGAGATAGTTGAAACCCTCTATAGTTGGTCATGACTAACTATAGGGATGACCGATCGAATACCACCAAGCGAATATAAGTTTCTCCATATCCATCGCTTGATTTCAATATTCACTATGCTCAGAGGTGGGAGAGTATCTATCGGTTGAGTTCCTCTCCCTATCAATCAATAATAATAGGTTTCAAGTGAATTATGATTACTAATTTATACACTTTCTTTTTAACAATACCGCGCTTTACTTAAACATCAAATCACACCCTTCTCGATATAACTTACACTTTCAAACTCATTGATAAATAATATTGTACCTTCTCTTTAATCTAGTAGATATTTTATCTTAAACTACAAATCCTTATGAATGCTCTAAATGGAACTCCTACAAACATGGGGTAGGGAGATACCATTTTTAAGAAATCTATAAAATAAACATGTTTGGTCTTACACACTCTTTGGGTCTCTACAATCAATTTATTTTAAACCATAAATCGTAGTGAGTCCTCTAGATGGACCTCCAAACGTGGGGCGGGGAGATACCACTTTTTAGATATCGTAGGATAAGCATCTTGCATTTGAACTTATGACATCATCGTTCACATTAATGATAAGTAAAGTTTAGGTTAAAACAATTCAATTATTGTTAGCGCAAATAATTGCAGGGAGGATGCATTTCGTTTAGAAAATGATAGAGGTGGCCGAGAGCGAAACATGAAAGCCCACGTAAACGTCATGTGGTCTCCAAGTGTTAAATATAAAGGCCACACAATTAATGTGATGACGCTTGGTGTGCACTCAACATCAAATAATGTCAATGTTGATGTGCACGCAATATCAAATAAATCCAATTCAGATAATGAAGTACATGCTGGTTGATAAGAACCATTCACATGAATAAATCAAACTATAATTCTCAAAGGTCAAATCACTTTATTTTTGATACATACGTTCAATTTAAAATGTATAAATTCTCAACGTTTTTTTTTAAAGAAAAGTTCATATCTTTGTCCCCACATCATCAATTGTACTATATATTGAAATGAATTGAAAGATAAGAAAAGTGTTTTGTGAGAAAATAATATTATAAGATAAGGATTCTTTAATAATAATTTATAAAGTATAATCTAAAATGACAATCTAAAAATATTTATATGATATATTTAGAAATACTCGTCATATTTAATATAGATTATAAAAATATTAATTTTCTAAAATATTATCATATTAAATTTATTAAATATTTATTCTTTTTTAATATTGATTCTTCTATCATAAATCTTAATAAAAAAATTACAATTTTATTTAATCCAATCTAAACATTTCAAATTATTGTAACTCTTAATTTTTAAATAATAAGTTTTAAATATTTAATATTTGAAGAGAATTTCGACCTGCTCTATTATGAGATAGTATGAGGAGATGGGATTCGAGACCATATCAATTAATGTCCATGTAATAACCCATGTTAATAAGATTTAAAATTTACATACTTTGCCTATTTTTCTTTACTTGTAAAATATATTTTTAAATAGTTTGTTTCCTCTAATATGCACTTTTAAAGTCATCCCAACACACACACACACACACACACACACAAAAAAAAAACAATGTAAACTGTCAAGTTTGGAAATGTTACGTTCTTTTAGTTTTATTTGATCTATTTTATTATAGCTATAGTAGTTGTACAAATACAAAGGGTGATTTCTAAGGCATGATGGAAATTTTATTATTGGAACGTTTCAGTAGACTATTACTATAAAAAAATAATAATTTACAAGAGGTTACGAAGTAAAGCAACCAGTTGAAATTCATGACTCGCACTACCTAAATGCATGATAGAAACTTTACAATCTAACTTTTATAAAATTAATATTTGATTTGTAATAAATATGTTACTTTATATTAAAATTTATAAACTTATGTATAATTTAAAATATACTTATAATTTTGTATTCTTTATAAATATGATCACTATATATACATCATTATCTATATTTTATTTATATTTCAAATATAAATTTAATAATATCTTTTTAGTAATTATCCTTAAATTAAGATTTATCTTATTTATAAAGATTCCTTAAAAAAATAGAGATCACCTCCAAATCTTAAACCCTTTTACGTATCAATATAACAAGCTAGTAGCTAAAGGTGAAGGCTGTTTACTTGATTGATATTTACACTATATTATATTGGTATTGTAACAATATTGTGGGGAAGGTCGTTGGCTTTTGTCTACATCTAAGCTTTTATTGAAAATCAGTAATTCTTTTACATATTTGTGTCTCTTTATTATATTCAACAATTTACATGTAGGAATGCAACGTGAGGTTGATTCTATTATTTTCTAGCCAAATCTTGGAACTTGGCATGCAAATACATGATATTAAAACTTTATAAAACTTCACTTCATTGCATTGATGATTGCCACCTTTAAAATCATCTTATCTTAGTGTTTTTCATTCAAAATTGTATTGGAGTTGCCTACTAATGTTGCTGCACTTGGAGCTCCCTATAAAGTTTTTACCCATTCCATTGTGTTTGGAACATTTGAGAAAGTGAAATTTGACTTTCATTTCATCAAGAATGAGATCTCTAACATTCCTTAATGGAAGTTTGAAATTCTTTTTAGCAAGCCAATTTTATTTTAATGCAAACAATTTTTTTAGTTTTTATTTTTTTCTATTTTTTAAAAAATATATAATTAAAAAATTATTATTATTAATTATTTTTGAATATTTAAAATTATAAAATTGAAAAAAAAAAGAAAAAAAAATTAAAATATATTTTTTAAAGTGTAAATTTTAGAAAACCAACCAAAAATTATTGTGATATTTGTTTATTGTAAGAGTTACAATTTTTTGTAGTTTTTGTATCTTACACCCTTTTCAAGCTGACTCAACTTCAATCGGGCTCATTTTCTCTATCCCCATAAATATCCCCCATTACTTTGTTAACATCAAGCCTTTGTGCTCTACTTTATACACTTCAAGGAGTCATCTCCGATAGTTTTACACCTACTTCCTTGGTATGATTATTTTTACCACGACCTGCTCACTGTTCTTTGCACCAAATGCTACCATCTCATAGGCCTCACATTCACTTGCATCCTCTATAGGTTCTACATGGTCCCATCTTAGCTCTAGCATGCACATCCCCTTTCAGGCCCTCCTTATTTCTCATGGTGACGAGCCCATACTATCCTCCCTTGTACTTCCACAAGCCCATCCTTGGCTCATGGCCCACTTGACAGTCTATTCATACTGTGTTTTATTTATGTGGCACCTTGCACCTAGGCACCATCCTCCATAACAAGGAAACTTCATCCATGCTTTGAGTTCATCTCAACGTTTTTATTTTTAGTTCCATTCCTCATGGAATTTTTTTTTGTGTTGTGACCAACAACTCCCTCCAAGTGTCACTTAATTGATGTCTTGACGACCTTCCCAATATCCACCATTTACAAGATGACATGCATCTACATGCACTAGATGGTCAAGTGTCCACTTCACCATTGTCGAGCCCTTTTATGAGTGTGGCCACTTGGGCCTTATAGAACCACCTTTACATGGCCACCTAGGTCTTTTTTTCGAATGAAAAACAAGGTGGGGTGGTCAAGTGCTCGCGTGACTACCACACCCATTTTCTTCAATTAATTTCTCATTATAACTTGAGCCCATTTTTTCACACATACTTACCTTGGGATACACCTTAGGCTTGGGCCATCTTGTTTTATAACTCAACCCTTGGGATTATTTACATGAGAATATTACTACCCATTTTCCCAAGGCAATTTTTGTTCAACCTTAAGAATTTTATGATATCTTCCCTTCTAAGTTTTCACCTTGGCCACTCGATCACACATACATTCTCTGGACCCTTACACTCTTTGCCTCCCATATGAATGATTCAAGTCTCATGTGCATGCTTCATGTCTCATTTGTGCTCTTTAGGTCTCATATCCACTCTTTGGTGACTTATACTCTCTGATGACCTACATTCTCTAATGGCTTGTGCTCTCTAGTCACTTGTGTTATCCTCTCACTAATTCTTTATTGTTACCCAACCAATCTAGACCCCCTATTACTAAACACTTCAAAAAATAAGCCACCAAAAACCCATGTTACTAAATATTTTTTTTACCAATCTCACCTTTATTATGTGACTACACTCTAAGTTGGTGCTTTCCAAACCCTAGGCGCACAATGTATTTTTGGCTACCCTGGGGTCCACACTAGCTACCTCTGTAGTTTGGACATCCAAACACCCAACCTGAGTCGGTAAATTATTTTTATTAATATATTTTTTGAATAATGTAATTTCTTTTAGTTACAAACAACGAATGTGATTTTTTGGTCTTGAGCTCATTTAGAGATGGATTAGCCATTTGTGGTCTTTAACAACCTAGTAAGAGCTTACTTAACACCTTGAATAGTGGATATGTACCATTTATTCCTTCATCATAAATACATATTATTTTAGGGCCAAAGTGTATCATGTCATCTTTATTTTCAATGTCGTTGACAAGTGATACTGCTTGTGTGAATCGACATTTTTCCTCCTAACATCTATCTAGTTTCTAGTGTTCAAGAACTGGGGCATGGCCACTCATACAATGTTTTTATGAGGTTAATGTTTAACATGCTAATAATATTTTTATGTTTAACACCTTAAAATTTAAAAGATATGGTTTTATTTAACACCATTTCATTTTTGACTTAGAGGTTACAATAAATCGACACCCATGTATTCTAGCAAGATGAAATGACATCAATAAGGACCTTCATAGTGTTTGGTATTATTTGACATATATTCAATGATGTATGCAACCCATTATGATACACTTGCATATAATTTGGAGTTTTATGACATGTTTTATTATTTTTCAAGGTCATTTTATCATCAACTTCAACTATGTAGTCAATTGCCTTTTCATCACAATTATATTCCCTCTTAGAGAAAATATAAAAATCATTAATAGATGCCCTTAATTGTTATCAATAACCATGTTTGGTGTTCAATTATATATGAATCCTTTGAACTGTATGTAGCATCATTCATTGTTCTCTCAACATAAAATTTTCTTCAAGTACCTTCCCAATATCTAGTGTGGTTGGATAATCTAATTCAACACGTTTTCCATCTCAGTAGGTAGTCTTTAGAGATACAATCTTATGAAATGTTGCTTTATGGAGTTTCTACCATGCTATGACCTACATGATTATCATCTACTTCAAATTTTATGTTTAACAACAATCATACCTTATTTATGCACTGCTTCTAACCACTATTTCATGTAGATATGTTAATTATACTAATTATAGATAGGTACCTAAAATGGCCTTATTTACAAGACCCATATCAGAGGTTTTACCTCACTTTTTCACTTTCACTAAATTTCTTAACAATGAAGGTTTTTCAACTAACAATTATGTTGGTGAAAGACTCATTTTCAATCATGCTTCAACCAACACAATTAGTTGGATGGAATAATAATACTTTTCCTTCATCAATTAAGTGTAACTTGAATACTTTCATGTTTTTTGAAGTTTCTAGTAGGATAATGTTATTTGATATAATTTATAGTTTACTAAATGTTTAAGCCTTAGCCATTTAAGTTTTTATAGACATCTAAAAATGGCCTAATTTCATAATTATAAGGTACATGTCTATTTGTCCATTATTAGTTTAAATTAGGCATTATTTTTGTGTTTTTCATTTGCAGGGTATCTCTTTCCTTTGTTTATATCTCCTCCTAGTTTTGAGGTATTTTAGTGGTCCCTTGTTAACATACTCAATGTGGTTCTCAAGACCAAAAAACATGCTTCCACTATGGGTGGTTTTGGTTTGTTATGGTGCACCCATGTTTTATGATCTCGCCTTGTTTACTTTTTAATGTTTGACTTTAGTTTTCATGCCCATAGGCCCTAATTTAAACTCAATTCATCTATCAATATACATGCATCTTAGTACATTTAAGAATCTAAAGATCATTTAAAATATAATCTAGTATTTATTTTCAAGTAATATATTGAGCATTTGTAAGTATTTAGAGAGCATTCATTCTAGCATTAGATTTCATATTAGTGATACATTACATCAAGCACTAGTTTTTATTGCTAATAAATTCATATAATTATTAGAGCATTATTTTTTATTTTTTACACTATTGAGGGGCCTAAAAAATATGAATGAATCTTCATTGTTCCTTGGTGTAATGGTTGCCCAAAAAAACATCATTTTCCTTATCATTATCAAGTTAAACTTTCCAATTAAGGCTTGGATAAGAATTTTGTTTCCTAGTGATAACTACAAAGTTTTATAAACTAAGAGAGGTTTTTGAAAACCCATAACTGATAATAAAAATTGTCAAAAACATTATGCTTGCCTCAAACTTCCTAGAACTGTACTCACTAATATTATAACACCCAAAAATTAAACATGAAGTTTTATATAAGGTCTTCTACTCATCATGAGTTTTTAGGGTTCTTATTGGCTTACCATAAAACCCTAATTTCTCATGGACCAACCTTTCATGTTTATTTCTAGATCTGCTGAAAATCAAGATACTATCATAAACCTTATTTTATTTATTCATTGTTCTAGTGTTTAATATTAATTAGGTCAAATTTATTATTGTACATTTATTTAGGCTTAACTAAATGTGTATGGATGTGTGTTACAATACGATTTAAATATATTTATTCGTAACACATTTGGTAAAGCCACAGTATTTTGCATCTTGTTTATCCTTCCTAAGAGTTAGATATTGTTTTATATTGTGACAGAGCTATTTCTTTTAAGGTTGCTTAATATGTTTCCTCTTTTAAAATTAGCTTTTATTTTATATTTATTTATCAAATCTATATCTATATAATTTATTATACTTATTTCTATTACATGTAATTAAATCCAATAATTTTAACTTCCTAATATTTGATTTGATTCCAAAACCTTAATCATTTAATTCGTTCAAAATTTTCTAAACCCTAACATGCTCATATAAATTATGATAATTATATTATTTATATTTTATGAAAGTAGCAATTTTTAAAATTTCTTTCCCTTTTTTTATCTATTTATCTTCATTTTCTTATGAATTTTCTTCGTCTTACTTATTCTATTATTTTAAAATTATTTCCTACTTTTTTTCATGCATCTCTTTATTTTTTATTCATTAACACTTTTTTTTCCTAACTTATGTGTATACTTATCCATTTATTTATTTATATTGGCTATTTTTAATTAATTAATTAATTTTATTATTTATTGGAATTATATATATATATATATATATATATATATATATATATATATATATATATAGAGGTTAGTTTTAGTTATAGTGTTTTGGATATTGAAAATTCAATTTTAAATTGTCTTTTTTATTTTTAAATTGCTCAAATTTTACATGTAATTTTTAAAGATGTTACAATTTTTCTTGGGATATTATATCTCTTCATAATGAAATAGAAAATATTTATTATAATACTAAATATAATATTAATGAAAAGTTAGGAAAAATAATTTTTACCAATAAATCTTAGTTAATTTATACAAATTATATGTATATATTTAATGTTGGTTTTTTTTATATAAGTTCTCATGATTATAAAAAGTCAAATTTTGATATGAGACAACTAATTAATGAAATAAAAAGTGTTAACCTCATGTACAATAAGCTAAATAAATATGGATTTGAACTTTAATGCGTACCAAAAAACTATTGATTTTTTTTTATAATATGAAAAAACTTAATAGAAATTATATGGGATATTGTGGATTTAGATTTATATGTTATAATATTTAAACCAATATTTATTCTTTGAATGTTATCGAGAGTTTAATAATGTGAATGTTAAAGCTTTTCAATAATATTTTGAGAACGAAAATGATAAAAAAAATTATTATGAGGTTGAATTAGAAGCATAACTTAAGAATAAAAACACTGATAATATTAATAAAATAATTTTTTTATTAAAATAATTGGATTTATGAATATATTTAAAGATTTTAATTATCCAAATTTATTTTATCATGAAGCCATTTCATGAATTCTTTCTAAAGTTAGGTCATTGTCTCTATATTTTATAATGTTTTTTCTTCTTAAACTTCTGTGTCTTAAAAGTCTCACGAGGTCTCTATTGCTCTTGATTCCTATCAATATGTGATTCTTCCTATTGTTAAAAAAACTTTTATTGCCTCTTAAATTATTCCAATTTATAAAAATATTTGAAGTGCAAATATTCCTCCAGTTATTCAAAAAACACTTGCTTATTATATTATTCTAATTTATTTTCATAACCCTTTTCTTGTGAAAAATTATTCTAGATCATTCTAAGATACTTCTCCACCTTATATTTCTATACAAACCCATAAAATAACTACCATGATGAATATATTATATGACTTGCAAAATAAATTTAGAAATATTTTTTAAGGGTCTCAAAATCTAAAAATTAGAGTCACTTACAATGATATTCTCTTGAACCAATTGGTTTAAAAAATATTTGTATGAATTTTGAATTATTAAATGCAAAGACAACTCTTTCACATCACATTAAGACCTTCTATACCTCTTTTTTAGTTGTTATTCATGATGATAAATTATTAACTAAGACATTTCCAAGAAGTATGAAGGATTCTGTACTTGATTGGTTCTATTAGTTACCATTCATATTCATACATTATCTTACAACTCAAGTTGATAATTTCTTAGGTCATTTTCAAAATAATAATGCTCATAAGGCTAATATTATGGAATTGGGTCAACTTAAACATGCATCAAATGAGTAAATTAGAGATTTTGGCTAAAAAAAATAAGTTTAAAACTACCTGATAATGAGATTCAAGGCATATGTTTACTTTATATTTTACTTACAATTATTAATTAAAATATCATATTCAATACCTATGCTTCTTTTGGGGATATTTATTTTTGTTATAGAATGTGAAAATAATCTCTTACATAGAAACATCGTTAAATATTTTCATAACGCTTCCACATTTCAAACCAAGCCAAGATTTAAAAAAAGAATCAATGATGGTAGTGTTCCAACCAATAATGATATGAAAATAAAATCAATGTTTTAGACAAACCAACTTAGAGGCTCATATTCACTTAACAAAGGGGTCATAGAAATTTTACTAAACTTAATGAGTGCCCCAAAAAAAATCTTGGAGAAATTACTTGAATGCAATGTGATTACCTTACTTCTAATAAGAGGGTTAGATCTTTTCAAGATCCTTACTATGATCTTATGATTCTAATTTATTTTTTGACTTTCGTAGATTCTAGGGACATTCTACAAATGCTTGCATGGATTTGAAACATCAAATCCAATATCACACAAATAATAATAAAATTCAATTTTAAGTGGAACAAGTAACAATCAAAATGCATCAATAGATCCAATGAATCATAAAGATAAATCAAATAGAAATGACAAAGTTCATATGTTAGATACATTAGAGTATAATAATGTGCCAATGGACTATGGAAAGCACCCACTAGATAGTTTTATTGGAGTTGTTGACTCAATAAAAAAACATAAGACATATATTCTGATTGTGATCAATAAGAATGATATCTCACTAGCTAATTCATATGATGGATCATTATTTATAAGAGCGTTCATAAATGGCATGAAATTTATGGCATAATGGTTGATAATGAATCGAGTTTAAACATACATATTGAACAATTTATTTATAGTCTCATACATAACTTTGATGATTTAGCATACACTCCAATGGTTATTGCAATATATGATGGTACTGATAGGGATCCTCTTAGGTGTATCATATTTCCCATTGGAATGGGTCTAAATATAATTAAAATCTAATTTCATATGTTAACCAATACTATATCATATAATATTTTACTTAGTATGCCCATAGACACCTACAGTTAGCATAAGTTCCTTATTTCAATTGTATTATTCCTAATTTATCATATTTTGCAAACTTGTATATATTTACATGTTTTGAATTATCTCTCCATGATAGGGATCACCGCATCCTCAATATGGAACTTGGACCATCCTGGCCCCACTTAGGTCCCCATTTAGCCATTGTGCCTAAAAATCACAATCTAACACTTATTAGAAATTATCCATTAGTACCTTGGACTATACATCATTTGTTATCATGTTTTGCTTTGAAAACTAATCATGTGTCATCTCTAGATTAGACTCACACTCTACATTGTTTTGTATAGTTTAGACACATACCTTATGGATGTTGATCTCTTTTAGCCTTAGAGGCACTTCTATCCATTGTCATTGATTTTGAGCCTTTAACCTCACTTTTATTTTTTTAAAATTATGATAACACACACAACTTGTACTAAATTGTCTAATATTATATACAAGGTCATGTCAAACCATTTAGAGAACCAAAATATGAGAATATATAAGGGACATAGAGAAAATATAAATATCTAATGTCAAGCCTAGAGACAAGCATTAAACATCATTCTTCCTAATTCAAGTTGAGCTTCAATGAGTTAAATTTACACACTTTAAAAAAGTTTTTATTCTTAATTTCTCATCATTTCCCTTGTTCCAAATATGGGTATCAGTTTACATATATTTGTACTATTACCTCTAGGGAAGAGGATGTTCAAATCCATCACTCGAGTTATTCCATCCATAAATTCATAGAACAATGTGGAGGTTTGATTCTGAGCATGTGAAATACATATTTTTAGTAGTGATTCGATGGTTTCCCAACTCCATCACTCTTTATTTGTTTTAGAGTGTCAAGTTGATCAAAGAGGAATAACATAAATTATGCACATTATTCTCTTCAATATAGTGAAGTGAACATATAAGAACAATAGAAAATAGACAACATACCATTGATGTAAAAATAAAGTTTGGCAACCCCATACATGATAGAATTAACAACACAAAGACAAACCCAATAGTTGTGATTTTGGCCAAGTTAAGTTTTCCCAAGGTGAACCCACATAGAGCATGTCTAACTAGAAGAGGGTGTTGAGTCTTAAGTTTTAGGAGTAGGATCCAGAAAGTTTGCATACTCATTCTACAAGTCCAAATTTACATTAAAAAAATAATGTGTGATCATTCCTTAACCTTCTATGTTTACTTTGCTTATCCTAGTTTTATTTGTAGCATTTATAAATGTTGTTGAGCATAACCTCTTAGATAGATATGAATTTTATATTTTCATGTATCTATGCTTAGATATATCTAACTTTAATTAGTTTATTCATATTTTTAGTAAAACCATAATTAGTGTGAACCCCAACTCTTTCAAACATTCAACTTTAGGTTTTTCAAACCCTCTTTCCTATAGGGTTTCATGGCTCATTTTCATGTTAATGTTATAACAACCCAAAGGGGTAGACTGTGCAATATTACCATCCCATGTTTGATCCCTAAAGTGAAATTGGCTATGATGTCCTTATTCAAACTTCTAATCCTACCCCTCCTTATAGAATTTGTAAATTAACAAGCTTTATGATCTAGTGGATCAATCAACACACAAGCTAATATTTATATCCTAGAGTTTCCTAATAAATCAGTGGTTTTCAAGGACATATCACATGATGCTTTACAGGATGCTACCCTACTAGCCAATATTAAAAATGCTTATTTCACTTCCCTTGTCAACACATTGAAATATAGTGAACACCTTATCACTTTTGAACTTGAAGATATACCTCTTAAAGTAACCGTAGACAAAAATACTCCTTTATACATACAAGCTATCATTAAAAGACATGGAATCAAGAGAGTTATTATGGACAATTGCACGTGATTAAATATTTGTATTGTGGAATTTAAAGAATTAATTGGCATTGATCTAAAATATTTATTTACATCAAACACAATCATTAAAGGGTTTTAAAATCAAGTAGAAAGTCCCATGGGAACAATAACTTTTGATATTGCTCTTCAGCCTAAGACTCTATAAACTAAATGTTAAGTCATATCTAGTGATGTAAATTACAACTCTCTATTGGGAATACCATGGATTCATCCTGTTAATGATATACCATCTAAATTACACACATGCCTAATTTTTTTCCATCAAGGATGTGCATACACCATTGCTATAGACAATGCATAACCTATAGAATTTGTCATACATAAAATAAACATAAAAAAAGAATGAATTATAGATCCAAATTAACCTTTTTCAATAGAAATATCACACACATATATTGTGGGAGAATAAATCGAATCCAATGATAATGATCAATAACAAAATGATGATATAATAGAAAATATTCAACCCAATCAATTAAATAAATAATTGTCCAGTGTTAGCTTCACATCATATGGATTGGGAAAGTATCTAGATGATATAAATACATTTGGAATTTATAACTATATTATATTGCCCAAGATTATGGCTGGCCCTTTCCACCCTCCATGTCAAACAATTTTGCACCTCAAAAATGATAAAGAAAAGCATTTTGTGGAGGTAAATATCATCTAAATATTGAACAACCAATGAATTATATTACTCCTCCACATATTCACTTAGAAATAATTGCAAGTAGGGTATTCAATTTTTTCAAATGAAAGCAACCATTTAATAAAAAGAAAAAGAAAAAAACAACAAAGGGCAAGCCAACATGGACACATGTGGATTATAACTTCTAGGGAAGATTAGGTTCAATACCCTCATTTGAGAAATTTTATACATACACTCATAGAACTACATGTAGGTTTAATTCTGAGCATGTAGGATACATAGTTTATAACATTGCGTTGGTGGTTGCCTTATTCCAATAAATATTTGTTTTTTTTAAGATTCAAGCTAGGTGAAAGAGGAGTAAAATTGATTATATATATTATGCCCAATAAAATAGTGAATTAAAGGTACAATAATGTTGAAAAAGAGCTAGTGCACCAGTGATAAAAAAATTAGGTTCAACAATCCTATGCTTGACATAATTAGTAACATAAAACTAGATCCAATAGTTGTAATTCTAACTAGTTGAGTCTACCCATGATGAACTTGTAAAAAACACATGTCTACCCAGAAGAGGTTATTGAGTCTTAGATTTAAAGATCAGAATCCAAAAATTTTGCGCCCACATTCTACATGTCCAAAATTATAGAACAATAATTAGGTGTTATCATTCCTTAACATTTTATACTTAATTTGTATAGCCTAGTTTTGATTGTTGTATTTAGACATGTTGATACATCTGAATTATGTAATTTTGGGATGTATGCATAGATCTATCTAATTAAAATTATTTTATTCTTATATTTTAAGTACCATAAGTTAGGTAAACAATATCATGGATGCATCAAATCAATGAAATTATTTATTATATACATCAATGTTTATAATTCAGATATCAGTCTCAGGTGATTATAATTTGAAGAGATATTTATTTTTAAAAATACATGATTCAAGAATAATTTGTATGTAAATAAATGTACCAAAGAAGATACTACTGTTTAAAACTAAGACAAGAGTGAATAAGGTACAATTACATAAATAAATGGTGGTGTGTCTGTCACATCATATGACTTCTATAAAATCATAAGAGCCTAAATTGAATCAATGTATGTAAGATGTTAGTCATAAGAATAATTGTTTATATGATGATTTACTATATATAAATTCATGGTTATCTCAATATGTTATCCATGCTTTAGTTGATCATAATGCCTCGTTTTATATAATTTATGACAATTATCATAGATTCTTTGGTATTATTATTTATCTTTGTAACCAACTCCTTATGATGGAAACTAAACACTATATATATGGGGTTTATTATGGATTTCATTACTTTTCTAATGATTGTTATAAGTATTCATTATGGGAAATCTACTAACATGATTTTTTATTTTATGAGGACTTCTTGATATTGTATATTATGACTATGCTAAGGTACACTCTAGTTATTCACGACTATTTTCATATCTAGAAGAGGTTGTACTTTGACTATTGTTTTAATGTAATCTATTGATCATATTTTTAGGATAGATGTATGTCTTCTATGTCAATGGGTTATAGGTTCATTATTATGGATTTACTATAGGTTAGGGGCACATCCTATGTTCACTTGGTGTAAACTACATGGGAAATATGGGGCACTTATTGGTCCCATTTCAAGTTCTATTGTCATTGATTATTTTTATCATATATAAGAATTCAATCAATTTTATGCTTTATTCCTATGATGTGTGTTCTCCATTGTACCTTATTTGGTAGATATGTCCTTATATGTTTTGTGCTTTCACATGTGTGTGTGTGTGTGTGTGGGCGCGTATTTGTGTTTTATCTATTTTATACCCATATATTTAATTTTTACCCCTTACTTTGTCACATAGGTGACTTGTTTGCATCATGCCTGAAAGTTTTCATCATTTCATGTGCATGCTTAGTGTTTGACAAACAGATCTTCAATTACTATGGTGGGCTTACTTATTTTCAATTGTTCCTTAAGTGTGTTTAGTGTTCCTTAAATGTTTAGTATGTATTTGATGTGACTTCATTTTTGTATGTGTTTTCCATATGATTTGCTTGTTTATAATGTTTAAAGTGTTTGCTTCATGCCTTATCACATATGATTGTCGTCAGGGATTTTCTATGTTTTATGGTTCCATAATCTATGTCATACATAATACTTTTATTGCTTTGCCATGTTACCATGATTCCCATGATCATGCAACTATATTAAGCAAGAGCACATACTTGTGTTTGACATTGCTATATCTTATGATGTTGATACTACGTTGCTTGTATCTTAGGTCCATGTGGGGAATATTATTCATTATGTTATATTTCTTACATTCTGCCCATGTGGATTAAAATATACATGCACTTATATTGTTCATATCATAGGCCCCCATGGGATAAAATATTTATTTTAAAAGCAAGCCAATAGGTTACACTTTTTGGTAGATACAATTTAAGCTAAAAGGGAGAACTGTAAATAAAATAATATCTATAAATTAAATGGATTAAAAATATTTTTATAAATCACTATGCACTATACAATTTAAAAAAATACATTTAAATCCACCTTTAAGTATGCATAACACACACATACATATATATTTTTAAGTATGCATAACACACACATACATATATATTTTTATGATATATTAAATTATAAATAAAATATTTTTGAAAAAAATGACAAAGCACAATTATTCATAACATAGAATACATGTACAAAGTGATCATATATAATATTAATATTTCATAAATTTAACTTGTATATAAAATTACCATTTTTAGTACATTTGCAAAAAAAAAACACACGCTAAACTAAGAATTACAAGTTTATAAAAATAAAATATAACATAAATATTTTAATATTTATTTTAAAAATATCATAATGTGGTATAATTTATTTCTAATATATCTTTAGATGTATTTGAAATAGAATATTATTTTTCTTTTTCATTCATAATATTTATTGATTTTTTCCCACAATCAATGTAAAAGTGTAGCCCACTAACATGCTTTCATTTATGACCTAGTTGCTTTTAAGATAATATTTTTTTATGTTAGAGATTCTTGGTTTTATATTTTATTTTATAAATAATGTGATTAATTCCTTTATTTTTAAGATATATTTCATAGGTTTATAAAAAATCTAAAAGAAAGGTATATATCTCATTCATTATATTCAAATACATGTTATTGGGGCATGTGTATTACCATATTTAATAAATTAAATTTAGAAGACTGTGACTAATATGATGTCTAAATTCAATTTTTGTTGTTTAATATTTTATTCAAATGTGAAAGAATCATATCTAAATAAAGTTTCTAACTCCACCTTACATTGGTATTGCATCATATTTATTTAACATTATTTTTTGTGGTATTTAAAATTTTAATTCATCAAGTGATTTTTGTTTGTAAAAGTTATAATTAGAAATGTATGTGGGATTTAACATAGATTCAGAGGAATTAGATCTCAGTGACCATTATTACATCTTTAGACAAATCAAATAGATCATTTTAATTTTTCTTAATTTCAACAAATTATTATTTCAAATTTTTGTTTATAAGAATCACAAGTACATTAGAGTTTGTTTGAAGAGTTTTAGGGTCACCAAATCTTATATCCATATCATGCCTTTTTAATTTTAATATATAGACAAAGTAAGGTATTATGTCGATATATAAAAATAGTTACTATACATGTATTAGCCGTTAAATTGCATAATTTTAAAGTACATATATATATGTTAATTATTGGTCCAAATTAAGAGTTATTAGTACATTTTTTTATTTTTCATTGTGTCCACTTCTTCTCTCTACTACATTTCCCTCTCTGTTCTTGATTTCAAAGTCTTACTATGGCCCTCTATACATTATACTTAATTTATTGGGGTTTTGGTCTTTTATGGTGCGTCCATGTCTTGTGGTAGCATGTCTTATTCACTTTTTTGATCATTTGATGTTAGTTTTCTTGACAGTAAGATCCTAATTTAAATTTAAACTATCTATAAACACACATGCATCTTAATGCAAATTTTAGGTAACTAGATCTCATCTGAGAGACCATCTAGCATTTTTTATCACATCAATATATTGAGAATTTATGAGTATTCTAGAGAAATCAAACAAGCATTTAGAGACTATTCGTTGTAATATTGAAGTTCACATTAGCAAAAATTTGTATTGCATTGGTTTTCTTGGCTAATGAATTGTTATAAAAATTAGAGTACTTTTTTTTGATATTATACATTGTTGAGGGGCTTTCCAAACGATCAAGGAAGCTTTGTTGTTCTGTGATGTAAAGCAGGCCTGAGAACACATCGTCTTCCTTATGATTTTCAGGTTGAACTACCCTATTAGGGCTGGAGAATAAGTGTAATCACCTAGTGATTGGCATGAAGTTTTATAAATCTTATGAGGTTTCAAGAGCCTTGGATTTGACAAATGTAGTCGTAAAAAATATTTGCATTTGTTTGACACTTCACAATTTAACATACTACCCATGATTTTGGCACCCATAAATATTTTGTCGATGATTTAGATAAAATCCTTTATTTGTCATAAGTTTTTGAGGATTCTCACTATCTTATCATAAAACCTTGATTTTATATTATGAAACTTCAATGAATATTCTCAAATCACTTGATATTCAAAATACATTTCTAACATTAATTTTGAAATGTAACTAATTAGATATGATTTATTAATTAAGTTTGATTTATTATTTTACATTAGTGGAGGATTATTTAAATGTTTATTGATATGTATTGAAACCCATTTATTCTTAGCATAGTTTTCTTACATGGCAATGTTCTGTGTAAAGCTTTAGTGGCAATTTGTGACTAAATATAAATTACGTTTAAATTTTAAAAAATGGGAGCACAAATATGTAAGGGAGAGATATTAATAGATGAGTAGGTTTTAATAGGTGAAATAATACATGAAATTAAAATATCTAATATATATTGAAAAAGAACAAATACTAGTTGCAAAAAAATTAGAAATAGGTGTATGATTTATAGGGAATTGTATAGCTTTAATTAATTAGTAGTGCACAACATATAATTATATGAAGATATATATGTTGTACAAGTATAAAATATCCAATATATATGTATTAATCACATTTTTAAAAAAAGCACTTTAATTATACCTTGCACAATGATTGTTGTATTAACATTGTACCGATACATCATACCATAAAAATATAGAATTAAATAGAGTTTCCAATATATTCATTGATATAATTATTAAATGTTGATGATATTGTAATGACATGTTACACTCTAAAATAAAAAAAAAACACTTTCATGATACTTTGTGCAATGATTGTTGTATTAACATTGTACTGATACATCATACCATAAAAATATAGAATTAAGTAGACTTTCCAATATATTCATCGATATAATTATTAAATGTTGATGATACCGTATTGACATGTTACACTCTAAAATATAAAATCAAGTTGTAGACTCTCCAAAATATTGAGATCATTTTTAAGTATCAACATGACACGATTTAAATACCACATAAATACGAAATTAAGTTACTCTCATAAAACAAATGATAAAGGTTTATGATGGTGGAAGCATTTGCGTTGAGATGGCCACACTAAGAAGATTCGAAAACCAGGGTAGAGTTATCATTACTCTCGTGACTTTTCCACGTTCATTTACCATATACGAGATGTCTTGTAAACAAAGATAAATTAAAAAAAATAATATTCAAAGCCCAGAATGGATTGAAGCGACGACTTTATGTCGTTAGCATTGTTTAGTACGTAACGTGTTTCTGTAGGGGTCAAAATCGCCGCCTCAGCTGGCCCCAGTCGAGCGGATTAAAAAATTAGCGATGGGCATCCACTATCGTTTTAAATAAGGAGCAGTCGACGGATAGGAAACACAAAAGCTAATGGCAATGAAGAGCTCAAGCTTTGTGACATGGGCAGTGTCGGTGGCGGTGGCGGTTGCAGTGGCAGTGGCACCACTTGCAGCTGCTCAGACCAGCGGATTGAAGGACAAATATTATGCAGCGTCGTGCCCAAAAGCAGAGGATATAGTGAAGCAGCAAGTCTATAGTCTGTACCAGGAGCATGGCAATACTGCCGTTTCCTGGCTCAGAGATATTTTCCACGATTGTATGGTCGAGGTATCTGTCTCTGTTTCTTACCACCCAACCTCTTTACATTGTATTGAATTGATTATGGGGAGTTTAATTGTGTACTAATATTAGCTTATGGATGCAGTCCTGCGATGCTTCCGTACTGTTGGAGACCACTGCGAATGTGGTTTCTGAGAAGCCGTCGGACAGAAACTTCGGAATGAGAAATTTCAAATATATAAACGTCATAAAGAGCGCGGTTGAGAAGGAGTGCCCTGGAGTTGTCTCCTGCGCGGACATTATTGCTCTTGCCGCAAGAGAAGGAGTCGTCATGGTACCACTACCCCATATATCAACTCGCGTAATGTTTTTTTTGGTTTTTTTTGTTTTATTTGGGTTTGTTCCTGAATTGGTGATCCGTGTTTGCAGTTAGGAGGGCCTTTTGTAGAGTTGAAAACAGGGAGGAGAGACAGTAAAAAAAGCAGCGCAGCAGTGGTGGACAATTACATTCCACTGCATAATGACAGCGTCTCAATTGTTCTCTCTCGCTTTGCTTCCCTAGGCGTCGATGCAGAAGGAGTCGTCGCGCTCTTAGGTATAATTTCTCTCATCAGTACGAGTATATATTCTGATTTTTCTAGAATTTTTTGGTTTTAACAATTGCTGGTACGGTGTGCAGGAGCGCACACTGTTGGTAGAACGCACTGTGGGAATCTGGTGCAAAGGCTGTACCCCAAGGTGGATCCCACGCTGGATCCGGAATACGCCGTGTATCTGAAGGGCCGGTGCCCAACACCAAATCCAGACCCGGAAGCGGTGGTGTACTCGCGTAATGATCGCGGAACGCCAATGAAGTTCGATAACAATTATTACAAAAACTTGATGAAGAAGAAGGGGCTGCTGCTGGTGGACCAGCAGCTGCTGTCGGATCCCAGAACCTCCTCCTACGTTACAAAAATGGCGCAAGACAACGACTACTTCTTCACCCAGTTCTCCAGAGCACTTATCATCCTCTCTCAGAACAATCCTCTCACGGGAAGCGATGGAGAAATTAGAAAAGATTGCCGTTTCGTCAATTCCTAAATAAAACATTTCTGCTGCTCTGCTGTAGATTCTGTCGTAAAGTCTATTATCATCGTGTAAAGTACCGCTGTTAAAATAAAATGATAGAACGGTAGATTTGAGGAGGATCGGTGAGTAAGGATTCTCCATGACAGCGCGACCCTAGTTTGTATCCGGTTTTTCGAAACATATTTCAGTCATGCTTTGTAGAAGTCCTTTCATAATGACGTTCGGAACTAATAATTAGATGTGAAGTCATTGTTATCCGTTTTTTTTAAGCAAATTGGTGTTTATTTTCATCATATATTGTAAGTGCACGAGTATTGTAAGTGTTTAAGGAATGAATGCTCATTTTGTTTTTACCTTTTTAGTATTGAATTTCTCTTTATATTAATAAAGTTTTTCGACTCTTGTAATATGTTTTTTACTTGAAGTATAAATTAATATTAATATAAATAAATATAAAGTATAATGCTAATTATATGAGAAAATGGTGGAAAGGTTATATCTTATGAACAAAGTTAAATTGAGAATAAAATTTTTTAGAAAGCAAAAGGTCTAACATAGAGTTAATAATGACCACTCAACAAAACATCAAATAAAAAATACGTGACAACTAATAAAGCATTCATAAGATCACATAGCAATAAAGGAAACCATTAAGCTACAGCATCAAATATGGAGGCCGAAAGAGGCAATGTAGGAGATGGATCCTGCAACTTGTCACCCCAACCACATTGAACAAGGAGATCTTTGTCTATAAATAAAGGTTCACATGCATCATTCTATTATGCATTATTGTTTTCATCTATGTGTCTATCAGTAAAAATTGCTAAAGCCAACCCCAACTACTTTCCCTGAGAGGAAAGACCCCAACCCCTACCATCACCTCCATGGTTCTGGTTGGGGGGGGGGGGGGAGCGTATGCCATCACCTCTGGACTCTTAGATACTATGTAATATGTTATTAATATAAATATCTTAAATATATTTATTTATAAAATGACGAGAGATATCAAACATCATGTGCTTAACTTAGATTTGTTATATACTACATTGATAATCGATTTTGTTATCTTTTCATCAAATTTATTATTATTTGATCTCAATTTTACTGCACCACTTTGGTAGGGTTGAAAAACCATTTCCAAAAAAAAAAAGACTCCAAACTCCACCATATACCTAAAGATATCATGATTGTTTTGATCACCTTCCCCAATCAAAAAGAAAAACTTTATGTAAATGGTTATTAAATTGAAGGTCAAAATTTCTTTAAGACTATCAAATAGACATCAAATTTAGGGTCAATTATTAATTGTTAACACCTCACTGACATTACAATCTATCACTACCCTGAACACTTATTATAGGTTATGCTAATCAACATAACTAGTATAGATATCCTAAATACATCTATTTAAGAACTACTGAGAAATATCAATCTTGAAGTGTCTATTTTAGATTTATCACATATCATATTTATTTATAACTATTATCTTCTTTATAAATTTTCTAATGATTAGTGAAGTTGGCTTCGATCTAACTACACTAATGTGTTAGGCTCGAAAAAAAAAAATGAAAGAAAACTCTATCGTATGCCCAAGATATCATGATTTTTTGATTGAGTTATCCAAACAAGAAGAAAAACTTCCATATGATAATTAAACGGTCATCAAATTTAAGGTTTCAACTGCTCTATAACAATCAAACTGAACATTGACCATTTATTGTTAACATCTCATGAACATTACAATCCACCACCATCATTCACTATCATTGTAAATTATTACCATCAACATAACAATCATGTGTGATCTCATTATTCTGACCAATTTAAAATTAATCCGATTACAACCTATTACAATAATTTATTTTAAGTAAATGAAAATTTATACTAAAAATTAAACTGTTTTCTTCAGCTAATAAATGATTACTATGTGAAATATATATTTGATTTAAAAAAAAGGATGATTATTGTAAGAAATATATATTTGATATTGAAAAAAGGATGATTATTATATGATAATCAAATGGTCATCAAATTTAAGGTTTCAATCGCGTTGACTATTTATTATTAACATTTCTTGAATATTATAATCGACTTCTATCATTTATTGTTATTGTAAGTTATTATTATCAACATGATAAATCATACGTGATTTCATAATTCTAATTAATATAAAATTAATTTGATTATAACTTATTAAAAATATTTATATTAAATAATTAGAAACTTAAACAATTTTTTTAAAAAAAAAAAAGGTTATAACTATTAGATGAAATATATTTTATATTTGATGTTGAAAGAAGGATGATTACTATATGAAATAAATATTTGATGTTTAACATTTCCTTCTTTAACCATGAGTTGTCCTCGGTCTCGAACAATAATGTGACTTGATAATCGTCACAAATTCCTGTCAATCATAAAGAAGACGATGGTGGAGCAGCATTGCCATATTTCATACGGTACAAATCACATATTGAAAAGCTTTTTCGATATGACATATGTAGGGACAAAATAATTTAATGAGTATATACATTGGTAGGCCACAACGACTCCATCCATAAGGGAAGTTGATTCACTCACAAAAATTAAATAATATCAAGAAGTTAAAAGCAATTGGAAGATACATGGGGAGTTTGAGATCCACTCATGTATTAGGGGATAATTCATTGTGATGTTTTATAAGAGATAAATTCTTTGGAGGAGGGTTGCATATTTATTTATTTATTATTTTTTGAGGTTGGAAGATGATCTTGTTAATAAAACATTGGTATACAGGGTTTAAATTTATGAAGGAAATTTAATCTACTATTCGTTTTTATCTATTATTTGTCTTTGGGTCAAAATGTTATGCATTGTTTCAAGGATTTTGGTCAAGCTATTTTGATATTGGAAAGGTCGTAGAAATATTTAAACTTTATCATGGTAAAGGCCTTTCTAATTGTAGTAGAATATGTGTAGAGTTTGATTTGAAAAGAAAAAGTTTGAAGAATATTATTTTGAAGGTGGGGGAGCTTGATTGGATTTAACTTTTGGATTATGATTGTATTTCTTTCATTTAGAGGTTGCCATGAATATGGATATTTTGTGATAGAATTCACAGTACATAAAAATAGAGTCCATTTAACAAAAATGGGGATATCCTAAAAGATAATAAAGGATTTTTGGAATAAAAAAGGGAACTTGTCATAAAAAGCGAAGAGAAGATATTAGTGGAGAAGGAAGTTAGATAAAAGAAGATATGAGTGGAGATCAAGAGAAAACATGTGTAAAAGGATAAATAGTTCTAAAAAATTGGTTTAATGAAGGAAATTGTGAAAAAAAATAAACACTTTATGGTGGATTATGGTTTTAAATAGGATTTGCAAAATCTTAGAGGAGTGAGATTGGATACCTAATAACAAAAACATGATCGAGAAGATGCAAGATAATCATGATGATCTTATATGTGATAGAGAGAGGAGATTCAAAAGGAATATTGGGGTGGTTAAGGAAAGAACGATGAATCATTTTTTAGATCAAGATAAATATAAATTTATTTTTAATTAGATAAAGAAAAATAGTAAGATAGTTGATATTGGTCCCAAAAGAAAAAGAAGACATGAAATGCTTGATAAAATTTATAATTAAAAAACCTTGGGGGATCTTGTTTCTGATAGCCAAGCATAATTGGGAGACATATTTGAGAGCAATAAGAGAGTTAAACCCATCAAATGAAGATCATATCTTAGAATATTATAGGGTTAAATGTCCCTTCTAAGAGAAGAATCATAAAAATGTTGATTCCTAATCATAAATCGCATGTGGTTACCTTATAAGAAACTAAACTAGATGATAGAGCTTTTCAAAATATGAATCTTACAAAAGGTCTCAACATGAAAGCTTGTAGGGTTGGGGCTCTCGTACTATTAGCAAATTTTATGATACTTTGGAACCCCAATTAGGTGAATCTAGTTGTACTTATTTGATAGATCATTGAATAGTTTTTTTATCCCCAAGAAATCAACCTTACGATCTATGATGCTTCTAAGATTCATGAAGAGTACACTAATTGGAAACATACCTTTATAATAAAATGAAACCATTGGTGGGGAAGACTTGTTCTTACATCAAATACATGGGGAATTTTGTGTATTTTATTAAGGACAAGATTGTAGGAGGAGGTGCGAGATTATTAAGTTTTAATGTATTGTCATTATTCACAAAGGTAGTTATTGGGTTGACAATCAAAATTAAAAAATAGTTTATTGATGAGGAGAAAACATCAATGGTAGAACTTTGTTTAAAACTGAATTTATTCATTTTTAAAGGAACAATATATGGACAATCTAAAAAATTTACAATGGGATCCCACTATGTTTGGTTTTGGAAAATGTTTTAATGGAACTTCTAAGTAAAAAATGCTAAACTCCTTCCCATTAAAACCTCTATGGTGGAAAATATATGTCAACAATACTAATATGTGTTGGAAACATCATAGAGATATAGTAAAATAGTTCCTTATCCACATTAACAACATTGTAAACGCCATTAAATTCATAATGAAGCTAGAAATTACCTTTTCTATATGTCCTCTCAAGAATATCCAAAGATTCCCCTTCTCACTAAGTATATAAGTGTAGACACCTATTTTTAGTATTTGACTTATTATTTGCTACGGTAGTAATGTGTTTTTATATATATCACTAGTATATTTTGATGTTTATATGACACTTTTATGTAAATTTTTATTTATTTTTTGATTTGGGATGCAGTTTACATTGGGCATTTGTCCAAACATTGATAACATTAGGCAATAAAAAACACTAAAAATAAAATGCTCTAAATTTGGTGGTTTTGCTTTCAATGATGTATGTTGCTCATTATTTGTGTCAGGAGCATGCATTCATTTTTTCCACCTCATTTTATTTGTTTGTTGACCTACTAAACATAGATATTTAATTATAACATTTTAATTTATGAAATTAAATGTATTTTTGTATTATAACCCTAATGTCATTTCAAATTATGTCACGAAATAAAGTTTAATAAATGAATGTCTAATTACAATTCGTACTTAAAATCATAATAAATATTCAATAGTATCATTTTAAATTTATTAGATATTACAAAGTTTAATTGATTAATGTCTAGTTGACAAGCTGAAACATAATCATCATATGGCTTCAAATTTGGGGAGAAAGAAAGAGTTGAAAATACATTGATATCAATAATAGTGCATAACCATACCTCTTAAGCTCTATGTTGTCCACTATATGATTTGTGTAGACGCAAACTTAAAGATAGAGTGTTGGCACATTGTGTTATAAGCATAAAATATTAAACAATCCAAATAAAAATAGAACATGGGGAAAAAAGTAAAACAAAACTATTAAAATAAAACCAAAATAGAATGTAGTGAAAATAATTTATTTAGGAGGATATGAGTCATCACTTTGACTCATGACATTTGAGTGTTATTTGATAGCTTGTGATCGACAAAACTTTAACATCATCTACAATGAACATGTGTGAGACTAAAACTCCTAACTTTTCTTCTACTATATTGCATAGCTCCTTCAGTGTTAGTTTTGTTCAACACAACTCAATAGCAACATCAGTAGAAACCATAAAACAAATGATTGGTTACGAATTTGTTATTATAAACATGTTGATGGGTGTTTTGCACACTAATAGATGGGGATTTCATCCACTTATTTCAGGACTATTGGGATTAGTCCACGGCATGAGTTGCAAGTATTTAGCTTTATAGATAGCCACATGGTGGAATAGTGGCTAGAGAGACATACCTATTTTAAGGTTTTTAGAGGTAGGCATTCAAGTAGCAACATCGACAAAGCTTTCTATAGGTGAGGGATGAAATATACATAATGGGAACTACACTAAGGTGATATATTAGATATAAAAAAACTCAAAATAAAGGGATAAAGTAGGGAAAGAAAGAAGGGAATCATATACCTACAAATATAAAATTGTTCAAACTAATCTAGTCATATGAAACATGTTCTTAGAACCAATATCCACCCTAATTTAGTTATAAATTGTATAAGAGTAAATACAGTTAAGACTCTAAGGGAAACAAACTTAACAAAAATCTTGCAACATCAACGTAAAGATTATTAACTCTTGACAAATAACTATTACACATTTGATTAGGGGTTACGATGATATCAAGGTTGATACACAACAGGTAGCTAGACTAGCCATATACTCAGCCTAGTTATTGATAAAACAACAAAACATGTTCATAGACTAAATCTGCTCGATGGAATATGTTTATGTCATGATATATAACTAGGAAAAGGAAACAAAAGAACATAATACATAGATATCACAAACTGTAACATCCCCACTAGGATTGACTTAGAATAACATGATTTTTTTATAACTTTAATCAATGTAGTATTTCATTAGATTTCACCATGAGAATCTAATTAGTGATACATATATAACACTTTAAGTATACCAACAGTAAAATAAACATGTAACATCTAGATGTTACAGATCACTAGCATTAAATAAAATAAAATATAACTAAATATAGAAAGTAAATATAGATTTCTAGCCACGACTGGTACAAACATACAACCACTGTTGTCAATGTATAATGAGTAAATAATTACATCTCATCAAGGATAATGTTTCAATAATAATAAATATAATTACAAAATACAAGGTTCCATAGAGCATAAGTTTCTTGAACTCTAGTATCTATGGCAATCTCAAGTGTAGTCTCCAAATAAGTAATGTTGTAGGAAGGGAGAGCATAATACGAGCACTTTTCTACACCAACCATGGACTATAAATCCCCCACACAACCCCTTATCAGGGAATGGCTCTCCCTTCATAGATTAGTAGATAGTGATGGTGTGGGAATCCAAAGAGACAAGATAGTACCCGTGTGTTATAATATTTCTAATACATGATGTGTACCATAAAGAAAATACGTTCTAACATGATATTGCACAAACATGTAAATAATACATATGAAATGACAATGTATAACTAACATTACTTTGGCCAAAGTTTTCAATAGTTATTGATCTCTAAGATCAGTCAAATTCATACATACCACTTGATCAGATTACCTTCATCTAGCATTAGTGATGCTATTAAGCTAGTAAAGTTCATCCCACTACTTACTTAGTACCGGCAATACAAGATTTGGTTAATATAGATATAACCAATAGATTTATCTAGATTACTTCCTACTAGCAGGCATAAAACATGTTAAACACAAGAATAATCAAAATGCATACATTTAGTCTGTCAAACGTATGAATGAATCTCCACTATATTATTTATCACATAAATAATAAGCATAATAAGTACAATTCATACCAACTGATTATAATCTATATTTAGACTGCATATTCTAATTTCTAAGTAGATTCAAATATAGTACATTCTGTGATAAGCACTAAAATCATAGTCCATCATTTTTACGTATACACTACTCAATTTTAAAGAGTCAATCATAGTAAAGAAAGTCATAATTCTCATGACAATATTATCTTTTGTTTAAAAAACTTGTTATATTTTGAGGAGGATGTATGCATATGGATATGTGCATGGAGTTGGAGGATGATTCCATGGACATACCCAGTAATGCATATGTATTATACCATAACATGTACATGTTATTATTACAACATGTACACATTATGGATCAAAATACCTGAGCCATAACACATATGTGTTAATAGTAATGCATAAACATTACCTTTATTTATAAGAACACGCACGTGTTAATAGTAATGCGTAAACATTACCTTTATTTATAAGAACACGCACACACATTCTTATAAATAAAGGTAACACGTACATGTTACATAAACTATAAAACAAAAAAACCTTGAATTATCATTTCTACTCTTTACTTGGCATTCAAATTTTGCAACTTGGAGTTCACATTTTGCCCTCTAGCTCTTCCTTTTTCCCTCTCGCTTATGTTGAAATTATTGCTTTTGCTCCCACATTCATGAGATTGATGATGCCACCATGAAGAAGAGGTAATTTTTATAGATTAAATCAATGATTTTGAATTCTTTGTGAATGTTTTGCATAGTTTTATTTTTAATTTTCTCCAATACGTTGACATGCTTCACCTAACCCTCTGCCTAATCTTCCACCTAACCCTTCTAAACCTCTGCCTAACCGTCCTATAGTTCCACTAGATCCCCTAGGTAGTTAGGAGGATATAACTACTCACATAATGGAGAATAAAATTGAAATTGAAAAGATAATTAAGAGAATGAGGAAGCCCACTTCCACGAATAACCACACACCTATTTGGCCAATACCCTAGAGCTAGTATTAGGTCAAGTTGACTTGATAAAAAGTCAAATTGATAGATGAAGGTCATATAGGGATATTTGTAGGACTTACTATGCTAAAAAATTGTTAGCGTATGAGGTGAAGAAGAAATAAATAATACAATATCAAATTTGTGTCTTATTTATCAACCCAACCACCAATGCCCCATTTTCTGTAATGACTAAACATTTCCCAATCCATCGATGCCAACACAACTTGATTAAATATAGTTTTTAGGAGCGATGGTAGATGGTGTTTAACTATCCACCTTGTAATATTTATGAGGTCCCTTTGTAATTTTTGAGGAAACTCTATTGTGAGTTTGTCCTCACTAAAATTCTAACCTACTTTGACTATGGTAAGTTTTAGGGCCAAAAGAAATGCTCCATGCAAGATCAACTAGGTGTCTGTCATGCACCTAATTGGCCTATAAGTATCCCTACCCAAAATCTACTTCATCTAAAGATTCCCTCTATAGTGAAGGAGGTTGTGGAGATAGACAGTTTACATGCACTTAATGCACTTACTAATACACTCACTTTTCATATGAGTAGAGTTTCAAAGATAGATGAATAAGATACTACAACTAGTGGCCATACCCAACCCTACCCATGTAGATGTTATGGTGCTATATGCAATGGATCTTTAGATGATGATGGTGGGACTTCAAGGGGCTTGGAAGATATGGTCTTGACTCATGAGTTGTTGGCACACACATTTGGTTTAGATACGTTGGGAGTCTCTATAGACATGCATGTATCTTTTATATAAATTTCATGTTAAATTTTTAAGTTATATTTGAGAATTAAAAAGGTAAAAATTAATTTACATGTTTAAATTGAATAATATATATGTATTTTTTTGTGTTCCAAGAGGAGACGTTACCTTCAAACTCACAACTAGGTAGTGGGCCAACCCTTACTACATCTATCTATGTTAATACGCCACCATATACATTTATAGAGGTAAAATTTCAAGTGAATCTTATATAATCTAGATGTACATTCATACACCTTAATTTCATCATTGGTAGATTTTGTGTAAGAAAATATAAAATACCTAATATAATTTTGTTGGAATTTTTATTGTTTGATGTATTAACATGGATTGGCATAGTGTTAGAAACTCATCCTCCATCTCAATTTTTTTTCTTTTATTTTAACTTTCAAACTATGTTTTCAATAGTCAAAATAGCAAGTTGAACATTTGCTTGATATCCCATTATATGTAGTTCCCATAGCATGTTAATCCCAATTAGTAGGATTGGATGTATGTGTATTTATATATATATATATATATATATATATATATATATATATATATATATATATATATAGAGAGAGAGAGAGAGAGAGAGAGAGAGAATTCATTTGATAAAAGTTGTTTGGTACAATATATTTCTATAAATTTCCAAATCGAGCACAACATGTCTTCATCAATATGCACACCACTCCTTTCTTTTAAATACTGGCCTCATAGCTAGCCATTTGATTCCTTATTATCCTAATCACATATAGTGGTTCAATCTCTATGATCGATATCCAAAATGGTCATAGCTATAAATTCAATTCCCATCAATTCCAATTAAGCGTAATAATTTCATCTCTATCTATGGAGTTACAAATTTAGATGGCATAGCCTCTTGATTCCATTATACCTAGTCAATTCTAATTTCCAACTAGACTCTATTAGTATAGCTATATAGAGCAGGCCATTATATCCCATTGGTTTTTCGGGAGAGCGTTGAATACAAACTATAGCCTATATGTATATGGTATAGGCCTTGCGATCATAGACAAATAAGGGACCTCAAACCAATATAGATAGATGGGGTTGAGTAGTTTGTTACCACCACCTACTTAGCAGCTCTAAAGGCCTACTATATCTAGTTGAGGGAGAGGACCTATCTATATCCATGCACTTTCGTCACTCGAGTGACATGCTAACTCTATAAGATTATAACACCTTTCATCAGGAAAGTCCCCCTAAAATGAATATCGAGTGTCAACAAGACTATAACACCCTTTTTTGACCTCAACCTACTTGCATTGTATACATATATACCTTCCCTTGTAAAAATTGAGGGCAATCTAAGGATAGATAGTTGACCTAATGTCACCTATAGGGAAACCGAAATCATGCACTTGTAAAGAAGACTGTCCAATCACTCTTATCTCTACAATATTCAATTCTATTTTCTATATGTTTCTTTAGATTTGGATGAGACCTATTTTATAAGGTTATAGACACTCTTAAAAGGCTCAAGTATAGATGTCCCCCATAAAATCAACCTATAAAAGGCTCAAGTATAGTAGTCTAATGTGTAATTTTTAGTAAAGGTGACTACTGAAACAATAAAATCAAGTGGGAATGTGTTCTTGCTTAGCTTGAAATGTTCATCCAACCATTTAGCCCTATGTGTGTGCCTTGCATACTCATAAACAATTTTCTCCATGAATTTGACCAATTTTTTTGAAATAGGTATCTCTTTCATAACAAGCTCACACCTTTTAGATCCTTTACCATCTTTTACTTGATAAGTCTCATTTTTTTTTTAATTTGCGCAAACCAACTAATTCCTATCCAATTGCACTTGTACACTCATCATGGATACATTTTTAAAATTTTGGCAATCCATCGCAAATGCTATAATTTCCATCCAAACATGCTTTCTTATAAAAGAATTATCCATTTGGTCTTTCACAAAAAATATTTGGAATAAATTCCCTAGCTTATTTTGGTGGAACTTCTATGCCACACTCCTAAAAAATGTTGTTAGTATTCAAAGTACAATGAATATGGTAAAAAAACATCACAGTGCATTAAAAATTTAACATGTTTCCTACAATAAGTGATGTGTGTGTGATTTATTTTTACATAAAAAGTTTTATCAATCTCAAAAAATCTTTGACTAATAGTATTTTGTGGATATTTTCTAAAAACTTAGAGTATAATTGTGTTTGAGTCATAGCCAAGAAATGTTTTAGATGTGGTTCATGATTATGAGAACCAACTCTTCTTTTCACTACATCTCTTGCATTGGGGGAAACTCCTATATTATCTTTCCAAAATTATGCAAGTAAGTCTTTCAAAGCATCAACTATAGCCTTGTCCTTTTGTGGAAGTATACTAGAGAATGCCCATAGCTCTTTTGTATTGGGTTTATTAAATATTTCACGTCTTGTAATTGATTTCATTAATGTTTTTCTATTTATATCAAGTGTTCAACTTGTTTTTGAAATCAATCATTTTTTCTCTGTTTCAACAATTACTACACAAGTTGTCATTATACATCAGATAACATTATAATCTTTGTTGCATGATTTTGGGCCTACAATATGATATGCATCATGTAGATTTTCAATAATTTCCTCATTTTCATCATCCATGTTAGATGTTCTTAGTCATCAATGAAACAAATAATTGACATCTTTGACTATCATAATCCAATCTATGAAAGAAATTATCCCAAATTTCTTGAGTCAGTCTTCTTGAGTGGCGGTCAAACTTTTTGTTATGCATTGGTTTCAAAATATTTTCACCAAATTCAATTAAGTACTTATATTTTCTATGCACAATTCTTGGAGGTGTTGTTATTGGTGGAATCCATTCAGAGGGTGTTTTAAAATCATTATATATTTTCATGAATTTTTTTTCATTGTTTGTTTCTTCATTATATGTTTCTACAAAAAAAATTCATTGTTAATTTCATCATTATTTGAGTCCATTAAATTTTCTTCATTGTTGGTGGGTAAAGTATCATGCATAGGCTCTTCATCAACAAAATCTAAAACTTTAAACTTTGAATGTGAATTTCCAACATCATCTAATTTTTTATTATCAATTTCATCATAATTCAATTCATTGTTGTGAATTCATTATAATTCTACTCATTATTGTCAGTTTAATCAATATTCAATTCATTATTGTCAATTACCTCATTATCTAAGGCATTTGGCTCATCAAGGTTAGTGTTTATACCTTGTCTGGAATGAAATGCTTTCATTCATATCTTGTTTTTTTTCTCAACTCTTTTGATTGCTCTGGTGTTTTGTTCTTCAATTTCTTTGTCTTCCTTGAATGCGAATCGGAGCCCATTTTGACAAAAGCAACTAAGAATGTACTTCAAAATGTGGGGTTCAAAAAAAAATTGCAATAAAATTACACAGAGTACTTAGGGAATGTCTATAGGGTCAACAATCTCAATTTGAAATAAAAATAGATGTTGAAAAATAATTGTTTGTTTTTACTTCAACGAATGTGTATGCGTTCTTTGAAGTATAGGCATATACTACAAAAAACAAGCACAAAGGCTCATATTCAATGGATAAAATTCCCTATAATACTATAATATAATGTAATAAAACTATAATATGATGCACAAATCCCTAATATGATGCAATAAGACTATTATATGTTACAATAAGGCTATTATATGATGCATTAAGGCTCAATATGATGCAATAAGGCTATCATATGATGGAATAAGACTATCATATGATGCAATAAGACTCATATGATGCAATAAGACTATCATATGATGCAATAAATCTCCAATATGATGTAATAAGGCTATCATATGATGTAATAAGGCTCAATATGATGCATAAATCCCCAACATGATGCATAAATATCTAATACATGATGCAATAAGACTCTTGATAAGACTATGAAGAAATAAGACTATCATATGATGTAATAAGGCTCACTATGTAAGACAAAATGAGCTAATTTTGTCAAAAATCCCATCATAGGTCCTTACAAAACTAAGTGATTAATGGGTTCACAAATTGACACTAATCACATTCATGAATTTATACATTTGTGATGAAATCAGGGAACTTAGGTGTTATGTTTGTTATAAAATTAGGATTTAGGGTTAGGAGTTTAGTGTAATGGGTTTGTACATGTGTATATGTAATGAAATTAGGGATTAAGGGAACCATACATGTTTAAGTGATAAAATTAGGGTTTATGATTAATATGTCATGAAACATGACCTAATTTATCCCTTTTAATCACATTGTAGACTCTAATTTAGGTTTAATGGGTTAAAAGTGGCCACATTTGCATTTTTGAATAAATTAGGGTCAGTTAAGTCATATATGTTGCATCTAGATTATATAATTAATTGGGAGATAAATTTGGTTTAGGGGCTCGATTTTGCCCAAATCATGTCTCTAATTGAACCAATCGACTAATTAGTTCAATTCATGATAGATAGGATCATACTTAATTTTATCCCAAATCATATATCATGCTCTTATAGTTATGTCAAGAAGGGGTTCAAATTGGCCTCCCATGCCTCTTCAATTGAATTGCCCCTATACTTAAACCTTGTTGTGCATGTGTGTACCTCATACACCCAAAAGTGTTAAATCAATAAGATATGCATCAAGTCTTGTAAGTTTCAATGTTGACAATGCCTTGGGAGGCCAAATCCAATTACATATCACCACATGTACCTTGTATATGCTTGGAAGTGTTAGCACTGTTAGAGGTGTCAGGTCCTAGAAGTGTTAAAGAGCTATCAAATCCTTGTGAGGCCTAATCTAATTAAATAGATCACCATATGTGTATCTTATACACACATATACTTGTGTTAGAGATCTAGCTGTCACTTGTCCTAGAAGCATTAGATTTATCAGAGCCTTAGGATGTCTAATCCAATCAAAGATTTTCACATGTGTAGGTTTAGTACATCTAGATAAGTATTAGGGTTGTCAGATATGCACATCTTTGATACCTAGACATGTCCCATCACCTCCAACTAATCCAAATAAGGCATATTCATAAATTTATTGTACATACATATAAGCCAATAATTTTTAATGATTGACATCAATGCAATCAACTCATGTCTAGTAAATAATTCACATGATGCTAGCCTTTGACTTGCCATTACTAGATGAAAATTATCATGTAGAGCCCTTTAAAGTCCCATCAAAATTGAGCAAGCACCGAATGTTATCAATTTTCTATATATGTATTAAAATTATTTAGATCCCTCTACCTTGAATTACCTCTAGATCCTAAAGTACATTCATATTAAGTCCTACATGAAGGAGAGAACATAATTCAATAATGGACTCAACCTCAAATCCAAAGCCAGAGTAATAATTTTGAGATGTACTAATTTCTTGCAGTCCACATCATAAGGTTTAATCTCATTACAATGAAATACAAACAAGATGATTGAAGATATATGTATAAAATATATAATCTTGAAACCTTTAATGAGGGGGTGCACACTGGTATTCAATTCTAATCAACCATCTATATGAGGTGAGTAGTTCATCATCCACATGAATAATTATTGGGTCCCTCTGCTTAAAATCATCCTTGAGGAGAAATAGGTCTCAGATTTAGGGGACATTGTCACCTGTAATGTATATTGAATAAGCTTAAAAGAGTTTGAGCTAGGGTAACTTACACATATATCTTACTTGGTTAATGTTAGGTCTACGCCACCATATATTTATAAAACATATCCATCCCTTAATGGCTTTGAATAAAGTCCCTAGTGCATTTAGATATTTTCTAAGCTATACATTCATCACTACAGGTACCATATCTTAAAACAACATCTTAAAACCACACCATCACTAATGGATACATGTGACCATTTCAAGTTTATTGAGCTCAAAATCACATATTATATTAAAAAAAACACGCACCCAACTTGACCAAAATATTTAAAAAAAACATGTACATACCTTGTACCCATCATCCTACTTTCCTATCTTACCATCCCAATTACATAATAAGGCATATAAATCTATAGTTTGGATAAACACCGAATGTTGTCTAGCTTGTTTTTGAGATTGCATTATTGCATCCATGGTGCAGCTAGGACTAGTCCCATGTCAAATACACAGTGTTGAGATGAGATGGGAATGGATGGAGTGGTTGATGGTTGTCCCATGTGTGATGGAGGTGCACGGAATGGAAGATTAAACATATTTTCACAAGAGATATTAATTTTAGGAAAAATTTGAATAATGTATTTGAATACATTAGGGGAATCTTGAATAATTGTAACAATAGAAGACTTTTGTTAGACTTTCAATTGGGACCTCAAAATGTACCTATTGAATTAGATGCACTAAGTGACCTTGGAAGAAAATTAATGGATTTTATTCAACACATTTTAGGAATGTTTTTGGTATAATCC